>CM062818.1:1447662338-1448907338 GCA_031772625.1 Pinus tabuliformis | reverse complement strand
AGTCACATGTTTATGTTAAAATTGAGGCTTAATAAATTTTCATGTTTTACCAATGTAAATCATGCTCAAAAATTGAATCTAATGACATAAAAATTGCCCGTGGGCTAAATTTTCAATTCAAACAGATTCAATAAAACTTTATGATAAAACTTATTAATTCATAACTCCTGTGGGTAGGTTATGAAATTTTATCCTAATTAATTACATAAATATAATAAAAATTCCTGTGGGATAAAATTTATTATATTCAGTCTAATTAATTACAATTTAATGTCTAAATAATCTTTATGTGATCTAACCAATCAAAATATATAATTTTATTTAATTAAAGATGTTGTGGCTATTCTCTAATTAATTAAAATTATATGGATCACTAGACATTATTTTGTTGCATAAACAAAACTTAACCAGAAAGAAAAAATAATGTTTACTGAAAGGAGTAAGTCAAAATGACATTTTAAATAAACTCAAATCTAAATTAAGGTTAAAGCAGTCAGCATTACCGTAAATGACTGCAAATTGATTGTTCAATTTATAAACAAAACAAAAAATATAGACCAGCAAACAAGCTATTTTGCTCACAAGATAAATAAAATTAAAATTAAATTTCAACAACGCTAAATCTGAACTTCATGCGAAATAAACATAGAATCAAAAACTGAATGCCCAAATGAGAAATAAACCATTTCTTATTTCTTCTTTAATTACAAATGTTCATTATTATAAATGTAAGTTCAGCGTAAATTTTACAATAAATATGTAATAAAAATTATAAACAATAAATGGCTACTATACCCTGACGCAATATCATATGATACAACATAAAATATTTAAAGTGCTGAACAACGCATTTACAAAATTCTACACAAATATTTCACAGGTTTTCCTTGGCCTTTTAGTTATCTATAAGCAATTATTCCAATGCAGTCAGCACCCAGTAAGGCTTTTAAGGACCAACTCTTCAAAGCATTGGCGTTTCAGTTGAGAATAAAACAAGTCTGATAATTTTCACCATATCCGAGGCTCAAAATAAAATAAAAATAAAAAATCTTGCGATACCCTAAGAATGGAATAAAGCCACACAGTTAAAACCTTACGTGCTACTTTTGTCCATTCATTCAAGCGTTAGCGTGGAAAGGATAAAGCCATTTAAATACGTAAATATCACAATGCAGTGGGTTATCAAAACATGTTTATACGAAGTATTATACATGCCACTGCGCTCCATAAATACTTGAAACGGAAGGGAAAGCCATATAGTGGAAAGGGTAAAGCCATATTAGATGTGTGGAGGGCTGCCATTGAACAGAAATTTTAATGAATAAGTCAAAGCTATATTGACGAAAATAGATTGGATATTTTTCACAATTAAAATCCAAACCATAAAATACGCACTGCACTCCCCTTTTCTTCTTCTGTGCCACAGTTAACAGTGTTGGAATTTTCAACTCGAACAGGTCAAATTTGGCGGTTTCAAAATGCCCAAATATATTAACCGCCATTTGAATTAAAGCTTTCCCATGAAAACGAAACAGGAAATGGGGAAAAAAGGTTGACAATTAGGCTACGCTGTCAAGCTTAACTGAAACAATTAGTGGTGAAACCAATCAGGGGTATAATGCTATTCGAATCACACACCAAGGCAGAGGTAAATTCTGGGCTCCGATACCAATGTTATATAACTGTAATAAAATTTTGCAACAACGATTCTATATGCGAAAAAACTTAAAGAATCATTAAAACTTAATGCTCAGAAAATTAAATTACCTCCAGCCATTGATGATGTTCTCGCTGCAAACCACAGTCCACTTGCTTCTTTACTGAAAACAATACTCCAGCTTCTTCTAAGTAAAAGAAAAGAATACAAAAAATCTGAAGGCACTTCCAAGCTATGCTCTCTCAGCTAGATGGTGTAAAAACTGAAGGGAATTGAGATGCTAGCTTGGGGACCAAACAGATAAATTTATAGCCAAGCTTCCATCAAGCTTCTGATGGCTATGTGTCAGGTGTTCCACAGATCAAGGTAGAGAACTCCAGATGGAGTAATGGACCACTTCAGTAGCTTCCAACAATAAATTTATTAACTGCAGTTGATTTCCTTAATTTAAGGAAATTACTGCAGTTGGTTTCCAGAATTGTAGGCAGCAGTTGTCAAAAAAATTAATCGAGCTTAACATCATGTATTGAATTTATGTGTTTTTATGTTCACTTTGACATTAGAACACCCCATTCAAATATAAATATACAAACATTAAATAAATATAAATATTTGTTTTATATATATATATATATATATATATAAACATTAAATTATATATATATATATATATATATATATATATATATATATATATATATATATATATATATATAAACATTAAATTATATATATGAAATTCAAATTCAAATTTTAATAGGGATTAAAAAGCTTTAAATTTAATTATATCTATATAAACATTAAATAATATACGAATTAAATAATAAATATTATTTTATTAGTTGTAAATGTAATTCATATAATTTAAATTTAAATATTTTTTTATAAAATAAATATTTTCTTCACTGCTGGTTCATGGATACCCATGGTCAGTGGGTTTGCTACGTCCAGGATCGAACAACGCTAGGGTGGACCTCACCCGAAGGGTGTCACACCCCTTGGCCTATTGACTGACTTGACCCCAAGAGCTTTCAGGTTTCGACCCTGTGACCTCCCATTGGCGAGGCCCCGACTTGACCGATTGAGCTAACCCTTGGGGCTATAAAATAAATATTTTATATGAAAAATAATATAAATTTAAAATATCATATTTTAATAAATATATGATTTTTATTTCATATATATATATATTTTGATTAAAATTATAATAATATAAAAAAAATATATTTTTTAAATATTTTATACTTTCCTAACAAAGATATAAATAATAAACACATTATAAAATTAAATTTCCTAATTATTATATAAGTAATTAAAATTTTGTGACGAAGGGATACCTATTATTTTTTTTGTAAGCTACGATGTTTCCATTTCTATTATATACAGCGAATTTAAACTATACAAGAAAAGGCGACCTCAACCCGCCCCGAAGGGAAACCGGGTCTGTTGGTCCCTCAAAAATATTGTCTGAAGAAGTTTACTTATCCAACATAAAAACATCGCCTATCAAAAATCCTGAGAGTATTCTATCTGCAATTTGACCCTAGCTGTCTAGAATCAGAAACCTGACAAACTAGCTTAAACATAGGATCACTACAGTTTATAGCAACATGCAAAAATAAAAAAGAGTAACTGTGCATACACTTCAATCTACCGTAATTTCTTGCTTAGTCTCCTCTTCTTGCTTTGCCCTTGTCAGGTCCTTCAGCATACCTCTTATTTCCTCTATTTTGATGTCCTGTTTCCAAGTCATAAACTGCAGACTGGCCATCTCTTTCTTCATATCCGGCACCCCTTGGACGATCTCTGTCATCTCAACTGCAACTTGCTCCATGGCTCTGGCAAGCAGATGCTTCATCACCCAGTACATATGTAATTCTTGCTTGTACAACGTCAAACTCCCTTTCGTGTTCCCAGGGTCTGGCAGCAGAGTATCCCACTCTTCCATTTCGGGATCCGAAGGTTCTTCCAACACTCTGTTCTCCAACACATAGATTATCCTCCTTATGTCTTCGTTTTTTCCCTTGCTGTAAGCTGCCTCCGCTACCTGAGTTGCCTTCCCGATAGAACGCCGCCCTCTCTTCGGCTGATCAGATGCAGGAATCTCCCTTTCACCATAATCATCCTGTCTCGTTCTTCCTCGTCCCCTGCGTCTCCTTCCTTTCCCTCTTTTACCCGGCCTGCCTCTGTTGTTGTTTCTGCTGCTCTGCCCAACTTCAAAAGTCACTCTCGCCCCGCCATCCTCCTTCCCTATCTCCATATCCTTCTCTCCAGAGCTGTCAGTCGCCACCTTAATTTTTTCCTGCTCTCTCCAGGTGGTCTTCCCTTCGCCCTCCTTCTCCTGTCTTCCCCTTCTTCCTCCCTCTGCCATAATACTTTGGCAATGCCTGAGTCTTTGTTTCGCGTCTCTCTGCCAGACTAATCCTTCCCTCTCCACCTTCCCCGGCTTCCGATTGTCTGTCATTCCACCTGCATCTCTTCTTAAATGGGTTTCACCACCTAGCATCTGTAGCTGCAGATAATCGTCGCCGGACCTTTCTCCTGCCATTGCCATAATTCGTTCTGCTCCTTTCCTTGGTATGCGTACTGCTCCACCACCCTTCACCTCAGCTCTATTAATGATCGCCCTTCTGTGTGGCACCTGTCGACCACCTCCCCATCCCATCACTGCCCTGAATTGGCCATAATTCTCCACCCTGATCGGGGGAGAAGGGATACCTATTATTAATATAGATTAGATGAATAATTAATTTAGATTAGATCATATTTATTGAGGTTTTTTTTTTTTAATAAACATAAACATAATAAATATTAAATATTTGTTATATATTCATAAACAAAATATATTATAGATTTTTAATATATATATAAAATTTAAATAACAAATATTTTATTAATATCAAATTTAAATTATTATAAAAAATATTATAATAAATCAATATAATTATCCCACAATATAATTAATTTTTATTTAACAATATAAGTTTTAAATAGGGTAAGAATATAATCAAATATATTGTTAATATTTTTATTTTATATATATATATATATTTTATTATTTTATTTTATATATTGCAAGATCTGCTCATTCAACTTGTCCTTACGATGAACCACACTGGTTGGTTCGAAACACGTCGACAAAATTATCTCTACGTGATTTTCGCCAAAGAATCTTCTCAAAATTGATATGGATCACAGAAGCCTAAATTCTATAAATATATTAAACATTATATATTCAACTTTAAATTATTAAATATTTAAATTTAAATTTATTTTTATTTTTATTTTAAATAATTTTTTAACAAATACATTAAATATTTTTAAATTTAAATTTATTTTTATTTGAAATAATTTTTTAACAAATATATCAAACATTAAATATTTTAATTTGAATCTTTATATATTAAACATTATATATTTAAATTTAAATTATTAAATATTTAAATTCTAATCTTTATAAAATTATTAAATACTAATCTTTATAAAATTATTAAATATTTAAATTTTAATCTTTATAAAATTATATATATGTTTGGTAAATATTTAAAATATATATATACATCGTTCTATTAAATATTTAAATATTATATAAAGTACTATATTTAAATATATATATATATATATATATATATATAAAATTGAAATAATAAATATTTTATTGATATTAAATTAAATTAAGTTAAATTTAAATTTATTTTTATTTTAAATGGATTTTTATCAATATATTAAACATTATATATTTAAATTTTATTTTTTTATATATGTTTGGTATATATATATATATATATATATATATAAATTGAAATAATAAATATTTTATTGATATTAAATTAAATTAAGTTTGAATAATTCTATTATATTTAATTTCACACACATTCATTTTAAATTATATATCCAAATGTCATTAAAATCATTGTAAATACACAACCATACAAATGCAACTAAAACCACAAACATTGCTACAATCAGGAATACACATCAGAAGACAAGCATACACAAACATAGAAACATCCAACGCTGGGTTTCATGAGACTTTTTTAGCTGAAATAAGTCTTCGGTCCAGAGAGTTGCCAACCCTCCAGAGGATCCCCTTGAACTAACTGCTTTGCCTGCGCTTTTCTTCCATTTTGTTTTGCTGATATCTAGAAGAGCACCCCCTTCTATCTTTGTCTCTTGGATCATGAGGATATCTGAAGGTTCTATTTTTAGAAGGTCCATGACTGCTTCGGCTTTGGATGCGTTCCCCAGCCCTCTGCAATTCCAAGAGGCAAGCTTCATCATTTACTTGAGGAAGGGAGTGTGGCCTCCCTTGGAAGGCCTAGGTCTAGTGTTTCTTCCCATGGTCATTTCTATGGTGGCCTGGCTTCCTTGGACTTTGAGTCGCTCAGCCTCCTCTTCCCTTAGCTCTTTGCGAGATTTCCTGCCTGCTCTTTTAGAAGGTCGCTCAAAGGTTTCGTCCTCTGAAGAACCTGAGCTTTCTTCTGGCTTTTTCCTTGTTACATCCGCATATGAGGGGTTGGAGGGGCTTCGTTGCACAGGCTCGACCTATGGAGCTTCTTCCCCCTCTTTGATGGGGGATGGGTTCGCTGTGTGCTCCAGGTTTCCCTGAGTCGAGGTAGAAGGGATAGTCTGGGTTTTTTCTGCGCCTTTCTGGGTTACTTCCTTTTCTTGATTGGGCTTGAAACCGCTTGGAGCTCGGGACAAGCTGCCTTTGCCATTTCCTTTTTTTTTTTTTCGGACGGTTTTTTGGACTACAGTCTACTGGTCCTAATTTGTTTTGTTTGCCTGCTCCTCAATCTTTTTTTTGCAGTTCTTTGCAAAGTGACCATGTTCATGACAGTATCTGCACTTGAATGGGAGATGTTCGTAATCTAGTTCCTGAACGTGGGTCCACCCGGCCACCGAGAGCTTTATTGCTTCAGGAAAACCCTCCTCTAGATTAACTTCTACGCAGGTTCGGGCGCATGAGTACTGATCTTTCCTTACTGCTTGATCTATATACTTTCCTAACACGTTGCCTATGATTTGTAGAGTTTTTTGGTTCCAGCAGTGTAGAGGCAGATGGGGAAGTCACACCCATACTGGAACTGCTGAGGGGATGTCCTCAGAGGGGTTGAAATCTGGGGACCATTTGTTTAGATAAAACCCCTGCTGTCCCATAAAATAGGGGCCATTTCTGAAGTTTAGGCTTCTATCATCCGAGCTCTCGAAGACGAACACATAGAATCCTTTGCCTACGAAGTAGCTTTTAACCCGTTCTTTGATCAAGGGAGACCAATTTCTTTGTGTCCAGTCCTCCACCGACTTGGGGGATGGCCAGAGACCCGTAAACTGGCCTATCAACCCTTTCTCAGCTAGATTCATGGCAGCTTTGCATATTTCTTCTTCGGGTAGGGCAACCGTTGGGATGGAATCAAGCTTCTTGACGAATTTTTGCTGGCTAGCTGAGGGTGGGCGTTTCGAGCTGGAACCTACCATGGCTTTGAACGCCGCGATCTCTGATGGAAGGGTATGGGGGGGGGGGGTGGGGCAGAGCCCCTGCTGGGCTCCATGAAGGGTACTGCAAGGCTTTGCGATGGGGCGCAACAGCCGTAGGCCTAGCAGGCAAACACTCAAGAAATGAAAGATCTGAAGCAGATCGTCAGGCGCAGGAGAGAGGCTGAATCCTCCAGCAAAGAGCCCGTGAGCCGAAGCTGGCCGACGGCCAGAACCAGCAGCAGGGGCAGCTAGGTCTCAGGAGCGTAGGTCCTAACTTTTTATTTTTTCCAACAGGCAAAATAGAATTTTAACTTATTATTTTAAATAATTTTTTAACAAATATATTAAACATTAAATATTTAAATTTGAATCTTTATATATTAAACATTATATATTTAAATTTAAATTATTAAATATTTAAATTATAATCTTTATAAAATTATTAAATATTTAAATTTAATCTTTATAAAATTATATATATGTTTGGTAAATATTTATAATATATATATATATATATATATATATATATATATATATATATATATATATATATATCTATCGTTCTATTAAATTTTTAAATATTATATAAAGTATTATATTTAAATATATATATAAAATTGAAATAATAAATATTTTATTGATATTAAATTAAATTAAGTTAAATTTAAATTTATTTTTATTTTAAATGGTTTTTTAACCAAGATATTAAACATTATATATTTAAATTTTATTTTTGCATACAATCATATATATGTTTGGTATATATATATATATATATATATATATATATATATATATATATATATATATATATATTGAAATAATAAATATTTTTTTGATATTAAATTAAATTAAGTTTGAATAATTCTATTATATTTAATTTACCAATAAAATACAAAATTATATAAATATAATTATACAAATATAATTAAACAATTATAAAAATATAAATTAAATACAATTATATAAACACAAATTGATGTAATAAAAATGAAATATAATTATTTAAAAACGATTATCAAATGAAATCATACAATTATGCAAGGTATCTAAATCAAATAAAATAATCCAAACAAAATCAATTAAATAAAAAATTATACAAATACAATTATTCAAATAGAAAACAATTACAATTATTTAAATACAAGTATATAATATCATACATAAACATAAAAACATCAAGCATCAAATATTATCATTCCCCATATATACATAGTGGAGGAATGATAAAAATTGCGCTCTAATGCTTGTATGTGTGTATTTATATAAAGAGCTTCTCTTAGCTTCAAGAATCATAAATTCTCTACTGACGAGGCCAACCACGTGACGGTGGAAGCTCACCTGGCCTCCCCCCTCACTTCTAGCCTATAATTACACTATGCTCATCACTCCCAAACCCCACCTTTTATTTTAAATCACATACAATATGCCATCCACTTTCATTCTAAATACATAGATATAAAGGAAAACCAAGTAATAAACATTATACACTAGCATCAATGCACATCTAATTTCCATTAATACATGACTACATATCAAATTTTGCAAACATAAAAACATACAAAAATATAAGCATTATAATTTTAATCACATTACAAACAAAGGAATTGTAAATACACAAATCCCAAAAATTGTCAAACATACAAACACTAGGTCCCATGCACAAAAATGTTGTAAATGCATAAACAACAAGCCCATGTAGGCACTAAGCATTGAAAAAATAAATTCACACACACTTCAAAGTACATGCCATACAGTAACATTGGAAATACTACATGCAAATCAAACTCAAAAGACAACCATATAGAAACATGATCACATATCAACTACACTCTACAAATATTGTAAATGCATAAGATACAAGCACATGGAGATACTACGCATTGCCAAATGAAATTTCGCACACATTTATTCTAAAGTACCTATCCAAATGTCATGCACAATCATTGTAAATACACAACCATACAAATGCAACCAAAACCACAAACATTGTTACAATCATGAATACACATCAAAAGACAAGCATACACAAACATAGAAACATCACATATCAATTGCACCCTAAAAATATTGTAAATGCATAAGATACAAGCACACAGAGATACTACGCATTGCCAAATGAAATTTCACACACATTCATTTTAAAGTACATATCCAAATGTCATTAAAATCATTGTAAATACACAACCATACAAAAGCAACTAAAACCACAAACATTGCTACAACCATGAATACACATCAAAAGACAAGCATACACAAACATAGAAACATCACATATCAATTGCACCCTAAAAATGTTGTAAGTGCATAAGATACAAGCACATGGAGATACTACGCTTTGCCAAATGAAATTTCACACACATTCATTCTAAAGTACATATCCAAATGTCATACACAATCATTGTAAATACACAACCATACAAATGAAACTAAAACCACAAACATTTGTACAATCATGAATACAAGCATACACAAACAGATAAACATCACATCAATTACACCTTGAAAATATTGCAAATGCATAAGATACAAGCACATGAAGATACTAAGCATTGGCAAAGAAAATCTCACACGCATTCCAAAGTACATATCCAAATGCCATACACAATCATTGTAAATACACAACCATAGAAATGAAACTAAAACTAGAAGCATTGTTACAATCATGAATACACATCAAATTTTGATCACCATACACAAATAATATTGCAAATACAAAAACATACAAATATCACCCATCAAATTTTAATCATCACAGAAACACATGTTGTAAAGGACACAAACACACATACACACACATTTAAAAATACATATCAACATGCCACACATATTCATTGTAAATACAAACATTAAAACTCAAACAACAAACATTGTGATAGACAATCAACAAACAATACATATCAGCCTGCCGTACATATTCATTGTAAATACAAACATTAAAACTCAAACAACAAACATTATGATAGACAATCAACAAACAATACATATCAACATGTAATACATATTCATTTTAAATGCAAACATTAAAACTCAAACAAAAAACATTATGATAGACAATCAGCAAACAATACATATCAACATGCCATACTTATTCATTGTAAATGCAAACATTAAAACTCAAACAACAAACATTACGATAGACAATCAACAAAGAATACATATCAACATGCCATACATATTCATTGTAAATGCAAACATTAAAACTCAAACAACAAACATTATGATAGACATTCATCAAACAATACACATCAACATGCCATAGATATTCATTGTAAATACAAACATTCCAACTCAAACAACAAACATTATGATAGACAATCATCAAACAATACATACCAGACATATTCATTGTAAATGCAAACATTAAAACTCAAACAACAAACATTATGATAGACAATCAGTGAACAATACATATCAACATGCCATAGATATTCATTGTAAATGCAAACATTACAACTCAAATGACAAACATTATGATAGACAATCAACAAACAATACATATCAACATGCCATAGATATTCATTGTAAATACAAACATTACAACTCAAACAAGAAACATTATGATAGACAAACAACAAACAATACATATCAACATGCCATAGATATTCATTGTAAATACAAACATTAAAACTCAAACAACAAACATTATGGTAGACAATCAGCAAACAAACCATATCAACATGCCATACATATTCATTGTAAATACAAACATTAAAACTCAAACAACAAACATTATGATAGACAAACAACAAACAATACAGATCAACAAGCCATACATATTCATTGTAAATACAGACATTAAAACTCAAACAACAAACATTATGATAGACAATCAACAAACAATACATATCAACATGCCATACGTATTCATTTTAAACACAAACATTAAAACTCAAACAACAAACATTATGATAGACAATCATAATCAAAACACAAAATGTCATCAATCATGAAACATTACATTAAAATAACATTAAATTAAACAATTGATCATGGCGCTAAATTAACTTAAAATCAATTTATCATGATGCTAACTACTTTTAAATGTAACAGAAAAGGAAAAGTAAACACTAAGAAGTGGAAAAAGAGAGAGGATGCACAAACCCTTAAGAATGACCATGGTTCATTCTTAAGGGCATGGAGAAGGGGCTTTCTAGCCCCTTCAAACAATTTTTTTTTTTTTTTTTTATTATGAGAGTTTCCAGAGTAATTACACAATGAATAAATACATGTTAATTTCTTTTGAAAGTGATTAATGTCATAATCATTCCATCTCTTCTGTCACGAACATGATGGACATGAGAATGCTTCACATGCACATATATTCCAGTGATTCTCTGCAAAAATAATATAGTTTAAAACTCAATGACAATCCATGCTTTCTATATAGTGTAACAAAAAATACATAAATTGATTCATCATTTAAGAAAGAGAGTAACATAATTTGATGATTGAAGTTATCTTCATAATTCAACAGGGAGAAATTTCACTGCTTATATTGTAAAAGTTGGTAGTATCATCCTCTTAATTCCTATTGTAAGTTCTGGAAAATCATTAGGAACATTATTTTAGACTCCTATCTTCTCTATATCTATTCTTTCTATTTCACAGTTTTTATCTTCAACAACTTTCTATTTGACAGTTTTTTCTTCAACTGTTAAGATTTAATATTTATGATTTATCGAGTAATTTTTTTTGAACATAACTATAATGAAAAAAGAAAATGGTGAGCACCTGTGTATGTTGAAGCTCATCAACAAAATGGTTGAGCACCTGAGTATCCGGAAGCCCACCAGTTCTTTGCTGCGTCCATTCCTGTTTCAAAATGAATCCCAGACCAATGAAATCAAATTACTTTTACTTACTAGAGTGGAACAGATAAAATTCAGTGAGTTATCCAAATTTTAGAAACCCACACCAATGAAATCAAATTACTTACTGATTTGTCATTCCGGGGATCAATATTCATAGAAAATCCAGAATCTGATCCCTTGGATTTGATTTGTGATTCCGTGGATTAATATTCACAGAAAATCCCTTGGAGCTTTAGTACCGAATTTGTTCCAGCACGCACTAGGTCCCGCAGGGACCGGCACAGGTAAGGCAACGAAACAAGGGCCACGCACTGGAACAGGTAGGCAGCAACTAAACAAGGGCCACACATTAGCACAAGTAGGCAGCAACCAAACAAGGGCCATGCACTGGAACAGGTAGGCAGCAACCAAAAAAGGGCCACACACTGGCACAGCTAGGCAGCAACCAAACAAGGGCCACACACTTGTACAGGTAGGGAAACCACTGCCAGGATCGCTCTTGAGATATCCCGCCATTCCTATGCTATGCCGAATCGAAATGGACCTCAAATCCAAAGGGAAGCTTATTTCACGTTCATTCTGCGTCGCATTGAGTCGCGGATGTAAGCTAATTTCGGCAACACAGTAGCAGTCCATGGTGTCCCAAGTGTGGATGATCTTTCATGTTCTCCGTGTGCATCATTGCCAGGTCAGGATCTTCAATTGCTTTGCTCGTCCTTGAGATATCCCTTCATAACACTCCCAACCTCGACCATCTGCACTTCACCTATCAAATCCAATTCCAATTCCAATTCTGCTGGGCCCAACCTTGCCCATCTGCCCAATTCCAATTCCACTGGGCCCAACCTCGCCCATTCCGCTTGGCCCAACCTCACCCATCTGTCGAATTCCGCTAGCTTTCATTTCGTGGGCTGCAACTCAAACTCTTTCTCACCACGCTCAATTTCCAAGCGCATGTGGGTGGGTAACACAAAATCTCAGGCTTCAATTTTCAGCAACACAGCAGCGGGCGAAGGCTAAGCTTATGGTTGGTTCCATCCCTAACGAGAGGCAGGAATTGGTTAGAGCAGAGCAGAGCAGGCACTGTGTTAAGAAGAGGCAGGAATTGATTTGAATTGACCAAAGCAGAGCAGGAATTTTGCGTTAAGAACAATAATGGCCCTTGCCATTGGAACTGCGATTTATGCATTTCAGGGACGTTGGGAGCCACCACACAGCCTTGCAACCAAAATGGCCGATCTCAAATCAAATTTGTTCCTGCTCATCCCACTCATTTAATTTGAATATATAACCATAAAAGCAGAGAGAGATGCAAAGAAATTTACCCAATCTACTTGGGATTCAATCATTGCGCACGCCTTTGGATGTACCAATACCAATTCATATTTAAGTTTAACCTGCCAATTCAATTCAATAATACTTGAACAACAACAGAGCAAGTCAATTGCATTGAATTACAAAATTCATAATTAAATATCTTGTAAGAACAGAGCAAGTCAATTGCATTGAATTAAAAAATTCATAATTAAATATCTTGTAAGAACAGAGCAAGTCAATTGCATTGAATTAGAAAATTCATAATTAAATATATTGTAAGAACAGAGCAAGTCAATTGCATTGAATTACAAAATTCATAATTAAATATCTTGTAAGGTAGGTAGCCAATCTAAAATCTGTAACGAAACTATTACATGTATATATATTTGCATACCTGGTATGGTATTGAGAAGCCTGATGGATGTGGGTGGATATCTTCTCATATACATACTTGGGATGGGATTGAATCCTCCTTTAGTGCCCTTCTGCTGATTTAAACAAAAATGAATTGATGTGAATGTCTACCTCCACCTCCCAGTACCGCACAACACAACACACATACACAAGACAAACAAGACAAAACTAGACCAGACAAAACCCAGACAGACCAAACCAGACAAAACTCATACAAACAAAACAAAACATGACATGACATGGAGCTCCAAGACTCAATACACACAGGACGACCCATACAGTGCAGGCAGCCATGGGAGAAGGAGAGGGAATGGAAAAGGCAGCGATTCTGACCAGGGTTGCAAATAAATAATGGTTGGATTCAACGGTCATGCTTTCACCTCTGCAAAAAAAGCTTGTTGCCAGCTCTGAAAAAAGAAGCTTTTCTTTGACCGCCACCTCTTCAAAAAAAGCTTGCTGCCAGCTCTGCAAGAAAGCGCAATGACCAGGGTTGCAAATAAATAATGGTTGGATTCAACGGTCATGCTTTCACCTCTGCAAAAAAAGCTTGCTGCCAGCTCTGCAAAAAAGAAGCTTTTCTTTGACCGCCACCTTTGCAAAAAAAGCTTGCTGCCATCTCTTCAAGAAAGCGCAATGTTAGTCTCTTTCTAATTATTTCACATATATACTTTCATAAAGATACTTGTACCCATAGTTACCAGACTCAGGTGAGTTAACTTGGCTAGTCTGACTCTGCTGGGATCTAAATTTGAGCAGATCAGACAGAGTCAAAGCTTAACCTGGTCAGAACTCAGGGTCTAACTCAGACTCGAACAAAACTTGAAAGTTATCTCAAGATCTGACTTGGGCTTGGGCAAGAATCAGGTAAAAATTGACAACTAAAAAATAATAGTTTTGTCCAAGTTATTTTCTTTTGCCCAACTTTCGTGAATTAAGTCTCAAGTCTTGCCTGATTTTAAGTCAAACCTTGTTTCTTTGTCCATGCTGAGTTGCACATAATTCTTTATAGAAACAGTTTCCTTAATGCTATTTTATAGACATATAATTGAGTTCAGGATCAGCTGATGCTTCCTTCACTTTTTTTAATGAGGTTTGTATTTCCAGAATCTCTTTTGTACCAAATCTCTTTTAGGAAGTAGCTATTCCCTGAATATGAAGTTATGCATTATTTCTCAGTTCTCAGTTTTCTGTTTTGTTATGGATAAAAGATGTAGTTAGCATGCTATGCCAAGTTTAGTCATAGAGATTAGTAATGAAAATCCAAATACAACATATAAAAGATAAGGTTGACAGTGGATGGTTGATTGGCTCCCAAGATACGATAATTATATTTTCCTTTCCAGTGATGACATTGTTGGTGGATTTTTTGGTATTTTTCACTTGTTCATGCTTCAGTCTTGTGTTTCAAGCTTTGGAATATAATTTCCTTCATTCCATTGTTGCTCAAGTTCATCGGCTTTATTGCATCTAAGATTCACTCACTTACACACAAACATAGGAAATGCATAGGAATTCGTTTAAATCAGAAACGAAACTAGAATAAAGAACAAAGGAAGAAAACATCTTTATTTATCAAAACCGTGCTGATTATTATTGCTAAGGCTTAATACCATGAAGAATGACTGGTGAATAGCACTACAACAAAACCTACTTAGATACATACTTAGACTGACACTTCGCTACATAAACAGCTCCATTGAAACTGACTTACTGAGACAGTCATCCATGTAGTTTGTAATTTCTCAATACTGCTTTGCCGTGATTGACAAAAATATTCATCACCTGTTAATATGTCGATCCTGTATTTTTCTCTTGTACTGGGCAGTGTGTGGCATAAATGGGCATGTGACTACTCTGTGAAGAAGCAACGATAAATTTTCCAACCATCAGAAATAATGGAAACTCCAGATTTATTTCAACTAGATTTCTCTTCAAGCACCCCTTCATAAGATTCCCATCCATTGAAAACAATGTTGTTCTCACCTTTTGAGAATTGGGGCTTGTGTCCTCTCAGATATTCATTTTTCAATCTGAAGGATGTTGTTCCAGGATGGTGAGAAAATGGAAATAGATGTTCCAACATGCAAAAGTGCACCTTGTGATCTTCCTATCAACTTCTTTTCCTTCACTGTACCACATGGCATCCTTTCTGCCATCTGACTACTGTTCCTACCTTGCTACTTAGCCAATCAGAGGTACTTGTTGAATGGTGGGTCCTCCTTCCAGGGGATGCATTCTCCTTGAGTTGCTTTGTCTGCAATTTCAGCTTGGCTTGTGTTTCTTATATAAGGCATCCTGTTCAACATGTTGAGTGTATTAGGGTGGAGCTAGACTCCATGAACACTCATGCAAAAAGTGGGCCCTTATGGGAGTGCAAGACTCTTGGCAAAACTTATCACTTTGTGACAATTAAATTCATGTGTTCTTCCCTTGGCCTGAGAGTCAATTTGGTGGTATGGTGACAAAAGAGGCTAATTACTTTGAACAATGGGGATTTAATGACTTGGCTAGCACTTTGAGATGAAGATGTAACCATTTCAATGCTGGAAATCATTGGAAAGTAACCATCAACTGCTGTTGCACTCATAAACTTGTTGGCTGCGATGATAAACCTACTGGTTGCACTCACTACCTTACTGGTTGCATTTTAGGTTCTACATCTGGAGAACAACATTTCATGTTTTACATGGCTTTTGTATCTGTGTTATTTTGGTTACCATTGCCTGTTCTACAACTGGAGGAAAACTTTTTACGTTCTACATGGCTTTTTTGTCAGTGTTATTTTGGTTGCCATTGTTTAGGTGTTCAGGTTTTCTTCCCTCTTTTGTAAATTAGTGATAGGAGTTGCTTTTTCGTAATAGTAATCAAAGTTGCTTTCTCATATTAGTAATGTAAATGCCTAATAAATTTGAAGTTACAGATTTAGTGGAAGTAATTCATTTTGCTACTCCTAAAAGCTTGTGTTAAGAGTAAGAGGGCTATTAATGGGACATGCCACTGTAGCAATAAGAATTGCAGTTATTGTGGATATGGATATCACAAAGATAACAGAGAATAGAGACTAAGAATGTTTAGATGGATAACCCCCAGTCTCCCAATTTGCATTTATCTGTTCATCAACCATTCGTAAAACTTAGGATTCATAAGAGGCGATGCATCATCTGCAAGGTACATCGCCCTAAACCATTCTTATGGCCTGGCGAGAGAATATTGGTTAGGCCCTTGGGGTATTTTCCTTAGCAGAGAACATTGTCCTACTAGCTTAAAATATAAAAAATTTCCATAAACTTTGTCTTCCAGTATTCAGCTATCAAGTTTGGTCTTTCAGTATAAAAGCTTCGGCATTTTTGATCATCAGCAAATATTTTTGATCATCAGCAAATAAAATTTAAAAAACAGGGTTCAACAGGGTTTTAGTGTTTCCATTCAATTTGTTTTATAATCTTTGACTTAATCCTCATTATTTGAATTAAGTTTGTTTACTATCAATCTTTGTTCCCTCCATTGGTCTTTGCCCGCTAGCAATTGAGAATAAATTAGCCATCCATATTCTCTCTTACGGCTAATGGCTGCATGCGTGGAATTCACTATTACTGTGTTTTTAACCAACGTACAATGTGATGACTCTGTCACATTGTATTTATTTTTCATATCACGTTTGGGCCATGGTTAAGATAATTGTATCCATATTTACCAGACTCAGCTGAGTTAACTTGGCTAGTCTGACTCTGCTGGGATCTAAATATGAGCAGATCAGACGGAGTTGAAGCTTAACTTGGTCAGAACTCAGGGTCTAACTCAGAATCAAACAAAACTTGGGAGTTATCTAAGGATCTGACTTGGGCTTGGGCAAGAATCAGGTAAAACTTGACAACTAGAAAATAAAAGTTTTGTCCAAGTTATTTTCTTTTGCCCAACTTTCCTGAATTAAGTCTTAAGTCTTGCCTGATTTTAAGTCAAACCTTGATTCTTTGTCCATGCCAAGTTGCACATAATGCTTTATAGAAACAATTTCCTTAATGCTATTTTATAGAGACATATAATTGAGTTCAGGATCAGCTGATGCTTCCTTCACTTTGTTTAATGAGGTTGTTTGTATTTCCAGAATCTCTTTTAGGAAGTAGCTATTCCCTGAATATGAAGTTATGCATTATTTCTCAGTTCTCAGTTTTCTTTTTTGTTATGTATAAAAGATGTAGTGAGCATGCTATGCCAAGTTTAGTCATAGAGATTAGTAATGAAAATCCAAATACAACATATAGAAGATTAGGTTGACAGTGGATGGTTGATTGGCTCCGAAGATACTATAATTATATTTTCCTTTCTAGTGATCACTTTGTTGGTGGATTTTTTGGTATTTTTCACTTGTTCATCCTTCAGTCTCGTGTTTCAAGCTTTGGAATGTAATTTCCTTCATTCCATTGTTGCTCAAGTTCAACAGCTTTATTGCATCTAAGCTTCACTCACTTACACACAAACATAGGAAATGCATAGGAATTCGTTTCATTCAGAAACAGAACTAGAATAAAGAACAAAGGAAGAAAACATCTTTATTTATCAAAACTGTGCTGATTATTATTGCTAAGGCTTAATACCATCAAGAATGACTGGTGAATAGGACTACAACAAAAGCATGGAAAGCAAAATTTGGGAATTTTAATTCCATGAGGAATGACTTATGCATAAAACAAAATTTGGTCGTTCTCATTATTTACTACTTACAATCATAGTATTCCCTTTCTCCCCATCTCGATGCTATATTTAATGGAATTTGATATTGTTTTTATGTTGAGCTTGAACAACACCATAGGTTGACTGATTCAAATTTGGAAAAAAGTATGAAAGGTATAGCCAAAATTATGCTAGCAAACCTAGGTCCAACATCTATAGTGTTCTGGGATATAAAAGCGAACACGAATTCATTCTTTTAATTTTTAAACAAGAACAATTTATGTTTATATTACGAAAGATAGTTTACATACTGTGAAGTGTTGTTTAGAGGAAAAACATACTTAGATACATACTTAGAGTGACACTTAGCTACATAAACAGCTGCATTGAAACCGACTTCCTGAGACAGTCATCCTTATAGTTTGTAATTTCTCAATACTGCTTTGCCGTGATTGACAAAACTATTCACCACTTGTTAATATGTCGAAGTATATCTTTGTCTGCCTTACAGGAACCCCCAACAGGTTATCCTCCAGAGGAGTGTCATTTGGAGCAGAGTAAGAAGTGCTTGAATCAAAGCCTTTGCTCCACTATGATGGGAGGTACTTCCTTGAAAGCTGACCATAGATTCTAGCATATTGGGATAAGAAAACATAGTTATTCGATGGAACTTTTCTGTTTGCATAATCTCTGTACAGAGGCCTCTTGAAGTTGGGATTTGGTCTCTTGAAGTTGAGAGCCTTTTGAAGCTGGGATTTGGTCTTGTGAAGTTGCTTTGTAGGGAGTGAGAACTTCAATAGTTGTTGGTCTCACTTGCAAGGAATCAATGCTGGAAGCAAATCCTTCACAGAGAGTTGAGAACAGAGGAAGCACGGAGAGAAGGAAAGCGTTCCCAATATAGCCTGCTAGCTGAGTCATAATGTTATATGTTGAAGCAAGGACACCACAGCTCCTCCTTTCTTCCATACTGTGATCTGAGTTAAATTTTCAAATAATCTTCCTTTTGTTGTTAAGATTATCCATGCCATGAACGAATGGCTTGGATCTCCTTTTGATGTTCATCAAAGTGAATTTGTTAAAATCTTCGCATCCAATCATTAATATAATCAAATTTGAGGGAGATTACTTAAATGGGATTACATTCATGTACTTTTTTCGGTGCTGGTTTCCCTTCCTTTCTCTTCCCAATTTGCCAAATCATAAGTATTCTTCCAACCTTTTTCTTGTTGGCTTAATTCACTCTGCCTAATTTTTGAATTTTTATAATCAAGTTGGCATTGATTCTTTAGATGTATTGGGAATATACCTATTTTCATTGAATATCTTATCGTTTTGATCAGCTGTATCTTCGAAAAATAATAATATTCCAAATTACCTTTATAATTGGCTTGTTTTTGAATCCTTCAAGCAATAAAAGAAACCAGTTACTGAACAGTTCTTCTTTAGAAGATGCTGTAATAGAGGAGGGGAGACTCATTTCTGTAACCGAAGAATGTAGGAAAGGGGGTTTCGTTGTTTACAAAACAATAGTCACATCTCGAAGGATCATTGAATCCTTGTTTCACCAGGTTCTCCTCTGTTAAAAGTGTCTCATTTGGCCAGACATTAAAAGTCAAGTTTGGAGATGGAATAGCTCAATTCGATCTTGTTTCATTTGATTTCTAGAGGGAGGAAGGATCCACTCCTTCCAAGAAGTTTGAGGTATCCTTCTTTAATAATCTATTTTCTTGATTGGGTGCCCTGTTTTACTTATTCCTTTCTTATTGGAGCTTTCCCATCTGGGACTTGGGTCGAAGTTTGAGGTATCCTTCTTTAACAATCTATTTTCTTGATTGGGTGCCCTGTTTTACTTATTCCTTTCTTATTGGAGCTTTCCCATCAAGGACTTGGGTCAGAAAGGTCCAAAGGGTGTTCAGAGCATTAAGAAGGGAAATGGGATAGATCCACTTCGTTTAAAGGGGAAGAATGTGAATCAGCCTAGGAGGATATATGTGCCAAAAATGAAGGATTGTTAACTTTAGACCATCTTCTAAATGGGGAGAATTCCATATTTGATATTTGAAGGGTTTCCAAGGACATGGTTTTCCAAATCTTTCCACAAGAGCCATCCTTTGGCTGTAAAGTTAGATAATTGCATATTTATAATTTATTTCAAGCTCATGGCCTGGCTAGACACTAAAATGATGTATGAGACCCACTTGTTTGTGAGACAAAAAACCCTCTCCACATAACATTTGCATTATTTAATTTACAATAGTGTATATCTAGACTAAGTCTGGTTGTGCCGTTTTCATTGTTTAATTTACAGTGGTATACATACCGTAGCTTTCTAGAATAATTCCTATTGTACTTGTATTTATGTTTGCTAATGGTGTCCCATGCAAAGCTTTCTAGAATATCTCCTTTTGTACTTGTATTTATGTTTGCTAATGGTGTCCCATGCAAATCTCCTGTTACATTTTAGTAAAAACAATGTTCACATATTTGTGTGGAGATGATGCTAGGTACCAATTCTGAATTCTTAATCAAAGGGATACTTTCATAATTCCGAAATGCTTCCAACACAGTATATTATCATGCAAAGTTGTTGTTTATTGTTGACAAGTATTTGTGCAATGCATTTCCATTCAAAAAAACAACAAAAAATAACTCACAAAACCTTCATTGAATTCACATGCATATGATGGGCGTAGAGTCATCACATGCATTTCATAACATATAGTTTGAGTGGGATGTACTAATTATAAGTAGCGTCTTTTATCTTTTAATCCAAACGATAAAGTTTCATAATATAGGGACATATCAACCTTGGACTTACTGGATGCCATTATAACACCAATGGTATATCCAACAATGCAAAAACTGGATATACCAATAATTTATGACTTAGCAAGGGTTGAGATGTCCTTTGTAGTGAGGGTGTCTAACCTTCTAGCCTTATCACAACAGGCGAAACATGCCCCTTGGAATTGAACCTGGGTGGATAGGAGAACAAACTATGCTCCCAACCAGTTGAGCTACTAAGACGGGACAATAACCTTTGTGGTTATTGATTGGCACGGATGGACATGACAAAAGGTTGATAGCTAAAAATAGTTAGTTTATAGGTACCCTTGTTGATGGCAAGGTGCACCATGGACATGTCTATTGCACTTTGTCAAACTTGGCACGTTGCAAATTTGTGTAGCTCCCATTAGTTAGGCCTACTAAGAGAAGCTCGGAAGGGAACTTGACGATTTGCAAGTATGAACGCATGATGAACAATATTGGCATAAAGAACTTGATTAGATTTTATAGACTTGTAATCCTAGGATACATGTAGATTCCAAGAGTTGGGGATTTGATATTTTAGGGTTGCAATGGATGGGTAGTAGTGCCCTAAGGCGTAAGCATCCGAGAGTACAATTGTACAATGCACTAGTTGGGTTCACATTCATTTGGCACACATCCACTGGATGAACTTCTTATGTGCACCATTGCTAAGCACACTTGGGTGCGATGGGCACATTTGTTGGGTGTGTGGCATCTTGGGCGCAACATGATAAAGATGTTTGATAGTTGATGGAACAAGAATGAAGTGGGCAAATGCACCATTGGCCACACATTCGTTAGGCACACATCAACTGGACACACTTGTTGGGTGTACCTTTGTTGGTTGTGCTTGGGCACCTTCAACACAGTAGCATTGGATGTCAGATAGTGGATGGACAAGAAGGGGCAGAGACTAATAGGCACACATATGTTATACATGCTTACTGGGTGCACCCTTAGGCACCACTGGCTACACATTCGTCAGGCACACATCAACTGGACACACTTTTTGGTGTACCTTTGTTGGTTGTGCTTGGGCACCTTCTACACAACACCATTGGATGTCAGATAGTGGATGGACAAGAAGGGGTAGAGACTAATAGGCACACATATGTTAGACATGCTTACTGGGTGCACCCTTGCCATGTGTACTTGAGTGCCTTGGGCACGCTTGTTAGGTGTGTTGTGACTTAAGCACAACACCATTAGATGTTGGACAATTTGAAATCAAGTAATGAAGGGGGTTAAATGCATCATTGATCATAGAAGTTGGTGATGTGGACACTCGAGTCCACTTAAGCATAGAGAGGTTTGTAGTATGCCAAAGAAGGATGCAAGTGTGAGACAAGTCTTGTATAAGTAGTGGACACCTCAAAGTTGCTAAGGCATCATCCATTGATCATTCACCAAGAGTGTAAATGAGCTCGATTATGGTGCTAAGTTCAAGGTTGGCATGGTAGGGTGAAACTGCACTAACTGAGTGAGAAGAAAAAGAAGACAAGAATTACAAGAGTCAATCTTTCAATTTTTTAAAGGGTTTGGATTGTGAAAGCCTATTGGGTAGTAGTTAAGGCAATACTGTCTTTGACTCATTGTATATCTAAAATAAAGTTGCAATTATGTTGTTATATATCTGTGACATTTTTTATATGATAACAGTAAGGCACTTGCCTTGGATGCTACCTCTACTTTGTGTGTTGTTATAATATGTTTACTTGAATGAATGTTATGTTCCTTGCAATGTATTTTGTTGGTTAAGTGTTAAGTACTGTTGGGATGTTTTAAAGGTTGTGGTGGGACATGTGCCTATTGTTTAATGAATTTGATTAAGTTGGATTCAATTGCATTTGACACATTGTAGCTTACAGTAGAGTTATGAGTAGACCTCAAGTTAAAGTGTGTAGTGTGGTTGTTGTAGGTGTATGTTGGCCAACCGACTGTGGTTGAGTAAAACTAGTGTCACACAACCTCAAGAGTCAAAACAGGCTTGGGGAAACTTAGGTTCTTGTAGAAAAATTCTAGCTAACTGTAGGTTCATGACAAATCGTATCAAAGCAGTGAAAATGTTCATTATGTTTGACCAAACTTGAGGCAAATTAGTAGGTTTGGGGACAAAATCAACCACAAGAGTGACTTAAAGGTTGGAACAAAAACTTTGTTCCTTTTTTAATCAAGCAATCAAGACTACTTTTTTGCACAAAATTTGAATACTTCAACCTCTCTTAACCATGACTTAGAAGGGCGCTTCAAGCTTCGGTGGCAAGCTAAGCAGGTTGACAAAAGTAGGCTGAGGTAGTAAAGTAGATTGAGTCTTTGAGACTTCGGGTAGATTATTTGCCCATACCTATATGCAGATGAATGGTGCAAAAGAAGAGTATGTGATGACAATGAAGCAATTGAAATTGCCCAAATCTAGTGTTAAGAATGTTGTTTGTTTCCTTTATTATCAGAATCATTTTGCTATTGATTTTCCTTTCAAGAAGATGTTGGAAGACTTGGAAGTACTCCAAGTGCAAAAAATTTAGAAGATAAAAATGAAAGTGGTTGGAGGAGCCCAAGTGTACCAAACTTCAAAGGCATAGGTTCTTGATAGGAAAATTTAGGGTAGAAACTCAAGCACAATTGTTTGCTAATGTAATGTTCTTGTGAATCAACCAAATTATTTGGAGTCTATATTTGTGAATCACTAGAATTTCTTAAGGAGAACTTAAAGGAGAATTTTGAGTGGAGGCCAAGGTCATAAAGATCTTGAAACACCTTAACATTATGTCTTTGATATGACCTTAGTTACAAAAATATGAAATGGTACTCATACATAAGATAACACGCGAGAGAGAAAGTGTGAGAAGATGATAGTGAGGACTATATACATGTTATCATGCTCATATTATCAGTAAAATATTGCGAAAGACTGATAAAGCTAGGCAAAGTTTCCAATAAAACGAAGATTGAGATCCTTTTTTATGGAGCTACCCAAAAGAACAAAGGAGAGTGAAAGTTGAGGATCATCATTTGATGCCACACTATATTGTTTGATAAAACTAAATTAATTAAATTGACATGCCTCCAACACGACTAGATGATATATCAAGAAGTTTTTAATTTTTTGAATTGAACTCATAATAATAATAATAAAAATAATAATAATTATTATACAATTTTAAGGTCACATCCAAGCCAAAAACCAAATTGGTGTATGAGACCCCCTTGATTGTGGGACAAGGGACCCACCTCTGCGCAACGATTTGACTACTAAGTCTATGAAGGCATACATACTCTACCCCTACTGGTTTTGAACTTGTGACCTCTTAAGAGGAAACACATGCTCTTAACCATTAGGCCCACTCAGGTTGTATAATGATTAATACGTCAAAACCAAGAAGAAGAATTGGCTCACATAGAGCTAGAGCTCTATACCAGTACTTGCAGAAGCATCGAACTTGAAGGATTTATACAAAGACACATGAAGAAAGAGGAGTGTGTATAGGGAAGTGCACTACACTTGTTTGATAATTCCACACATTTTGAGGGCATGCCAATGGAAATGTCAATGTTGTTGGATACACTAGCATTCGTTAGTTTTAGAAAGTTTTCTTTGTCAAATATGTTGTTTTCATGAAGTAATATTTCCAACCAATAGGATAAAGACTTTGCGTTTTTTTCCCAAAGGAAAGATCGTAATTTTCATTAATAATATATTGAAAATTACATGTAGGAGATGTTGTGAAGCATATCCAAAACTGTGTAGCAGATGTTGTGATAACATGTCCAAAACTGAGTAGGTCTTACAATTCAGATCCCACTATGTATCCAAACATAATATTGATATGTCTATACATACCTATCTATATATACATCGTCATACATATGAGAAAATTAAACATAATAAAAGCATGGTAGATGTGTGGTAAAATCATATAAGTGCATAAAATCTCCACAAAATGACCAGAATCCTTTTGTTATGCTTTGTCTTCATTGCTGCCAATATGATCTATGAATGGATGATGATAATACTGATAGTATCTGGCTCCACTGTGCTCAATAATTAACCATGTGGTCATCTTGACTAAGGCATGAGTAAAGAAGACCTTCACTCGCTACTTTTCAACACTCCCTCTTAGCGAGGAAGGTGCTTCTAGAAGAACCTGGTCCACCTAGATTTGTCTCCTTCGCTACTACGTTTTCTGCTGTTGCAACTACTCCCTATGAATTCAAAGGCTTCCTTGCTTTATCTCACAGAATTTGATTTGAAGACCTGTTCTTTCCAACCATGCTCTATGAGTCCATCACTTTAGTGATAAGTGTCATGTATCCTGTGTACCTATGGGGTTGCTTCCTCTGGCTGAAGGTGATACTGGAAGATCCAACTCTCTCTTGATCTCCCTTAAACAAAACCTCTGCCCTCTCTCTCTGAAGGTGATACTGGAAGATCCAATCTCTCTCTTGAGATTTGTCCCCCTCTGAGAACTACATGCCTTTCTACTCAAGGTTGTGCTTGTCTCTACCTAGAGCTTGTAGAGATTCTTTACCCTCACACCTATCTTGCTTCTTACATCCAGAAGCTAAATGTTGTAGGTAAGCCTTACCCCTCTTGAAGATTACATGATAACCCTTGTCATCATGGGTAGTTGTCGAAACAAGATTCTTCTTTAATCCTGGAACATAAAGGACATCTACGAGGAGAAGTTAATACTTGAATCCCTCTATAAAATGATAGTGCTAACTCCACTAGCTGCATTCATGCCATCATCTCTTAGCTCAATTTGAAAAAACATGTCCTTCTCCTTTAAGTGGTTGAAACATAATTTTTCGATATGAAATTTTTTATTAGAAACAAAAAAGTAGACCTTGTTTGCATGATCCAACATGACCAATGATATAGTGTTTGTGTTGAAGAATCTAGGGCATTCAGAATTAAAGTGATTCTTCTTACCATGATAACAATTTGTGAAGTGTTTTTACAATTATCTTAGCTTGATGTTCTTTGTATTCTTAGTGTGTGTTTACTTCATCAAACTGCTATCAAAACAAAGAGACAAGAACACAAGATATTTGGATTTTTTCTAGGGCCAAAACCTCTCCCTCGTGGAGAGGAAAACCCACACAAAATTCTTCTTATAAAAATTCCAATTAATAGATACCAAGACCATGACCCTTGATCCATTCTGCCACTCCAAGACCAAGATACCAATCCTCTCCTCTGTGACTGCTGAGATTATCCTCATTACTGCACCATTGAGGCCATCATTACTACATCATTGAGATCTCCATTATCGCTTCTTCATCATGTCAACGAGGTCCCTTGTCTTCATTGAGATCTTCGCTGTGACCTTGATTCTATGACAATCATCATGATAACTGTTTCACCATATCTTCATTTGTACTTAGATCATCACTACAATCTTGCTGAGATCATCATCACATTGACTGTGACCATGTCGAGAGTTTTTTTCGAGACTATGATGATCCTTGTCACCTTTTCTTATTATGCCGAGACAATAATTCTTATTACTGCTTCTCATTATGTTGAAACTGTAACCCTTGTCACTGTCATTAAGTCTCCTTCTCATTATACTGAGACTACTACAGAGATATCACTTGGATCTTCTTCATTATTAGTATGCCGAGACTATAGAAATGCTTTGACAATATGCAGAGGTTACTAGAGATAGATTCGAACCCTTTACAGTGATATTCTTTGAGACTTAACTTGTTGTAAACATGTCGAGACTGCAAAGATATGTGTGAGGGATTCACTGTCATTGTAACCATGAATGCTGCTCATTGTTCCATCCGAAGACTCAAAGGAATCCGAGAATTTGTCCTTGTTGTACCATCCGAAATAGCAGAGAAGAATCTAACTTCTTGCACCCTACTGTACCCATCTAAAATATGTCCTACCTACATACCCATCGAAATTTTAGGGGAGAATGCAAGTTTTGTGTCTTTCATTTGTGGATACCCTAAACGGGTATTTATAGTGGTTTGTGCCTCCTATATTGAACCGACTTGAATACATGAACCGACATGTCTATTGTTTGAGCCAACATGACACTTGAATATATATTTAATTCAATATTGAAGCTGACATGATGAATTCTTATCGATTTGCTTACAGACTTCTTGGGCTTGCTAATGGAGGATTGATCTTGGTCTTTGGAGGGCTGCTACACACTTTTGTGGACTTGCGGACGCATATGGAGGAGATCCAAAGCTAGCACGAGTAATAGCATATATGGATGCTTGTGGTAGAGAGGTATACATTTACATAAGCTCATGAAGAGCTCCTTTTTACATGACATGACTCTTTCACATATTAATAAATCCTAAAGACATCAAGAGGAAGTCTTTTGTCCTATGACACTTCATGAAACCCATGTAGCAAGGCATACAAAAATAGTTTATTCTCTTTTATTAAATCATTTACAAAGATTATGTCATTATGAAGACTAAACCTAGTTACACTCTCTTCAACACTTTGTTTATTGTAGGTATCATAAAACATTTGTGATAGGAAAACCAAATCACCATAGTGACGATATGAAAGTACAATTTAGGATCAAAAAACCAAAAAAATTCTAAGAATTACAGTGAAACCAAGGAGACCTATGATAGAGAACTCAGTTGATGGAGGAATATGCAAGCCATCTAGAGTGCTAAAGTGGGTTAATGAGAGGTTGGCTAGGAGCTGGATGGAGGATCTTTCTTGATCTTCTAGGAGTGTCACAACTGGCTTCTTTTGTGTCGCCACAATAGTCAGCTTCTCCTCTAAGATGTTGACCCTGTTTTCCAAGTTGTCGACTTGAGGCTTGAGATGTGGAAGAATGCTTAATGACATGTTCAAAATTTTCATTGGGTGTTTTCCAAAGCCTATAGTATTTTTGAGAGAATATCCTTGCGGACGCATAGTTCTTCAATGGCCGTTGAGTGTGGGCATAGGGAGCTACATGTGGCTCATAGCTCCCCACAATCCATATCCACTATGGAAAAGATTAGTTGTGAAAGACTGTGGCCAAAGTTAGTCACCCAAACCAATCAATCAACCAAGCTATCAATCCAAGGAGGAAACGAAAGTTTTGCATTAGAAGCCATGCCTTTTCACATAGTTATTCCATAGTTTAAGTGTGAGAAGGGACTGATGTGATTAGACCCAAAGCATACAGACTATGGTTCTTAATGGAGAGGGGAGGTGGATGATAATTGATTACGATGCAAGGAAGATTCTAATGATTCCATGTGGTACACAGAAGAGTTTGGCCTTGGTAGATTGATGAGTTCATTACCATAGTAATCCATTAGTTGATTAAGATCCCTCTTAATGTGATACCATTCAATTGGGCATGCTAAATCAGAAGCTTGAGATTGTACTTGAATGATGATAAAAGTGAGTTTGATTTCTTGAACATTTGTGCCTTTGATAATATAACTAATTCTGAGTTGGGGATCTCCAAATACTAGAAGCCACTCTGGGTGAAGAACTTGAGCTAGAGAGATGTGTTTTAAGAATGCATAATTTTCCATCCTATTTTGGTTCGTAATTCAAGTCTCCAAGCAAAAAATTCTTCAATTGTTCCAATTTTGTCGATGTTTTGAATCCAATAAAGAGTCCATCTTTGGGAAATTAAGGAAAGTAGATCTTCTTTTATATTTGTAACATCAAGATTATTCAATAAGCAATATGGATAATAATCCAAGTTTACTTGCAAATCTAAATATTAGAAATTTTAAAACATGGTCCCCACACACACACACACACACATATATATAAACATATTAGATATAAATATGTAAATATATGTTTTAATTATAAATATATCAAGCGGATATCAAATCCACAGCTAGTTATAGGGTCTTCCTAAATGGAAACCATGTGTAGAAGGTTGGTCCATAGTCTTACTGTTTGGTTCATGAAAGTTCAAATAAAAGCTAACCATGCTTAATACTAATAACAAAAGAGGCTTCATAAGCCATAAGATGCATGCAAACAAAACAATATAAAACATATAGATTAATTAAGGACTATGACAAAACTAGGCATACTAGTAATGGATGTAAGCCATAAAAGGTGCATGTATTTATCCAATTGGTGTAGGCCTCGCTGAGGGTGGTTGTTCTTAATCTCTAAGCAAATCCACATCTATGCGTTCTAGTGGACCATCCATAATCTAATAGAGCAGGTGAAGCTCCCCCATGCAAAGGAGGAGCTCATCCCTACTCTCGTTACAATCAAATAACACCTTGCCTAGTAGGTGGTTGAGGTCTCAATACAAGCCTATTGTGTGGAGGTATTGATTTCTCTTAGGGGGCACCTAGGTCGAGGACCTAATCCTCCACCTTAGACAAAACATCGAATCCAAAAGCTCTATGTTCTTGTCTATCAATTCTGATTTAATGTAAAAAATTTCATGTTGCATGACCACCAAGTTGTCCTCTCGAAATCGCTTCGTCAATGCTTGGACTTAGGCCTAGTATTCTGCATTACCTTGCATGTTGCGACTGCCTACTCCTCCATGATCAAGCTCGTTTTCTTGGCATTGTGGGGAGAGTGGAGACCAAGCATGAGTGAATGGAATAAATTTATGCGATAAAGACACAAGAATCTAGAAGTTCAGGACTGAAACAAGGGTTGTCAAAATTCTCGGAAAGGAATAAGCACATAGAGAAGTTACAACGAGAAATGGCAGGGGAGTATAAGGTGAAACAAGGGATATTATAACAAGAGGGTGGAAAAAAGGGTGAATGAGGTGAACATAGATGAAACATGATATAATTGCGTATGGAGAACTTGTCACATGTAGGGTTGCAGGGAATGAGCTTTTGAGGAGTATCAACGATGAGGGAGTTCACTGGGACTAGACCACGGGGCTTGGTCCTTAAACTTACAAGGCTACCATAAGAGAGACAGTGGTTTAGTTTCCCTTATTGGCCTGACACCATTCTTTCATGGATTTATGACTTCAATATGAAAATGGTGACATTGTTGGATTCATTATGCCAGTAGAGTGCATCAATGTAACTTTGCAAAGTAAAATCACTTGGCTAGGAGAATGTATGTTTGTGACTCTACACATGGAAACTGAAATGTCACCCTCTCTTATAGGTGGGTGATGCGTTCATATTTGTTGTTAGTTGGCTTCCCCATCCCCCATGCTTAGTGAGTAATTAAATGTGTGCTAGGTAATCAAGTGATGACTCATGTATTGAATGTATACATTTTTATGTTCACTTTGACATTAGAACACCCCATTCAAATATAAATATACAAACATTAAATAAATATAAATATTCGTTATATATATATATATATATATATATATATATATATATATATATATATATATACATTAAATTATATATATGAAATTCAAATTCAAATTTTAATAGGGATAAAAAAGCTTTAAATTTAATTATATCTATACAAACATTAAATAATATACGAATTAAATAATAAATATTATTTTATTAGTTGTAAATGTAATTCATATAATTTAAATTTAAATAATTTTTTATAAAATAAATATTTTCTTCACTGCTGGTTCATGGATACCCATGGTCAGTGGGTCCGCTACGTCTAGGATTGAACAACGCTAGGGTGGACTGTTATAGACAATTTTGTGCCTTACAGCAACAAGCATGAATTGTCAATAATCCAAGGGATCCAAAGTTCCCTAAACATGATGTTCTTACCCCTAGAGGAACAAGGTCAGCAAGCCAACAGCTCTCAGATCAGTTCTCCACTTGAAAACACTAAAAAACAAGCAATCCTGAAATCAAAGCAGGTGCTCCACTAGGCTTATGCGCTGAAACACAAGTGCTCCATGGTGTACCTGCGTTGCAAAGAAGCAGAACAAAGCCCACCTGCGTTGGGCGAGTTTGGACATGTGGCACAGTGAGTCATTGCCTTGGAATCTTCCAAAAATGACACTTGGATCAGGTATTTCGCCTTGTGATGAGTCAGAGGCTTTGTTTCTCCAAGTGGAAGCAAGGTTCACCAAGTGGACTCAAGAACTGAAAATCAACTAAAGATTAACTGAAGAGAGAGAGGACACAAGGCAGCTACACATCAGTTGCAAGCTGACTCATCCTTCCTCAATTCATCTATATATTGAGCTCTCTCCTATGAGCTCAGGAGGCTGGAATTTTGTGCAAAGTAATGATATGCTGTTGGTTTCATTCTTGAGTTATTGGGTGATTGTTTGAGAGAGGTGAAGAAGAGCAACTCTTTCTGCTGGGAGGTGTTGCTGGGTTGGAGCCTGCTATGGTTGTAATCCTCTCAGAACCTTTTCTTCTACATTAATAAAAGCTATTGAGGTTCTTCTATGTGCTCTTGTTTCATTTATATATTGTGATGATTGCATATTTGGTTTACACTAATCCATGAACCAGTTATGATTGCATGCCTCTTGTAGTCTCCTTCTTTGTTGTTTTGCAGGATCTCTCTGTAGCTGGGCGAGCAGAAGGACAAAGAGCTAGGAGCAAGTGGCCAAAGAGAAGAGTTTGGATTCGACATTAAGCGCAAGGCAACGGTTAGTGCTTTCTCCACTCTCTTTTGCTTTCATAAAGAAGTAAACTTTCAGTAGTTTGTCTTACAGTTGTTGCTAAGGAACTGTCACCCTTAGAGTGGGTTAGGGTCATCCGAGTCGGATACTTTTCCCTACAACAAACTGGCGACTCCGCTGGGGAGCGTATCCGTTTGATTGTGTTTGTAGTATCTTTGCTATTCATTTCCTGAACCAAAGAGTACCGAATCGAAAAGCTTTTGACTATATCAAAAGCGAAGTAGAGGGGCAGTTACTCTGGCTCATTTCTGAGCAAGTTCATGATTTGAAGAGCTGATCTACAAAGATCCTTGTAAGCTCTTAGTGATAGCTTTGCACCTTCTAAATCATCCCTTTGAGTATACTTGACTGAATGTCTCTGATTTGAGCAAAAACCGTGCATTTTTGAGAAAATTATGACCCGGAAACTGTGAAAACGCAACTCTCGTTTTCCAGAGCAGGTAGTACACAGGCTACCTGCTTTGCAACGCAGGTCCTGAAGGGGCTACCTGCGCTGAGAGCCAGTTTGGCTGTGCAGAGCCTGCGTTGGCCCAAATTTGCCTAGTGCATTTGGGGTTTCCTCCTTTCTCTTGCCTGTTTTCACTTAGATTTGCTGCTAAGTGTCAGTCTTGTACTTCTTTTGAAACCAGTATTACTTGCCATCATTCCGCCTCTGTTATATAACGAAATTGTACTTGTTCTTTGTATTTCTTATTCATTTACAATTTCCCATAACGAGAAGTAAACTAGTCACGCTTTTGGCCTCTTAGATCTGAACCTGTGTTAGGCATTTTGCTGGTCTAAAGAGTTAGCTTGCTTGCTGTCCATAGCTGGTTAGTCATTTTACTTTCGTTAGTATGGTTTGATTTCATGTATTTCCAGTGATTAAGCAAGTAAATCTTAAGGTGTCTTTTGATTGTTGGACAAACTTGTTTCCTTTCGCTTTAAATCGAAATCAAAGTTATATAACCACTTTCTTTTTGTATCCATCCACATTAAGAAAGGAAAAGAAAATACATGCATTGTGCATTTTGCATTTGAAAAAGTTTGCATGATGATTTAGGAGAAAGTGCATTAGTTTGTGCTGTATGAACTGTGTGAAAAGAATTTTCCTTTCTTCTCCCTCAGTAGTTAAGATTTTCATCAGTCAAAAAGATTTGAAAAAGCTTGCTTCTCATCTTAGGCTGCATTTAGGAATTTGTCATATACATCTCGTGGTGAACCTTGAAAGGCAAACTTTAAAAAGATCAACTTAAAATATACTGAATGAACCTAACAACGCATTTGAAACATAACGCAAAACATCTAGAGGTCTAGGTAGAGACGTGTTCCAGCGTCGTTAAACATAGTGACTGTCGATCTCTACGAAGGTGGGTGATTCCTCCTAAGAGTCGGTGGCACTAATACGGACTTGTGCTCCCACGTACCGTCGCGTATATATTGGGAGACCCCTATAGGCAATTATCCTTTATCCATAGGAAGCCGTGTCGGCCTCCCTACTGATCGCGATGCAGTGAACACAGCATTCACGAAGATCGACCACCCGTACCGTAAAACGTATTCTGTGGTTTTGCGAAAGGTTTGGCACACCCTCTGTCTAGATCTCCAGAGCAGTTTCTTTTGGCCCTTTTCAAACTCTATAACTGAAAAGGTCCAAACGAGCATTTGTCACTTCGGGCTCGTTAATACATCGAAGTCGACTAGAGTCATCTTTAGCTTTTTCTCGACTCTTAAAACATGAAAAAGCAAAGTTATGTTTAAAAGCGTCTAATAAAATTCATTCAAATCGAAAACACAAATTTTCCCCTTTATATTTTAGTTGATCGAGTAATCCGCAATCGTGGAAGAAAGTCAATTGAATATCCGTCGTTCTCGGAGACTTGCGAGTCAACCGTCTTTGTCTCCGGAATCGAAAACAATCCGGACAAAGCGAGCTCGTCGAACCAGTTCAAAATCTCCTTTAAAAGTTAGAACAAGCGTTCCAACAACATCTGAGATTCTGGTCACTCCAAACATTTCCGGAAACCCTGCCTCAATAGAAGAAGTTCAATCGCCACAGAGGGACAGTAATACTGATCCTAGTCTGGGGGCAAATACTTGTATGACTGAACCAGTTCCATCTGTAACCGGTCCAGAGAGTTTTGTTCCTCAAACATCCGTCGCGGTTGATACACCCCCTTCTTCGGCACCGGAAATCTTTTACGGACCTGACGGTCTTCCTCTTCCACCTGGTCTGATTGCGATAGAGGAAATTATAGAGGAACCGCAAGTATCCGCTCCGATTCAATTTGGAGTAGGGGTCACTCTATTTCCTGCTACAACAGAAGTTTGTCCATCACCAGTGGAAGTTCCTGTAGGATCGCTAGGTGATCAATTGGATAGAGTAAAAATGACTGAACAACCGTCGACATCTAGGACTGTGTCGAATGACACGGCGACGGCAGAATTACCTGCTGTAAATCCAACAATGTTCGCCGGCATACCATCTGTCCCAACTAGCTCGCAGTCGCTAGAAGGAGTCCACCAAGAGACTCCCCCGACAGTATGGTCTGTTCCTGTTTGTTCCGGAGTAATGTCTGGTAACTCTCATGGTGAGACTCATCAAATTGACCCTTTTGGGAATCTAATTAGGCCATCCAGTCCTCCAAGACAGGCAGTTGCCTTGAGTTCTGGGTTGCTACCGTATGGGGGGCAGTACCCATACGGGAGCTCTCAACCTTATTCAAGTTATGGCGGAATTGCAACGAGTAGTTGGGTACCTATGCTATCCCAGCCACCGAGAGTTGTATATTCTATGCAACAGTGTGTACCTGTGACAAATATCCCAACTACACCGGCTATTGTGACCGTGTCGCAAGTTCAAACAATGCCTGTTGTATGTCAACCTCCTGTTCAGGTTCTCATGCAACAGCCCCTTGACCCTGCAACCCAACCACAATCACCTACTGGTGGGACAACACAAGTACAATTGGGTACAACTACCCCACATCTTGGTCCAATGGTTAGTATAGCGCAACAACCCATGGTGTCGCAACCATGGATAATGCAATACCAACAGCCACAATTCCAACAAGTGTACAAAGGTCCTGAACAGCAAATATTTGCGAATACTGGACAACCATATATTCAAAATGGTCAAAATCAACCACTTTATAGTGGTCAAGTCCATCAACCGTATTCATCATACCAACATCAACTCCATTATGCTGTTATGCAAAGACCGACTGTTCAGGCGATTCCATCGTATCCTGGTTACGCTTCACCTAACTTGAACCAGCAGTTACCTTTCGTGGCAACTTTAGAGTTGCCTGATTTACATCGGTTAACAAACGATCCAATTGCTTACGCCCCTTGGTGGCCAGTGATTCCGCACAAACTTCCATCCGACATTCCTAAATTCAATGGAAATCCAGGCGAAGACCCGTCGAATCATGTGATGACATTTCATCTGTGGTGTTCGTCGAACACTTTGAATGACGATTCGATAAGGCTTCGCCTCTTTCAGAGGACATTGACAGGTCCAGCGGCAAAATGGTATATAGAATTACCTAGAGCTTCGTTCGACAATTTTGGCTCCCTTGCCACGACATTCTTGACCCACTTTCAATTACCAATAAGGTACGAAACAGGAACAGAGATATTGACTAACTTCAAACAGACAACCGCAACTCATATATCAGATCATATACATGAGTGGCGACGTCGACGAAGAATGGTTAAAACATACGTTCCTGATCAGCTTTTAGCTGAGTGGTTTATAAAGTCATTACTTCCGGCTATAACGGAAGATGTAGCAAAGGGAGGAGTCGTAACAGAAGAGCAAGTTATCGCTCGTGCACAATACTTGGATTTAGTATATACTCAGTCCGGCACGCTCTATGACAAAATACCAGACGCCCCTAGACCAGAGTTTTCAATCCCTCCTCCTCCTAAATCGAACAGTGACTCTCATGCCGGCGATGGCGTGATTGGCACGGCAAATACGAATTCGAAAAGGACCAATCAAAAGAAGGCCCGTAAGGATTCGAATCAAAATGCACATGGAGAAGTTCTTGCTTCGGAAGTAAATGCCGTATCGACAGATAAGAGCAAAGAAACCAATCAACCAGGAAGCAAGAAGAATCAAAACAAAGGGAGGAAGAATAAACAAGGTGGGTCATCCCCTAAGAAAAATTCTTCAAACCCTCCTGGGAATAGGAAACGGTTTCCGTGTCAAATATGCGATGACGACGATCATCGGACGACAGATTGCCCGTACAAAGCTGAGTTTAAAAGATTCATAAAAAATCCGCATACTCCAGCTGTGTTGACTGATCCTTTTCCCGAATCGAGTCAAAATCTGGTTGATAGTGGAAACACTTCCGGGTGCCAAGTTCTAATGGTGTCAAGTGATAAGCAACCAAACAATGCTTCAACTTTGACAATGAACAAAAATTATGGGAACCCGCAGTTGTCGAATGGCGAGAAAAAGAGTCGATTAGGCAGTTCGACAACAACTTCGACAGAAGTTGAGCCGCCATCCAACACAAGAAGCATTCCATCGATCCATGGAAGCAATCATTCTCTCCGAGATATCGGAGTAATTTTCCTAAAAGGCCCTTCTTTAATGGGCACTTCTGCCCCACCACCGCCAAGTAATCTTACGGAGATGGGGGCAACGGGATATGAAGCCTTCTATTTTTAATGGATCTAAAAGTTTCGAGGATAGTTCTTATCTCAAGTCAACCTCGTTTAAAAAATGAAATAAAGAGTAAAGAGGATAGTTATTTACGATGTCAACCTCATTAAAAAATGAAACGTTCCCTTATGATTTAGGGGGCGTACGCCTCATCTGCATTATTATTATGCTGGGGGCATAATCGAGCAGTTTTTGTGCAGAAGTTCATGCTCGTTAAAAAATAAACGTAGATTTCGAGCAGTTTTTGTGCAGAAGTTCATGCTCGTTAAAAAATAAACGTAGATTGTGAGCAATCTTTCCCTAGCAGTTCAAGCTCATCCAGAAAAAATGAACCGGTAAACCACCTCGAGAAATGTGACCTTTGAAAGCCATATTAAAAACCTTTGGTCGTGTTTATATGCCATCACCTCCATCCGTTCAGTTGGCCAATCGTTCACCTCCATATGTGTGTTTACCCATTTTGAGGAACAGCTGCGAAGAGTGATTTCATTTAGCCATCCTTGTGACACTGCCGTGATTGGAGAATTCCAACCTGTACCTGGAATCTGCTGCTAGCCCTGTTCATCACTCGTTCCTCAAAAGACGAGTCTTCTTTGAGCTCTTTTCACTGACTCGTAAAATATGAAAAGTTTGCCGAGTTTTGGCCTTCCAGCTCGTTAAAGCAACCGGAAGAGCTATCCCTCCTCTAGATTTTAATCTTTTTGGACCTGAGGGATTATTGCACAAAAAGATCGAGCGCTTGTTTTGTTCGGCTCGTTAAAGTAAATCGAAAACTCATCCCTTCTGTATTGTTTTATACTTTTTCGGACTTAAGGGATTAGAAGACGAAAAAGGAATTATGGAGTTTACTTTTCGTACCTTTTCAGACTCTCTAAAAGTGAAAAGAACCGAGTTTTCTTTGTCGTTAGACTCGTTAAAATGATTAAGTAGCGACAAACTTGTCTTTAGACGAGAACGAGTTTCCCTATCGCTAGGCTCGTTAAAACATAGCGATGGGCTTGCCCGAAGGGCAGGTTATAGAACAAGCATATGTTATCCTCCTCAAGCTTGACAAAAATAAAGAGGTACTGGTCAACAATGACTGGGGAAAAATTGGGAGAACCTCACAGCATTAATGGTAGCAAGTCGCTCTTGAACATGACACTTTGTCCTCCGTAGCACTTCGGGTTGGGTTGTTTCATTCACCGATCGCAGAATCATGGTCCTCGCCACACCATCCACAGTTGGGGTAATGCTACCAATCCATCACATCAGTGTCGTTATATGTTCAAGAGATGTGGTTCTGTATAGAGTCAACCGTGTTCCACCCACTACCATACATTATCCTTCATCCATTTCATGACCGCCACCCTGAATCATACATCACAGTTTGTTTTCACCTCATCACAATCACTAGCTCCGTTTCGTGTTACTGATGTGGGATTCATTAAGGCCCTCCTTTGACGGATCGCTCCTTGTCGACATCAGCTCATTATCCAAGGAGTTGATCTAGGAACACCCCCCTCAGTACTTTGAAGCTTGCATGCCTCAATGGCAAGTTTCTCACTTCCGGCGATAGGTATACATCAATGACCTTCGACCAGAAGATTTTGCATGGTGGTCGACGCCAAGTCCTTTATTCCCACCATGTAGATTGTACTGCCGTACCTTGAGGGTCATCATCCTTATCGGTGATTCCTCTCGCGCTTGTTAACGGTTTACATCATTGACCGGTAATCAAGCGATGTCTTTCCATGTTCGACTCCAAGAAATTCTCACATGGATCGACTTGTACATCGAGTGAAGATCGGAAGAGATTGAAGACCCCGGATCTAGTTTCATCCATCCGGGCTGCGATATATATTCAGGACATAAAGACATTTGATATGTACATCATTGCAGCAGATGATCACCCTTTCTGAAAGATGATAAATTCGGCAGAGAATTATCAGTCTACAATCAGAAAAGGATGATAAATTCGGCAGAGAATTATCAGTCTAGAGAAAGATGATAAATTCGGCAGAGAATTATATCAGACGATCGTCTGTTCTATGTACCAAAATGTATTTATAAAGCTGAGCATGGGAATGCCCGCCTCAGCCAGATCATGAAAAATGTATGAAAAATAATGTATTGTATTGTATCTTATTACAGGACACTTCTCAGCAGATTGAGTGAACTTCGGATCCTCTCAATAAAGCATTTCACCCGATAAACGACTTCATACTTTAGGGGGCATCTGTTATAGACAATTTTGTGCCTTACAGCAACAAGCATGAATTGTCAATAATCCAAGGGATCCAAAGTTCCCTAAACATGATGTTGTTACCCCTAGAGGAACAAGGTCAGCAAGCCAACAGCTCTTAGATCAGTTCTCCACTTGAAAACACTAAAAAAAAAGCAATCCTGAAATCAAAGCAGGTGCTCCACTAGGCTTCTGCACTGAAACACAAGTGCTCCATGGTGTACCTGCGTTGCAAAGCATGCAGAACAAAGCCCACCTGCGTTGGGCGAGTTTGGACATGTGGCACAGTGAGTCATTGCCTTGGAATCTTCCAAAAATGACACTTGGATCAGGTATTTCGCCTTGTGATGAGTTAGAGGCTTTGTTTCTCCAAGTGGAAGCAAGGTTCACCAAGTGGACTCAAGAACTGAAAATCAACTAAAGATTAACTGAAGAGAGAGAGGACACAAGGCAGCTACACATCAGTTGCAAGCTGACTCATCCTTCCTCAATTCATCTATATATTGAGCTCTCTCCTATGAGCTCAGGAGGCTGGAATTTTGTGCAAAGTAATGATATGCTGTTGGTTTCATTCTTGAGTTATTGGGTGATTGTTTGAGAGAGGTGAAGAAGAGAAACTCTTTCTGCTGGGAGGTGTTGTTGGGTTGGAGCCTGCTATGGTTGTAATCCTCTCAGAACCTTTTCTTCTACATTAATAAAAGCTATTGAGGTTCTTCTATGTGCTCTTGTTTCATTTATATATTGTGATGATTGCATATTTGGTTTACACTAATCCATGAACCAGTTATGATTGCATGCCTCTTGTAGTCTCCTTCTTTGTTGTTTTGCAGGATCTCTCTGTAGCTGGGCGAGCAGAAGGACAAAGAGCTAGGAGCAAGTGGCCAAAGAGAAGAGTTTGGATTCGACATTAAGCGCAAGGCAACGGTTAGTGCTTTCTCCACTCTCTTTTGCTTTCATAAAGAAGTAAACTTTCAGTAGTTTGTCTTACAGTTGTTGCTAAGGAACTGTCACCCTTAGAGTGGGTTAGGGTCATCCGAGTCGGATACTTTTCCCTACAACATGGACCTCACCTGAAGGGGGTCACACCCCTCGGCCTATTGACTGACTTGACCCCAAGAGCTTTCAGGTTTCGACCCTGTGACCTCCCATTGGCGAGGGCCCGACTTGACCGATTGAGCTAACCCTTGGGGCTATAAAATAAATGTTTTATATGAAAAATAATATAAATTTAAAATATCATATTTTAATAAATATATGATTTTTATTTCATATATTTATATATATTTTGATTAAAATTATAATAATATAAAAATATATATATATTTTTAAATATTTTATTCTTTCCTAACAAAGATATAAATAATAAACACATTATAAAATTAAATTTCCTAATTATTATATAAGTAATTAATATTTTGTGACGAAGGGATACCTATTATTTTTTTATGTAAGCTACGAAGTTTCCATTTCTATTATATACAACAAATTTAAACTATACAAGCAAAGGCGACCTCAACCCGCCCCGAAGGGAAACCGGGTTTGTTGGTCCCTCAAAAATATTGTCTGAAGAAGTTTACTTATCCAACATAAAAACATCGCCTATCAAAAATCCTGACAATATTCTATCTGCTATTTTACCCTAGCTGTCTAGAATCAGAAACCTGAGAAACTACCTTAAACATAGGTTCACTACAGTTTATAGCAGCATGCAAAAATAAAAAAGAGTAACTACGCATACACTTCAATCTACCATAATTTCTTTCTTAGTCTCCGCTTCTCGCTTTGCCTTTTTTAGGTCCTTCAGCATACCTCTTATTTCCTCTATTTTGATGTCCTGTTTCCGAGTCATAAACTGCAGACTGGCCATCTCTTTCTTCATATCCCGCACTCCTTGGACGATCTCTGTCATCTCAACTGCAACTTGCTCCATGGCTCTGGCAAGTAGATGCTTCATCACCCAGTACATATGTAATGCTTGCTTGTACAACGTTAATCTCCCTCTCGTGTTCCTAGGGTCCGGCAGCAGGGTATCCCACTCTTCCATTTCAGGATCCGAAGGTTCTTCCAACACTCTGTTCTCCAACGCATCGATTATCCTCCTTATGTCTTCGTTTGTTCCCTTGTTGTAAGCTGCCTCCGCTGCCTGAGTTGCCTGCTCGATAGAACGCCACCCTCTCTTCGGTTGATCAGATGCTGGAGCTCCCTTTCACCATAATCATCCTGTCTCGTTCTTCCTCATCCCCTGCGTCTCCTTCCTTTCCCTCTTTTACCCGGCCTGCCTCTGTTGTTGTTTCTGCTGCTCTGCCACACTTCAAAAGTCACTCTCGCCCCACCATCCTCCTTCCCTATCTCCATATCCTTCTCTCCAGAGCTGTTAGTTGCCACCTTAATTTGTTCCTGCTCTCTCCAGGTGGTCTTCCCTTCGCCCTCCTTCTCCTGTCTTCCCCTTCTTCCTCCCTTCGCCATAATACTTTGACAACGCCTGAGTCTTTGTTTCGCGTCTCTGTGCCAGACTAATCCTTCCCTCTCCACCTTCCCCAGCTTCCGATTGTCTGTCATTCCACCTTCATCTCTTTTTAAATGGGTTTCACCACCTAGCATCTGTAGCTGCAGATAATCGCCACCAGACCTTTCTCCTGTCATTGCCATAATTCGTTCTACTCCTTTCCTTGGTATGCGTACTGCTCCACCACCCTTCACCTCAGCTCTATTAATGATCGCCCTTTTGTGTGGCGCCTGCCGACCACCTCCCCATCCCATCACTGCCCTGAATTGGCCATAATTCTCCACCCCGATCGGGGGAGAAGGGATACCTATTATTAATATAGATTAGATGAATAATTAATTTCGATTAGATCATATTTATTGAGGTTTTTTTTTTTTTTAATATAATAAACATAAACATAATAAATATTAAATATTTGTTATATATTCATAAACAAAATATATTATAGACTTTTAATATATATATAAAATTTAAATAACAAATATTTTATTAATATCAAATTTAAATTATTATAAAAAATATTATAATAAATCAATATAATTATCCCACAATATAATTAATTTTTATTTAACAATATAAGTTTTAAATAGAGTAAGAATATAATCAAATATATTGTTAATATTTTTATTTTATATATATATTTTTTATTATTTTATTTTATATATTGCAAGATTTGCTCATTCAACTTGTCCTGACGATGAAAAACACTGGTTGGTTCGAAACGCGTCGACAAAATTATCTCTATGTGATTTTCGCCAAAAATTCTTCTCAAAATTGATATGGATCACAAAAGCCTAAATTCTATAAATGACTGCTTCGGCTTTGGATGTGTTCCCTAGCCCTCTGCAATTCCAAGAGGCGAGCTTCATCATTTACTTGAGGAAGGGAGTGTGGCCTCCCTTGGAAGGCCTAGGTCTAGTGTTTCTTCCCATGGTCATTTCAATGGTGGCCTGGCTTCCTTGGACTTTGAGTCGCTCGGCCTCCTCTTCCCCTAGCTCTTTGCGAGATTTCTGCCTACTCTTTTAGAAGGTCGCTCAAAGGTTTCGTCCTCTGAAGAACCTGAGCTTTCTTCTGGCTTTTTCCTTGTTACATCCACATATGAGGGGCTAGAGGGGCTTCGTTTCATAGGCTCGACCTGTGGAGCTTCTTCCCCCTCTTTGATGGGGGATGGGTTTGCTGTGTGCTCCAGGTTTTCTTGAGTCGAGGTAGAAGGGATAGTCTGGATTTTTTCTGCGCCTTTCTAGGTTACTTCCTTTCCTTGATTGGGCTTGAAACCGCTTGGAGCTCCGGACAAGCTGCCTTTGCTATTTCCTTTTTTTTTTCGGGCGGTTTTTTGGACTACAGTCCACTGGTCCTCATTTGTTTTTGTCTGCCTGCTCCTCGATCTTTTTCTTGCAGTTCTTTGCAAAGTGACCATGTTCATGACAGTATCTGCACTTGAATGGGAGCTGTTCGTAATCCATCTCCTGAACGTGGGTCCACCCGGCGACCGAGAGCTTTATTGCTTCAAACAAACCCTCCTCTAGATCAACTTCTACGCAGATTCGAGCACATGAGTACTGATCTTTCCTTACTGCTTGATCTATATACTTTCCTAACACGTTGCCTATGATCTATAGAGTTTTTTGGTTCCAGCAGTGTAGAGGCAGATGGGGAAGTCGCACCCATACTGGAACTGCTGAGGGGATGTCCTGAAAGGGGTCGAAATCCGGGGACCATTTGTTTAGATACAACCCCTGCTGTCCCATAAAATAGGGGCCATTGATGAAGATTAGGCTTCTGTCATCTGAGCTGTCGAAGACGAACACATAGAATCCTTTGCCTATGAAGTAGCTTTTAACCCCTTCTTTGATCAAGGGAGACCAGTTTCTTTGTGTCCAGTCCTCCACCGACTTGGGGGATAGCCGGAGACTCGTAAACTGGCCTATCAACCCTTTCTCAGCTAGATTCATGGCAGCTTTGCATATTTCTTCTTCGGGTAGGGCAACCGTTGGGATGGAATCAAGCTTCTTGACGAATTTCTACTAGCTAGCTGAGGGTGGGCGTTTCGAGCTGGCAGCTACCATGGCTTTGAAAGCCGCGATCTCCGGTGGAAGGGTATGGTGGGGGGGGGGGGGGGGCGCGCAGAGCCCCCGCTGTGCTCCATGAAGGGTACTGCAAGGCTTTGCGATGGGGCGCAGCAGCCGCAGACCTAGCAGGCAAGCACTCAAGAAATGAAAGATCCGAAGCAGATCGTCAGGCGCAGGAGAGAGGCTGAATCCTCCAGCAAAGAGCCCGTGAGCCGAAGCTGGCCGGCGGGCAGAACCAGCAGCAGGGGCGGCTAGGTCTCAGGAGCATAGATCCTAACTTTTTATTTTTTCCAACATGCAAAATAGAATTTTAACTTATTATTGTAAATAATTTTTAACAAATATATTAAACATTAAATATTTAAATTTGAATCTTTATATATTAAACATTATATATTTAAATTTAAACTATTAAATATTTAAATTCTAATCTTTATAAAATTATTAAATTCTAATCTTTATAAAATTATATATATGTTTGGTAAATATTTAGAATATATATATACATTGTTCTATTAAATATTTAAATATTATATAAATATTATTAAATATATATATATATATATATATATATATATATATATATGAAATAATAAATATTTTATTGATATTAAATTAAATTAAGTTAAATTTAAATTTATTTTTATTTTAAATGGTTTTTTAACTAATATATTAAACATTATATATTTAAATTTTATTTTTTTATACAATCATATATATGTCCGGTATATATATATATATATTTATATATATATATATATATATATAATATAGATATTGTTTGAATAATTCTATTATATTTAATTTACCAATAAAATACAAAATTATATAAATATAATTATACAAATATAATTAAACAATTATAAAAATATAAATTAAATACAATTATATAAACACAAATTGATGTAATACAAATGAAATATAATTATTTAAAAACGATTATCAAATGCAATCATACAATTATGCAAAGTATCTAAATCAAATAAAATAATCCAAACAAAATCAATTAAATAATAAAATTATACAAATACAATTTCAAATAGAAAACAATTACAATTATTTAAATACAAGTACATAATATCATACATAAACATAAAAACATTAAGCATCAAATATTATCATTCCCCATATATACATAGTGGAGGAATGATAAAAATTGCGCTCTAATGCTTGTATGTGTGTATTCATATAAAGAGCTTCTCTTAGCTTCAAGAATCATAAATTCTCTATTGACGAGGCCAACCACGTGAAGGTGGAAGCTCATCTGGCCTCCCCCCTCACTTCTAGCCTATAATTACACTACACTCATCACTCCCCAAACCCCACCTTTTATTTTAAATCACATACAATATGCCATCCGCATTCATTCTAAATACATAGATATAAAGGAAAACCAAGTAATAAACATTATACACTAGCATCAATGCACATCTAATTTCCATTAATACATGACTACATATCAAATTTTGTAAACATAAAAACATACAAAAATATAAGCATTATAATTTTAATCACATTACAAACAAAGGAATTGTAAATACGCAAATCCCAAAAATTGTCAAACATACAAACACTAGATGCCATGCACAAAAATGTTGTAAATGCATAAACAACAAGCCCATGTAGGCACTAAGCATTGAAAAATTAAATTCACACACACTTCAAAGTACATGTCATACAATAACGTTGGAAATACCACATGCAAATCAAACTCAAAAGACAACCATATAGAAACATGATCACATATCAATTGCACTCTACAAATATTGTAAATGCATAAGATACAAGCACATGGAGATACTACGCATTGCCAAATGAAATTTCACACACATTTATTCTAAAGTACCTATCCAAATGTCATGCACAATCATTGTAAATACACAACCATACAAATGCAACCAAAACCACAAACATTGTTACAATCATGAATACACATCAAAAGACAAGCATACACAAACATAGAAACATCACATATCAATTGCACCCTAAAAATATTGTAAATGCATAAGATACAAGCACACGGAGATACTACGCATTGCCAAATGAAATTTCACACACATTCATTTTAAAGTACATATCCAAATGTCATTAAAATCATTGTAAATACACAACCATACAAATGCAACTAAAACCACGAACATTGCTACAATCATGAATACACATCAAAAGACAAGCATACACAAACATAGAAACATCACATATCAATTGCACCCTAAAAATGTTGTAAGTGCATAAGATACAAGCACATGGAGATACTACGCTTTGCAAAATGAAATTTCACACACATTCATTCTAAAGTACATATCCAAATGTCATACACAATCATTGTAAATACACAACCATACAAATGAAACTAAAACCACAAACATTTGTACAATCATGAATACAAATCAAAATACAAGCATACACAAACAGATAAACATCACATCAATTACACCTTGAAAATATTGCAAATGCATAAGATACAAGCACATGAAGATACTAAGCATTGGCAAAGAAAATCTCACACGCATTCCAAAGTACATATCCAAATGCCATACACAATCATTGTAAATACACAACCATAGAAATGAAACTAAAACTAGAAGCATTGTTACAATCATGAATACACATCAAATTTTGATCACCATACACAAATAATATTGCAAATACAAAAACATTCAAATATCACCCATCAAGTTTTAATCATCACAGAAACACATGTTGTAAAGGACAAAAACACACACACACACATTTAAAAATACATATCAACATGCCACACATATTCATTGTAAATACAAACATTAAAACTCAAACAACAAACATTGTGATAGACAATCAACAAACAATACATATCAGCCTGCCATACATATTCATTGTAAATACAAACATTAAAACTCAAACAACAAACATTATGATAGACAATCAACAAACAATACATATCAACATGCCATACATATTCATTTTAAATGCAAACATTAAAACTCAAACAACAAACATTATGATAGACAATCAGCAAACAATACATATCAACATGCCATACTTATTCATTGTAAATGCAAACATTAAAACTCAAACAACAAACATTACGATAGACAATCAACAAAGAATACATATCAACATGCCATACATATTCATTGTAAATGCAAACATTAAAACTCAAACAACAAACATTATGATAGACATTCAGCAAACAATACACATCAACATGCCATAGATATTCATTGTAAATACAAACATTCCAACTCAAACAACAAACATTATGATAGACAATCATCAAACAATACATACCAGACATATTCATTGTAAATGCAAACATTAAAACTCAAACAACAAACATTATGATAGACAATCAGCGAACAATACATATCAACATGCCATAGATATTCATTGTAAATGCAAACATTACAACTCAAATGACAAACATTATGATAGACAATCAACAAACAATACATATCAACATGCCATAGATATTCATTGTAAAGACAAGCATTACAACTCAAACAAGAAACATTATGATAGACAAACAACAAACAATACATATCAACATGCCATAGATATTCATTGTAAATACAAACATTAAAACTCAAACAACAAACATTATGGTAGACAATCAGCAAACAAAACATATCAACATGCCATACATATTCATTGTAAATACAAACATTAAAACTCAAACAACAAACATTATGATAGACAAACAGCAAACAATACAGATCAACAAGCCATACATATTCATTGTAAATACAGACATTAAAACTCAAACAACAAACATTATGATAGACAATCAACAAACAATGCATATCAACATGCCATATGTATTCATTTTAAACACAAACATTAAAACTCAAACAACAAACATTATGATAGACAATCATAAGCAAAACACAAAATGTCATCAATCATGAAACATTACATTAAAATAACATTAAATTAAACAATTGATCATGGCGCTAAATTAACTTAAAATCAATTTATCATGATGCTAACTACTTTTAAATGTAACAGAAAAGGAAAAGTAAACACTAAGAAGTGGAAAAAGAGAGAGGATGCACAAACCCTTAAGAATGACCATGGTTCATTCTTAAGGGCATGGAGAAGGGGCTTTCTAGCCCCTTCAAACATTTTTTTTTTTTTTTTTATTATGAGAGTTTCCAGAGTAATTACACAATGAATAAATGCATGTTAATTTCTTTTGAAAGTGATTAATGTCATAATCATTCCATCTCTTCTGTCACGAACATGATGGACATGAGAATGCTTCACATGCACATATATTCCAGTGATTCTCTGCAAAAATAATATAGTTTAAAACTCAATGACAATCCATGCTTTCTATATAGTGTAACAAAAAATACATAAATTGATTCATCATTTAAGAAAGAGAGTAACATAATTTGATGATTGAAGTTATCTTCATAATTCAACAGGGAGAAATTTCACTGCTTATATTGTAAAAGTTGGTAGTATCATCCTCTTAATTCCTATTGTAAGTTCTGGAAAATCATTAGGAACATTATTTTAGACTCCTATCTTCTCTATATCTATTCTTTCTATTTCACAGTTTTTATCTTCAACAACTTTCTATTTGACAGTTTTTTCTTCAACTGTTAAGATTTAATATTTATGATTTATCGAGTAATTTTTTTTTGAACATAACTATAATGAAAAAAGAAAATGGTGAGCACCTGTGTATGTTGAAGCTCATCAACAAAATGGTTGAGCACCTGAGTATCCAGAAGCCCACCAGTTCTTTGCTGCGTCCATTCCTGTTTCAAAATGAATCCCAGACCAATGAAATCAAATTACTTTTACTTACTAGAGTGGAACAGATAAAATTCAGTGAGTTATCCAAATTTTAGAAACCCACACCAATGAAATCAAATTACTTACTGATTTGTCATTCTGGGGATCAATATTCACAGAAAATCCAGAGTCTGATCCCTTGGATTTGATTTGTGATTCCAGGGATTAATATTCACAGAAAATCCCTTGGAGCTTTAGTACCGAATTTGTTCCACGCACGCACTAGGTCCCCCAGGGACCGGTACAGGTAAGGCAACGAAACAAGGGCCACGCACTGGAACAGGTAGGCAGCAACTAAACAAGGGCCACACATTAGCACAAGTAGGCAGCAACCAAACAAGGGCCATGCACTGGAACAGGTAGGCAGCAACCAAACAAGGGCCACGCACTGGCACAGCTAGGCAGCAACCAAACAAGGGCCACACACTTGTACAGGTAGGGAAACCACTGCCAGGATCGCTCTTGAGATATCCCGCCATTCCTATGCTATGCTGAATCGAAATGGACCTCAAATCCAAAGGGAAGCTTATTTCACGCTCATTCTGCGTCGCATTGAGTCGCGGATGTAAGCTAATTTCGGCAACACAACAACGGTCCATGGTGTCCCAAGTGTGGATGATCTTTCATGTTCTCCGTGTGCATCATTGCCAGGTCAGGATCTTCAATTGCTTTGCTCGTCCTTGAGATATCCCTTCATAACACTCCCAACCTCGACCATCTGCACTTCACCTATCAAATCCAATTCCAATTCCAATTCTGCTGGGCCCAACCTTGCCCATCTGCCCAATTCCAATTCCACTGGGCCCAACCTCGCCCATTCCGCTTGGCCCAACCTCACCCATCTGCCCAATTCCGCTAGCTTTCATTTCGTGGGCTGCAACTCAAACTCTTTCTCACCACGCTCAATTTCCAAGCGCATGTGGGTGGGTAACACAAAATCTCAGGCTTCAATTTTCAGCAACACAGCAGCGGGCGGAGGCTGAGCTTATGGTTGGTTCCATCCCTGACGAGAGGCAGGAATTGGTTAGAGCAGAGCGGAGCAGGCACTGTGTTAAGAAGAGGCAGGAATTGAGTTGAATTGAGCAAAGCAGAGCAGGAATTTTGCGTTAAGAAAAATAATGGCCCTTGCCATTGGAACTGCGATTTATGCATTTCAGGGACGTTGGGATCCACCACACAGCCCTGCAACCAAAATGGCCGATCTCAAATCAAATTTGTTCCTGCTCATCCCACTCATTTAATTTGAATATATAACCATAAAAGCAGAGAGAGATGCAAAGAAATTTACCCAATCTACCTGGGATTCAATCCTTGCGCACGCCTTTGGATGTACCAATACCAATTCATATTTAAGTTTAACCTGCCAATTCAATTCAATAATACTTGAACAACAACAGAGCAAGTCAATTGCATTGAATTACAAAATTCATAATTAAATATCTTGTAAGAACAGAGAAAGTCAATTGCATTGAATTAAAAAATTCATAATTAAATATCTTGTAAGAACAGAGCAAGTCAATTGCATTGAATTATAAAATTCATAATTAAATATCTTGTAAGAACAGAGCAAGTCAATTGCATTGAATTACAAAATTCATAATTAAATATCTTGTAAGGTAGGTAGCCAATCTAAAATCTGTAACGAAACTATTACATGTATAGATATTTGCATACCTGGTATGGTATTGAGAAGCCTGATGGATGTGGGTGGATATCTTCTCATATACATACTTGGGATGGGATTGAATCCTCCTTTAGCGCCCTTCTGCTGATTTAAACAAAAATGAATTGATGTGAATGTCTACCTCCACCTCCCAGTACCGCACAGCACAACACACATACACAAGACAAACAAGACAAAACCAGACCAGACAAAACCCAGACAGACCAAACCAGACAAAACTCATACAAACAAAACAAAACATGACATGACATGGAGTTCCAAGACTCAATACACACAGGACGACCCATACAGTGCAGGCATCCATGGGAGAAGGAGAGGGAATGGAAAAGGTAGCGATTCTGACTAGGGTTGCAAATAAATAATTGTTGGATTCAACGGTCATGCTTTCACCTCTGCAAAAAAAGCTTGCTGCCAGCTCTGCAAAAAAGAAGCTTTTCTTTGACCGCCACCTCTTCAAAAAAAGCTTGCTGCCAGCTCTGCAAGAAAGCGCAATGACCACGGTTGCAAATAAATAATGGTTGGATTCAACGGTCATGCTTTCACCACTGCAAAAAAAGCTTGCTGCCAGCTCTGCAAAAAAGAAGCTTTTCTTTGACCGCCACCTTTGCAAAAAAAGCTTGCTGCCAGCTCTACAAGAAAGCGCAATGTTAGTCTCTTTCTAATTATTTCACATATATACTTTCATAAAGATACTTGTACCCATAGTTACCAGACTCAGGTGAGTTAACTTGGCTAGTCTGACTCTGCTGGGATCTAAATTTGAGCAGATCAGACAGAGTCAAAGCTTAACCTGGTCAGAACTCAGGGTCTAACTCAGACTCGAACAAAACTTGAGAGTTATCTCAAGATCTGACTTGGGCTTGGGCAAGAATCAAGTAAAAATTGACAACTAAAAAATAATAGTTTTGTCCAAGTTATTTTCTTTTGCCCAACTTTCGTGAATTAAGTCTCAAGTCTTGCCTGATTTTAAGTCAAACCTTGTTTCTTTGTCCATGCTGAGTTGCACATAATTCTTTATAGAAACAATTTCCTTAATGCTATTTTATAGACATATAATTGAGTTCAGGATCAGCTGATGCTTCCTTCACTTTTTTTAATGAGGTTTGTATTTCCAGAATCTCTTTTGTACCAAATCTCTTTTAGGAAGTAGCTATTCCCTGAATATGAAGTTATGCATTATTTCTCAGTTCTCAGTTTTCTGTTTTGTTATGGATAAAAGATGTAGTTAGCATGCTATGCCAAGTTTAGTCATAGAGATTAGTAATGAAAATCCAAATACAACATATAAAAGATAAGGTTGACAGTGGATGGTTGATTGGCTCCCAAGATACGATAATTATATTTTCCTTTCCAGTGATGACATTGTTGGTGGATTTTTTGGTATTTTTCACTTGTTCATGCTTCAGTCTTGTGTTTCAAGCTTTGGAATATAATTTCCTTCATTCCATTGTTGCTCAAGTTCATCGGCTTTATTGCATCTAAGATTCACTCACTTACACACAAACATAGGAAATGCATAGGAATTCGTTTAAATCAGAAACGAAACTAGAATAAAGAACAAAGGAAGAAAACATCTTTATTTATCAAAACCGTGCTGATTATTATTGCTAAGGCTTAATACCATGAAGAATGACTGGTGAATAGCACTACAACAAAAACTACTTAGATACATACTTAGACTGACACTTCGCTACATAAACAGCTGCATTGAAACTGACTTACTGAGACAGTCATCCATGTAGTTTGTAATTTCTCAATACTGCTTTGCCGTGATTGACAAAACTATTCATCACCTGTTAATATGTCGATCCTGTATTTTTCTCTTGTACTGGGCAGTGTGTGGCATAAATGGGCATGTGACTACTCTATGAAGAAGCAACGATAAATTTTCCAACCATCAGAAATAATGGAAACTCCAGATTTATTTCAACTAGATTTCTCTTCAAGCACCCCTTCATAAGATTCCCATCCATTGAAAACAATGTTGCTCTCACCTTTTGAGAATTGGGGCTTGTGTCCTCTCAGATATTCATTTTTCAATCTGAAGGATGTTGTTCCAGGATGGTGAGAAAATGGAAATAGATGTTCCAACATGCAAAAGTGCACCTTGTGATCTTCCTATCAACTTCTTTTCCTTCATTGTACCACATGGCATCCTTTCTGCCATCTGACTACTGTTCCTACCTTGCTACTTAGCCATTCAGAGGTACTTGTTGAATGGTGGGTCCTCCTTCCAGGGGATGCATTCTCCTTGAGTTGCTTTGTCTGCAATTTCAGCTTGGCTTGTGTTTCTTATATAAGGCATCCTGTTCAACATGTTGAGTGTATTAGGGTGGAGCTAGACTCCATGAGCACTCATGCAAAAAGTGGGCCCTTATGGGAGTGCAAGACTCTTGGCAAAACTTATCACTTTGTGGCAATTAAATTCATGTGTTCTTCCCTTGGTCTGAGAGTCAATTTGGTGGTATGGTGACAAAAGAGGCTAATTACTTTGAACAATGGGGATTTAACGACTTGGCTAGCACTTTGAGATGAAGATGTAACCATTTCAATGCTGGAAATCATTGGAAAGTAACCATCAACTGCTGTTGCACTCATAAACTTGTTGGCTGCGCTGATAAACCTACTGGTTGCACTCACTACCTTACTGGTTGCATTTTATGTTCTACATCTGGAGAACAACATTTCATGTTTTACATGGCTTTTGTATCTGTGTTATTTTGGTTACCATTGCCTGTTCTACAACTGGAGGAAAACTTTTTACGTTCTACATGGCTTTTTTGTCAGTGTTATTTTGGTTGCCATTGTTTAGGTGTTCAGGTTTTCTTCCCTCTTTTGTAAATTAGTGATAGGAGTTGCTTTTTCGTAATAGTAATCAAAGTTGCTTTCTCATATTAGTAATGTAAATGCCTAATAAATTTGAAGTTACAGATTTAGTGGAAGTAATTCATTTTGCTACTCCTAAAAGCTTTTTTTAAGAGTAAGAGGGCTATTAATGGGACATGCCACTGTAGCAATAAGAATTGCAGTTATTGTGGATATGGATATCACAAAGATAACAAAGAATAGAGACTAAGAATGTTTATATGGATAACCCAAAACCTTCAATGAATTCACAAAACTCACAAAACCTTCAATGAATTCACATGCATATGATGGGCGTAGAGCCGTCACATGCATTTCATAACATATAGTTTGAGTGGGATGTACTAATTATAAGTAGCGTCTTTTATCTTTTAATCCAAATGATAAAGTTTCATAATATAGGGACATATCAAGCTTGGACTTACTGGCTGCCATTATAACACCAATGGTATATCCAACAATGCAAAAACTGGATATACCAATATTTTATGACTTAGCAAGGGTTGCGATGTCCTTTGTAGTGAGGGTGCCTAACTTTCTAGCCTTATCACAACAGGCGAAACATGCCCCTTGGAATTGAACCTGGGTGGATAGGAGAACAAACTATGCTCGCAACCACTTGAGCTACTAAGACGGGACAATAACCTTTGTGGTTATTGATTGGCACGGATGGACATGACAAAAGGTTGATAGCTAAAAATAGTTAGTTTATAGGTACCCTTGTTGATGGCAAGGTGCACCATGGACATGTCTATTGCCCTTTGTCAAACTTGGCATGTTGCAAATTTGTGTAGCTCCCATTAGTTAGGCCTACTAAGAGAAGCTCGGAAGGGAACTTGACGATTTGCAAGTATGACGCATGATGAACAATATTGGCATAAAGAACTTGATTAGATTTTATAGACTTGTGATCCTAGGATACATGTAGATTCCAAGAGTTGGGGATTTGCTATTTTAGGGTTGCAATGGATGGGTAGAAGTGCCCTAAGGCGTAAGCATCCGAGAGTACAATTGTACAATGCACTAGTTGGGTTCACATTCATTTGGCACACATCCACTGGATGAACTTCTTATGTCCTATTTCCGAGTCATAAACTATAGACTGGCCATCTCTTTCTTCATATCCCGCACTCCTTGGACGATCTTTGTCATCTCAACTGCAACTTGCTCCATGGCTCTGGCAAGCAGATGCTTCATCACCCAGTACATATGTAATGCTTTCTTGTACAACGTTAATCTCCCTCTCGTGTTCCCAGGGTCCGGCAGCAGGGTATCCCACTCTTCCATTTCGGGATCCGAAGGTTCTTCCAACACTCTGTTCTCCAACACATCGATTATCCTCCTTATGTCTTCGTTTGTTCCCTTGCTGTAAGCTGTCTCCGCTGCCTGAGTTGCCTGCCCAATAGAATGTCGTCCTCTCTTCGGCTGATCAGATGCTGGAGCTCCCTTTCACCATAATCATCCTGTCTCGTTCTTCCTCATCCCCTGCGTCTCCTTCCTTTCCCTCTTTTACCCGGCCTGCCTCTGTTGTTGTTTCTGCTGCTCTGCCCAACTTCAAAAGTCACTCTCGCCCCGCCATCCTCCTTCCCTATCTCTATATCCTTCTCTCCAGAGCTGTTAGGCGCCACCTTAATTTGTTCCTGCTCTCTCCAGGTGGTCTTCCCTTCGCCCTCCTTCTCCTGTCTTCCCCTTCTTCCTCCCTTCGCCATAATACTTTGACAACGCCTGAGTCTTTGTTTTGCGTCTCTGTGCCAGACTAATCCTTCCCTCTCCACCTTCCCCAGCTTCCGATTGTCTGTCATTCCACATGCATCTCTTCTTAAATGGGTTTCATCGCCTAGCATCTGTAGCTGCAGATAATCGCCGCCGGACCTTTCTCCTGTCATTGCCATAATTCGTTCTACTCCTTTCCTTGGTATGCGTACTGCTCCACCACCCTTCACCTCAACTCTATTAATGATCGCCCTTTTGTGTGGCGCCTGCCGACCACCTCCCCATCCCATCACTGCCCTGAATTGGCCGTAATTCTCCACCCCGATCGGGGGAGAAGGGATACCTATTATTAATATAGATTAGATGAATAATTAATTTCGATTAGATCATATTTATTGAGGTTTTTTTTTTTAATATAATAAATATAAACATAATAAATATTAAATATTTGTTATATATTCATAAACAAAATATATTATAGACTTTTAATATATATATAAAATTTAAATAACAAATATTTTATTAATATCAAATTTAAATTATTATAATAAATCAATATAATTATCCCACAATATAATTAATTTTTATTTAACAATATAAGTTTTAAATAGAGTAAGAATATAATCAAATATATTGTTAATATTTTTATTTTATATATATATATATATATATATATATATATATATTTTATTATTTTATTTTATATATTGCAAGATTTGTTCATTCAACTTGTCCTGACGATGAACCACACTGGTTGGTTCGAAACGCGTCGACAAAATTATCTCTATGTGATTTTCGCCAAAAATTCTTCTCAAAATTGATATGGATCACAGAAGCCTAAATTCTATAAATATATTAAACATTATATATTTAACTTTAAATTATTAAATATTTAAATTTATTTTTATTTTAAATAATTTTTTAACAAATACATTAAATGTTTTTAAATTTAAATTTATTTTTATTTTAAATAATTTTTAACAAATATATTAAAGATTATATATTTAAATTTAAATTCTAATCTTTATAAAATTATTAAATTCTAATCTTTATAAAATTATTAAATATTTAAATTTTAATCTTTATAAAATTATATATATGTTTGGTAAATATTTAAAATATATATACATCGTTTTATTAAATATTTAAATATTATATAAAGTATTATATTTTTTTTTTTCTAAGTTAAGACTAACCTAAGTACCCACGGGGGATTTGAACCGGTGACCTATCGCAAGGAGTGCCTTAACAATGCACCCATTCACCATCAATCCAAAGCCCCATGGGCTATAAAGTATTATATTTAAATATATATATATATATATATATATATATATATATATATATATATATAATATATATATATATATATATATATATATATATTGAAATAATAAATATTTTATTGATATTAAATTAAATTAAGTTAAATTTAAATTTATTTTTATTTAAAAGGGTCTTTTAACCAATATATTAAATATTATATTTTTAAATTTAATTTTTTATACAATCATATATATATATATTGAAATAATAAATATTTTATTGATATTAAATTAAATTAAGTTTGAATAATTCTATTATATTTAATTTCACACATATTCATTTTAAAGTACATATCCAAATGTCATTAAAATCATTGTAAATACACAACCATACAAATGCAACTAAAACCAGAAATATTGCTACAATCAGGAATACACATCAAAAGACAAGCATACACAAACATAGAAACATCTAGTGCTGGGTTTCATGGGACATTTTTAGCTGAAATAAGTCTTCGGTCCAGAGAGTTGCCAGTCCTCCAGAGGATCCCCTTGAACTAACTGCTTTGCCTGCGCTTTTCTTCCATTTTGTTTTGCTGATATCTAGAAGAGCACCCCCTTCTATCTTCGTCTCTTGGAGCATGAGGATATCTGAAGGTTCTATTTTCAGAAGGTCCATGACTGCTTCAGCTTTGGATGCGTTCCCCAGCCCTCTACAATTCCAAGAGGCGAGCTTCATCATTTACTTGAGGATGGGAGTGTGGCCTCCCTTGGAAGGCCTAGGTCTAGTGTTTCTTCCCATGGTCATTTCAATGGTGGCCTGGCTTCCTTGGACTTTGAGTCGCTCGACCTCCTCTTCCCTTAGCTCTTTGCGAGATTTCCTGCCTACTCTTTTAGAAGGTCGCTCAAAGTTTTCTTCCTATGAAGAACCTGAGCTTTCTTCTCGCTTTTTCCTTGTTACATCCACATATGAGGGGCTAGAGGGGCTTCGTTGCATAGGCTCGACCTGTGGAGCTTCTTCCCCCTCTTTGATGGGGGATGGGTTTGCTGTGTGCTCCAAGTTTTCCTGAGTCGAGGTAGAAGGGATAGTCTGGGTTTTTTCTGTGCCTTTCTAGGTTACTTCCTTTTCTTGATTGGGCTTGAAACCGCTTGGAGCTCTGGACAAGCTGCCTTTGCCATTTCCTTTTTTTTTTTTCGGGCGGTTTTTTGGACTACAGTCCACTGGTCCTCATTTGTTTTGTCTGCCTGCTCCTCGATCTTTTTCTTGCAGTTCTTTGCAAAGTGACCATGTTCATGACAGTATCTGCACTTGAATGGGAGCTGTTCGTAATCCAGTTCCTGAACGTGGGTCCACCCGGCGACCGAGAGCTTTATTGCTTCAGGTAAACCCTCCTCTAGATCAACTTCTACGCAGATTCGGGCACATGAGTACTGATCTTTCCTTACTACTTGATCTATATACTTTCCTAACACGTTGCCTATGATCTATAGAGTTTTTTGGTTCCAGCAGTGTAGAGGCAGATGGGGAAGTCGCACCCATACTGGAACTGCTGAGGGGATGTCCTCAGAGGGGTCGAAATTCGGGAACCATTTGTTTAGATACAACGCCTGCTGTCCCATAAAATAGGGGCCATTTATGAAGATTAGGCTTCTGTCATCCGAGCTCTCGAAGACGAACACATAGAATCCTTTGCCTACGAAGTAGCTTTTAACCCCTTCTTTGATCAAGGGAGACTAGTTTCTTTGTGTCCAGTCCTCCACCGACTTGGGGGATGGCCGGAGACCCGTAAACTGGCCTATCAACCCTTTCTCAGCTAGATTCATGGCAACTTTGCATATTTCTTCTTCGGGTAGGGAAACCGTTGGGATGGAATCAAGCTTCTTGACGAATTTCTGCTAGCTAGCTGAGGGTGGGCGTTTCGAGCTGGCAACTACCATGGTTTGAAAGCCGCGATCTCCGGTGGAAGGGTATGGTGGGGGGGGGGGTAGAGCCCCCGCTGTGCTCCATGAAGGGTACTGCAAGGCTTTGCGATGGGGCGCAGCAGCCGCAGGCCTAGCAGGAAAGCACTCAAGAAATGAAAGATCCGAAGCAGATCGTCAGGCGCAGGAGAGAGGCTGAATCCTCCAGCAAAGAGCCCGTGAGCCGAAGTTGGCCGGCGGGCAGAACCAGCAGCAGGGGCGGCTAGGTCTCAGGAGCATAGATCCTAACTTTTTATTTTTTCCAACATGCAAAATAGAATTTTAACTTATTATTGTAAATAATTTTTTAACAAATATATTAAACATTAAATATTTAAATTTAAACTATTAAATATTTAAATTCTAATCTTTATAAAATTATTAAATTCTAATATTTATAAAATTATATATATGTTTGGTAAATATTTAAAATATATATATACATCGTTCTATTAAATATTTAAATATTATATATATATATATATATATATAATTGAAATAATAAATATTTTATTGATATTAAATTAAATTTAAATTTATTTTTATTTTAAATGGTTTTTTAACTAATATATTAAACATTATATATTTAAATTTTATTTTTTTATACAATCATATATATATATTTTGAAATAATAAATATTTTATTGATTTTAAATTAAATTAAGTTTGAATAATTCTATTATATTTAATTTACCAATAAAATACAAAATTTTATAAATATAATTATACAAATATAATTAAACAATTATAAAAATATAAATTAAATACAATTATATAAACACAAATTGATGTAATACAAATGAAATATAATTATTTGAAAACGATTATCAAATGCAATCATACAATTATGCAAAGTATCTAAATCAAATAAAATAATCCAAACAAAATCAATTAAATAATAAAATTATACAAATACAATTATTCAAATAGAAAACAATTACAATTATTTAAATACAAGTACATAATATCATACATAAACATAAAAACATTAAGCATCAAATATTATCATTCCCCATATATACATAGTGGAGGAATGATAAAAATTGCGCTCTAATGCTTGTATGTGTGTATTCATATAAAGAGCTTCTCTTAGCTTCAAGAATCATAAATTCTCTACTGACGAGGCCAACCACATGAAGTTGGAAGCTCATCTGGCCTCCCCCCTCACTTCTAGCCTATAATTACACTACACTCATCACTCCCCAAACCCCACCTTTTATTTTAAATCACATACAATATGCCATCCGCATTCATTCTAAATACATAGATATAAAGGAAAACCAAGTAATAAACATTATACACTGGCATCAATGCACATCTAATTTCCATTAATACATGACTACATATGAAATTTTGTAAACATAAAAACATACAAAAATATAAGCATTATAATTTTAATCACATTACAAACAAAGGAATTGTAAATACACAAATCCCAAAAATTGTCAAACATACAAACACTAGATGCCATGCACAAAAATGTTGTAAATGCATAAACAACAAGCCCATGTAGGCACTAAGCATTGAAAAATTAAATTCACACACACTTCAAAGTACATGTCATACAATAACATTGGAAATACCACATGCAAATCAAACTCAAAAGACAACCATATAGAAACATGATCACATATCAATTGCACTCTACAAATATTGTAAATGCATAAGATACAAGCACATGGAGATACTACGCATTGCCAAATGAAATTTCACACACATTTATTCTAAAGTACCTATCCAAATGTCATGCACAATCATTGTAAATACACAACCATACAAATGCAACCAAAACCACAAACATTGTTACAATCATGAATACACATCAAAAGACAAGCATACACAAACATAGAAACATCACATATCAATTGCACCCTAAAAATATTGTAAATGCATAAGATACAAGCACACGGAGATACTACGCATTTCCAAATGAAATTTCACACACATTCATTTTAAAGTACATATCCAAATGTCATTAAAATCATTGTAAATACACAACCATACAAATGCAACTAAAACCACAAACCTTGCTACAACCATGAATACACATCAAAAGACAAGCATACACAAACATACAAACATCACATATCAATTGTACCCTAAAAATGTTGTAAGTGCATAAGATACAAGCACATGGAGATACTACGCTTTGCAAAACTAAATTTCACACACAATCATTCTAAAGTACATATCCAAATGTCATACACAATCATTGTAAATACACAACCATACAAATGAAACTAAAACCACAAACATTTGTACAATCATGAATACAAATCAAAATACAAGCATACACAAACAGATAAACATCACATCAATTACACCTTGAAAATATTGCAAATGCATAAGATACAAGCACATGAAGATACTAAGCATTGGCAAAGAAAATCTCACACGCATTCCAAAGTACATATCCAAATGCCATACACAATCATTGTAAATACACAACCATAGAAATGAAACTAAAACTAGACGCATTGTTACAATCATGAATACACATCAAATTTTGATCACCATACACAAATAATATTGCAAATACAAAAAAATACAAATATCACCCATCAAATTTTAATCATCACAGAAACACATGTTGTAAAGGACACAAACACACATACACACACATTTAAAAATACATATCAACATGCCACACATATTCATTGTAAATACAAACATTAAAACTCAAACAACAAACATTGTGATAGACAATCAACAAACAATACATATCAGCCTGCCGTACATATTCATTGTAAATACAAACATTAAAACTCAAACAACAAACATTATGATAGACAATCAACAAACAATACATATCAACATGCCATACATATTCATTTTAAATGCAAACATTAAAACTCAAACAACAAACATTATGATAGACAATCAACAAACAATACATATCAACATGCCATACTTATTCATTGTAAATGCAAACATTAAAACTCAAACAACAAACATTACGATAGACAATCAACAAAGAATACATATCAACATGCCATACATATTCATTGTAAATGCAAACATTAAAACTCAAACAACAAACATTATGATAGACATTCATCAAACAATACACATCAACATGCCATAGATATTCATTGTAAATACAAACATTCCAACTCAAACAACAAACATTATGATAGACAATCATCAAACAATACATACCAGACATATTCATTGTAAATGCAAACATTAAAACTCAAACAACAAACATTATGATAGACAATCAACGAACAATACATATCAACATGCCATAGATATTCATTGTAAATGCAAACATTACAACTCAAATGACAAACATTATGATAGACAATCAACAAACAATACATATCAACATGCCATAGATATTCATTGTAAATACAAACATTACAACTCAAACAAGAAACATTATGATAGACAAACAACAAACAATACATATCAACATGCCATAGATATTCATTGTAAATACAAACATTAAAACTCAAACAACAAACATTATGGTAGACAATCAACAAACAAACCATATCAACATGCCATACATATTCATTGTAAATACAAACATTAAAACTCAAACAACAAACATTATGATAGACAAACAACAAACAATACAGATCAACAAGCCATACATATTCATTGTAAATACAGACATTAAAACTCAAACAACAAACATTATGATAGACAATCAACAAACAATACATATCAACATGCCATACGTATTCATTTTAAACACAAACATTAAAACTCAAACAACAATCATTCTTAAGGGCATGGAGAAGGGGCTTTCTAGCCCCTTCAAACAATTTTTTTTTTTTTTTTATTATGAGAGTTTCCAGAGTAATTACACAATGAATAAATACATGTTAATTTCTTTTGAAAGTGATTAATGTCATAATCATTCCATCTCTTCTGTCACGAACATGATGGACATGAGAATGCTTCACATGCACATATATTCCAGTGATTCTCTGCAAAAATAATATAGTTTAAAACTCAATGACAATCCATGCTTTCTATATAGTGTAACAAAAAATACATAAATTGATTCATCATTTAAGAAAGAGAGTAACATAATTTGATGATTGAAGTTATCTTCATAATTCAACAGGGAGAAATTTCACTGCTTATATTGTAAAAGTTGGTAGTATCATCCTCTTAATTCCTATTGTAAGTTCTGGAAAATCATTAGGAACATTATTTTAGACTCCTATCTTCTCTATATCTATTCTTTCTATTTCACAGTTTTTATCTTCAACAACTTTCTATTTGACAGTTTTTTCTTCAACTGTTAAGATTTAATATTTATGATTTATCGAGTAATTTTTTTTTGAACATAACTATAATGAAAAAAGAAAATGGTGAGCACCTGTGTATGTTGAAGCTCATCAACAAAATGGTTGAGCACCTGAGTATCCGGAAGCCCACCAGTTCTTTGCTGCGTCCATTCCTGTTTCAAAATGAATCCCAGACCAATGAAATCAAATTACTTTTACTTACTAGAGTGGAACAGATAAAATTCAGTGAGTTATCCAAATTTTAGAAACCCACACCAATGAAATCAAATTACTTACTGATTTGTCATTCCGGGGATCAATATTCACAGAAAATCCAGAATCTGATCCCTTGGATTTGATTTGTGATTCCAGGGATTAATATTCACAGAAAATCCCTTGGAGCTTTAGTACCGAATTTGTTCCAGCACGCACTAGGTCCCGCAGGGACCGGCACAGGTAAGGCAACGAAACAAGGGCCACGCACTGGAACAGGTAGGCAGCAACTAAAAAGGGGCCACACATTAGCACAAGTAGGCAGCAACCAAACAAGGGCCATGCACTGGAACAGGTAGGCAGCAACCAAACAAGGGCCACACACTGGCACAGCTAGGCAGCAACCAAACAAGGGCCACACACTTGTACAGGTAGGGAAACCACTGCCAGAATCGCTCTTGAGATATCCCGCCATTCCTATGCTATGCTGAATCGAAATGGACCTCAAATCCAAAGGGAAGCTTATTTCACGTTCATTCTGCGTCGCATTGAGTCGCGGATGTAAGCTAATTTCGGCAACACAGCAGCAGTCCATGGTGTCCCAAGTGTGGATGATCTTTCATGTTCTCCGTGTGCATCATTGCCAGGTCAGGATCTTCAATTGCTTTGCTCGTCCTTGAGATATCCCTTCATAACACTCCCAACCTCGACCATCTGCACTTCACCTATCAAATCCAATTCCAATTCCAATTCTGCTGGGCCCAACCTTGCCCATCTGCCCAATTCCAATTCCACTGGGCCCAACCTCGCCCATTCCGCTTGGCCCAACCTCACCCATCTGTCGAATTCCGCTAGCTTTCATTTCGTGGGCTGCAACTCAAACTCTTTCTCACCACGCTCAATTTCCAAGCGCATGTGGGTGGGTAACACAAAATCTCAGGCTTCAATTTTCAGCAACACAGCAGCGGGCGAAGGCTAAGCTTATGGTTGGTTCCATCCCTAACGAGAGGCAGGAATTGGTTAGAGCAGAGCAGAGCAGGCACTGTGTTAAGAAGAGGCAAGAATTGATTTGAATTGAGCAAAGCAGAGCAGGAATTTTGCGTTAAGAACAATAATGGCCCTTGCCATTGGAACTGCGATTTATGCATTTCAGGGACGTTGGGAGCCACCACACAGCCTTGCAACCAAAATGGCCGATCTCAAATCAAATTTGTTCCTGCTCATCCCACTCATTTAATTTGAATATATAACCATAAAAGCAGAGAGAGATGCAAAGAAATTTACCCAATCTACCTGGGATTCAATCATTGCGCACGCCTTTGGATGTACCAATACCAATTCATATTTAAGTTTAACCTGCCAATTCAATTCAATAATACTTGAACAACAACAGAGCAAGTCAATTGCATTGAATTACAAAATTCATAATTAAATATCTTGTAAGAACAGAGCAAGTCAATTGCATTGAATTAAAAAATTCATAATTAAATATCTTGTAAGAACAGAGCAAGTCAATTGCATTGAATTAGAAAATTCATAATTAAATATATTGTAAGAACAGAGAAAGTCAATTGCATTGAATTACAAAATTCATAATTAAATATCTTGTAAGGTAGGTAGCCAATCTAAAATCTGTAACGAAACTATTACATGTATAGATATTTGCATACCTGGTATGGTATTGAGAAGCCTGATGGATGTGGGTGGATATCTTCTCATATACATACTTGGGATGGGATTGAATCCTCCTTTAGCGCCCTTCTGCTGATTTAAACAAAAATGAATTGATGTGAATGTCTACCTCCACCTCCCAGTACCGCACAACACAACACACATACACAAGACAAACAAGACAAAACCAGACCAGACAAAACCCAGACAGACCAAACCAGACAAAACTCATACAAACAAAACAAAACATGACATGACATGGAGCTCCAAGACTCAATACACACAGGACGACCCATACAGTGCAGGCAGCCATGGGAGAAGGAGAGGGAATGGAAAAGGCAGCGATTCTGACCAAGGTTGCAAATAAATAATGGTTGGATTCAACGGTCATGCTTTCACCTCTGCAAAAAAAGCTTTTTGCCAGCTCTGAAAAAAGAAGCTTTTCTTTGACCGCCACCTCTTCAAAAAAAGCTTGCTGCCAGCTCTGCAAGAAAGCGCAATGACCAGGGTTGCAAATAAATAATGGTTGGATTCAACGGTCATTCTTTCACCTCTGCAAAAAAAACTTGCTGCCAGCTCTGCAAAAAAGAAGCTTTTCTTTGACCGCCACCTTTGCAAAAAAAGCTTGCTGCCAGCTCTTCAAGAAAGCGCAATGTTAGTCTCTTTCTAATTATTTCACATATATACTTTCATAAAGATACTTGTACCCATAGTTACCAGACTCAGGTGAGTTAACTTGGCTAGTCTGACTCTGCTAGGATCTAAATTTGAGCAGATCAGACAGAGTCAAAGCTTAACCTGGTCAGAACTCAGGGTCTAACTCAGACTCGAACAAAACTTGAGAGTTATCTCAAGATCTGACATGGGCTTGGGCAAGAATCAGGTAAAAATTGACAACTAAAAAATAATAGTTTTGTCCAAGTTATTTTCTTTTGCCCAACTTTCGTGAATTAAGTCTCAAGTCTTGCCTGATTTTAAGTCAAACCTTGTTTCTTTGTCCATGCTGAGTTGCACATAATTCTTTATAGAAACAATTTCCTTAATGCTATTTTATAGACATATAATTGAGTTCAGGATCAGCTGATGCTTCCTTCACTTTTTTTAATGAGGTTTGTATTTCCAGAATCTCTTTTGTACCAAATCTCTTTTAGGAAGTAGCTATTCCCTGAATATGAAGTTATGCATTATTTCTCAGTTCTCAGTTTTCTGTTTTGTTATGGATAAAAGATGTAGTTAGCATGCTATGCCAAGTTTAGTCATAGAGATTAGTAATGAAAATCCAAATACAACATATAAAAGATAAGGTTGACAGTGGATGGTTGATTGGCTCCCAAGATACGATAATTATATTTTCCTTTCCAGTGATGACATTGTTGGTGGATTTTTTGGTATTTTTCACTTGTTCATGCTTCAGTCTTGTGTTTCAAGCTTTGGAATATAATTTCCTTCATTCCATTGTTGCTCAAGTTCATCGGCTTTATTGCATCTAAGATTCACTCACTTACACACAAACATAGGAAATGCATAGGAATTCGTTTAAATCAGAAACGAAACTAGAATAAAGAACAAAGGAAGAAAACATCTTTATTTATCAAAACCGTGCTGATTATTATTGCTAAGGCTTAATACCATGAAGAATGACTGGTGAATAGCACTACAACAAAACCTACCTAGATACATACTTAGACTGACACTTCGCTACATAAACAGCTCCATTGAAACTGACTTACTGAGACAGTCATCCATGTAGTTTGTAATTTCTCAATACTGCTTTGCCGTGATTGACAAAACTATTCATCACCTGTTAATATGTCGATCCTATATTTTTCTCTTGTACTGGGCAGTGTGTGGCATAAATGGGCATGTGACTACTCTGTGAAGAAGCAAAGATAAATTTTCCAACCATCAGAAATAATGGAAACTCCAGATTTATTTCAACTAGATTTCTCTTCAAGCACCCCTTCATAAGATTCCCATCCATTGAAAACAATGTTGTTCTCACCTTTTGAGAATTGGGGCTTGTGTCCTCTCAGATATTCATTTTTCAATCTGAAGGATGTTGTTCCAGGATGGTGAGAAAATGGAAATAGATGTTCCAACATGCAAAAGTGCACCTTGTGATCTTCCTATCAACTTCTTTTCCTTCACTGTACCACATGGCATCCTTTCTGCCATCTGACTACTGTTCCTACCTTGCTACTTAGCCAATCAGAGGTACTTGTTGAATGGTGGGTCCTCCTTCCAGGGGATGCATTCTCCTTGAGTTGCTTTGTCTGCAATTTCGGCTTGGCTTGTGTTTCTTATATAAGGCATCCTGTTCAACATGTTGAGTGTATTAGGGTGGAGCTAGACTCCATGACCACTCATGCAAAAAGTGGGCCCTTATGGGAGTGCAAGACTCTTGGCAAAACTTATCACTTTGTTACAATTAAATTCATGTGTTCTTCCCTTGGCCTGAGAGTCAATTTGGTGGTATGGTGACAAAAGAGGCTAATTACTTTGAACAATGGGGATTTAATGACTTGGCTAGCACTTTGAGATGAAGATGTAACCATTTCAATGCTGGAAATCATTGGAAAGTAACCATCAACTGCTGTTGCACTCATAAACTTGTTGGCTGCGATGATAAACCTACTGGTTGCACTCACTACCTTACTGGTTGCATTTTATGTTCTACATCTGGAGAACAACATTTCATGTTTTACATGGCTTTTGTATCTGTGTTATTTTGGTTACCATTGCCTGTTCTACAACTGGAGGAAAACTTTTTACGTTCTACATGGCTTTTTTGTCAGTGTTATTTTGGTTGCCATTGTTTAGGTGTTCAGGTTTTCTTCCCTCTTTTGTAAATTAGTGATAGGAGTTGCTTTTTCGTAATAGTAATCGAAGTTGCTTTCTCATATTAGTAATGTAAATGCCTAATAAATTTGAAGTTACATATTTAGTGGAAGTAATTCATTTTGCTACTCCTAAAAGCTTGTGTTAAGAGTAAGAGGGCTATTAATGGGACATGCCACTGTAGCAATAAGAATTGCAGTTATTGTGGATATGGATATCACAAAGATAACAGAGAATAGAGACTAAGAATGTTTATATGGATAACCCCCAGTCTCCCAATTTGCATTTATCTGTTCATCAACCATTCGTAAAACTTAGGATTCATAAGAGGCGATGCATCATCTGCAAGGTACATCGCCCTAAACCATTCTTATGGCCTGGCGAGAGAATATTGGTTAGGCCCTTGGGGTATTTTCCTTAGCAGAGAACATTGTCCTGCTAGCTTAAAATATAAAAAATTTCCATAAACTTTGTCTTCCAGTATTCAGCTATCAAGTTTGGTCTTTCAGTATAAAAGCTTCGACATTTTTGATCATCAGCAAATATTTTTGATCATCAGCAAATAAAATTTAAAAAACAGGGTTCAACAGGGTTTTAGTGTTTCCATTCAATTTGTTTTATAATCTTTGACTTAATCCTCATTATTTGAATTAAGTTTGTTTACTATCAATCTTTGTTCCCTCCATTGGTCTTTGCCTGCTAGCAATTGAGAATAAATTAGCCATCCATATTCTCTCTTACGGCTAATGGCTGCATGCATGGAATTCACTATTACTGTGTTTTTAACCAACGTACAATGTGATGACTCTGTCACATTGTATTTATTTTTCATATCACGTTTGGGCCATTGTTATGTTAGCTGGTTAAGATAATTGTATCCATATTTACCAGACTCAGCTGAGTTAACTTGGCTAGTCTGACTCTGCTGGGATCTAAATATGAGCAGATCAGACGGAGTTGAAGCTTAACTTGGTCAGAACTCAGGGTCTAACTCAGAATCAAACAAAACTTGAGAGTTATCTAAGGATCTGACTTGGGCTTGGGCAAGAATCAGGTAAAACTTGACAACTAGAAAATAAAAGTTTTGTCCAAGTTATTTTCTTTTGCCCAACTTTCCTGAATTAAGTCTTAAGTCTTGCCTGATTTTAAGTCAAACCTTGATTCTTTGTCCATGCCAAGTTGCACATAATGCTTTATAGAAACAGTTTCCTTAATGCTATTTTATAGAGACATATAATTGAGTTCAGGATCAGCTGATGCTTCCTTCACTTTGTTTAATGAGGTTGTTTGTATTTCCAGAATCTCTTTTAGGAAGTAGCTATTCCCTGAATATGAAGTTATGCATTATTTCTCAGTTCTCAGTTTTCTTTTTTGTTATGTATAAAAGATGTAGTGAGCATGCTATGCCAAGTTTAGTCATAGAGATTAGTAATGAAAATCCAAATACAACATATAGAAGATTAGGTTGACAGTGGATGGTTGATTGGCTCCGAAGATACTATAATTATATTTTCCTTTCTAGTGATCACTTTGTTGGTGGATTTTTTGGTATTTTTCACTTTTTCATGCTTCAGTCCCGTGTTTCAAGCTTTGGAATGTAATTTCCTTCATTCCATTGTTGCTCAAGTTCAACAGCTTTATTGCATCTAAGCTTCACTCACTTACACACAAACATAGGAAATGCATAGGAATTCGTTTCATTCAGAAACGGAACTAGAATAAAGAACAAAGGAAGAAAACATCTTTATTTATCAAAACTGTGCTGATTATTATTGCTAAGGCTTAATACCATCAAGAATAACTGGTGAATAGGACTAAAACAAAAGCATGGAAAGCAAAATTTGGGAATTTTACTTCCATGAGGAATGACTTATGCATAAAACAAAATTTGGTCGTTCTCATTATTTACTACTTACAATCACAGTATTCCCTTTCTCCCCATCTCGATGCTATATTTAATGGAATTTGATATTGTTTTTATGTTGAGCTTGAACAACACCATAGGTTGACTGATTCAAATTTGGAAAAAAGTATGAAAGGTATAGCCAAAATTATGCTAGCAAACCTAGGTCCAACATCTATAGTGTTCTGGGATATAAAAGCGAACACGAATTCATTCTTTTATTTTTTAAACAAGAACAATTTATGTTTATATTATGAAAGATAGTTTACATACTGTGAAGTGTTGTTTAGAGGCAAAACATACTTAGATACATACTTAGAGTGACACTTAGCTACATAAACAGCTGCATTGAAACCGACTTCCTGAGACAGTCATCCTTATAGTTTGTAATTTCTCAATACTGCTTTGCCGTGATTGACAAAACTATTCACCACTTGTTAATATGTCGAAGTCTATCTTTGTCTGCCTTACAGGAACCCCCAACAGGGTATCCTCCAGAGGAGTGTCATTTGGAGTAGAGTAAGAAGTGCTTGAATCAAAGCCTTCGCTCCACTATGATGGGAGGTACTTCCTTGAAAGCTGACCATAGATTCTAGCATATTGGGATAAGAAAACAGAGTTATTCGATGGAACTTTTCTGTTGCATAATCTCTGTACAGAGGCCTCTTGAAGTTGAGAGCCTTTTGAAGCTGGGATTTGGTCTTGTGAAGTTGCTTTGTAGGGAGTGAGAACTTCAATAGTTGTTGGTCTCACTTGCAAGGAATCAATGCTGGAAGCCAATCCTTCACAGAGAGTTGAGAACAGAGGAAGCACGGAGAGAAGGAAAGCATTCCCAATATAGCCTGCTAGCTGATTCATAATGTTATATGTTGAAGCAAGGACACCACAGCTCCTCCTTTCTTCCATACTAAGATCTGAGTCCTGATAACATTAAGCTTTCCTTGTTTTTTGTGTTTCATTTTCATCGAAAATTCGGACATGTTTATGTTTTTTTCCAACACAATGTGCTTTCCCTCCCAAACATGGAATTTCCTTAGAGTCTCTCTAAATCTATTTATGTTTCTTTCTATCTCGACATTCAAAGAACTTGAAATTCCCATTTATGGAGCTACTACTACTTGTCAGTCTCTAAGTACTGTTAGATCTTCTGAGGTGTTCTTTTGTAAGTTTTAATATAAGTATTCCTTTTGAGTGATGCCAAGGATTCTACATAGTTGTTGGTTGCTACTCCAATGTCCCAAGTTAAATTTTTAAATAATCTTCCTTTTGTTGTTAAGATTATCCATGCCATGAACGAATGGCTTGGATCTCCTTTTGATGTTCATCAAAGAGCATTTGTTAAAATCTTCGCATCCAATCATTAATATAATCAAATTTGCAGGAGATTACTTAAATGGGATTACATTCATGTACTTTTTTCGGTGCTGGTTTCCCTCCCTTTCTCTTCCCAATTTGCCAAATCATAAGTATTCTTCCAACCTTTTTCTTGTTGGCTTAATTCACTCTGCCTAATTTTTGAATTTTTCTAATCAAGTTGGCATTGATTCTTTAGACGTATTGGGAATATACCTATTTTCATTGAATATCTGGTCGTTTTGATCAGCTGTATCTTCGAAAGAGAATAATATTCCAAATTGCCTTTATAATTGGCTTGTTTTTGAATCCTTCAAGCAATAAAAGAAACCAGTTACTGAATAGTTCTCTTTAGAAGATGCTGTAATAGAGGAGGGGAGACTCATTCTCGTAACCGAAGAACGTAGGAAAGGGGGTTTCGTTGTTTACAAAACAATAGTCACATCTTGAAGGATCATTGATTCCTTGTTTCACCAGGTTCTCCTCTGTTAAAAGTGTCTCATCTGGCCAGACATTAAAAGTCAAGTTTGGAGATGGAATAGCTCAATTCGATCTTGTTTCATTTGATTTCTAGAGGGAGGAAGGATCCGCTCTTTCCAAGAAGTTTGAGGTATCCTTCTTTAATAATCTATTTTCTTGATTGGGTGCCCTGTTTTACTTATTCCTTTCTTATTGGAGCTTTCCCATCCGGGACTTGGGTCGAAGTTTGAGGTATCCTTCTTTAACAATCTATTTTCTTGATTGGGTGCCCTGTTTTACTTATTCCTTTCTTATTGGAGCTTTCCCATCCAGGACTTGGGTCAGAAAGGTCCAAACGGTGTTCAGAGTATTAAGGGAAATGGGATAGATCCACTTCGTTTAAAGGGGAAGAATGTGAATCAGCCTAGGAGGATATATGTGCCAAAAATGAAGGATTTTTAACCTTAGACCATCTTCTGAATGGAGAGAATTCCAGATTTGATATTTGAAGGGTTTCCAAGGACATGGTTTTCCAAATCTTTCCACAAGAGCCATCCTTTGGCTATAAAGTTAGATAGTTGTATATTTATAATTTATTTCAAGCTCATGGCCTAGCTAGACACTAAAATGATGTATGAGACCCACTTGTTTGTGAGACAAAAAACCCTCTCCACATAACATTTGCATTATTTAATTTACAATAGTGTATATCTAGACTAACTCTGGTTGTGCCGTTTTCATTGTTTAATTTACAGTGGTATACATACTGTAGCTTTCTAGAATAACTTCTATTGTACTTGTATTTATGTTTGCTAATGGTGTCCCATGCAAAGATTTCTAGAATATCTCCTATTGTACTTGTATTTATGTTTGCTAATGGTGTCCCATGCAAATCTCCTGTTACATTTTAGTAAAAACAATGTTCACATATTTGTGTGGAGATGATGCTAGGTACCAATTCTGACTTCTTAATCAAAGGGATACTTTCATACTTCCGAAATGCTTCCAACATATTATATTATCGTGCAAAGTTGTTGTTTATTGTTGACAAGTATTTGTGCAATGCATTTCCATTCAAAAAAACAACAAAACAGAACTCACAAAACCTTCATTGAATTCACATGCATATGATGGGCGTAGAGCCATCACATGCATTTCATAACATATAGTTTGAGTGGGATGTACTAATTATAAGTAGCGTCTTTTATCTTTTAATCCAAACGATAAAGTTTCATAATGTAAGGACATATCAACCTTGGACTTACTGGCTGCCATTATAACACCAATGGTATATCCAACAATGCAAAAACTCGATATACCAATAATTTATGACTTAGCAAGGGTTGCGATGTCCTTTGTAGTGAGGGTGCCTAACCTTCTAGCCTTATCACAACAGGCGAAACATGCCCCTTGGAATTGAACCTGGGTGGATAGGAGAACAAACTATGCTCCCAACCACTTGAGCTACTAAGACGGGACAATAACCTTTGTGGTTATTGATTGGCACGGATGGACATGACAAAAGGTTGATAGCTAAAAATAGTTAGTTTATAGGTACCCTTGTTGATGGCAAGGTGCACCATGGACATGTCTATTGCCCTTTCTCAAACTTGGCATTTTGCAAATTTGTGTAGCTCCTATTAGTTAGGCCTACTAAGAGAAGCTCGGAAGGGAACTTGGTGATTTGCAAGTATGACGCATGATGAACAATATTGGCATAAAGAACTTGATTAGCTTTTATAGACTTGTGATCCTAGGATACATGTAGATTCCAAGAGTTGGGGATTTGTTATTTTAGGGTTGCAATGGATGGGTAGAAGTGCCCTAAGGCGTAAGCATCCGAGAGTACAATTGTACAATGCACTAGTTGGGTTCACATTCATTTGGCACACATCCACTGGATGAACTTCTTATGTGCACCATTGCTAAGCACACTTGGGTGCGATGGGCACATTTGTTGGGTGTGTGGCATCTCAGGCCCAACATGATAAAGAAGTTTGATAGTTGATGGAACAAGAATGAAGTGGGAAAATGCACCATTGGCCACACATTCGGCACACATCAACTAGACACACTTGTTGGGTGTACCTTTGTTGGTTGTGCTTGGGCACCTTCAACACAAAAGCATTGGATGTCAGATAGTGGATGGACAAGAAGGGGCAGAGACTAATAGGCACGCATATGTTAGACATGCTTACTGGGTGCACCCTTAGGCACCACTAGCTACACATTCGTTAGGCACACATCAACTGGACACACTTGTTGGGTGTACAGTTGTTGGTTGTGCTTGGGCACCGTCTACATAACACCATTGGATGTTAGATAGTGGATGAACAAGAAGGGGTAGAGACTAATAGGCACACATATATTAGACATGCTTACTGTGTGCACCCTTGCCATGTGTGCTTGGGTGCCTTGGGCACACTTGTTAGGTGTGTTGTGACTTAAGCACAACACCATTAGATGTTGGGCAATTTGAAATCAAGTAATGAAGGGGGTTAAATGCATCATTGATCATAGAAGTTGGTGATGTGGACACTTGAGTCCACTTAAGCATAGAGAGGTTTGTAATATGCTAAAGAAGGATGCAAGTGTGAGACAAGTCTTGTATAAGTAGTGGACACCTCAAAGTTGCTAAGGCATCATCCATTGATCATTCACCAAGAGTGTAAATGAACTCGATTATTGTGCTAAGTTCAAGGTTGGCATGGTAGGGTGAAACTGCACTAACTGAGTGAGAAGAAAAAGAAGACAAGAATTTCAAGAGGCAATCTTTCAATTTTTTAAAGGGTTTGGATTGTGAAAGTCTATCGGGTAGTAGTTAAGGCAATACTTTCTTTGACTCATTGTATATCTAGAATAAAGTTGCAATTATGTTGTTATATATTTGTGACATTTTTTATATGATAATAGTAAGGCACTTGCCTTGGATGCTACCTCTACTTTGTGTGTTGTTATAATATGTTTACTTGAATAAATGTTATGTTCCTTGCAATGTATTTTGTTGGTTAAGTGTTAAGTATTGTTGGGATGTTTTAAAGGTTGTGGTGGGACATGTGCCTATTGTTTAATGAATTTGATTAAGTTGGATTCAATTGCATTTGACACATTGTAGCTTGCAGTAGAGTTATGAGTAGACCTCAAGTTAAAGTGTGTAGTGTGGTTGTTGTCGCTGTATGTTGGCCAACCGACTGTGGTTTAGTAAAACTAGTGTCACACAACCTCAAGAGTCAAAACAAGCTTGGGGAAACTTAGGTTCCTGTAGAAAAATTCTAGCAAACTGTAGGTTCATGACAAATCGTATCAAAGCAGAGCAAATGTTCATTATGTTTGACCAAACTTGAGGCAAATTAGTAGGTTTGGGGACAAAATCAACCACAAGAGTGACTTAAAGGTTGGAACAAAAACTTTGTTCCTTTTTTAATCAAGCAATCAAGACTACTTTTTTGCACAAATGTTGAATACTTCAACCTCTCTTAACCATGACTTAGAAGGTCGCTTCAAGCTTCGGTGACAAGTTAAGCAGGTTGACAAAAGTAGGCTGAGGTAGTAAAGTAGATTGAGTCTTTGAGACTTCGGGTAGATTCTTTGCCCCTACCTATATGCAGATGGATGGTGAAAAAAAAGAGTATGTGATGACAATGAAGCAATTGAAATTGCTCAAATCTAGTGTTAAGAATGTTGTTTGTTTCCTTCATTATCATAATCATTTTGCTGTTGATTTTCCTTTGAAGAATATGTTGGAAGACTTGGAAGTATAAAAACAACAGTGTTGGGAGGAGCCCAAGTGTACCAAACTTCAAAGGCATAGGTTCTTGATAGGCAAATTTAGGGTAGAAACTCAAGAACAATTGTTTGCTAATGTAATGTTCTTGTGAATCAACCAAATTATTTGGAGTCTATATTTGTGAATCACTAGAATTTCTTAAGGAGAACTTAAAGGAGAATTTTGAGTGGAGGTCAAGGTCATAAAGATCTTGAAACACCTTAACATTATGTCTTTGATATGACCTTAGTTACAAAAACATGAAATGGTACTCATACATAAGAGAACACACGAGAGAGAAAGTGTGAGAAGATGATAGTGAGGACTATATACATGTTATCATGCTCATATTATCAGTAAAATATTGCGAAAGACTGATAAAGCTAGGCAAAGTTTCCAATAAAATTCAGATTGAGATCCTTTTTTATGGAGCTACCCAAAAGAACAAAGGAGAGTGAAAGTTGAGGATCATCATTTGATGCCACGCTATATTGTTTGATAAAACTAAATTAATTAAATTGACATGCCTCCGACACGACTAGATGATATATCAAGAAGTTTTTAATTTTTTGAATTGAAATCATAATAATAATAATAAAAATAATAATAATTATTATACAATTTTAAGGTCACATCCAAGCCAAAAACCAAATTGGTGTATGAGACCCCCTTGATTGTGGGACAAGGGACCCACCTCTATGCAACGATTTGACTGCTAAGTCTATGAAGGCATACATACTCTACCCCTTCTGGTTTTGAACTTGTGACCTCTTAAGAGGAAACACATGCTCTTAACCATTAGGCCCACTCAGGTTGTATAATGATTAATACGTCAAAAACAAGAAGAAGAATTTGCTCACATAGAGCTAGAGCTCTGTACCAGTACTTGCAGAAGCATCGAACTTGAAGGCTTTATACAAAGACACATGAAGAAAGAGGAGTGTGTATAGGGAAGTGCACTACACTTGTTTGATAATTCCACACATTTTGAGGGCATGCCAATGGAAATGTCAATGTTGTTGAATACACTAGCATTTGTTAGTTTTAGAAAGTTCTCTTTGTCAAATATGTTGTTTTCATGAAGTAATATTTCCAACCAAGAGGATAAAGACTTTGCGTTTTTTTCCCAAAGGAAATATCGTAATTTTCATTAATAATATATTGAAAATTACATGTAGGAGATGCTATGAAGCATATCCAAAACTGTGTAGCTGATGTTGTGATAACATGTCCAAAACTGAGTAGGTCTTACAATTCAGATCCCACTATGTATCCAAACATAATACTGATATGTCTATACATACCTATCTATATATACATCGTCATACATATGAGAAAATTAAACATAATAAAAGCATGGTAGATGTGCGGTAAAATCATGTAAGTGCATAAAATCTCCACAAAATGACCAGAATCCTTTTGTTATGCTTTGTCTTCATTGCTGCCAATATGATCTATGAATGGATGATGATAATACTGATAGTATCCGGCTCTATTGTGCTCAATAATTAACCATGTGGTCATCTTGACTAAGGCATGAGTAAAGAAGACCTTCACTCGCTACTTTTCAACACTCCCTCTTAGCGAGGAAGGTGCTTCTAGAAGAACCTGGTCCACCTAGATTTGTCTCCTTAGCTACTACGTTTTTTGCTGTTGCAACTGCTCCCTATGAATTCAAAGGCTTCCTTGCTTTATCTCGCAGAATTTGATTTGAAGACCTGTTCTTTCCAACCATGCTCTATGAGTCCATCACTTTAGTGATAAGTGTCATGTATCCTGTGTACCTATGGGGTTGCTTCCTCTGGCTGAAGGTGATACTGGAAGATCCAACTCTCTCTTGATCTCCCTTAAACAAAACCTCTGCCCTTTCTCTCTGAAGGTGATACTGGAAGATCCAATCTCTCTCTTGAGCTTTGTCCCCCTCTAAGAACTACTTGCCTTTATACTCAAGGTTGTGCTTGTCTCTACCTAGAACTTGTAGAGATTCTTTACCCTCACACCTATCTTGCTTCTTACATCTAGAAGCTAAATGTTGTAGGTAAGCCTTACCCTTCCTGAAGATTACATGATAACCCTTGTCATCATGGGTAGTTGTCGAAACAATATTCTGCTTTAATCCTGGAACATAAAGGACATCTACGAGGAGAAGTTAATGCTTGAATCCCTCTAAAAAATGATAGTGCTAACTCCACTAGTTGCATTCATGCCATCATCTCTTAGCTCAATTTGAAAAAACATGTCCTTCTCCTTCAAGTGGTTGAAACATAATTTTTCGATATGAATTTTTTATTAGAAACAAAAAAGTAGACCTTGTTTGCATGATCCAACATGACCAATGCTATAGTGTTTGTGTTGAAGAATCTTGGGCATTCAGAATTAAAGTGATTCTTCTTACCATGATAACAATTTGTGAAGTGTTTTTACACTTATCTTAGCTTGATGTTCTTTGTATTATTAGTGTGTGTTTACTTCATCAAACTGCTATCAAAACAAAGAGACAAGAACACTAGATATTTGGCTTTTTTCCAGGGCCAAAACCTCTCCCTCGTGGAGAGGAAAACCCACACAAAATTCTTCTTATAAAAATTCCAATTGATAGATACCAAGACCATGACCCTTGATCCATTCTGCCACTCCAAGACCAAGATACCAATCCTCTCCTCTGTGACTGCTGAGATTATCCTCATTGCTGCACCATTGAGGCCATCATTACTACATCATTGAGATATTCATTACCGCTTCTTCATCATGTCAACGAGGTCCCTTGTCTTCATTGAGATCTTCATTGTGACCTTGATTCTATGGAAATAATCATGATAACTGTTGCACCATATCTTCATTTGTACTTAGATCATCACTGCAATCTTGCTGAGATCATCATCATGACTGTGACCATGTCGAGAGTATTTTTCGAGACTGTGATGATCCTTGTCACCTTTTCTTATTATGCCGAGACAATAATTCTTATTACTGCTTCTCATTATGTTGAAACTGTAACCCTTGTCACTGTCATTAAGTCTCCTTCTCATTATACCGAGACTACTACAGAGATATCACTTGGATCTTCTTCATTATCAGTATGCCGAGACTATAGAAATGCTTAGACAATATGCGGAGGTTACTAGAGATAGATTCGAACCCTTTACAATGATATCCTCCGAGACTTAACTTGTTGTAACCATGTCGAGACTGCAGAGATATGTGTGAGGGATTCACTGTCATTGTAACCATGACTGCTGCTCATTGTTCCATCCGAAGACTCAAAGGAATCCGAGAATTTGTCCTTGTTGTACCATCAGAAATAGTAGAGAAGAATCTGACTTCTTGCACCCTACTGTACCCATCTAAAATATGTCCTACCTACATACCCATCGAAATTTCAGAGGAGAATGCAAGTTTTTTGTCTTTCATTTGTAGATACCCTAAACGGGTATTTATAGTGGTTTGTGCCTCCTATATTGAACCGACTCGAATACATGAACCGACAAGTCTATTGTTTGAGCCAACATGACACTTGAATATATATTTAATTCAATATTGAAGCTGACATGATGAATTCTTATCGATTTGCTTGCAGACTTCTTGGGCTTGCTAATGGAGCATTGGTCTTGGTCTTTGGAGGGCTGCTACACACTTTTGTGGACTCTCGGACGTATATGGAGGAGATCCAAAGCTAGCACGACTAATAGCATATGTGGATGCTTGTGGTAGAGAGGTATACATTTACATAAGCTCATGAAGAGCTCCTTTTTACATGACATGACTCTTTGACATATTAATAAATCCTAAAGACATCAAGAAGAAGTCTTTTGTCCTATGACACTTCATGAAACCCATGTAGCAAGGCATACAAAAATAGTTTATTCTCTTTTATTAAATCATTTACAAAGATTATGTCATTATGAAGACCGAACCTAGTTACACTTTCTTCAACACTTTGTTTATTGTAGGTATCATAAAACATTTGTGATAGGAAAACCAAATCACCGTAGTGACGATATGAAAGTACAATTTAGGATCAAAAAACCAAAAAAATTCTAAGAATTACAGTGAAACCAAGGAGACCTATGATAGAGAACTCAGTTGATTGAGGAATATGCAAGCCATCTAGAGTGCTAAAGTGGGTTAATGAGAGGTTGGCTAGGAGCTGGATGGAGGATCTTTCTTGATCTTCTAGGAGTGTCACAACTGGCTTCTTTTGTGTCGCCACAATTGTCAGCTTCTCCTCTAAGATGTTGACCCTGTTTTCCAAGTTGTCGACTTGAGGCTTGAGATGTGGAAGAATGCTTAATGACATGATGAAAATTTTCATTGGGTGTTTTCCAAAGCCTATAGTCTTTTTGAGAGAATATCCTTGCAGATGCATAGTTCTTCAATGGCCGTTGAGTGCGGGCATAGGGAGCTACATGTGGCTCATAGCTCCCCACAATCCATATCCACTACGGAAAAGGTTAGTTGTGAAAGACTGTGGCCAAAGTTAGTCACCCAAACCAATCAATCAACCAAGCTATCAATCCAAGGAGGAAACCAAAGTTTTGCATTAGAAGCCATGCCTTTTCACATAGTTATTCCATAGTTTAAGTGTGAGAAGGGACTGATGTGATTAGACCCAAATCATACACACTATGGTTCTTAATGGAGAGGGGAGGTGGATGATAATTGATTACGATGCAAGGAAGATTCTAATGATTCCATGTGGTACACAGAAGAGTTGGGCCTTGGTAGATTGAGGAGTTCATTACCATAGTAATCCATTAGTTGATTAAGATCCCTCTTAATGTGATACCATTCAATTGGGCATGCTAAATAAGAAGCTTGAGATTGTACTTGAATGATGATAAAAGTGAGTTTGATTTCTTGTACATTTGTGCCTTTAATAATATAACTAATTCTGAGTTGGGGATCTCCAAATACTAGAAGCCACTCTGGGTGAAGAACTTGAGTTAGAAAAATGCCTTTTAAGAATGCATAATTTTCCATCATATTTTGGTTCGTAATTCAAGTTTCCAAGCAAAAAATTCTTCAATTGTTCCAATTTTGTCGATGTTTTGAATCCAATAAAGAGTCCATCTTTGGGAAATTAAGGAAAGTAGATCTTCTTTTATATTTGTAACATCAGGATTATTCAATAAGCAATATGGATAATAATCTAAGTTTACTTGCAAATCTAAATATTAGAAATTTTAAAACATGGTCCCCACACACACACACATATATATAAACATATTAGATACTAAATATGTAAATATATGTTTTAAATATAAATATATAAAGCGGATATCAAATCCACAACTAGTTATAGGGTCTTCCTAAATGGAAACCATGTGTAGAAGGTTGGTCCATAGTCTTACTGTTTGGTTCATGAAAGTTCAAATAAAAGCTAACCATGCTTAATACTAATAACAAAAGAGGCTTCATAAGCCATAATATGCATGCAAACAAAACAATATAAAACATATAGATTAATTAAGGACTATGACAAAACTAGGCATACTAGTAATGGATGTAAGCCATAAAAGGTGCATGTAGTTATCCAATTGGTGTAGGCCTCGCTGAGGGTGGTTGTTATTAATCTCTAAGCAAATCCACATCTATGCGTTGTAGTGGACCATCCATAATCTAATAGAGAAGGTGAAGCTCCCCCATGCAAAGGAGGAGCTCATCCCTACTCTCGTTACAATCAAATAACACCTTGCCTAGTAGGTGGTTGAGGTCTCAATACAAGCCTATTGTGTGGAGGTATTGATTTCTCTTAGGGGGCACCTAGGTCGGGGACCTAATCCTCCACCCTAGACAAAACATCGAATCCAAAAGCTCTATGTTCTTGTCTATCAATTCTTATTTAATGTAAAAATTTTCATGTTGCATGACCACCAAGTTGTCCTCTCGAAATCGCTTCGTCAATGCTTGGACTTAGGCCTAGTATTCTGCATTACCTTGCATGTTGCGACTGCCTACTCCTCCATGATCAAGCTCGTTTTCTTGGAATTGTGGGAGAGTGGAGACCAAGCATGAGTGAATGGAATAACTCTATGCGATAAAGACACAAGAATCTAGAAGTTCAGGACTGAAACAAGGGTTGTCAAAATTCTCGGAAAGGAATAAGCACATAGAGAAGTTACAACGAGAAATGGCAGGGGAGTATAAGGTGAAACAAGGGATATTAGAACAAGAGGGTGGACAAAAGGGTGAATGAGGCGAACATAGATGAAACATGATATAATTGCATATGGAGAACTTGTCACATGTAGGGTTGCAGGGAATGAGGTTTTGAGGAGTATCAACGACGAGGGAGTTCACCAGGACTAGACCACGGGGCTTGGTCCTTCAACTTGTAAGGCTACCATAATAGAGATAGTGGTTTAGTTTCCCTTATTGGCCTGACACCATTCTTTCATGGATTTATGACTTCGATATGAAAATGGTGACATTGTTGGATTCATTCTACCAGTAGAGTGCATCAATGTAACTTTGCAAAGTAAAATCACTTGGCTGGGAGAATGTATGTTTGTGACTCTACACATGGCAACTGAAATGTCACCCTCTCTTAAAGGTGGGTGATGCGTTCATATTTGTTGTTAGTTGGCTTCCCCCTCCCCCATGCTTAGTGAGTAATTAAATGTGTGCTAGGTAATCAAGTGATGACTCATGTATTGAATGTATGCATTTTTATGTTCACTTTGACATTAGAACACCCCATTCAAATATAAATATACAAACATTAAATAAATATAAATATTCGTTATATATATATATATATATATATATATATATATATATATATATAAATTATTATATATATGAAATTCAAATTCAAATTTTAATAGGGATAAAAAAGCTTTAAATTTAATTATATCTATATAAACATTAAATAATATACGAATTAAATAATAAATATTATTTTATTAGTTGTAAATGTAATTCATATAATTTAAATTTAAATAATTTTTTATAAAATAAATATTTTCTTCACTGGTGGTTCATGGATACCCATGGTCAGTGGGTTCGCTACGTCCAGGATCAAACAACGCTAGGGTGGACCTCACCCGAAGGGGGTCACACCCCTCGGCCTATTGACTGACTTGACCCGAAGAGCTTTCAGGTTTTGACCCTGTGACCTCCCATTGGCGAGGCCCCGACTTGACCGATTGAGCTAACCCTTGGGGCTATAAAATAAATATTTTATATGAAAAATAATATAAATTTAAAATATCATATTTTAATAAATATATGATTTTTCTTTCATATATATATATATATATTTTGACGAAAATTACAATAATATAAAAAATATATATATTTTTAAATATTTTATTCTTTCCTAACAAAGATATAAATAATAAACACATTATAAAATTAAATTTCCTAATTATTATATAAGTAATTAATATTTTGTGACGAAGGGATACCTATTTTTTTTTTTGTAAGCTATGACGTTTCCATTTCTATTATATACAACGAATTTAAACTATACAAGCAAAGGCGACCTGAACCCGCCCCGAAGGGAAACCAGGTCTATTGGTCCCTCAAAAATATTGTTTGAAGAAGTTTACTTATCCAACATAAAAACATCGCCTATCAAAAATCCTGACAATATTCTATCTGCAATTTGACCCTAGCTGTCTAGAATCAGAAACTTGACAAACTACCTTAAACATAGAATCACTACAGTTTATAGCAGCATGCAAAAATAAAAAAGAGTAACTGCGCATAAACTTCAATCTACCGTAATTTCTTTCTTAGTCTCCTCTTCTCGCTTTGCCTTTGTCAGGTCTTTTAGCATACCTCTTATTTCCTCTATTTTGATGTCCTGTTTCCGAGTCATAAACTGCAGACTGGCCATCTCTTTCTTCATATCCGACACCCCTTGGACGATCTCTGTCATCTCAACTACAACTTGCTCCATGGCTCTGGCAAGAAGATGCTTCATCACCCAGTACATATGTAATGCTTGCTTGTACAATGTTAATCTCCCTCTCGTGTTCCCAGGGTCCGGCAGCAGGGTATCCCACTCTTCCATTTCGGGATCCGAAGGTTCTTCCAACACTCTGTTCTCCAACACATCGATTATCCTCCTTATGTCTTCGTTTTTTCCCTTGCTGTAAGCTGCCTCTGTTGCCTGAGTTGCCTACCCGATAGAACGTCGCCCTCTCTTCGGCTGATCAGATGCTGGAGCTCCCTTTCACCATAATCATCCTGTCTCGTTCTTCTTCATCCCCTGCGTCTCCTTCCTTTCCCTCTTTTACCTGGCCTGCCTCTGTTGTTGTTTCTGCTGCTCTGCCCAACTTCAAAAGTCACTCTCGCCCCGCCATCCTCCTTCCCTATCTCCATATCCTTCTCTCCAGAGCTGTCAGTCGCCACCTTAATTTGTTCCTGCTCTCTCCAGGTGGTCTTCCCTTCGCCCTCCTTCTCCTGTCTTCCCCTTCTTCCTCCCTCCGCCATAATACTTTGACAACGCCTGAGTCTTTGTTTCACGTCTCTCTACCAGACTAATCCTTCCCTCTCCACCTTCCCCGGCTTCCGATTGTCTGTCATTCCACCTGCATCTCTTCTTAAATGGGTTTCACCACCTAGCATCTGTAGCTACAGATAATCGCCGCTTGAACTTTCTCCTGTCATTGCCATAATTCGTTCTACTCCTTTCCTTGGTATGCGTACTGCTCCACCACCCTTCACCTCAACTCTATTAATGATCGCCCTTTTGTGTGGCGCCTGCCGACCACCTCCCCATCCCATCACTGCCCTGAATTGGCCGTAATTCTCCACCCCGATCGGGGGAGAAGGGATACCTATTATTAATATAGATTAGATGAATAATTAATTTCGATTAGATCATATTTATTGAGGTTTTTTTTTTTTAATATAATAAACATAAACATAATAAATATTAAATATTTGTTATATATTCATAAACAAAATATATTATAGACTTTTAATATATATATAAAATTTAAATAACAAATATTTTATTAATATCAAATTTAAATTATTATAAAAAAATATTATAATAAATCAATATAATTATCCCACAATATAATTAATTTTTATTTAACAATATAAGTTCTAAATAGGGTAAGAATATAATCAAATATATTGTTAATATTTTTATTTTATATATATATATATATATATATATATATATATATATATTTATTTTTTATATATTGCAAGATCTGCTCATTCAACTTGTCCTAACGATGAACCACACTGGTTGGTTCGAAACACATCGACAAAATTATCTCTATGTGATTTTCGCCAAAAATTCTTCTCAAAATTGATATAGATCACAAAAGCCTAAATTATATAAATATATTAAACATTATATATTTAACTTTAAATCATTAAATACTTAAATTTAAATTTAAATTTATTTTTATCTTAAATAATTTTTTATTAAATATTTAAATTTAAATTTAAATTTATTTTTATTTTAAATAATTTTTTAACAAATACATTAAATGTTTTTAAATTTAAATTTATTTTTATTTTAAATAATTTTTAAACAAATATATTAAAGATTAAATATTTAAATCTGAATCTGTATATATTAAAGATTATATATTTAAATTTAAATTATTAAATATTTAAATTCTAATCTTTATAAAATTATTAAATTCTAATCTATACAAAATTATTAAATATTTAAATTTTATAAATTGGTAAATATTTAAAATATATATACATCGTTTTATTAAATATTTAAATATTATATAAAGTATTATATTTAAATATATATATATAAAATTGAAATAATAAATATTTTATTGATATTAAATTAAATTAAGTTAAATTTAAATTTATTTTTATTTAAAATGGTCTTTTAACAAATATATTAAATATTATATATTTAAATTTAATTTTTTATACAATCATATATGTTTGGTAAATATTTAAATATATATATATATATATATATATATATATATATGAAATAATAAATATTTTATTGACATTAAATTAAATTAAGTTTGAATAATTCTATTATATTTAATTTCACACACATTTATTTTAAAGTACATATCTAAATGTCATTAAAATCATTGTAAATACACAACCATACAAATGCAACTAAAACCACAAACATTGCTACAATCATGAATACACATCAAAAGACAAGCATACACAAACATAGAAACATCCAGTGCTGGGTTTCATGGGACTTTTTTAGCTGAAATAAGTCTTCGGTCCAGAGAGTTGCCAACCCTCCAGAGGATCCCCTTGAACTAACTGCTTTGCCTGCGCTTTTCTTCCATTTTGTTTTGCTGATATCTAGAAGAGCACCCCCTTCTATCTTCGTCTCTTGGAGAATGAGGATATCTGAAGGTTCTATTTTCAGAAGGTCCATGAGTGCTTCGGCTTTGGATGCGTTCCCCAGCCCTCTGCAATTCCAAGAGGCGAGCTTCATCATTTACTTGAGGATGGGAGTGTGGCCTCCCTTGGAAGGCCTAGGTCTAGTGTTTCTTCCCATGGTCATTTCAATGGTGGCCTGGCTTCCTTGGACTTTGAGTCGCTCGGCCTCCTCTTCCCTTAGCTCTTTGTGAGATTTCCTGCCTGCTCTTTTAGAAGGTCGCTCAAAGGTTTCGTCCTCTAAAGAATCTAAGCTTTCTTCTGGCTTTTTCCTTGTTACATCTGCATATGAGGGGCTTCGTTGCACAGGCTCGAACTGTGGAGCTTCTTCCCCCTCTTTGATGGGGGATGGGTTTGCTGTGTGCTCCAGGTTTTCCTGAGTCGAGGTAGAAGGGATAGTCTGGGTTTTTTCTGCACCTTTCTGGGTTACTTCCTTTTCTTGATTGGGCTTGAAACCGCTTGGAGCTCCGGACAAGCTGCCTTTGCCATTTCCTTTTTTTTTTTTTTCGAGTGGTTTTTTGGACTACAGTCCACTGGTCCTCATTTGTTTTGTCTTCTTGCTCCTCGATCTTTTTCTTGCAGTTCTTTGCAAAGTGACCATGTTCATGACAGTATTTGCACTTGAATGGGAGCTGTTCGTAATCCAGTTCCTGAACATGGGTCCACCCGGCGACCGAGAGCTTTATTGCTTCAGGCAAACCCTCCTCTAGATCAACTTCTACGCAGATTCGGGCACATGAGTACCGATCTTTCCTTACTGCTTGATCTATATACTTTCCTAACACGTTGCCTATGATCTATAGAGTTTTTTGGTTCCAGCAGTGTAGAGGCAGATGGGGAAGTTGCACCCATACTGGAACTGCTGAGGGGATGTCCTCAGAGGGGTCGAAATCCGGGGACCATTTGTTTAGATACAACCCCTGCTGTCCCATAAAATAGGGGCCATTTCTGAAGATTAGGCTTCTGTCATTCGAGCTCTCGAAGACGAACACATAGAATCCTTTGCATACGAAGTAGCTTTTAACCCCTTCTTTGATCAAGGGAGACCAGTTTCTTTGTTTCCAGTCCTCCACCGACTTGGGGGATGGCCAGAGACCCGTAAACTGGCCTATCAACCCTTTCTCAGCTAGATTCATGGCAGCTTTGCATATTTCTTCTTCGGGTAGGGCAACCGTTGGGATGGAATCAAGCTTCTTGACGAATTTCTGCTGGCTAGCTGAGGGTGGGCGTTTTGAGCTGGCAGCTACCATGGCTTTGAACGCCGCGATCTCTAGTGGAAGGGTATGGGGGGGGGGGGGGGGGGCAGAGCCCCCGCTGTCCTCCATGAAGGGTACTGCAAGTCTTTGCGATGGGGCACAACAGCCGCAGGCCTAGCAGGCAAGCACTCAAGAAATGAAAGATCCGAAGCAGATCGTCAGGCGTAGGAGAGAGGCTGAATCCTCCAACACCAGCAGCAGGGGCGGCTAGGTCTCAGGAGCGTAGATCCTAACTTTTTATTTTTTCCAACATGCAAAATAGAATTTTAAATTATTATTTTAAATCATTTTTTAACAAATATATTAAACATTAAACATTTAAATTTGAATCTTTATAAAATTATATATATGTTTGGTAAATATTTAAAATATATATATACATCGTTCTATTAAATATTTAAATATTATATATATATATATATATATATATATATATATATATAATTGAAATAATAAATCTTTTATTGATATTAAATTAAATTAAGTTAAATTAATTTTTTTTTTTATTTTAAATGGTTTTTTAACCAATATATTAAACATTATATATTTTAATTTTAATTTTTTATACAATTATATATATGTTTGGTATATATATATATATATATATATTGAAATAATAAATATTTTATTGATATTAAATTAAATTAAGTTTGAATAATTCTATTATATTTAATTTACCAATAAAATACAAAATTATATAAATATAATTATACAAATATAATTAAACAATTATAAAAATATAAATTAAATACAATTATATAAACACAAATTGATGTAATACAAATGAAATATAATTATTTAAAAACGATTATCAAATGCAATCATTCAATTATGCAAGGTATCTAAATCAAATAAAATAATCCAAACAAAATCAATTAAATAATAAAATTATACAAATACAATTATTTAAATAGAAAACAATTACAATTATTTAAATACAAGTACATAATATCATACATAAACATAAAAACATTAAGCATCAAATATTATCATTTCCCATATATACATAGTGGAGGAATGATAAAAATTGCGCTCTAATGCTTGTATGGGTGTATTTATATAAAGAGCTTCTCTTAGCTTCAAGAATCATAAATTCTCTACTGACGAGGCCAACCACGTGAAGGTGGAAGCTCATCTGGCCTCCCCCCTCACTTCTAGCCTATAATTACACTACACTCATCACTCCCCAAACCCCACCTTTTATTTTAAATCACATTCAATATGCCATCCACATTCATTCTAAATACATAGATATAAAGGAAAACCAAGTAATAAACATTATACACTAGCATCAATGCACATCTAATTTCCATTAATACATGACTACATATCAAATTTTGCAAACATAAAAACATACAAAAATATAAGCATTATAATTTTAATCACATTACAAACAAAGGAATTGTAAATACACAAATCCCAAAAATTGTCAAACATACAAACACTAGATGCCATGCACAAAAATGTTGTAAATGCATAAACAACAAGCCCATGTAGGCACTAATCATTGAAAAAATATATTCACACACACTTCAAAGTACATGTCATACAATAACATTGGAAATACTACATGCAAATCAAACTCAAAAGACAACCATATAGAAACATGATCACATATCAATTGCACTCTACAAATATTGTAAATGCATAAGAACATGGAGATAATACGCATTGCCAAATGAAATTTCACACACATTTATTCTAAAGTACCTATCCAAATTTCATGCACAATCATTGTAAATACACAACCATACAAATGCAACCAAAACCACAAACATTGTTACAGTCATGAATACACATCAAAAGACAAGCATACACAAACATAGAAACATCACATATCAATTGCACCCTAAAAATATTGTAAATGCATAAGATACAAGCACACGGAGATACTACGCATTGCCAAATGAAATTTCACACACATTCATTTTAAAGTACATATCCAAATGTCATTAAAATCATTGTAAATACACAACCATACAAATGCAACTAAAACCACGAACATTGCTACAATCATGAATACACATCAAAAGACAAGCATACACAAACATAGAAACATCACATATCAATTGCACCCTAAAAATGTTGTAAGTGCATAAGATACAAGCACATGGAGATACTACGCTTTGCAAAATGAAATTTCACACGCATTCATTCTAAAGTACATATCCAAATGTCATACACAATCATTGTAAATACACAACCATACAAATGAAACTAAAACCACAAACATTTGTACAATCATGAATACAAATCAAAATACAAGCATACACAAACATATAAACATCACATCAATTACACCTTGAAAATATTGCAAATGCATAAGATACAAGCACATGAAGATACTAAGCATTGGCAAAGAAAATCTCACACGCATTCCAAAGTACATATCCAAATGCCATACACAATCATTGTAAATACACAAACATAGAAATGAAACTAAAACAAGAAGCATTGTTACAATCATGAATACACATCAAATTTTGATCACCATACACAAATAATATTGCAAATACAAAAACATACAAATATCACCCATCAAATTTTAATCATCACAGAAACACATGTTGTAAAGGACACAAACACACGCATACACATTTAAAAATACATATCAACATGCCACACATATTCATTGTAAATACAAACATTAAAACTCAAACAACAAACATTGTGATAGACAATCAACAAACAATACATATCAGCGTGCCATACATATTCATTGTAAATACAAACATTAAAACTCAAACAACAAACATTATGATAGACAATCAACAAACAATACATATCAACATGCCATACATATTCATTTTAAATGCAAACATTAAAACTCAAACAACAAACATTATGATAGACAATCAGCAAACAATACATATCAACATGCCATACCTATTCATTGTAAATGCAAACATTAAAACTCAAACAACAAACATTATGATAGACAATCAACAAACAATACATATCAACATGCCATACATATTCATTGTAAATGCAAACATTAAAACTCAAACAACAAACATTATGATAGACATTCAGCAAACAATACACATCAACATGCCATAGATATTCATTGTAAATACAAACATTACAACTCAAACAACAAACATTATGATAGACAATCAACAAACAATACATACCATACATATTCATTGTAAATGCAAACATTAAAACTCAAACAACAAACATTATGATAGACAATCAGTGAACAATACATATCAACATGCCATAGATATTCATTGTAAATACAAACATTACAACTCAAATGACAAACATTATGATAGACAATCAGCAAACAATATATATCAACATGACATAGATATTCATTGTAAATACAAACATTACAACTCAAACAAGAAACATTATGATAGACAATTAGAGAACAATACATATCAACATGCCATAGATATTCATTGTAAATACAAACATTAAAACTCAAACAACAAACATTATGGTAGACAATCAGCAAACAAAACATATCAACATGCCATACATATTCATTGTAAATACAAACATTAAGACTCAAACAACAAACATTATGATAGACAAACAACAAACAATACAGATCAACAAGCCATACATATTCATTGTAAATACATACATTAAAACTCAAACAACGAACATTATGATAGACAATCAACAAACAATACATATCAACATGCCATACATATTCATTTTAAACAAAAACATTAAAACTCAAACAACAAACATTATGATAGACAATCATAAGCAAAACACAAAATGTCATCAATCATGAAACATTACATGAAAATAACATTAAATTAAACAATTGATCATGGCGCTAAATTAACTTAAAATCAATTTCTCATGATGCTAACTACTTTTAAATGTAACAGAAAAGGAAAAGTCAACACTAAGAAGTGGAAAAAGAGAGAAGATGCACAAACCCTTAAGAATGACCATGGTTCATTCTTAAGGGCATGGAGAAGGGGCTTTCTAGCCCCTTCAAACAAAAAAAATATATTTTTTTATTATGAGACTTTCCAGAGTAATTACACAATGAATAAATACATGTTAATTTCTTTTGAAAGTGATTAATGTCATAATCATTCCATCTCTTCTGTCACGAACATGATGGACATGAAAATGCTTCACATGCACATATATTCCAGTGATTCTCTGCAAAAATAATATAGTTTAAAACTCAATGACAATCCATGCTTTCTATATAGTGTAACAAAAAATACATAAATTGATTCATCATTTAAGAAAGAGAGTAACATAATTTGATGATTGAAGTTATCTTCATAATTCAACAGGGAGAAATTTCACTGCTTATATTGTAAAAGTTGGTAGTATCATCCTCTTAATTCCTAATGTAAGTTCTGGAAAATCATTACGAACATTATTTTAGACTCCTATCTTCTCTATATCTATTCTTTCTATTTCACAATTTTTATCTTCAACTACTTTCTATTTGACAGTTTTTTCTTCAACTGTTAAGACTTAATATTTATGATTTATCTAGTAATTTTTTTTGAACATAACTATAATGAAAAAAGAAAATAGTGAGCACCTGTGTATGTTGAAGCTCATCAACAAAATGGTTGAGCACCTGAGTATCCGGAAGTCGACCAGTTCTTTGCTGCGTCCATTCCTGTTTGAAAATGAATCCTAGACCAATGAAATCAAATTACTTTTACTTACTGGAGTGGAACACGATAAAATTCAGTGAGTTATCCAAATTTTAGAAACCCACACCAATGAAATCAAATTACTTACTGATTTGTCATTCCGGGGATCAATATTCATAGAAAATCCAAAATCTGATCCCTTGGATTTGATTTGTGATTCTGGGGATTAATATTCACAGAAAATCCCTTGGAGCTTTAGTACCGAATTTGTTATTTGTTCCACGCACGCACTAGGTCCCACAGGGACCGGTACAGGTAAGGCAACCAAACAAGGGCCACACACTGGAACAGGTAGGCAGCAACTAAACAAGGGCCATGCATTGGCACAGGTAGGCAGCAACCAAACAAGGGCCACGCACTGGAACAAGTATGCAGCAACCAAACAAGGGCCACGCACTGGCACAGCTAGGCAGCAACCAAACAAGGGCCACACACTTGTATAGGTAGGGAAACCACTGCCAGGATCGCTCTTGAGATATCCCACCATTCCTATGCTATGCTGAATCGAAATGGACCTCAAATCCAAAGGGAAGCTTATTTCACGTTCATTCTGCGTCGCATTGAGTCGCGGATGTAAGCTAATTTCGGCAACACAGCAGTGGTCCGTGGTGTCCCAGGTGTGGATGATCTTTCATGTTCTCTGTGTGCATCATTGCCAGGTCAGGATCTTCAATTGCTTTGCTCGTCCTTGAGATATCCCTTCATAACACTCCCAACCTCGACCATCTGCACTTCACCTATCAAATCCAATTCCAATTCCAATTCCACTGGGCCCAACCTTGCCCATCTGCCCAATTCCAATTCCACTGGGCCTAACCTCGCCCATTCCGCTTGGCCCAACCTCACCCATCTGCCCAATTCCGCTAGCTTTCATTTCGTGGGATGCAACTCAAACTCTTTCTCACCACACTCACATTTCCAAGCGCATGTGGGTGGGTAACACAAAATCTCAGCGCTTCAATTTTCAACAACACAGCAGCGGGCGGAGGCTGAGCTTATGGTTGGTTCCGTCCCTGACGAGAGGCAGGAATTGGTTAGAGCAGAGCAGAGCAGGCACTGTGTTAAGAAGAGGCAGGAATTGAGTTGAATTGAGCAAAGCAGAGCAGGAATTTTGCGTTAAGAACAGTAATGGCCCTTGCCATTGGAACTGCGATTTATGCATTTCAGGGACGTTGGGAGCCACCACACAGCCCTGCAACCAAAATGGCCGATCTCAAATCAAATTTGTTCCTGCTCATCCCACTCATTTAATTTGAATATATAACCATAAAAGCAGAGAGAGATGCAAAGAAATTTACCCAATCTACCTGGGATTCAATCCTTGCGCACGCCTTTGGATGTACCAATACCAATTCATATTTAAGTTTAACCTGCCAATTCGATTCAATAATACTTGAACAACAATAGAGCAAGTCAATTGCATTGAATTACAAAATTCATAATTAAATATCTTGTAAGAACAGAGCAAGTCAATTGCATTGAATTACAAAATTCATAATTAAATATCTTGTAAGGTAGGTAGCCAATCTAAAATCTGTAATGAAACTATTACATGTACAGATATTTGCATACCTGGTATGGTATTGAGAAGCTTGATGGATGTGGGTGGATATCTTCTCATATACATACTTGGGATGGGATTGAATCCTCCTTTAGCGCCCGCCTGCTGATTTAAAAAAAAATGAATTGATGTGAATGTCTACCTCCACCTCCCAGTACCGCACAACACAACACACATACACAAGACAAACAAGTCAAAAATAGACCCGACAAAACTCAGACAGACCAAACCAGACAAAACTCATACAAACAAAACAAAACATGACATGACATGGAGCTCCAAGACTCAATACACACAGGACGACCCATACAGTGCAGGCAACCATGGGAGAAGGAGAGGGAATGGAAAAGGCAGCGATTCTGACCAAGGTTGCAAATAAATAATGGTTGGATTCAACGGTCATGCTTTCACCTCTGCAAAAAAGGTTTGCTGCCAGCTCTGCAAAAGAGAAGCTTTTCTTTGACCGCCACCTCTGCAAAAAAAGCTTGCTGCCAGCTCTGCAAAAAAGCGCAATGTCAGTCTCTTTCTAATTATTTCACAGATATACTTTCATAAAGATACTTGTATCCATAGTTACCAGACTCAGCTGAGTTAACTTGGCTAGTCTGACTCTGCTGGGATCTAAATTTGAGCAGATCAGACAGATTCAAAGCTTAACCTGGTCATAACTCAGGGTATAACTCAGACTCGAACAAAACTTGAGAGTTATCTCAAGATCTGACTTGGGCTTGGGTAAGAATCAGGTAAAAATTGACAACTAAAAAATAAAAGTTTTGTCCAAGTTATTTTCTTTTGCCCAACTTTCGTGAATTAAGTCTCAAGTCTTGCCTGATTTTAAGTCAAACCTTGTTTCTTTGTCCATGCTGAGTTGCACATAATTCTTTATAGAAACAGTTTCCTTAATGCTATTTTATAGACATATAATTGAGTTCAGGATCAGCTGATGCTTCCTTCACTTTTTTTAATGAGGTTTGTATTTCCAGAATCTCTTTTGTACCAAATCTCTTTTAGGAAGTAGCTATTCCCTGAATATGAAGTTATGCATTATTTCTCAGTTCTTAGTTTTCTGTTTTGTTATGGATAAAAGATGTAGTTAGCATGCTATGCCAAGTTTAGTCATAGAGATTAGTAATGAAAATCCAAATACAACATATAAAAGATAAGGTTGACAGTGGATGGTTGATTGGCTCCCAAGATACGATAATTATATTTTCCTTTCCAGTGATCACTTTGTTGGTGGATTTTTTGGTATTTTTCACTTGTTCATGCTTCAGTCTTGTGTTTCAAGCTTTGGAATATAATTTCCTTCATTCCATTGTTGCTAAAGTTCATCGGCTTTATTTCATCTAAGATTCACTCACTTACACACAAACATAGGAAATGCATAGGAATTCGTTTAATTCTGAAGCGGAACTAGAATAAAGAACAAAGGAAGAAAACATCTTTATTTATCAAAACCGTGCTGATTATTATTGCTAAGGCTTAATACCATGAAGAATGACTGGTGAATAGGACTACAACAAAACCTACTTAGATACATACTTAGACTGACACTTCGCTACATAAACAGCTGCATTGAAACTGACTTACTGAGACAGTCATCCATGTAGTTTGTAATTTCTCAATACTGCTTTGCCGTGATTGACAAAACTATTCATCACATGTTAATATGTCGATCCTATATTTTTCTCTTGTACTGGGCAGTGTGTGGCATAAATGGGCATGTGACTACTCTGTGAAGAAGCAATGATAAATTTTCCAACCATCAGAAATAATGGAAACTCCAGATTTATTTCAACTAGATTTCTCTTCAAGCACCCCTTCATACGATTCCCGTCCTTTGAAAACAATGTTGTTCTCACCTTTTGAGAATTGGGGCTTGTGTCCTCTCAGATATTCATTTTTCAATCTGAAGGATGTTGTTCCAGGATGGTGAGAAAATGGAAATAGATGTTCCAACATGCAAAAGTGCACCTTGTGATCTTCCTATCAACTTCTTTTCCTTCACTGTACCACATGGCATCCTTTCTGCCATCTGACTACTGTTCCTACCTTGCTACTCAGACAATAAGAGGTACTTGTTGAATGGTGGGTCCTCCTTCCAGGGGATGCATTGTCCTTGAGTTGCTTTGTCTGCAATTTCGGCTTGGCTTGTGTTTCTTATATAAGGCATCCTGTTCAGCATGTTGAGTGTATTAGGGTGGAGCTAGACTCCATGACCACTCATGCAAAAAGTGGGCCCTTATGGGAGTGCAAGACTCTTGGCAAAACTTATCACTTTGTGACAATTAAATTCATGTGTTCTTCCCTTGGCATGAGAGTCAATTTGGTGGTATGGTGACAAAAGAGGATAATTATTTTGAACAATGGGGCTTTAATGACTTGGCTAGCACTTTGAGATGAAGATCTAACCATTTCAATGCTGGAAATCATTGTAACCATCAACTCCTGTTGCACTCATAAACTTGTTGGCTGCGCTGATAAACCTACTGGTTGCAATCACTACCTTACTGGTTGCATTTTATGTTCTACATCTGGAGAACAACATTTCATGTTTTACATGGCTTTTGTATCTGTGTTATTTTGGTTACCATTTCCTGTTCTACAACTGGAGGACAACATTTTACGTTCTACATGGCTTTTTTGTCAGTGTTATTTTGGTTGCCATTGTTTAGGTGTTCAGGTTTTCTTCCCTCTTTTGTAAATTAGTGATAGGAGTTGCTTTTTCTTAATTGTAATAAGAGTTGCTTTCTCATATTAGTAATGTAAATGCCTAATAAATTTGAAGTTACAGATTTAGTGGAAGTAATTCATTTTGCTACTCCTAAAAGCTTGTGTTAAGAGTAAGAGGGCTATTAATGGGACATGCCACTGTAGCAATAAGAATTGCAGTTATTGTGAATATGGATATCACAAAGATAACTGAGAATAGAGACTAAGAATGTCTATATGGATAACCCCCAGTCTCCCAATTTGCATTTATCTGTTCATCAACCATTCGTAAAACTTAGGATTCATAAGAGGCGATGCATCATCTGCAAGGTACATCGCCCTAAACCAGTCTTATGGCCTGGCGAGAGAATATTGGTTAGGCCCTTCGGGTATTGTCCTTAGCAGAGAACATTGTCCTACTAGCTTAAAATATAAAAAATTTCCATAAACTTTGTCTTCCAGTATTCAGCTGTCAAGTTTGGTCTTTCCGTATAAAAGCTTCGGCATTTTTGATCATCAGCAAATAAAATTTAAAAAACAGGGTTCAACAGGGTTTTAGTGTTTCCATTCAATTTGTTTTATAATCTTTGACTTAACCCCCATTATTTGAATTAAGTTTGTTTACTATCAATCTTTGTTCCCTCCATTGGTATTTGACCGCTAGCAATTGAGAATAAATTAGCCATCCATATTCTCTCTTACGGCTAATGGCTGCATGCATGGAATTCACTATTACTGTGTTTTTAACCAACATACAATGTGATGACTCTATCACATTGTATTTATTTTTCATATCACGTTTGGGCCATTGCTATGTTAGCTGGTAAAGATAATTGTATCCATAGTTACCAGACTCAGCTGAGTTAACTCGGTTAGTCTGACTCTGCTGGGATCTAAATATGAGCAGATCAGACAGAGTTGAAGCTTAACTTGGTCAGAACTCAGGGTCTAACTCAGACTCAAACAAAACTTGAGAGTTATCTCAGGATCTGACTTGGGCTTGGGCAAGAATCAGGTAAAACTTGACAACTAGAAAATAAAAGTTTTGTCCAAGTTATTTTCTTTTGCCCAACTTTCCTGAATTAAGTCTTAAGTCTTGCCTGATTTTAAGTCAAATCTTGATTCTTTGTCCATGTTGAGTTGCACATAATGCTTTATAGAAACAATTTCCTTAATGCTATTTTATAGAGACATATAATTGAGTTCAGGATCAGCTGATGCTTCCTTCACTTTGTTTAATGAGGTTGTTTGTATTTCCAGAATCTCTTTTAGGAAGTAGCTATTCCCTGAATATGAAGTTATGCATTATTTCTCAGCTCTTAGTTTTCTTTTTTGTTATGGATAAAAGATGTAGTGAGCATGCTATGCCAAGTTTAGTCATAGAGATTAGTAATGAAAATCCAATTACAGCATATAGAAGATTAGGTTGACAGTGGATGGTTGATTGGCTCCGAAGATACTATAATTATATTTTCCTTTCCAGTGATCACTTTGTTGGTGGATTTTTTGGTATTTTTCACTTGTTCATGCTTCAGTCCTCTGTTTCAAGCTTTGGAATATAATTTCCTTCATTCCATTGTTGCTCAAGTTCAAGAACTTTATTGCATCTAAGCTTCACTCACTTACAAACAAACATAGGAAATGCACAGGAATTAGTTTCATTCAGAAACGAAACTAGAATAAAGAACAAAGGAAGAAAACATCTTTATTTATCAAAACTGTGCTGATTATTATTGCTAAGGCTTAATACCATCAAGAATGACAGGTGAATAGGACTACATCAAAAGCATGGAAAACAAAATTTGGGAATTTTACTTCCATGAGGAATGACTTATGCATAAAACAAAATTTGGTCGTTCTCATTATTTACTACTTACAATCACAGTATTCCCTTTCTCCCCATCTCGATGCTATATTTAATGGAATTTGATATTGTTTTTATGTTGAGCTTGAACAACACCATAGGTTGACTGATTCAAATTTGGAAAAAAGTATGAAAGGTATAGCCAAAAATTAAAATTATGCTAGCAAATCTAGGTCCAACATCTATAGTGTTCTGGGATATAAAAGTGAACACGAATTCATTCTTTTATTTTTTAAACAAGAACAATTTATGTTCATATTATGAAAGATAGTTTACATACTATGAAGTCTTGTTTAGAGGCAAAACATACTGAGATACATACTTAGAGTGACACTTAGCTACATAAACAGCTGCATTGAAACCGACTTCCTGAGACAGTCATCCTTATAGTTTGTAATTTCTCAATACTGCTTTGCCGTGATTGACAAAACTATTCACCACTTGTTAATATGTCAAAGTATATCTTTGTCTGCCTTCCAGGAACCCCCAACAGGGTATCCTCCAGAGGAGTGTCATTTTGAGTAGAGTAAGAAGTGCTTGAATCAAAGCCTTCGCTCCACTATGATGGGAGGTACTTCCTTGAAAGCTGACCATAGATTCTAGCATATTGGGATAAGAAAACAGAGTTATTCGATGGAACTTTTCTGTTGCATAATCTCTGTACAGAGGCCTCTTGAAGCTGGGATTTTGTCTCTTGAAGTTGAGAGCCTTTTGAAGCTGGGATTTGGTCTCTTGAAGTTGAGAGACTTTTGAAGCTGGGATTTGGTCTTGTGAAGTTGCTTTGTAGGGAGTGAGAACTTCAATAGTTGTTGGTCTCACTTGCAATGAATTAATGCTGGAAGCCAATCCTTCACAGAGAGTTGAGAACAGAGGAAGCACGGAGAGAAGGAAAGCGTTCCAAATATAGCCTGCTAGCTGAGTCATAATGTTATATGTTGAAGGAAGGACACCACAACTCCTCCTTTCTTCCATACTGCGATCTGAGTCCTGATAACATTAAGCTTTCCTTGTTTTTTGTGTTTCATTTTCATGGAAAATTCGGACATGTTTATATTTTTTTCCAACATAATGTGCTTTCCCTCCCAAACGTGGAATTTCCTTAGAGTCTCTCTAAATCTGTTTATGTTTCTTTCTATCTCGACATTCAAAGAACTTTAAATTCCCATTTATGGAGCTACTACTACTTGTCAGTCTCTAAGTATTGTTATATCTTCTGAGGTGTTCTTTTGTAAGTTTTAATATAAGTATTCCTTTTGAGTGATGCCAAGGATTCTACATTGTTGTTGGTTGCTACTCCAATGTCCCAAGTTAAATTTTCAAATAATCTTCCTTTTGTTGTTAAGATTATCCATGCCATGAACGAATGGCTTGGATCTCCTTTTGATGTTCATCAAAGAGCATTTGTTAAAATCTTCGCATCCAATCATTAATATAATCAAATTTGTAGGAGATTACTTAAATGGGATTACATTCATGTACTTTTTTGGTGCTGGTTTCCCTCCCTTTCTCTTCCCAATTTGCCAAATCATAAGTATTCTTCCAACCTTTTTCTTGTTGGCTTAATTCACTCTGCCTAATTTTTGAATTTTTCTAATCAAGTTGGCATTGATTCTTTAGACGTATTGGGAATATACCTATTTTCATTGAATATCTTGTCGTTTTGATCAGCTGTATCTTCGAAAGAGAATAATATTCCAAATTACCTTTATAATTGGCTTGTTTTTGAATCCTTCAAGCAATAAAAGAAACCAGTTACTGAATAGTTCTTCTTTAGAAGATGCTGTAATAGAGGAGGGGAGACTCATTTCTGTAACCGAAGAACGTAGGAAAGGGGGTTTCATTGTTTACAAAACAATAGTCACATCTTGAAGGATCATTGATTCCTTGTTTCACCAGGTTCTCCTCTGTTAAAAGTGTCTCATTTGGCCAGACATTAAAAGTCAAGTTTGGAGATGGAATAGCTCAATTCGATCTTGTTTCATTTGATTTCTAGAGAGAGGAAGGATCCGCTCCTTCCAAGAAGTTTGAGGTATCCTTCTTTAATAATCTATTTTCTTGATTGGGTGCCCTGTTTTACTTATTCCTTTCTTATTGGAGCTTTCCCATCCGGGACTTGGGTCGAAGTTTGAGGTATCCTTCTTTAACAATCTATTTTCTTGATTGGGTGCCCTGTTTTACTTATTCCTTTTTTATTGGAGCTTTCCCATCCAGGACTTGGGTTAGAAAGGTCCAAAGGGTGTTCAGAGTATTAAGAAGGGAAATGGGATAGATCCACTTCGTTTAAAGGGGAAGAATGTGAATCAGCCTAGGAGGATATATGTGCCAAAAATGAAGGATGGTTAACTTTAGACCATCTTCAAAATGGAGAGAATTCCAGATTTGATATTTGAAGGGTTTCCAAGGACATGGTTTTCCAAATCTTTCCACAAGAGCCATCCTTTGGCTATAAAGTTAGATAGTTGTATATTTATAATTTATTTCAAGCTCATGGCCTATCTAGACACTAAAATGATGTATGAGACCCACTTGTTTGTGAGACTAAAAACCCTCTCCACATAACATTTGCATTATTTAATTTACAATAGTGTATATCTAGACTAACTCTGTTTGTGCCGTTTTCATTGTTTAATTTACAGTGGTATACATACTGTAGCTTTCTAGAATAACTCCTATTGTACTTGTATTTATGTTTGGTAATGGTGTCCCATGCAAAGTTTTCTATAATATCTCCTATTGTACTTGTATTTATGTTTGCTAATGGTGTCCCATGCAAATCTCCTGTTACATTTTAGTAAAAACAATGTTCACATATTTGTGTGGAGATGATGCTAGGTACCGATTCTGACTTCTTAATCAAAGGGATACTTTCATACTTCCGAAATGCTTCCAACACATTATAATCGTGCAAAGTTGTTGTTTATTGTTGACAAGTATTTGTGCAATGCATTTCCATTTAAAAAAACAACAAAACAGAACTCACAAAACCTTCATTGAATTCACATGCATATGATGGGCGTAGAGCCGTCACATGCATTTCATAACATGTAGTTTCAGTGGGATGTACTAATTATAAGTAGCGTCTTTTATCTTTTAATCCAAACGATAAAGTTTCATAATGTAAGGACATATCAACCTTGGACTTACTGGTTGCCATTATAACACCAATGGTATATCCAACAATGCAAAAACTGGATATACCAATAATTTATGACTTAGCAAGGGTTGAGATGTCCTTTGTAGTGAGGGTGCCTAACCTTCTAGCCTTATCACAACAGGCGAAACATGCCCCTTGGAATTGAACCTGGGTGGATAGGAGAACAAACTATGTTCCCAACCACTTGAGCTACTAAGACGAGACAATAACCTTTGTGGTTATTGATTGGCACGGATGGACATGACAAAAGGTTGATAGCTAAAAATAGTTAGTTTATAGGTACCCTTGTTGATGGCAAGGTGCACCATGGACATGTCTATTTCCCTTTGTCAAACTTGGCACGTTGCAAATTTGTGTAGCTCCCATTAGTTAGGCCTACTAAGAGAAGCTCGGAAAGGAACTTGGCGATTTGCAAGTATGACGCATGATGAACAATATTGGCATAAAGAAATTGATTAGCTTTTATAGACTTGTGATCCTAGGATACATGTAGATTCCAAGAGTTGGGGATTTGCTATTTTAGGGTTGCAATGGATGGGTAGAAGTGCCCTAAGGCATAAGCATCCGAGAGTACAATTGTACAATGCACTAGTTGGGTTCACATTCATTTGGCACACATCCACTGGATGAACTTCTTATGTGCACCATTGCTAAGCACACTTGGGTGCGATGGGCACATTTGTTGGGTGTGTGGCATCTCGGGCCCAACGTGATAAAGATGTTTGATAGTTGATGGAACAAGAATGAAGTGGGAAAATGCACCATTGGCCACACATTCATCAGGCACACATCAACTGGACACACTTGTTGGGTGTACCTTTGTTGTTTGTGCTTGGGCACCTTCAGCACAGCAGCATTAGATGTCAGATAGTGGATGGACAAGAAGGGGCAGAGACTAATAGGCACACATATGTTAGACATGCTTACTGGGTGCACCCTTAGGCACCATTGGCTACACATTCATCAGGCACACATCAACTCGAAACACTTGTTGGGTGTACCTTTGCTGGTTGTGCTTGGGCACCTTCTACACAACACCATTGGATGTCAGATAGTGGATGGACAAGAAGGGGTAGAGACTAATAGGCACACATATGTTAGACATGCTTACTGGGTGCACCCTTGCCATGTGTGCTTGGGTGCCTTGGGCACACTTGTTAGGTGTGTTGTGACTTAAGCACAACACCATTAGATGTTGGACAATTTGAAATCAAGTAATGAAGGGGGTTAAATGCATCATTGATCATAGAAGTTGGTGATGTGGAAACTTGAGTCCACTTAAGCATAGAGATGTTTGTAATATGCCAAAGAAGGATGAAAGTGTGAGACAAGTCTTGTATAAGTAGTGGACACCTCAAAGTTGCTAAGGCATCATCCATTGATCATTCACCAAGAGTGTAAATGAGCTCGATTATCGTGCTAAGTTCAAGGTTGGCATGGTAGGGTGAAACTGCACTAATTGAGTGAGAAGAAAAAGAAGACAAGAATTACAAGAGGCAATCTTTCAATTTTTTAAAGGGTTTGGATTGTGAAAGTCTATTGGGTAGTAGTTAAGGCAATACTTTCTTTGACTCATTGTATATCTAGAATAAAGTTGCAATTATGTTGTTATATATCTGTGACATTTTTTATATGATAACAGTAAGGCACTTGCCTTGGATGCTACCTCTACTTTGTGTGTTGTTATAATATGTTTACTTGAATGAATGTTATGTTCCTTGCAATGTATTTTGTTGGTTAAGTGTTAAGTATTGTTGGGATGTTTTAAAGGTTGTGGTGGGACATGTGCCTATTGTTTAATGAATTTGATTAAGTTGGATTCAATTGCATTTGACACATTGTAGCTTGCAGTAGAGTTATGAGTAGACCTCAGGTTAAAGTGTGTAGTGTGGTTGTTGTAGGTGTATGTTGGCCAACCGACTGTGGTTGAGTAAAAATAGTGTCACACAACCTCAAGAGTCAAAACAGGCTTGGGGAAACTTAGGTTCTTGTACAAAAATTCTAGCAAACTGTAGGTTCATGACAATTCGTATCAAAGCAGTGCAAATGTTCATTATGTTTGACCAAACTTGAGGCAAATTAGTAGGTTTGGGGACAAAATCAACCACAAGAGTGACTTAAAGGTTGGAACAAAAACTTTGTTCTTTTTTTAATCAAGCAATCAAGACTACATTTTTGCACAAAAGTTGAATACTTCAACCTCTCTTTAACCATGACTTAGAAGGGCGCTTCAAGCTTCGGTGGCAAGTTAAGCAGGTTGACAAAAGTAGGCTGAGGTAGTAAAGTAGATTGAGTCTTTGAGACTTCGGGTAGATTCTTTGCCCATACCTATATGCAGATGGATGGTGCAAAAGAAGAGTATGTGATGACAATGAAGCAATTGAAATTGCCCAAATCTAGTGTTAAGAATGTTGTTTGTTTCCTTTATTATCAGAATCATTTTGCTATTGATTTTCCTTTGAAGAAGATGTTGGAAGACCCCGAAGTACTCCAAGTGCAAAAAATTTAGAAGATAAAAACAACAGTGTTGGGAGGAGCCCAAGTGTACCAAACTTCAAAGGCATAGGTCCTTGATAGGCAAATTTAGGGTAGAAACTCAAGAACAATTGTTTGCTAATGTAATGTTCTTGTGAATCAACCAAATTATTTGGAGTCTATATTTGTGAATCACTAGAATTTCTTAAGGAGAACTTAAAGGAGAATTTTGAGTGGAGGCCAAGGTCATAAAGCTTTTGAAACACCTTAACATTATGTCTTTGATATGACCTTAGTTACAAAAATATGAAATGGTACTCATACATAAGAGAACACACGAGAGAGAAAGTGTGAGAAGATGATAGTGAGGACTATATACATGTTATCATGCTCATATTATCAGTAAAATATTGTGAAAGACTGATAAAGCTAGGCAAAGTTTCCAATAAAATGCAGATTGAGATCCTTTTTTATGGAGCTACCCAAAAGAACAAAGGAGAGTGAAAGTTGAGGATCATCATTTGATGCCACACTATATTGTTTGATAAAACTAAATTAATTAAATTGACATGCCTCCGACACGACTAGATGATATATCAAGAAGTTTTTAATTTTTTGAATTTAACTCATAATAATAATAATAATAATATTATTATTATTATACAATTTTAAGGTCACATCCAAGCCAAAAACCAAATTGGTGTATGAGACCCCCTTGATTGTGGGACAAGGGACCCACCTCTGCGCAACGATTTGACTGCTAAGTGTATGAAGGCGTACATACTCTACCCCTTCTAGTTTTGAACTTGTGACCTCTTAAGAGGAAACACATGCTCTTAACCATTAGGCCCACTCAGGTTGTATAATGATTAATACGTCAAAAACAAGAAGAATAATTGGCTCACATAGAGCTAGAGCTCTGCACCAGTACTTACAGAAGCATCGAACTTGAAGGCTTTATACAAAGACACATGAAGAAAGAGGAGTGTGTATAGGGAAGTGCACTACACTTGTTTGATAATTCCACACATTTTGAGGGCATGCCAATGGAAATGTCAATGTTGTTGGATACACTAGCATTCGTTAGTTTTAGAAAGTTCTCTTTGTCAAATATGTTGTTTTCATGAAGTAATATTTCCAACCAAGAGGATAAAGACTTTGCGTTTTTTTCCCAAAGGAAAGATCGTAATTTTCATTAATAATATATTGGAAATTGCATGTAGGAGATGATGTGAAGCATATCCAAAACTGTGTAGCTGATGTTGTGATAACATGTCCAAAACTGAGTAGGTCTTACAATTCAGATCCCACTATGTATCCAAACATAATACTGATATGTCTATACATACCTATCTATATATACATCGTCATACATATGAGAAAATTAAACATAATAAAAGCATGGTAGATGTGTGGTAAAATCATATAAGTGCATAAAATCTCCACAAAATGACCAGAATCCTTTTGCTATGCTTTGTCTTCATTGCTGCCAATATGATCTATGAATGGATGATGATAATATTGATAGTATCCGACTCCATTGTGCTCAATAATTAACCATGTGGTCATCTTGACTAAGGCATGAGTAAAGAATACCTTCACTCGCTACTTTTCAACACTCCCTCTTAGCGAGGAAGGTGCTTCTGGAAGAACCTGGTCCACCTAGATTTGTCTCCTTTGCTACTACGTTTTTTGCGGTTGCAACTGCTCCCTATGAATTCAAAGGCTTCCTTTCTTTATCTCGCAGAATTTGATTTGAAGACCTGTTCTTTCCAACCATGCTCTATGAGTCCATCACTTTAGTGATAAGTGTCATGTATCCTGTGTACCTATGGGGTTGCTTCCTCTGGCTGAAGGTGATACTGGAAGATCCAACTCTCTCTTGATCTCCCTTAAACAAAACCTCTGCCCTCTCTCTCTGAAGGTGATACTGGAAGATCCAATCTCTCTCTTGAGCTTTGTCCCCCTCTGAGAACTACTTGCCTTTCTACTCAAGGTTGTGCTTGTCTCTACCTAGAACTTGTAGAGATTCTTTACCCTCACACCTATCTTGCTTCTTACATCCAGAAGCTAAATGTTGTAGGTAAGCCTTACCCCTCCTGAAGATTACATGATAACCCTTGTCATCATGGGTAGCTGTCGAAACAAGATTCTGCTTTAATCCTAGAACATAAAGGACATCTATGAGGAGAAGTTAATACTTGAATCCCTCTAAAAAATGATAGTGCTAACTCCACTAGCTACATTCATGCCATCATCTCTTAGCTCAATTTGAAAAAACGTATCCTTCTCCTTCAAGTGGTTGAAACATAATTTTTCGATATGAACTTTTTAATTAGAAACAAAAAAGTAGACCTTGTTTGCATGATCCAACATGGCCAATGCTATAGTGTTTGTGTTGAAGAATCTTGGGCATTTAGAATTAAAGTGATTCTTCTTACCATGATAACAATTTGTGAAGTGTTTTTACAATTATCTTATCTTGATGTTCTTTGTATTATTAGTGTGTGTTTACTTCATCAAACTGATATCAAAACAAAGAGACAAGAACACAAGATATTTGGCTTTTTTCAAGGGCCAAAACCTCTCCCTCGTGGAGAGGAAAACCCACACAAAATTCTTCTTATAAAAATTCCAATTGATAGATACCAAGACCATGACCCTTGATCCATTCTGCCACTCCAAGACAACACGACGTGAATGATATGCAATTGCGATAATCGGTGGACCCGACAGACTATCAACTGCAGTATAACTTGTATCACATCTGAAATATATCGCTATCGAAAAAGCCAGGGTAATACATATAACGAGAGTTGCACTGTGCGATATGTGATTGCGATATTGCAATCTCAACCTGATACTATCGGGTCCGATTCTGTTGAACTTCCCTTCTGCGATGTGCGATTGCGACTATTGCATTGCACCCTGGCTTGTTCTAGGGTTGATTCTTTAACTTCGACCCACCTTAAATATGCTAGTTAATAACCAACCTATGGGCGTGGTAGTAAATCTTGGTGTTGTTGTGGGTGAGGTCGTGAGTTCAACCTCAACCTCCTCACATAAAATTTTATTCGACCTTTTAGAGGGCACGTGGCAACCTCTGGGTTTGCCACATGTCACCCTCTCATTGGTCCACCTGTATAACCTTCAACCAATAGCATCCTGCCAACTCATGTCTTTAAGAATGTGCCACATGGAACTCAACCATTCACTGATGAGATTATGGTGCCACCTCAGCTACACAGTCATTGCCAACTGGGTAGCCTAGTTAGCAGTACGTACTGCTGACTAGGTTGTCCCCTTTTTTTTCCAAAAATCTACCTATTTGCCAAATGAACAGAATGTGTTTCTGAAGCCATATGGTGTCCATGTCACGCGAAACAAGTTGCAACAGTTTCAAGATGACGAGCACTACGCAGTCATTCAGGTTCCATACCATTATGACAGCTTTATTTTTTAGAATAATTTTGAGCACCTCATCAAAGAATTACCTAGAAAAAACCCACAAATGGAGGCTAATAATTGTCAAGATGGTCTAGGATTTACCATACAATCCATGAGTACAGGTTGGAATTTGTCAAGATGGTCTAGAATTTATCTTTCAACCCAGAAATGGAGGCTAGCATTTGTCAAGATGGTCTAAATTTTACCTTAACATAATGTTTGATATCATTACACCTCATATGATAAATATTCTTATTAAAAATCCTTAGCAACAACTTCCACTATCCATACTCCCTGACTACTAGAACTGGTTAATACAAATTCACTCACATGAAATATATTGTGAGAGCAGAAATAGAGAACCAACTAATTTTTAAATCATACCTGGAGTATCCCTGAATGAATATCATGTATATATGTTTAGCTTAATGTGGAAAAAACAACAATTATGCATTGAATCAAAATTAAAAAGGAGTAACATGAATATGTTTAAAGAGGCTTGACTTCCCAAGGCTATAGCTACATAGTCTCCTCCTAACCCTAAGCTTCCAATAAGTCCCAATCTATCAAACAAGTAACTTAAGAACAAAAGGTGATTGCCACAAAATGAAAATGTATACACCCATCTAGCTTCCTCAAATATCATTCTTGATAGAATGAATATACATATAGAGATAGATAAATAACAGATAGATGAGACTGGTCCATGGCATAATTTTGCATTTTCTTGAAAAAAGATTGTAATATGTCCTCAGTATGATTTATTGATAAAATCCAGATATGCTGTAAAACAAAATTCAATACTAGTGGTTACAACATCTGCATAAAAAGGTTATCACCTTGAAAATACCTTGTAAACAAAACAAGGTTGACATGTTTGGTATTGTAATTGAAATAGATTAGGCAGGAATAAATCAATGTCTAGAAACTATTTACAAGGTCCAGAGATTGAGTTGAAAAAATATATAAACAATAATCAAGGTTCAATAAAACAATTCACTTGCTGATCCTTTCAGAAGAGGGGTCAAAAGTTAAAGCTGTAAACGGGCTCGACAAGATGCAGTCCAGAACAACATGACACACTTGCCCCCACAAATTAACATGTCAAAAATTTCACATGTACATGTTATGTCAAGGTCAACTTGAAGCCAAGAATATTCCAGATTGCTTGCTTGCGAAGAAATTTAACTTGGTAAGGAAAATATCCACTGTTAGCTGTTTAGTTATACTCTATAGTATGCACCACCTGTCAATAATCATCCAATAACATCAAATGATAGCAAAAATACATAGCTTGGAGCCACACTCACCAATGTCCAAAAGAATATAGAATGGTAGAGACATATAAATGTTAGTCTCTTCTCTCTTTGTATATATTAGAGGGCCAATTCAATGTAAAGAAGTATCAAACAATAAATTGCCCCTTTTGTTCTTCTTTAGGCCTAATTAGTCCATCTTTGTATTAGACTAGTTGTAATATAAGTGAACAGAATTACCTGAACCAATACTAGAATACTCATGGCTTGTAGACTTAATCTGCATTGAAAAAGAAGTCAATGCTTCTACTTGTTGTATTAAGTGAACAAAATTACTTGAACCAATACTATAATACTCATGACTTGCAGAATTAATCTACATTGAAAAAAAGGTGGGCACTTTTTCTTGTTGTATTTTTGAGTGCTTACTCTCTAGACCAAATGCCCCAAGGCCCATCCCCAACCCCATACTTCTCTCAACAATACCTACACCTACATGACCATTTTGATAAGTAAAACTCTCATTTACAATTATTCCAAACATATAATTGTTGTTCCCATAACCATTGTTAAGATCAACATGCTTCCTCACAGAACATCCTGCATTTGTGCATTTATAGTAGCTCCTACCAATACCACACTCTCTAATGGTAAGGACCCAGGTAATAAAATTTTGAAAAGAAAAATATGATGATTATAGTGTTTCATATCTTCACCTCACAAACGTAAAACTAAATTATATGTAAAAGTATAATATCTTAAGGGCCTTCACATTTGGAATTTCACTGCAGTACAAAGCATGTAACAACAATATACAGTCTAAGCTAGATTAGAGATGAGTGCTCGAGTAAAGACCACCTATAGCTAAGCTAAAAAAAAAATCTTTGGAAAGTGTAGGAGATTTGGAAACGTATTCACATTTGTGGTAAAACCTATTCTAACAAATGCATTATTCTATTTTGCATGTATAGAAATAAATATATCCAAGGTGGACCACATAAGAAAATGTGTAAGTGTTATTAGCATGTACGATACTATGATATAAAATTCACCTTTTCTACTATTTATAAGTTCCATACCAAATGCCCGATATTGCATGCCATGTTCACATATTTTGTTTAGATAATTGTTTAGCTACTGGAAATATTATATAAGAAAATGATCTTCATAGAGAATGAAACCAAACGAATAATACTCATTCAAGGGTGGTTCAATTCTCTTAACGCTTAACAACATTAATCTTACAGAAAACCTAAATCAATGTCACCACCCAAAGATGAATCATAGAAAAGGTTCCAGATCCTGAAAAAAAAATGCCATAGCTCTAAAATAGATGAATTATATTATGAGGGAATGTAGCAGCTGAAGAAGTGACATACAATTGCACCAATCATTATACATGGACAAGAAGATTGTATGTCCTTCAATGAAAATCTAATGGCCCATTTTTTTTTTTTCAAAGTGGAGGAGCAGAATTATCAAAAATATCAAATTCCTGGATGTGCAAACTTTTTTGAGGGTGTAAAGAGTTAAAGTAAGGTGATTTCCCCACTTTGGAACATGTGAACTCCCATTAGCAACATGCCTATGGCATATGGTCCAAACAATTTATCTAACCCTACCAGGCAACTTGTGACAATGAAGGAAGTGGCAAGGTACACCCAAACCCTATCCTTCACTTAAGTGTGTGGGTGTGGCTCAAACTTATACATTACACATCCCTCATGCTGGGTTGTACACCTATATATATATATATATATACATATATATATATATATATATATATATATATATATATATATATATATATATATATATATATATATCCTATAGAACTATCTAGATTCACTGATATCATGGAAAATCTTATAAAAAATATGCTTTCTCTAAAGCTTGGGAAATAAAAATCAGCTATTCATCAAAAAAATCAACACAAGATTTGGTTTACTTTGACAACTCAAGCTATGTTTACTTAGTAATATTGTTTATTTTTATAATATGTAAAAACAAAAGGTCTAAGTGGAAGACAGTAGTCAGTAGAGTTATTCATAAAGGAAAAGTATGGAAGGGAGATATGGAAATTCAAGACATTAAAGAGGTGGCCTAGAAATCCTCATGTTCAAACATGCAACAAATTGTATTTCCATCTACTTCCACAACTCACATAGATTATGACTAATAATGGGGCATTCCTAAATGAAACCCATGATTGGACAATAAGTAGTTTAAATAGCAAGGTGAATTTGTACACCAAGCAACAGAAAGAAGGCTATCACTTTATTTATTTTATCATATACCATATTAAGACAAAAAGTATTCACGATACTGTGATATAGCATTCACCTTTTCTACTATTTATAATTTCCATACCAAATGCCCAATATTGCATGTCGTTTTGACATATTTTGTTTAGACAATTGTTTAGCTACTGGAAATATTATATCAGAAAAGGAACTTCACAGAGAATGAAACAAAATGAATAATACTCATTCAAGAGTGGTGCAATCTCTTAAATCATAAGAACAGTAATCTTACAAAAAACCTAAGGCAATGTCACCTCCTGAAGATGAATCATAAAAGAGGTTCCAGATCCTAAAAAAATGCCATAGCTCTAAAACAGATTAATTATATTATGAGAGAATGTAGCAGTTGAAGAAGTGACATACAATTTTCACCAGTCATTATACATGGACAAGAACATTGTATGTCTTTCAAAGGCAATCCAATGGCCCATTTTTTGGTCAAAGTGGAGGAGCAAAATGATCAAAAATATCAAATTCCTGGATGTGCAAACTTTTTTGAGGGTGTAAAGAGTTAAAGTAAGGTGATTCCCCACTTTGGAACATGTGATCTCCCATTAGGAACATGCATGTGGTATATGTTCCAAAAAATTGATCTAACCCTACCAGGTTGTGGTTGAACAGGTAACTTGAGACAATGAAGGCAATGGCAAGGTACACCCAAACCCTATCCTTCACTTAAGTGTGTGGGTGTGGCTTGAACTTATACATTACACATCCCTCATGCTGGGTTGTACACCTATATATGCTTTTCTTTGAAGCTTGAGAAATAAAATCAACAATTCATAAAAAAATTCACACAAGAATTGATTTACTTTGACAATTCAAGCTCTGTTTACTTAGTAATATTGTTTATTTTTCTAATATGTAAAAACAAAAGGTCTCAGTGGAAGACAATAGTCAGTAGAGTTCTTCATAAAGGAAAAGTATGAAAGGGAGATATGAAAATTCAAGACATTAAAGAGGTGGCCTAGATAGCCTCAAGTTCAAACATGCATCAAATGTGCAAATGCTTATTTTCATATGCTGCCACAACCACATAGATTATGACTGATAATGGGCCATTCCTAAATGAAACCCATGATTGGAGAATAAGTAGTTTAAATAGCACAAATTTGGAGTATAAATAGAGAACTTGAAAAAAGTGGGAATAAGGAAGAAAATATGATAAAGAACCATATATGCCAGTAAGGTGCATTTGTTCACCAAGCAACCCAAAGAAGGAAAGAAATTTATTTATTTTATCATATACCACATTAATACAAACATTATTATTTCACATTATCGAGAATGGGTACAAAATATAGACTAACAAATACCCTTTGGAGGCAAAACTTTCCATAACCATAGGCACCTAATGTGAGATTGCCTAGTAAACCAAAAAGTTAGCTACAAGGAGAAATTGATCCAGATGGTTTCAAAAAGAGGTTAAATCTAAATCCAACAAATCAAACAAATAAAAAATAAATAGGAAGATCAAGAGACAAACCCTAACAAAAAGGAATCATTAAACAACCCGAATGAGAAGCAAAGAGTTGAAAAAGAGAGTCCCGAGACTCCAAAAAATAGAGTTTTCCAAGTAAATCACCAAAAAATTCTAGGACAAGGAATCTCAAAATCACAATTACCTTTCTCAAACCAAACCCTAAAAAAAAAGTATTAAACAACATGAATGAAAACAAAGAGCTAAGCAAAGAGCATCTTGAGACTTGGACAAATGGAGTTGTTCAAGTAAATCTCCAACAAATATATAATAAAGAAATCACATTTTCCCTTCCCAAACTTCTGAACCAGATGGACTAACATGAGACTCTTTCCCTCAACCACCAATGACAGTGAGATCAAGGGAGATCAAACTTGTAATCCAGGTACTAGGAGGATTGAGATGTAATGGAGACATGACAACAGGACATTGATGAGGAGACATAATCATAATCCTTTATGAGAAAATGGAAGATGTAAACCTGGATTATTTAGCATTATTGTATGATCATAACTTCTTAGAAACTCTATCTAAAGATAGGTTTAATTTTCTACAACCCAAAATACAAAATGGAAACAAGGCCTCAACTAAAATCAAGTTAAAAATCTCTTAGACTCAAAGCACTAGGCATTAAAGTGAATCCTTTAAAGTCCCAAAACAATAATCAAGCAAGGCCTCATCTAAAATCAAGTTAAAAACCTCTCAAAGTCAAAGCACTGGGTATCAAAGCAAATTCTTTAAAGTCCCAAAACTAAAATCCAAATAAATAGAAGAATGGATGGAAAACAACTAAGGAAAAAATAAGAGAATAGGGTTAGTTACTTGTTGATTCAATTAAAACTTAGATTCCTTGAGAGATTTAGATTTTATCTCCAAAACAAGCATAATAAACTAAAATGAAAAATCTATCCTGAAATATTAGTGGACTCAATGCTCCAGGTAAAAGAGGAGACTCCTAGCAAGGAAACTCATGATGGGTAAATCAAGTCTATGATTTCTCCAAGAGGCAAAGTGCATAATCTCTCAGAAGATTAGATGTATCACCCCCATGATTTTGAAATCTTTCAACCACAAATATCTTCCAACTCTCTTATCTGGTATCTATCCTACACATGAACATAACATCTTTTTTCCTTTTTAAATATTCACTTATGTTACCTTATACTTTGCAGTTTTCTTTCCCTGTCCTTATCCTCTTTTCCAAGTATTCTGCTGAAATTATACTAGAATTATCATGTCAGGAAGTTTTGTATCAGACGTACACACTTTGACAAGACTTAATTCAACTTATTTTCTATTGTTATGATATGTTAAAAATCTATAAACTCCATGTTCCAAACATTGCAACATTCTTAAATACCAAATGGAAGCATAAACTTACATGACATGTACCAAAAAAAAATGCATAAATTTTACCAAAATTCATTTGACTGTTATTAAATACTTTTAAACATACATGACAATTTAAAATTTCAAGGAAATTACAAACGTTGACCATCCAGAAGAAAGAAAACACAGTATGAAGAAAATAATAATTTAGGATACCTTAGGTTGGGATTGCCTTTTACTATTTTCTGTCCATACATGCTCCAGTGATACCCATCGTCAAGGATATTGATATCATTGTTTGTTTGTACAACTCAAGGCCACCAAATAACTCTAGTTTCCCATATGATGTCGATCGTATCAGGTTTTTTTCTTCCTATCAATTTTCAAAGAAGCATTTGACACATATTAGAGAAAGTAATTAATTACATCTATAGAAATGATCAAATAGCTTCTACCAAATGAAAAAATTAATATGAGCTATCATAAAAGTAACCCATGGTTTGAATCAGATTATTCTGCACCAATATCTTCATCAAAAGAGAAATTGTCCACTTGTGTCCTTCCATCATCATCTTCACTTGCAGAAATTGATGATTTCTCCAGTGTACCTAGTGACTCCAGGTGATTAGAGTTTTTCCTGTGCAGTCTAGTAGAGAATGGATCTAAGAGATCAGTAACGACATAAAATAATAAGGACAATTCAAGATCTTCTCTCTTCCCTTGTTGAGAATAACTTGAAGCATATTTAACTTTCATTAACACTAAGTTAGTATTTTTCCAAGAGAACCCACCTTAAAATTTGACAAGAGAACCACAACCTTCAATACTTTCTTTAGGAAGGGTCGCAACAGCAGAAAAAAATCTAATCTGATGACTGGGATGAGTTTTATTATGGTTATGAACATCATTGTACACAATCTCTGTTACATGTCCATCCAGAGAACGTTCAATCTTCTTTTTGGTTAAACAACTAGGGTGTGTGCACTTATAATAACTCTGAGGATACTCACCACCTTTAACATGATTTTTCCCATATCTGCGCCAATTTTATCCATCGTCATAAGGCCTTTCAATTCAAGTAGGAGGAAATATTGATGTTTGGTTAAAATCTGAAAGTTGCCTCTGTTGTTGCTCCTCAAAAGAAGTTGCCTGTGAAGGAACAACCTGAAGAGGAACAATGATTCAGTGCTAAAAAATATGCTAAAATATTAAAGTTGACGGATTAATGTGAAACCTAAACAACCGCATAAATCTTGTCATCCTGAATTTGGCGCAACTCGTTTCACAGAAAATGGACGTTGTATGCTCCCAGAAATGAGTTCTAATCGATTTGGCAAATAGGAAAAATTTTGTGTAGGGTTTCCCAATCAGCAATATGTACTGCTGACATGCCATGCTGACTGGGCCTTTTGATTTGGAAAATGGCATCGTGCCACTTTTCAAGTTTGTAATGGTGCTGAGTTGGCAGTGCCGTATTGGTCAATTTGGTGTTGATTATGTGGCCCAACTAGAGGCTGCCACGTCGCCCAGTCAGAGGCTACCACGTGGCACCTCTGTGGCCACTAAAATATTTTTGAAAGTCAAATTAACCTCTATGGGATTCGATCATGGAACCTCTTTGAAACTAAACTTGGCTCTTACCAATGCGCTATGTGTGGGCCTTGTTAAAAGGACCCACATGTTTTATATTTAAACATAACGTTGGGCAGGGGTTTGGTTAAGGGCTAAGGGCTAGCCCCAACCCTCGTCACCACACCCATACGGAACAGGGGCCAAGGCTTAGGTCTGACACCCCAACCTTAAATTTAAGCCATGTGACCAAGAGCCCGGAACCAGCGATGCGTGGGAAGGAGGGCTAGACCCTAAGCGCTAGCCCCTAGCCTTATGGAGACCATGTGACCAAGAGCGCGCGCACAGGGGTCATTTCAAAATTTAATGAACCCATAATTTTCACTGGAATTGTGCCGATTTGTCACCCAGTTAGCAGAAAAAGGGGCAAAAATGTAGGACAATTAGTCAGACTTGGCGAAATTGTGGGTCGACTAGCTACAAAGCTTGGGAAGCTCATAACTTTCTCAGTTTGTGGCCTTTTTGGGAGAAGAAAGAGGCTAGATAGAGGTTTTTGATAGCTATGAAGTTGTTGGAGCATGTTTTAAATACATTTGAGCACCGTAACATAATGTAATCACTATTTTATGAGCATAATGAAAGAGGGCTATGCATTGGAAGTTGGACTAGGAGACGTAGCCCAAGAGGGGTTAACTCCTTCATCACTTGTTGTTTTGTGGTTACTGTTATGGTTTATTGTATGCAATTTTCTACAATTTATGAGTTAAATTCATGTTTTAATGTGTGTATTAATTCAACTTAAAGAACCATAAAAACCCATTTTATACACTTGCAATTTACATAATCCTCACGCAGTTTCATAGACATATCAAGTTTGGTATCAGAGCATAGGTTCTTTTTTACTATGAGGATTTAATTATTTGCAAGTGTTCTGATGCTTAAAAGGTTGAAGCTCAAGAGAGGAGAAGGAAATATTGTGGGTCCAAGTTCTCAAGTTGGAACAAGGACAAGGAGAGCACATTTGCCACAATCTCCACCACAAGTTTCACCTCAAGTTGTTCCTGAAGCTTCAGTAAGCATGTCTCATGAAGGAGGAGATGATAACATGCCAGATGATGAGAAGGCTTTCAGAAAATCATTCTTTGACATGAATGAGATGGTGAAAGTTCTCTGTGAAGCGAGAAACACAAGATTGCAGGATGAGAGCTCCTAGCCTCCAAAGGGAGAGGGTTCTTCAGGAGGAAAGGGAGGAGATGAGGACAAGCATACAAAAGGGAATGGAGTTAAACCACCACCTTCTCCAACTTCATATTCATCTTCATAATCATCTTCATCTTCTTCCACAACTACCCCTTCACAAACACCTCCACAATCTCCAAAGGGACATGGTAAACTCCCTTATTGAAACTTGATATTAAATTTGATTTGCCTATGTATGATGGTGAGGTTAATGTTGACAGACTAAATAATTGGGTTTGTCAACTTGAAGTATATTGCAATATTCAAAACATCAAGGATGATGAAACAAAGATTTAACTAGCTTCATTAAGGTTGGAAAGTGCTGCATTGATTTGGTGGGAAGCCAAAACACAAGAGGAAATGAAAAAGCATGGTAAGGTCTCAACATCTTGGATTGATTTTATTGCTACACTTAGAAGACAATTTTATCCTTTATCTTCTATGTGGAAGGCTATTATGGATTGGTATAATTTTAGACAAGGAAAAGGACAAAGTGTTCAAAATTATACTCAAGATTTCAGGAGAAGAGCACTAATATTGGGTGTAGATTTGTCATCTCAAGACACTTTGTTAAAATATATTGGAGGTTTACATAGCTACCTTAGGCACACTATTCTCATGTTCAATCCCAAAAATTTAGATGAGGTTTGTGTTGAAGCCACACATCTAGAAGAAAGAGGGAAACATAGTTCAGATGAGAAAACTAAGAGTTCCATTGAGTAAGGAGGAAAATGGAAGGGTAATTTTAAGGGAAAAGGGAATAATAATTCTTCTATTAAAATGGAAAAAGAAAAAATCACATGTAAACATTGTTTGAAAAATGGCCATGATGAAGATCATTGTTGGAAACTCCATCCAGAAATGAGACCCAACAAACTTAAAAACAAAGAGAAGGAGAAAACATCTGCAATTATAGAACATGATTTAGGTTATGATTCAAGAGATGAGACCAAGATTACAACGATGGGTTTGAAAGGTAAGAACATAGCAAGCACTAGTTCTCCAAGTTGTTCCAATGATACTCAAGATGATGAAACAATAATTGAACTTTTCCACATTAGAGTTGTTTCAAAGCATACCAAAATTGACACATTATTTGATAGTGGTTCTCAAGAAAATTTGATTTTTGAATACTTAGTCAACAAGTTAAATCTAGAAACCCTTACACATCCAAGACCTAATCCCTTAGGCTGGATATGTAAGAATGTGAATTTGCATGTAACAAGAAGTGCATCCTTAGATTTGCAATTACTGCAAATCTTTCTTGATGAAGTTGAACTTGATGTAGTTTCGCTTGAGATTTCTAGTATTGTTTTGGGAAGCCCATATCTTTATGATAAGAGGGTAATATTTCATCGCCATGAGAATAAGTACCACTTATTCAAGAATGGAATTGAGTATATAGTTAGAGTGCATCGTAAGAAGATGAGTTTGTCTCTTATGCATGCTGGACAAATGAAGAGAATTGTGAATGCAAGTCAAATTTTTGTTTTGTTAATGTTCAAGCATCAAGATGTTGTGAATGAGGCCTTTCAAGGAAACGAATCAAATGAAAAATCTGATTTCATTAAGGTTTCTAATCGTTGTAACAAGTTGTTTCAGGGTTCTAACATGTTGCCTCGTAAAAGAGATAAACAAGATGAGGAAAAATTGCAGCAACATACGTCATTGTTGAACAGTGATGGGAACTATTGGACATTGGATAAACCAATGCTCCCCATGTGTTTTGCTACATGGACTAACCGCCTCTCATGGATCCTTATCTCTAGTGATGCGATCATTGACTAACACTTGCGAGTTTTGGTCTGACAAAAATCGTGATTCCTGCTAAGGCACACCATTTCCTAATTAACTGCTAAGAGCTATGCTTTGGAATAATGCTAAATTGACATGAAAAAAATGCTATTGTCCTAAGAATGGAAGTCAAAAACATCAAACATCAATGTTATGCATGTAAAGGACTGTAATAAACCTGTTTTGTCTTTTTATGCTTTTCATGAAAAATCAAGTGTGCAAGCTAATCTCTTTTGGTGATGTGGCAGGTGGCTTAGGGATGCTAGTAGATGGCTGGAAGGTTCATGAGATGGTTGGAAGGTTTTGGAGACGCTTGGGTGACCTTAGGTGGCTTCCTAGAGGTTTTCCCTCAATTCGGCCTCAAAACATGCCACTACAAGAAAACCTACAGGATGTACTAGAAACCTACAGGATTCCTTGTATTTCTACAGGATACAACCAAGAGAAAAACGATGGGTGTTGGAGGTGATGGAAGGCTTAGGGAAGGTGGTTTATGGGTGGAATGGAGTGAGAAAAGGCCTAGGATCATTCAAAACCCAAAACCAAGTTTAGGAGATGGTTGGATTTGTTCAACATGCTTGGGGGAATTTCTATGTAAAATGATGAAATTGGTGAAGGTCTTGATGAAAACAAGGAATGCCTATGGATGGATGAAGTTGGAAGGTTTTTGCTTGCTATGAGACCTCTTTCTAATTCTGAAGCACCTACTCTACATCAAACATGTGTAGCTTCCAAAAAGTCATGTAAACAAGAATAATTCTCATGAGCTAGAAAAACATAATTTAATGAACTAACTGTCTACCTTATGCATGAGGAAATTGCTGAATAAAATGGAATCATGGATGAGATCTACTGAAAGAATGAATATAGAAGAGATGGAAATGAAATCCTACACTTGCAAAACTGATCAAATGCTAGTTCAAGTACAGTAAACTCTAAATCTTATGAAATAAATGGAAATCTATCTTTTTGGGGTTGCATAAGGGTCTTTTCCTCAAATCATGATCCCAGAAGGAAGAAGTGAGGCCAGGACACCTACTAATAGCTTTGTGGTGCTTCTTTTATCCCTTCTAACTTGCTACTGAAGTAAGGCACAAATGGAAGCAAACTAATAAACAATTAATCAAATCTACACTACTTGCAATGAAATACTTCTAAAGATAGTTTAACCATGAATCTATGAAACTAAGCTAAGAATATAGATACAAGAAGAGGAGCCTTTGCTGCTAGGGTTGGGCCCTAACCCAAGAGCTTCAACCCTCTGAGTTAACTCAGTGCTGGATCAAGAAAAAGCTCATTCTTATTACCAAAATAGAAAATTACATCAAAGTCTTCCACAAGTCTGGAGCTCGAAAATAACTAGAGTTTTTACAACAAAAATTCAAATCCTAATGAGGCTCTAGGCCTCTCTACTTATACAACTAAAGTCCCCAACGAATTCCTTAAATTTAGGGAGGCTCGGCTCCCAAACTCGAGATGAACTAACTCTTTGTCTATCACTTGCTCGGCTGCCTTCTGATCTTCATGACTTGGCTGCTTGCACTCTGAGCTGGTGGGATTAATGGAGGAATATTCAAATGGGGGAGGAGTAAATGAGGAGGATTTACCTCCTACAATCTCTCTCCCTTGTCCCATTCAAGTTTCAAACCTTAGTCTTGCCAAAATTCCTTGATTTTCTCTTCCAAACCTGCATTCAATGCATATTAGTTCACTAGGCATAATATCTCACTTTAACTCATCTCATTAAACAAAATATAATCAAAACATGTAATAAGTTGTGAGAATAGTTGGTTTGACTAAGCTAGGAGGTGAATTAAGGCCCATATAATTACCCAATTATGAGGCTCATCAATTCCCAATAAGTGGTATGAGAGCGTAGGTCACAAGCTCGATACACACCCGACTCACGTTGGGGGGGAGATTGTTGGACATTGAATAAACCAACATTCCCCATGTGTTTCACGACATTGACTAACCGAATCTCATGGATCCTTATCTTTGGCGATACGATCATACACTTGCAGGTTTTGATCTAACGACAATCGTGATTCCCAACAGGAACAAGATGTCAGTGTTAAAGAGTACAAAGGTCAAAGAGAAAGTGCTAAAGAAATTTGACAAAGAAGAATCCACAAGTTCTTCTTGTGGGTTTCAAAATGGTGCATGGAAATGGAGAAAAAACTTGGTTGAGATTCAAGCCAAGTACAGAGCAAGACAAGCTAAACATCGTCATGTCAACAATGTTCGAGGTGAGAAGAATTTCAAGTTGTTTAAGTTTCAATTCATTGACGACCGAGGAGGGAATATATTTGTTCCTCGAAGGACAAATTTTTTTATGCAAATTATGGGAAAATGGAGCAAGATGGTATCTACAACAACAAGACAGGGTCTCTAGAATAAAGGAAAAAAATAGTTTTCATGAAAGGCTCAAATTGTTGAATTTAGGAAAATTCCAGTGGATTTAGACTGGAAGGGTGAGGGGGTTGTACCCTCATCTAATTGTTCAGTAATAAATAGCTTTTGGGGTCTCAAATCTTCTAGTGGGGAGGAGTGATTTGGTGCTAAAAAATATGCTCAAAAATGAAAGTTGTCAGATTGATGTGAAACCTGAATGACCGCGTAGATCTCGTCATCCTAAATCTAATATAACTTGTTTCGCGAAAACGAATTTCGTATGCTCCCAGAAATGAGTTCTGATCGATTTGTAAAACATGTAAAATTTTGTGCAAGGTTGCCCAATCAGCAGTCCATACAGCTGACATGGCATGCTGACTGGGCCTTTTGATTTGGAAAATGATTGGACTTCAAAAAGAGCCAATGACATCACGCCACTTGTCAAGTTTGTAGTGGTGCTAAGTTGGCAGTGTCTTATTGGTCAATTTGGTGTTGGTTATGTGGACCAACAGGAGGCTTCCACGTGGCACCTTGATGGCCACTAAAAAATTTGGTAGGTCGAATTAACCTCCGTGGGATTCAATCATGGAACCTGATTGCAACTAAACTCTACTCTTACCAATGAGCTATGTGTGGGCCTTGTTAAAAGGACCCACATGTTTTATATTTAAACATAATGTTGGGTAGGGGTTTGGTTAAGGGCCAAGGGCTAGCCCCAGCCTTGGTCACCGCACCCATATGGACCAGGGGTGGGACTAGGGGCCAGGGATTATCCTTGGCCCCCCAACCTTAAATTTAAGCCATGCAACCAAAAGCCCAGAACTAGGGGCGCGCCGGAAGGAGGGCTAGACCCTGACCTTATGGAGTCCATGTGACCAGGAGTGTGTGCACAAGGTTCATTGGGAAATTTAATGAACCCACAATTTGCACCGGAATTGCACTGATTTGTCACCCAATTAGCGAAAAAAGGGGCGAAAATGTAGGACGGTTAGCTAGATTTGGCGAAATTGTGGGCCAACTATTAACAAAACATGGGAAGCTCATAACTTTCTCAGTTTTTGGTATTTTTTGGAGAAGAAAGAGGCTAGATAGGGGTTTTTGAGAGATTTGAAGCTTTTGAATCAGTTTTTGAAGCCATTTGAGCACTGTAAATTGATGTAATCACTATTATGTGAGCATAATGAAAGAGGTCCAAGCATTGGAAGCTGGACTAGGAGACGTAGCCCAAGAGGAGTGAACTCCTTCTCACTTGTTTTTTTGTGGTTACTGTTATGGTTTTATTGTCTACAACTTTCTGTAGTTTATGAGTTAAATTCATGTTTTAATGTGTGTATGAATTCAACTTAAATATCCATAAAAACTCATTTTATATACTTACAATTTACGTAATCCTCAAGAAGTTTCATATACATATCAAACAACTTTCACAATAGTAGCCCAAGTCGTTCGTGGTTCAGATGAAGAATCTGCCACAAGATCTTTTTTCTTGCTAAATATTGGCAAATTCCACATCTGAGCATCATCTTGAACCCATTTTAGAGACTGGTGGTGGTTGTAACCAAAAGTTGCCTTCAAGATAAAACCCATACAACTGTCAGTTTTCCAACTTCCAATGTTACTAACTTGAAATAAAATCTATAGAGAGATAAAATGGAAAAATCAATCAATTAGAAAACTATAGAGAGAGGTTTCCAATAATCCCAAGATCAACATGCTCACTATAGCCCCATCTAAGTCTATTAGCGTGTGCAGTTGAAACAATCCCTCATAAATTGAAATTGTTTGAATTGGGTGACAAATCCAAAGAGAAATACATTTCTAATTCCATAAGTATAGTCCAAATTGGATTTCCCTTTTCTAGCTTGATCCTTACTTTTCAATATAGCCCAACATCCATTACATCTTGTCGTTTCTTTTCTATTCTAGTCTAGTAAGGAGTGGATTTTACAAAGTCATGGAAAGAAAAAAAACATCAAATACTTGACTGCACTCTTCTTCAAAAACAAAAATTTTACTATAGCTTTATCAAATTGTGTTTCCAAAAATCCAAAGGCAAAGAGTTGCATGATGATTATTGGGTTTCCCAAAGGTTGCATGTCTATACTAAGGTTGGAATCAAAAAGAGGTTTGAAAGGAAAGCTGGAGAAACTACCATCCTCATTATTTACAATATCTAAAGAAGGAGTAGTAGCAGTTCTTTGAAATGAAAACACTCTCTTGCAGCAGGATCATAAGATAAATTCTAGACCAACTTGACAATTGTAACCCATATGTTGCATAGGGATAGATTCATTTAAATATTACCCATATAAGTGCATGGTTTCCAACATAACTAGATAATCATTAAAGCAAACGAGTTTTACCAGAATTACATAAGATAAATTAATTATGTTCAATAACATTATGTCTGTTGCCAGTATTGCTACCTTATATCAACTTATCATTGAATTCCAAGTGGGCACTTAATGGTAAATAAGCAACAAAAAGCAACCATTTTTTACAAAGACAAATTCGTAGATGGAAATGGAACATAGTTTGACTGCTCCTGAAAAAAATTGAATGTTTTGAAACTGCTAATTCATATTAAAACAAAATATGCACAATATCTAAACCAAACCCACTGACTAATGAATTTAATATTTTCCTCCAATAGTAATGGTGCTAGGTGGCATTCTATTTTATAGCTATGGTTGGTGAAAAAGGACACTTGGGGCCCACATGGTATCAAGGGGTGCCACATGGAAGAGTGGGGCCATGCATATTTAAAGGTGTATGTTTGCATGAGAGGGAAATTCTTGAACACGTTCATTCATTTTGGCATTCATTCAAGCATCCATTATCCATCATTCTGGTGAAATAGGTTTTTGTGGGACCAAAGAGTGAGCACTGTGCTTGGGTATTGACACCAACTAGAAGCTAGTTTGGTTTATGGCTATAAATGTGCCTATAGAGTAGCATGATCTCCTGTAAGCCCAAATTTGAGACTGTCTCTAGATGGAGGTAAGGCACCCTAAAGAGGAGGGAACAACAGAAGACTAGAAGGGCACAAAGAAGGGGTGTGCCACTTAGGCACAAGTTCGGGAGAGTGGGAGCTTATAGTTGTAGTGTTTGCTAAGTTAGTACCTCATTTGAGGATACGTGTTTTTTATTTAGTTTTCACCGTTGTCGGTGGAGTTGTAGCCTGAGCTTGGGGGTGATCCATGGTTGAGATTTATGAACCACACGATCTATGGTTGGGTGGAACATGGAGAACCCATATCTAGTTGGAATTCAATTGCAGATAAGTGTATATTGTGCAGTTTATTATATTCATGCCATGCTTATAATTGTATGTTTTCTTGTTGGAAACCCTAGTTAGGGTTTAGTATTTATGTATGTGTTCCATTGTGCATGAAATTAATATGGTGTATTTAAACCCCACTTTTCTTGTGCATAAACCCCAATTAGCAAAGTGTGAATTGGTGATGTTCTTATTGGGTTTTACTAAATAGGATTTTTTGAGTTAAATATATTTTGCTATGTATGACTCTGAATTATTACGTAAACCCTAATTACTATGTGAATGTTAATGGCTAAATCATTGTGCTAATTACTCCTTAATTTTACATGTTTTTAATGGATTCAATGTTGTGGTTAATACCTAGGTGACATAATTACAAAGAGGTTTGCACATATTTATAGGGTTTTTAGCAGTGAGTTAAGGTTTAATATTTGAAATTAGAAATTACGTGCTTCCACAAGAATTTTTAGGGAATCTTGGTTTCCGGGTTAATAGTGTTGCCTTGTTGGGGGTCAAGGATGTTACATAATTGATGTGGAAGTTCAATGTTCTCACCTCAATCCACATCATGGCATGCATGACTATTTTTGGCAAGTAGTATCCATAGCCAACTTATCCATATTGTAGTAACTTCTAGTCCTCCCCCTTTCATTCCTCTTGTTTACAAGTCTCCTTCCTCTCTTCATGTCCTTCGCCTTCCCTCCCTTTTCTTTGTCATTAACATTAGCCCCGGTTTGGGGTTTGTGAATCTCTATTAAGTGGTATAACTCTTCTCACTCTCTTTTGGACAATGGATCTAGTCAATACAATTGCAGTTGAAAAGAAAAATGCTTAGCTAGATTGTTTCTTCAACAATAATCACCACATTAAAAATAACACTCTCGTTGTTTTTTTAAGTTGAATCTTAAATTATGCATCTTCTCGTAGTAGTTGGAGGTTGTTACCTCACCCTAAGCATATGTAATCACCAAAGATATTGTTGTAGATTTGCATGTCTCAATGGAACATAGAGCATACCTAGATTGAGCAAGATGTTGGGAAATTATGGAATTGTAATGGATGCTTTGTCCGAGAAAGAAGATGAAACAGGGCGAAACACTGACTTTGGTGCCTTTTCCTCTGCTTATGGATTTGGATTTTCCTTAGATGCATAGGATGAGGCTGGAACTTACTCACATGTTAGTTGATTGTCTAACTGTGAAGTGGTGGAGGAATTTCATCCATGTGCCACCAAGTATCACAAATTGTTAGAAAATTGACACACTCACCCCATCCACTGCAATGAACTATAGAGCATCGATTGTAGATAACTCTGCAATTTGAACAAGACTGTAATGCCTCACCAACAACATGGAATACAATGAATTTCAAAGCATTGATTGCATGGAGATATGCAATCTTATAATTATTTAATAAGCCTACATAGTGACCAATACAAAAATCAGTTTTTTAAATGATTAATTATTTCGAACATCTAAATAGAAATAAATCCCAGACTTAGGAGATATAAGTCAAATCATGTAAGAATGAACCCATGAAAAAGGAATATTTCAAATTTAAAAAATATAGAAATGAATTCAATTTTTCTAAATAAATAAAATAAATATTAAAATTTGATAATACTTGGAATAAATATGATGAAACGGAGAAAATTAATATACATTCAATGTATTTTGACTACTACACAAAAACTATAGTCCATGGCTGGAGGGAGGGACTAGAAATGTCACAATACAAAAATGTCTATAATTAAACATCATAAACTAATATTGTGAAATTCTTAATTGGCCTTATTTAATATTGAATTTACTTACAACCGAGTTCATTATTAACAATTCATTTGTTTGCTTGAAAAATGTCACAGGTGCAAGAAGGAAAATAAATTTGGTAACACTGCCTCAAACCAGAACAATCACACAAGGGGGGAGGACCATGCACCCTCATTATATAACAGTTATGGATCTTAACCCCAATACATGTGGTCACTTTGCCTCAAACCAACACAATCATGTAGGAGAAGGAACTTGCACCCTCATGATATGAGGGTTATGGATCTTAAACCAAAAGAGAAGGACTAAAAAAAAGTTATTCCCCTCCACTAACATTAATTTCTAGAAGTCATATTACTAAGTGGAGTGGAAAAATAGAAGAATCATAACAAGTGCATGTGGATAAGGTTTTGAGAATCGAGATAAAGCAATGGATTCAATATTCTTATGTGTTTGTTGCTTTTGTTGCAAGCTTCCATCTCCCTTTTTTGTTTGATAATATATCTTGTTCCTTTTAGTTGTTGTATTCTTCGGTTATTTTGAATGTATTGCTTAGATATATCAATGTTTATGCCCATGGTAATGAGATCATTATAAATCAAAAAATCTTGGACAAGTGACCAACAAAAGTGGTCACACCTATCATGAGTACATGAGAGCAAACATGCATGGTACCTCCACCTCAAACAAGCATGACAAAGTAGGGTGAAGAACAATGCAAATTCATGATATGGAACTGATGGATCTTAACCCCAAGAGAACGATTAAAAATTGTTTCACCCTATGCAGAAGTCACATTATTGTATGAATTGGCAATATGGAAGAATCCTATGAATTTCCAAGTAAAAAAAGTATTGATAATGAAGAGAATCCATATCTTCAATCTTGTAACACATTTGTTTCTTTTTAGTATCGTTTTTATCACCTTTTTGTCTAGATAAAGACCCTATTTGGTTTTACCTAGTCTATGTTCCTAGGTTTTCTAAGGCTTGGTCTCAATACAAGTTAGTGTGTTGACCTAAGACCAAATGAAAGTTGATTTAGGAATTGGAAAAACATATTTCTAGGATGAAGTATGAGGCTCTGTTTCAAGATATGTTAGTGTGTGAATTAAGGCCCAACTAAATTTGATTGAAGAATGCTAGAAATATGTAGGATAAGAGCTAAAAGGAGTTTATGGAATGAGGTCAAAGTTGGAGCATTCCTTCCTAGCCTTCTAGGAGGCCAATTTTTTTATGTTCGTTATATTGCCTAACTATGATAATTTCTTGTCAAATGTGCGTTCCTATATGATAAAATGATGGAAGAAGTTCGTGATTCTTTTGGCTCTTTCATAAAAACATGAAGCAACCATATATAAAGTTGTAGATATTATGGGGTTAATACGGAAAATATGCCATGTTTTAATGATAATGTTGAGATCGAAATACACAAGTAAGAAACCCACACTCTCCAGTGGCACAAAGTGCTTAGTACCCATCCCAATTGTAGATGAAAATTGGTATGGTCATAACTTGGATTGTAAAAGTGCTTAGTACCCCTCCCAATTGTAGATGAAATTTGGTATTTTCATAACTTGGATTGAAAAAGTGGTTAGTACCCCTCCCAATCGTAGATGAAAAATAGTATGGTCATAACTTGGATTGAAAATTTTGTTTGGTTCTATCCATTTCTACAAACTCTACTCAATTATGAAGCAACAATATAGAAAGTTATAGATATTATGGAGCTAAAAAGACAGATGTCTCATGTTTTATGAAGCAACATTATAGAAATTTGTAGATATTATGGGGCTAAAAAGACACCCGTCTCATGTTTTAATGCAAAATTTGAGACTGAAATACAAACGTAAGAAACCCACACTCTCCAGTGGCACAAAGTGCTTACTACCCCTCATAATTGTAGATGAAAACTAGTATGTCAAAACTTGGATAATTTTTTTTGTTTTGTTTCATCCATATTTACAGATTATACTCAATAAGAAGAAATTTTTTCTTATACTTGAAGATTGTAATTACCTCCCTTTATCAATATTTCTTGTAATAAATTTACATGTACACACATGACATAAGAATAAACAAAAGAATTCATTTAAAACAAATTGAAACCATTAAATTATGTAACAACAAACTAGTGAACTCCCTCATACATACCTCTTTCATATTTTCCCATTACATCTATTGAATCTTCATCAATGGTAAATCCATAATATGTGTTGTTAAGACTTGCGTTAATTTTTCCACTCATAGAACCCAAAATAAAAACCATGAGAAAAGGTATATAAAAATAAAATAAAATAAATGGAAATATATTAATTAAAAAAAGAAGAAGCAAACATGAAAAACAATCTGCAAAACTACAATTTAGCATGGACTTGCTCACAAATGTAAAAAGATAACAATCGCAGTTGTACAAAAACAAAGAAACAAGAAATAACAAAATATAGCAACAACAATAGCAAAAAAAATGAAAATAACAAAAACTAAACAAAGAAAAATAGTAGACAAATTCTTCATTACAATCTCAAAAATTTTCCATGACCATCTTGCACATTAAAGAATAAAAGAGTATTAAATATAGACCATAAAATCTTATGAAAAATACTAGATATGCGTCAAGTATAGTTTGAGAAATATAAAACAAAGACAAATATGAGAATTTCATAGCAGGTAGGTTGTATTTTGCACCAAAAGAGAACTCACCTTTGCTACTACCTCTTCACTATAATATAGTTTTTCTACATAGATATTTCAATAGTTTCATCAATTATCATCCATGTTACTTTCCCTACATTGCATTGCACTCAATATTTAAATAAACAACAAATAAATTAAGGTGCCTCTAACTTAAATAAGACTAGAATTTGTATTTACCAAATTCTCTTGTATATTCATGTTACTCCTTTTACCTGGACTTACCATTGATGTTACCTCACTCTCAATAGTTGAGTTCTTTATTGTTTCATATGTGCTCTTTCTTTGCATCCTTGGTATTACATGGATTTATATTTGGTGTTTAACCTGCAATATAATCAAACTTGGGCTATTATGAAGAAAATAACTCTAACAAATATATGGTGGATGTGTCCCTAAAGAGGTCTGAAAATTTGATTTTCTAAAAAGCATATGCACTTCTTAATATGACATCTTGCATATGTTGGTGACGTTTGATATGGCCTTTTTACCTGACTAAACTTGGATAATATTCTTATATAAATACTTTAATTTATTATCCACACCTTGAGGAGAGTTGGTGTCATTTTAAGTGGATGTTGACTTGGTTTATTCATATAGATCTAGCATTTGATTGCCAACCTCTGCACACAAATTAACAATTGTAGTGAGTAGATGCCCACATGTCACAAATTGACAAGTCACTTACAATAGTGAATCCCCTACTTTCAAATATATCTCGCCTAACAACAATTTTTGTATAAGAAATCAAAGAACATATATAGATATGATGACATTATGCAAAGTTTGAGCATATTATAATTATAAACACTCTACAAAAACACCAAATTAGATCAGATCAGATAAGATAACCCTCATGCTAGTGAGGAGTCACATCAAAATCCCCCCACCAAGGCCTCTATCCATCTAATGACAGTTTAACCTTAAAAAGTTTAGCAACAAGAAAGATAACTCCAACAACAATATGTTAAAGGCTTGCACTAGAGGCAGAGGGTTGTAACCCATGTACCACATTAAACAATTTTATTCTTTTTGAAAATGTTATGAAACCAACTCACAAAAAGATATAAAAGAGAGATCAACGTCTTCAAAATAAGCCTCTTCGAGGGGGCAACCTCCTTTACATTACACAAATGAATAATTCTTGGATGATACAAATGACAAGACCTCCTTACTATATATAGGAGTCTAAGGGGTCATAATATAATCAGAGCTGACATAACAATAATAATGTAAGGGCACAATAATAACAATAGTGGGCTTCTATGGGGCACAATAATAACAATATGGGGACTACATGGGCACAAAAATATAATAAGGGGGTTGTACTAATAACAATAAGGGGTTACACTATTAGTATAGCGACCTAACATGCCCCTCTCCTTCAAAAAGTGGTGTCCTCAACGCTTGAGTAGTTCTTGATGCTTCTGTATAAAATTCTTGTCCTCCCATGTGGAATATTCAGTGGGTAAGTTCTTCCACTTGATGAGATACTTTGAAATTGATCGATTTCATAGCTATCGAGTTCTTGTTTCTGTGACTGCTCCAGGCTCCAATATGATTTTTCCTTCCTCGTCAAGTTCTGGAAATATTGTTTGAACTAGGACCTTCTACAACTTTTGAATGAGTGGCCACACTTCTTCATCCTTCTTCCATTCATCCCTTTCTTCGTTTATCCAATCTGGTTGGGTAATAGAAATAGCACAAAACAATGCTTCCACATCCTTATCCTTTCTTGAGAGTGCATCTACCACAACATTTTTCTTCCTTTTTGTGTAGATGATTTCAAAGTCATAACCCAACATCTTTGTGACCCATTTTTGTTGCTCTTTTTATCCTCATAATGTGCTATCATTTCCTCCGTGAAAATTGACCACATGACAAGTGGTTTACGAGAACAAAGCCCTTTATACCATAAAAATTGATTTGATTCTAAATAATTAGATGCAATACACACCTTTTGTAACAGTGGTACACCATGTAGATCAAAATATTTCTCCATCTGTAGTATCCAATTTACTGGAACCTTTCCATCAAACTTCCTCATCTTACCTTTTCTTGATTTTAGGAGCTCAACATTGAAATGACTATAACTATGTAATTTCAGATTTTTCTAGTTCTGAAATCACGACCTATAGTAGTCCTCTGCATCCTCTTTCCAATGCCACCAGTCTGATCGAAATTGGATTCTCCAAGAAAGAGTTATGCACAATCTCCCAAGATGGATTGATTATTACCTTCTTAGAAGAGAAAACTTGTATGAAGTGCCACGTGTCACTTTTTTGACCTTGGAATTTGGAAACTATAAACAAGAAACTAAAGATTGTCCTCTTTCTGTAAGTTATTATGAAATTTCAATCTGATGCTCAGGGAGAAAGTTATGATGATTTTCCCAAGGTCACTTGTTTAATATGTAATCTGGGAGTCTGAAAAAACCCTAAATTCCTCAGATCATATATCCTAAAATATAGCGAGACAATATCTGAAATTCGGATGCGAGCTTCAGTATGATTTCAACTCAAATGTTTTTTTTAGCTTCTGAAACGTCACATAATTTTTTTTTTATAGTGAAAATGCCATGATGGCCTATTTGGAGCAGCGAAAACCCTAGAATCCAAAGCTCTGATACCAAATGTTATGAAACCAGCTCACAAAAATATATAAAAGAGAGATCAACGCCTTCAAAATAAGCCTCTTCGAGGGGGCAACCTCCTTTACATTACACAAATGAATTATTCTTGGATGATACAAATGACAAGACCTCATTTCTATATATAGGAGTCTAAGGGGTCATAATATAATCAGATCCGACATAACAATAATAATGTAAGGGCACAATAATAACAATAGTGGTCTTCTATGGGGCACAATAATAACAATATGGGGACTACATGGGCAAAACAATATAATAAGGGGGTTGTACTAGTAACAATAAGGGGTTACACTAGTAGTATAGGGACCTAACAGAAAATCCATAGATGTGTGCAATCCAAAAAGCATAAAATATTGCAGAACAAAGATGTAGAGACTAGAACCCTCACCCGTTACTTAAACTTCCATGCTACTTGTGCTAAATAATTTTCTTAAACATTAAAAATCTTAATTTGAGAAACACGATATTCATATGGATGTTGCACAATAAAAGCAAATTTATTTTGCATGAGTAACATCTGTGGAAAAAATAACTTGCTCTACCATGAGTAACACCTAGTTATGTTATTCATGTCACTATTGAAAACCAAATTTAAATATCATAAATCAAGTTTCATATATAAAAACCAAGAATGCTACATAAACATTGAATCCGTAAACTACATCCAAAATGTTAGATCCTTAAAATTCATTAGAAAAAAAGGACATAAAACATGCTTCAACATCAAGTTTTACATTTTTCTAACCCATGCCTTCTCTATAACATGTTTGGCAATAGTTGGTTTCCTCTTTTGCCAAATGTCCTAAGCTAACATTGTGGCATCTCAAAGAAGCGCATAAGTTTCTTCTCTCTTACCAAAAAGGAAAATATATGTAGTCACAATAATCTACGCAGGGAAATAAACATAACTAATCATCAAAATGTTGTATTTACAACATTTGGACTCATCGCAATATGCATCCCCAACAATATACTAAATTGGACCAAAAAAGTAAAACAATACTAAAAAATGCGAAAGTTGAGCATTGGATTCTTGGGCATGAAGTCATGCATCAAAGGATTAAGGCCAATTCTCCCTCAACATAAAACATGCCTAACAATATTGTAAATAGCATTCAACATATTATTTATTTTTTTACAGTTGTTGGTTAGTAACTATAGTACACATTGACTCAACCCTAAAACAATTGACCGGTCAAGCTTGGTCAAACTTACAAATAACAAACAAATTTGACTACACTTTCAAGTACTTGACAAGTTTTTCAATATTCACCAAGTGGGATCCAAATATTCACCCAACAGACAATAAGAAAAAAAATCAAAATAGAACCTTCATTCTCCATTATTATCGGTTCTGATTTTTTTTTCCAGACAGGGTTTTCTACATAAAGTTGTATTTTTATTTATGCAGCCAGTTTGGACATATTTTTTAGTATTTGATGAATGTATAGCAGGGTAAAACCAGGCATCTTGTTCTTGGCATTAGAAATCAAATGGATAGGAAAATAACTAACGATTTGTAGTGGAGATAACACCATGTTTATGATAACTCCACCTACCATTCCCACACAATTTTTCTATATTTCATCAATGCAAAATTTTCATCGACTTCTTAGGAATTTTTTGGATTTTCTGTTGAATGAGTTATTCTCATAAAATTCTGTCTCTCCTTACTGCACTCAAGTATTTACAATAGAGCTAGACAAATTCCCTAAGATTTTTGTAGTATATATATATATATATATATATATCTAGGGAATTTGTCTAGCTCTATTGTAAATACCTGAGTGCAATAAGGTGGATAGTACTATGAAAATTGTTTGATGAAGGGATTTTGTCTAGCCTTATTGTAAATATTTGAGTGCAATAAGGTGGAATATAATGTTTACAACAAACAACCATTTGAAGTACTACTCGAAAATAAAATCCATATCATTTTTAAAACGTTGACCAAATGAGAATATAAGAATTAACCATCATCAAAATGGAAAATTTAGGAGCCATTGAAGTTGCAAAAGTGAGAAACTAAAACTATGGTTGAATTTGGACAAGGCTCATTTTTTGCATTTATTCCACCTCCTGGAGATGAAACCACTTCTCCCCCTTTAATAACAATGTATTTTTTAAGCATGGTTTCTTTTGCTTCACATATTACACCTAGGGGTTGAATCTTATCCTAGCCTAAAGAGCATAGGAAGGGTGAACTTGAGAAAGTGATAGGGATATTTTGGTCTCATTTGGACCTATCTTTCTATGTTTCTAGATACCATATTGGTAGGATACTATTGAGGTTATCATTGTTTGTTCCTTAAATTTCAAAAGTCTAAGATTTAAAGTTATTAAGGGTTCGATTTTGGTTGAGGTTGTCCGAGTTGTGAGAAAATCACTTGCACAATATTTTTCTTCAGAATAGACAGTTTTGCAATATTATGACGGAGGGATAAACTGATGTCAAACATAAAATATATATCAGAGTTCATGGTCCTATCACATTCTTGAAAAGCCATCCACAAGAAAATAGTCATAGAATACATTAAATGCTTCAAAATGTATAACCAACAAGGACATATTTCTTAGGAGTAGATGTCACTAAGAAAATAACCTTATGGTTCTTAAGAGAAGTAAATACAAGACGTTTACATAATTATCAAGTCCTTTGTGGGGAAGAGACAACCTGAATTTATAAGTTATGCAGTAGCTTATGATTGACAATACAAGGTGTTTTTGCACATCTTAGTTTTGTCTAGTATTACAGGGAAAGTTCGTAAATGTTTCAAAGTTTGCTAAAGTGTTTTCCTATAGACCAAACATCAATAAGAAGCCTTTACCATCAATATTCTTAAAGCCCAGAGAGAAAGGAGCCAGGTCATACAATTTTCCAGGGAATAACACTAGAGGAAATGGTATGGGGGATTGTAAAACCTATATTGGTAAAGGAAATGCTACTAAACAATTTTTCAATTGTTCCAATTGGTTCCAGCCAGACTCTAAAATATATGTGAACCTTAGTGGAGAAATTAGTTATTAAACAAGCTACATGTTTTTTTTAATGATAATTATAATTTTTAATAAACTTAAAATTCCATAGAAATATTTTATATATTTGTATAGAATTATTTATTTAAAATTATAATGTTTATTAAAAAATTATTGGGCTTATAGCCCAATCTCTATGTTTATTCCAACACCATAGTTAACCAAAGGTTGAAATTCACTGAATATAATCTTAGCTCAACATCAAGTTAACATCTAACACAAGTGTTGAACCAAGGGAAGAGCCCACAAGGGGCATAGTACTCAACACATCGGTAATGTATCAACCTGGTGGTGTATATAAATTCCATGGAGTTTTGAACCTCCCAATTGCTTAGTACCCCTCCCAATCGTAGATGAAAACTAGTATGGTCATAACTTGGATTGAAAATTTTGTTTTGTTTTGTTCATAAAGTTGTAGATATCATCGAGCTAAAAAGACAAATGTATCATGTTTTATGAAGCAACAATATAGAAAGTTTTAGATATTACGAGGCTAGAAAGGCAAATGTCTCATGTTTTGATGAAAATGTTGAGACTGAAATACAAATGTAAGAAACCCACACTCTCAAGTGGCACAAAGTGCTTACTACCCTCATAATTGTAGATGAAAACTAGTATGGCATAACTTGGGTAATTTTTTTTGATTTGTTTCATCCATATTTACAAACTCTACTCAATAAGAAGAAAGTTTTTCTTATGCTTTAAGATTTCAATTACCTTCCTTCATCAGTATTTCTTGTAAAAAATTTACATGTACAAACATGACATAAGAATAAACAAAAGAATTCAATTAAAACAAAGTGGAACCATTAAATTATGTAACAACAAACTACTGAACTCCCTCATACACACCTCTTTCATATTTTCCCATTACATCTGTTGAATCTTCATCAATGCTAAGTCCATAATATGTGTTGTTAAGACTTTCCTTAATTTTTCCACTCATAGAACCCAAAATAAAAACCATGAAAAAAGGTATATAAAAATAAAATAAAATAAATGAAAATATATTAATTAAAAAAAGAAGAAGCAAACATGAAAAACAAAATGCAAAACCACAATTTAGCATGGCCTTGCTCACAAATGTAAAAAGATAACAAACATAATTGTACAAAAACAAAGGAACAAGCAATAAAAAAATATAGCGACAAAAATAGAAAAAAGAAATGAAAATAACAAAAACAAAACAAAGAGAAATAATAGACAAATTCTTCATTACAATCTCAAAAATTGTCCATGGCTATCCCGCACCTTAAATAATAAAAGATTATTAAATAGAGACCATAAAATCTTATGAAAAATATTAAATACACACCAAATATATTTTGAGAAATATAAAACAAAGACCAAAATGAGAATTTCATAGCAGGTAGCATGTATTTTGCACCCAAAGAGAACCCACCTTTGCTACTACCTCTTCACTATAGTATAGTGTTTCTACATAGATATTTTAATAGTTTCATCAATTATCCTCCATGCTACTTTCCCTACATTGCACTGCACTCAATATTTAAATAAACAACAAATAAATTAAGATGCCTCTAACTTAAATAAGACTAGAATTTGTATTGACCAAATGCTCTTGTATATCCATGTTACTCCTTTTACCTGGACTTACCATTGACGTTAGCTCACTCTCAATAGTTGAGTTCTTTATTGTTTCATATGTGCTCTTTCTTTGCATCTTTGGCTTTACATGGATGTATATTTGGTGTTTAACCTGCAATATTATCAAACTCACGCTATTAAGAAGAAAATAACTCTAACAAATATATGGTGGGTGTTTCCCTAAAAAGTATGAAAATTTGCTTTCTAAAAAGCATATGCACTTCTTAATATGGCATCTTGCATATTTTAGTGACATTTGATATGGTATTTTCACCCAACTAAATTTGGATAATATTATCATATAAAGACTTTAATTTATTATCCACACCTTGAGGAGAGTTGATGTCATTTGAAGTGGATGTTGACTTGGTTTATTCATATAGATCTAGCATTTGATTGCCAACCTTTGCACATAAATTCACAATTGTAGTGATTAGATGCCTACATGTCACAAATTGACAAGTCACTTACAATAGTGAGTCCCCTACTTTCAAATATATCTCGCCTAACAACAATTTTTGTATAAGAAATCAAAGAACATATATAGATATGATGACATTATGCAAAGTTTGAGCATATTATAATTATAAACACTCTACAAAAACACCAAATTAGATTATAGCTGATAAACTAACCCTCACGTTGGTGAGGAGTCACATCAAAATCCCCCCAAAAATGTCTTTGTCCATCTAATGGCAGTTTAACCTTAAAAAAATTATCAGCAAGAAAGATAACTCCAACAACAATATGTTAAAGGCTTGCACTAGTGATAGAGGGTTTTAATCCATGTAACACATTAAACAGTTTTAGTCTTGTTGAAAATCCATAGATGTGTGCAATCCAAAAAGCATAAAATATTGAAGAACAAAGATGTAGAGACTAGAACCCTCACCTATTTCTTAAAATTACATGCTACTTGTGCTAAAGAATTTTCTTAAACATCAAAATATTAATTTGAGAAACAAGATTTTTGTATGGATGTTGGACAATAAACGCAAAGGACGAAGGGAAATGGGGAAAGAAGAACTTTATTTTCCATGAGTAACACCTGTGGAAAAAATAACTTGCTCTACCATGAGTAACACCTAGTTATGTTATTTACGACACTATTGAAATGAAATTTAAATATCATAAATCAAGTTGCATAAATACAAACCAAGAATGCTACATAAACACTGAATCCGTAAAATACAAATAAAATGTTAGATCCTTAAATTCCATTAGAAAAAAGGGACATAAAACATGCTTCAACATCGAGTTTTACATTGTTCTAACCCATGCCTTTTCTGTAACATGTTTGGTAACAGTTGGTTTCCTCTTTTGCCAAATGTCCTAAGCTAAAATTGTGACATCTCAAAGCACATAAGTTTCTTCTCTCTTACCAGAAAGGAAAATATATGCAGTCACAATAGTCTACACAGGGAAATAAACATAACTAATCATAAAAATGTTGTATTTACAACATTTGAACTGATCACAATATGCATCCCCACCAATATACTAAATTGAACCAAAAAAATAAAACAATTCTCAAAAATGTGAAAGTTGAGCATTAGATTCTTGGGCATGGAGTCATGCATCAAAGGATTAAGGAAAATTCTCCCTCAACATAAAACTTGCCTAACAATATTGAAAATAACATTCAACGTATTAATTATTTTTTTACAGTTGTTGGTTAGTAACTATAGTACTCATTGACTCAACCCTAAAATAATTGACCGATCAAGCTTGGTCAAACTTTCAAATAAAAAACAACTTTGACTACACTTTCAAATACTTGAGAATTTTTTCAATATTCACCATGTGGGATTGAAATATTTACCCAACAAACAATAAGAAAAAAAATTCAAAATAGAACCTTCGTTCTCCATTATTATAGGTTTTGATTTTTTTTCCAGACAAGGTTTTCTACATAAAGTTTTGTATTTTTGCAGCTAGTTTGGACATATTTTTTAGGATTTGATGAATGTATAGCAAGGTAAAACCAGGAATATTGTTTTTGGCATTAGAAATCAAATGGATAGGAAAATAACTAAATATTTGTAGTGGATAGCACACCATGTTTATGATAATTCCACCTACTCTTCCCACACAATTTTTCTTTATTCCACCAATGCAAAATTATGCAAATTTTTCATCGAATTCTTGGGATTTTTTTTGGATTTTCTGTTGAATGAGTTTTTCTCATAAAATTTATTCTCTCTCTCTCTCTCCCTATTGTAAATACCTGAGTGCAATAAGGTGGGAATTCTAACCCTATTGTAAATACCTGAGTGCAATAAGGTGGAATGTACTATGAAAATTGTTTGAGGAAGGGATTTTGTCTAGCCTTATTGTAAATATTTGAGTGCAATAAGGTTGAATGTAATGTTTACAACAAACAACCATTTGAAGTACCACTTGACAATAAAATACATGTCATTTTTAAAATGTTGACCAAATGAGAATATAATAATTAACCATCATCAAAATGGAAAATTTAGAAGCCATTGAGGTTGCAAAAGTGAGAAACTAAAACTATGGTTGAATTTGGACAAGGCTCATTTTTTACATTGAATCCACCTCCTACAGCTGAAACGACTTCTCCCCCTTTAATAGCAGTGTATTTTTTAAGCATGGTTTCTTTTGCTTCACATATTACACCTAGGGGTTGAATCTCAACCTAAACTAAAGAGCATAGGAAGGGTGAAGTTCAGAAAGTGATAGGGATATTTTGGTATTATTTAGACCTACCTTTCTATGTTTCTAGATACCATATTGGTAGGATACTATTGAAGTTCTAATTGTTTGTTGCTTAAATTTCAAAAGTCTAAGATTTAAAGTTATTAAGGGTGCGATTTTGGTTGAGGTTGCCCGAGTTGTGAGAAAATCCCTTGCACAATATTTTTCTTCAGCGTAGACAGTTTTTCAATATTATGATGAACGAAAAAACTGATGTCAAACATACAATATATATCAGAGTTCACGGTCCTATCACATTCTTGAAAATCCATCCATAAGAAAATAGTCATAGAATACATTAAATGCTTCAAAATGTATAACCAACAAGGACATATTATTTAGGAGTAGATGTCTCTAAAAAATTAACCTTATGGTTCTTAAGAGAAGTAAATACAAGAAGTTTGCATAAATTTATCTAGTACTTTGTGGGGAAGAGACAACCTAAATATATAAGTTATGAAGTAGCCTATGATTGACCATCCAATGTGTTTTTGCACATCTTAGTTTCGTCTAGTATACAGGGAAAGTTCATAAATGTTTCAAAGTTTTCTAAAGTGTTTTCCTATAGACCAAACATCAATAAGAAGCCCTTACCATCAATATTCGTAAATCCCTGAGAGAAAGGAGCCAGGTCCTACAATTTTCGAGGAAATAACACTAGAGGAAATGGTATGGGGGATTGTAAAAACTATATTGGTAACGTAAATGCTACTAAACAATTTTTGAATTGTTCCAATTGGTTCTAGCTATACTCTAAAATATATATGAACCTCAGTGGCGAAATTGGTTATTAAACAAGCTACATGGTTTTTTAAAATGATAATTATAATTTTTAATAAACTTAAAATTCCATGCACTTCGGTGCACGATGTAATGGTGAGGGCGGTGCGCTGTAGCACCCCCCACCCAGGTTCAAATCCTGCCGAGGCAGGCGAGTAATGATGTATGAGTCCCACCCCAGCTTACAAAAAAAAAAAAAAACTTAAAATTCCATAGAAACATTTTATATATTTTTATAGAAAGATTTATTTAAAATTATAATGTTTATTAAAAACTTATTGGGCTTATAGCCCAATGTCTATGGTTATTCCAACACCATAGTTAACCAAAGGTTGAAATTCACTATGTATAATCTCAACTCAACATCAAGTTAACATCCAACACAAGTGTCGAGCCAAGGGAAGAGCCCACAAGAGGCGTAGTACTCAAAACATCGGCAATGTATCCAACTGTTGGTGTATATAAATTCCACGGAGTTTTGAACCTCCCAATTGCTTAGTACCCTTCCTAGTTGTAGATGAAATTTGATATGGTCATAACTTGGATCAAAAAAGTGGTTAGTACCCCTTCCAATCATAGATGAAAACTAATATGGTCATAACTTGGATTGAAAATTTTGTTTTGTTTTTTCCATATCTACAAAATCTACCCAATTATGAAGCAACAATATAGAAAATTGTAGATATCATGGAGCTAAAAATACAAATGTATCATGTTTTATGAAGCAACAATATATAAAGTTGTAGATATTATGGGTCTAAAAAGACAAATGTCTCATGTTTTAATGAAAATGTTGACACTGAAATACAAATGTAAGAAACCCACACTCTCCAGTGACACAAAGTGTTTACTACCCTCATAATTGTAGATGAAAACCAGTATGTGATAACTTGGATATTTTTTTTTGTTTCATCCATATTTACAAACTCTACTCAATAACAAAAAAAAATTTCTTATGCTTGAAGAATGCAATTACCTTCCTTTATCAATATTTCCTGTAATAAATTTACATGTACACACATGACATAAGTATAAACAAAATATTCAATTAAAACAAAGTGGAACCAATAAATTATGTAACAACAAACTAGTGAACTCCCTCATACATACCTCTTTCATTTTTTCCGATTACATCTCTTGAATCTTCATCAATGCTAAATCCATAATATGTGTTGTTAAGACTTGCCTTAATTTTTCCACTCATAGAACCCAAAATAAAAACCATGAACAAAGGTATATAAAAATAAAATAAAATAAAATAAAATATATTAATTTAAAAAAGAAGAAGCAAACATGAAAAACAAATTGCAAAACCACAATTTAGCATGGCCTTGTTCACAAATGTAAAAAGACACCAATCGTAATTGTACAAAAACAAAGGAACAAGCAATAACAAAATATAGCAACAACAATAGAAAAAAGAAATGAAAATAACAAAAACAAAACAAATAGAAATAATAGACAAATTCTTCAATACAATCTCAAAAACTGTGCATGGCCATCCTGCACATTAAATAATAAAAGAGTATTAAATATATACCATAATTTTATGAAAAATATTAAATACACACCAAATATATTTTTAGAAATATAAAACAAAGACCAAGATGGGAATTTCATAGAAGGTAGCATGTATTTTTCACCAAAAGAGAACTCACCTTTGCTACTACCTCTTCACTATAATATAGTGTTTCTACATAAATATTTTAATAATTTCATCAATTATCCTCCATGTTACTTTCCCTACATTGCACTACAATTAATATTTAAATAAACAACAAATAGATTTAGATGCCTCTAACTTAAATAAGACTAGCATTTGTATTGACCAAATGCTCTTGTATATCCATGTTACTCCTTTTACCCGGACTTACCATTGACGTTAGTTCACTCTCAATAGTTGAGTTATTTATTGTTTCATATGTGCTCTTTCTTTGCATCCTTGGCATTACATGGATTTATATTTGGTGTTTAACCTGCAATATCATCAAACTCAGGCTATTATGAAGAAAATAACTCTAACAAATATATGGTGGATGTTTCCCTAAAAATTCTAAAAATTTGCTTTTCTAAAAAGCATATGCACTTCTTAATACGACATCTTGCATATGTCAGTGACATTTGATATGGTATTTTCACCCAACTAAACTTGGATAATATTCTCATATAAAGACTTTAATTTATTATCCACACCTTGAGGAGAGTCGATGTCATTTGAAGTGGATGTTGACTTGGTTTATTCATATAGATCTAGCATTTGATTGCCAACCTCTGCACATAAATTAACAATTGTAGTGAGCAAATGGCCACATAACAGAAATTGACAAGTCACTTACAATAGTGAGTCCCCTACTTTCAAATATATCTTGCCTAGCAAAAATTGGTGTATAAACAATCAAAGAACATATATAGATATAATGACATTATGCAAAGTTTGAGCATATTATAATTCTAAACACTCTACAGAAACACAAAATTAGATAATAGCATATAAACTAACCCTCATGCTAGTCAGGAATCACATCAAAATTCCCCCCACCAAGGCCTTTCTCCATCTAATGACAATTTAACCTTAAAAAAATTAGTAGCAAGAAAGATAACTCCAACAACAATATGTTAAAGGCTTGCACTAGAGACAGAGGGTTGTAATCCATGTAACACATTAAAGAATTTTAGTCTTCTGGATTTAAGACCTCTGTGGTTCAAAATTTTCGAATTAGTCATCGGAGAATCCACAGTAAGAACCATTTTCTGCCAACGTTTCAAATCCCAACCGGGATCCATCATCAGGACAACTTGAATGTTGTTTTCTCTCCTCATTTCTATTTAAACCCTAAAATCTGCTCTTCTTCTATCAAGCATTCAAGTTGTCCTGATGATGGATCTCGGTTGGGATTTGAAACGCTGGCAGAAAATGGTTCTTACTGTGGATTCTCCAGTGACTAATTCGAAAAAAATTTAGTCTTGTTGAAAATACATAGATGTGTGCAATCCAAAAACCCTAAAATATTTAAGAACAAAGATGTAGAGACTAGAACCCTAACCTATTACTTAAAATTCCATGCTACTTGTGCTAAAGAATTTTCTTAAACATTAAAATCTTAATTTGAGAAACAAGATTTTCGTATGGATGTTGGACAATAAACGCAAAGGACGAAGGCCAATGGGGAAAGAAGAACTTTATTTTCCATGAGTAACACCTGTGGAAAAAATAACTTGCTCTACCATGAGTAACATCTAGTTATGTTATTTACGGCACTATTGAAAACGAAATTTAAATATCATAAATCAAGTTGCATAAATACAAACCAAGAATGCTACATAAACACTGAATCCGTAAAATACATCCAAAATGTTAGATCCTTAAAATTCTTTAGAAAAAAAGGACATAAAACATGCTTCAATGTCAAGTTTTACATTGTTCTAACCCATGCCTTTTCTCTAACATGTTTGGCAACAGTTGGTTTCCTCTTTTGCCAAATATCCTAAGCTAAAATTGTGACATCTCAAAGAAGCGCATAAGTTTCTTCTCTATTACCAGAAAGGAAAATATATGCAATCACAATAGTCTACACAAGGAAATAAACATAACTAATCTTCAAAATGTTGTATTTACAACATTTGGACTGATCGCAATATGCATCCCCAACAATATACTAAATTGAACTAAAAAAATGAAAAAAATATTCAAAAATGTGAAAGTTGAGCATGTCGGATTCTTGGGCATGAAGTCATGCATCAAACAATTAAGGCCAATTCTCCCTCAATATAAAACATGCCTAACAATATTGAAAATAGCGTTTAACATATTATTTATTTTTTTACATTTGTTGGTTAGTAACTATATTACTCATTGACTCATTCCTAAAATAATTGACCGATCAAGCTTGGTCAAACTTACAAATAAAAAAATAAATTTGACTACACTTTCAAGTACTTGACAAGTTTTTCAATATTCATCATGTGGGATCCAAATATTCACCCAACAAACAATAAGAAAAAAAAATTCATATAGAACCTTCATTCTCCATTATTATCGGTTCTGATTTTTTTTCCAAATAAGGTTTTCTACATAAAGTTGTATTTTTATTTTTGCAGCCAGTTTGGACATATCTTTTAGGATTTGATGAATCTATAGCAGGGTAAAACTAGGAATCTTGTTTTTGGCATTAAAACTCAAACGAATAGGAAAATAACTAAATATTTGTAGTGGAGTCATTCCCAAACAATATTTCTTTATTTTGCCAATGCAAAATTTGTTAGAAAGTTATATATTACGGAGCAATGGAACACATAAGATATTGCAGAAATATAAACACAGAAAATGCACAAAACAAGAGAGACACAGATATACGTGGTTCACCCAGTTTGGGCTACGTCCACCCCGAACAGCCAGTTTTTCCTTTCTATTATCCAGCAAAATGAAGAGACACAACCTATAGCAAATCCGCTGTAATATCCTTTGTTTTCTCTCACAGTCTCACCTCTCTATTTTTCGCTCACAGAATACACATCTATATCTCAGCCTCCAATACAATGCCCTCATACAATGAGAGGGGTTTCCTTCTAGGGCAAAAACCCTAAACTAAACATAAGTTCTACCGTCAGATCATCTGCCTAATGAACGGCCCAGATTGACTAGAAATTACTATACTTTTACAAGGCAATTTTACATTTGTTTTTAGCTTCGGGGGCGCTGCCCCCGAACCCCCTAGCTGGGGGGAATCGGCCCCCCCGGACCCCCGCAGGGGGGACAAGTCCCCCCCGCATGGAGGGGTGTACAAACTTCCTGGGGTATACATCCGGCTGAAACAAAGACCTCTGAACAATCATGCTCCACACACAACAAAATTTTCATCGACTTCTTGGGAACTTTTTGCTCTCTCTCTCTCTCTCTCTGTATCTCTCTCCCCCTCTCCCTCTCCCACCCTCTCTCTCTCTTTGTGTATCTCTCTCCCCCCCTCTCTCTCTCTCTCTCTGTGTATCTCTCTCCCTCTCTCTCTCTCTCTCTCTCTCTCTCTCTCTCTCTCTCTCTCTCTCTGTATCTCTCTCCCCCTCTCCCTCTCCCCCCCCTCTCTCTCTCTCTGTGTATCTCTCTCTCTCTCTCTCTCTCTCTCTCTCTCTCTCTCCCTCCTCTCTCTCTCTCTCTCTCTCTCTCTCTATATATATATATATATATATATATATATATATATATAAACACTACAAAAAAATTTCGAGGAAGGGAATTTGTCTAGACCTATTATACATACCGAGTGCAATAAGGTGGAATGTAATGTTTACAACAAACAACCATTTGAAGTACCACTTGACAATAAAATCCACGTCATTTTTAAAAAGTTAAGCAAATGAGAATATAAGAATTAACCATCATGAAAATGGAAAATTTAGAAGCCATTGAAGTTGCAAAAGTGAGAAACTAAAACTATGGTTGAACTCATTTTTTGCATTTTGTCCACCTCCTCCAGCTAAAACCACCTCTCCCCCTTTAATAACAGTGTATTTTTTAAGCATGGTTTCTTTTGCTTCACATATTACACCTAGGGGTTGAATCTCAACCTAGCCTAAAGAGCACAGGAAGGGTGAAGTTGAGAAAGTGATAGGGATATTTTGGTCTTATTTAGACCTACCTTTCTATGTTGCTAGATACCATATTGGTAGGATATTATTGAGGTTCTCATTGTTTGTTACTTAAATTTCAAAAGTCTAAGATTTAAAGTTATTAAGGGTGCGATTTTGGTTGAGGTTGTTCGAGTTGTGAGAAAATCCCTTGCACAACATTTTTCTTCAGCATAGACAATTTTGCAATATTATGATGAAGGGATAAACTGATTTCAAACATACAATATATATCAGAGTTCGAGGTCCTATCACATTCTTGAAATTCCATCCACAAGAAAATAGTCATAGAATACATTAAATGCTTCAAAATGCATAACCAACAAGGGCATATTTCTTAGGAGTATATGTCACTAAAAAAATAACCTTATGGTTCTTAAGAGAAGTAAATACAAGAAGTTTGCATAAATTTATCTAGTCCTTTGTGGGGAATAGACAACCTAAATTCATAAGTTATGCACTAGCCTATGATTGACCATCTAAGGTGTTTTTCCACATCTTAGTTTCGTCTAGTATTACAGGGAAAGTTCGTAAATGTTTCAAAGTTTGCTAAAGTATTTTCCTATAGACCAAACATCATAAGAAGCCTTTACCATCAATATTCATAAATCCCAGAGAGAAAGGAGCCAGGTCCTAAAATTTTCCAAGGAATAACACTAGAGGAAATGGTATTGGGGATTGTAAAACCTATATTGGTAAAGGAAATGCTACTAAACAATTTCTGAATTGTTCCAATTGGTTCCAACCATACTCTAAAATATATGTGAACCTCAATGGCGAAATTGGTTATTAAACAAGCTACATGGTTTTTTTAAATGATAATTATAATATTTAATAAATTTAAAATTCCATAGAAATATTTTATATATTTTTATAGAATTATTTATTTAAAATTATAATGTTTATTAAAAAAATATTGGGCTTATATTCCAATCTCTATGTTTATTCCATCACCATAGTTAACCAAAGGTCGAAATTCATTGAATATAATCTCAACTCAACATCAAGTTAACATCCAACACAAGTGTCGAGCCAGGCGGGAGCGATGGCCAGGGATCGGCAGCTAGGATCACGGGCGGATCCTCGCACAGGGCACGGGTAGGGAGCGAGTCATTGCTGTCAGTGTGTAGCAGCAGGAGCAGGAAGGGCTCATCGTCTTTGACTGGCAGCTGGAGGGGTTTCGAAAGAGTTTTTCACAGTGAGATCCCTCCAACAGGTGTAATCCCTCCATCAGCAATCGTAAAGGCTGACCCCGCCTTTCTAGTTTTTACCAGAGTAAGGACAAAGTTTGTACTGGCTTTTAGCACTGTTTCAGGTGTTTATCTTGGAAGGCTCCCGTAACAATGGTAAACCCCAACGAACTGGTCGATTTGGACCCAGAGGTGGAAGACATTCTCTCTATTTGGGGGAAGGAACCGACAATACAAAATGTGGAGCGTTATTTTGGGGGGTTCGAATACTCCAAGTCAATCCCGACTTCGCAAGGAAATAAGGTCTTGTCACAGCAAACTGGTAAGGTCCAGGACAGTTTGGCCATCCAGGCTTGCAGACAAGCTCTCCAAGAGCAGCCAGCCAGTGAAGAAGCAACTGATAGAGTGTTCACAGCGGGTCATTCACCCAGGTCAAAGGGCAAAGCAGGGGCCTCTCTGGCGAAAAACCATTCTCTTTCAAACGGAATCGAAGTAGGAGGGCGCAACGGTCAGGTTGGCAGCCATGAGGGAGAGCCGGAAGGCAACAAGGTACTGCTGGCTGGGAGACTCAAAACAGATACTCCTATACCTAAAAACGCTGGGCTCTATCAGTCTTTTCCGGAGGAAGTGAAACAATCGGTCCCGCCTTTGGAGGATCCAGAAAGGACTGGTTCTGTTGAGGAAGCTAGGGATTCAGCGGAGGGATCCTGGAAAAAAGGGGGAAAAAGGAAAAATCAAAGGCCGATTGGATCCCAGGAGTTGGAGGGCAACCTGATCCTCGGAATGGAGGTATCTATTGATGAAACCATAGTAATGGCAGAATGCTCGCTGGTAGGCAGGGTAAGAGGTAAGAAGTTTTCGTCAGGCTTTTTGCAGTCATGGGGAGAACATCGTTTTGTCCATGACAGACCCCTGGGGTTTGAAGCCTTAGCTCTAGCTAAGGGCTGGTTTATGCTCAAGTTCGAGGACAAGGAGGCAGCGGAGTGGGTGCTCGGCAGGAATTGGAGTATCGATAACTTACCAGTCCTGTTGAAAAAGTGGAGTCCATTGTTTGATGCTTTCAAAGAAAAATCCGATGTTTTCCTGGTTTGGGTAAGGGCCCCGGGACTTCCGTCGTTCCTTTGGACCGAAGCAGTTTTCAAATCCATTGGTAACAGATTGGGAACTTTCTTGGAGGCAGATATGTCATTCTTGCAGACCAAAGATAGAGCAATGGCACGCATTCTGGTGAGTCTTAATCCCAGCAATGGTCTTGCGCAAAAAATCAATCTCCAATACAAAGATTTCGTGTTCGAACAGTTATTGGACTACGAGCATCTTCCCTTTCGATGCTATCAATGCCATGAATATGGTCACTTTGTCAAGGATTGCACACAGGCCAGAAGAAGAAGGCGTAGCCGGAGGACCCCCATACCAAGTCAACCAGGTTTCAGGCATGGACTCGCCTCTCAAGAGGAAAAAGGCATGGCAGATCAGAACGCGGAAGTCTTGGAATCGAAGGGGGGACAGAACGCAGAAGCATCGGTGGATTCCCAGCACCATGAAGCGGTCAAGGATCCAGCGGATGTCATGGAGACGGAGGGGGGACAGAACGCAGAAGCACCGGTGGATTCCCAGTCCCATGAAGCGGTCAAGGATCCAGAAGCACGAATGGAGGATTCTAAGGAGGAGACTGCAAGAGATCCAAGCGGTGATCAGCCCGAAGCTTCAGTACCTGAGAAGGATAATCCTCCTCCCTCCACTTATCTTTTTCCAGGGCATTTATCTGATAACCATCAAATTTCCTCTCCTATTCATTCTTCTCCTAATCATGGTTTAAATAATATCACTGATCTTCTTGCGGGATCCCCTGTCATCGACCCCCTTCCGGATGCCATGCCTTCCTTAGATTTAAATAGTGATGATAAGTGGCCTCCTCTTGGTCATTCGGTTCCCCAGACTCCTTGTCCCTATAATCTCAGGTCAATGGCTGGGAAGTCCGGGTCATCCGTTTCTGTAGGTGGTTTAGGGGTTATGGTCTCCCATAGCTTACCTAAAAACAAAAGGGGCAGAATCTCGGATCTATCAAAGGCTAAGTTAAAAGCGAAGATGGATGTAGCTGACGGGAAACAATATTCAATTCCTGGGGTACTTAGAGCAGTGCAGAACCCCGTCTCAGTAAACAAATGATCCTGTCTTCATGGAATTGCAGAGGTTTGGCCAGCAAACCTAAAAAACTGGCCCTTAGAGATTGGCTCCTCTCCTCCAAATCCGACATTATTTTCCTTCAAGAAACTCTGGGAAAAGGGTTGGAAGTGGAAAATATGTTAAACTCCATTCTCCCAGGTTGGAAATTCACAACAATCGACTCATCAGGCCATTCCGGGGGGTTGGCGATAGGCTACAAAGAAGGAAGAATTAAGGTCATGAACCTATGGGGGTCGAAACAAGTAATGGGTATGGAGATCATTTCCCCAGATTTTTCCTTTCCCTTTTTGATTGTTAATATTTATGGCCCCTGTCAAGGAAGGGAGTCATTCTGGAACGAGTTGTTGAACAAATCTTTGATGAAATCGCCCCTACTGATTGTGGGAGGTGATTTAAATTTTTCAATAGGGCGCGCAGAAGCATGGGGCCCTCCAGCAAGGGAAGACCCCCTGTCGGACTTCTTCCACAGCCTTCTCTTGGATAACAATCTCATAGACCCGTCCCCCTCTAAACTGAAACCTACCTGGAGGAATAGAAGGATTGGGGAGGATCGAATTGCAAAAAGATTGGACCGGTTCCTCCTCTCTGAAGGTTTAATCTCAAAGGCTCCTATCTTCAAGCAATGGGTGGAGGAAATTGGCAATTCTGACCATTTCCCTATTTTCCTTGATATCTCCTGCCCTCCCCCTAAACCTCCCTCCCCCTTTAAATTTAACTCTTCATGGCTACAAGATCCCTCCTTCAAAAATCTTTTTGTGGAAACATGGATTCATCCGGACAGGGATGCAAGGGAGGACAAAAGTTTTTTATTTATGGAGAATCTCAAGAGACTGAAGAAGGCAACTATTTCCTGGGAAAAGGATAGGAAATACAAACAGAATGAAGAATTACATAGAATCAGGGAGGAGTTGAAAATTCTGGAAAGCATCGAGGAGGACGGCTATATCTCGCAGGCAACCAAGGATAAAATTCTTCAATTGGAGAAGCTTCAGAACAAAATTCTTTTGGATAAGGAGGAAGAATGGAGGCTCAAGAGCAGGGCTATATGGTTGAAAGCAGGTGACGAGAATACCAACTTTTTTCATAATTTTGCAAAAGGGAGAAAATCTGTTAACACCATTTGGAGTCTAAAAGATGAAGAAGGTAGAGAGGTAAATACTTTCACAGGCCTCTCCGGTCTTGGACAGAGACACTTCCAGAGTCTTTTCTCAGATTCGGGAGAAGCCACAATAGCTGAGGTTATTAGAACGGCACAGTGTTTCCCAAGATTTGTCGAAGAGGATGAAGCAGAGGACTTATCAGCCCCTGTTACCAAGGATGAAGTTGAAGCTGCCATGAAACTCATGGGCAAAGATAAAAGCCCTGGGCCGGATGGGTGGACTATTGAACTCTTCCTCTCTTTCTTTGATCAAATAGGTTCTGAAATAACTGATGTAGTTGAAGAATCAAGACAGAAAGGAGAAGTTTACAGGTCCTTCAATTCAACATTCTTATCCCTCATTCCTAAAAAGGATGATCCGGAGACCTTTGATGACTTCAAGCCGATATCTTTATGCAACTGCATATACAAAATTATTGCAAAGGTGATAGCTATAAGAATTTCTCCCTTTCTGTCAAGGAATATCTCTATGGAAAAATTCGGGTTTTTGGACGGAAGACAAATCCATGAGGCCATAGGAGTAGCACAGGAAGTCATTCACAGTGTCAGGCAGCAGAAAAAGAAAGGGGTGGTCTTCAAAATTGATCTATCTAAAGCCTATGACCGAATAAACTGGATTTACCTTCGGATGCTGCTAACTCACTTGGGCTTCAACTATTGTTTCATCAACTGGATAATGGGTTGTATCTCCAATGTCAGCTATGCGATACTTATTAATGGAGCTGCATCCCCTTTTTTCAAAAGCCAAAGAGGATTAAGGCAAGGATGTCCCTTATCACCTCTTCTTTTTCTTCTAGTGGCAGAGGGTTTAAGCAGGTTGATTCACAAAGCCAGAAGAGAGGAGAAGGTAAAAGGTATTGAGGTAGCAATTAATCTTTTCATTACCCACCTCCTTTTTGTTGATGATATATTTCTTTTCAATAATGGATCTATCAATGAAATTAAAGAGCTTAAAAGCATAATTGATCTGTTTCTAAAAGCTACAGGCATGCATATTAATCATAGGAAATCCCAGGTATCTATGGCAAACATTGAAAGAAGGGAAAGATCCTTGATGCAAAATATCTTCCCCTTCCATCATCAACAGCTGGAATCCCCTTTTAAATATTTGGGCTTTTGGTTAAAACCTTCAGCATACAAGATAGAGGACTGGAACTGGCTCATTTCTAAGATTGAAGCTAGAATTTCACACTGGAGTCATAAATGGTTGTCCAGAGCAGGCAGATTAACCCTTATTAAATCAATTCTACTAGCCATCCCTGTCTACTGGGCAGCCTTAACTTGGGTTCCAAAAGGTGTGATGGAAAAAATCAGGAGGATCTGTAGTAAATTCTTATGGGCAGGGGCTAAAGAAAATTTTGTCCTCCCATGGGTAGCTTGGGACAAGCTGGCAAGACCCAAAGATTGGGGAGGATGGGGAATAAAAAGGCTCCCCGAGTTTAGCCTTTCATTGGTAGCCAAATCAGGTTGGCGGCTTATTTCGATGGAGAATATTTGGACCAGAGTGGTCAGAAGAAAATATATCGACCCTGTCCCAATGGAGGACTGGATCAGAAGCCAGGAAAAGAGGAAAAAAAATGTTTCAGTCGTATGGAAAGCAACGGTGGAAGCTTTCTCTGTGATTGAACAAGGGCTAGCGTGGAAGATAGGTGATGGAAGTCATTGCAGGATTGGAAGGGATCCCTGGGTAGGCTGTAATGAAGCTTATGCCCTTTCCCCAGGCTTACTCAGGCATCTTGAACACAAGGGCATTTATACTTTAAACCAGGTGGAGAAAATTGGTCAATTTTCAATATGGGGACAGGATTGGAAGAGTGCAGAAGATCTGGGATTAAATATCAGGTGGAAGAACGAATGGTGTTCTTATATCCAAGAACTTCACCGTTCTAATGTCAGGCTCAAAAATGAATCAGATCTATTGATATGGGCGCAGGGGGAAACAAGAGAATATGCCCCTAAGGATGGTTACAATTTCCTTATGCAAAAGAAAGGTTGGGGCAATCCAGATTGGTGGTCGAAACTTATCTGGAAGCTTAAAGGACCTGCAAAAGCCAAGATTTTCCTCTGGTGCATGCTAAAAAGGAAAGTCCCAACCTGGGATACATTGCGAGCCAGATATCTAGTTGGACCAGGGAGATGCCCTTTGTGCAAATCAGAAGAGGAATCTATCAACCACCTTTTTATCACATGCGCTGAATCAAAAAATATTTGGGGGGAGCTATCTAGTCTGCTCAACATCAATGCACAGCTGGGTGATGATCCTTTGGAAGCAGTTTGGAGTAGGTGGTGGCAAACCTACAAGGAAGGGAATATGAGAATCCTTCCTCTTATTTATTTCTGGGGAGTGTGGATTGCGAGAAATAAGAGCCTGTTTCAAGATAAAGACATCCCCGTTGCAATTACAGCGATAAACTGTGCAGCTATCTACTCTGCCATACCTGTTCCTGATCTCAAAACTCCTAAAAAATTATCAAAGCCTGTAAACATCCAAGAGGGTATTCCCTGGGCCTTTTTTGACAGGGCCTCTCAGAACAACAAGGCAGGGGCTGGACTGTATATTCACTTTAATCAAGAACATTCTCTTAAAGCCTTTGTAGGCCTCGGACCAAGCTCAAATAACTTTGTTGAGATTTCTGCTTTACGCTTTCTTCTATGTTTGCTTCTTCAGCGAAATATTCACTCAATTCAAATTTATGGTGACTCTTTGAACGTAATCAATTGGGTGAACGGAAATGCTGCATGTCGAAATCAAATCCTGAAGATTATTCTTGAGGAAATACAACGCTTAAAGTCATCTTTCAATGTCTTCATCCTATGCCATGTATTCAGGGACAGAAACGAGGATGCCGACAGGTTCTCTAAGGCTGGTGTACAACAAGTTTTGGGAAGCTGGTCAATTATAGAATACAGGCAGGGGCAGTCCATCGTTTCGACAGACCCTCCTTTCGAACAGCCTCAGTGATAGTGACACTCTGTCTCTATACGCTTTCTTGGTCTTGGATATTTCTTCATATATGTCTTTGTTCCTCTACTTCATGTTTTAATATGTGGACAGTTTTTTCATAACGGAACTCCATTATATATACCGCATCATACTGATCTTATCATCTCGCCTGAAGTTCTGAAAACAGTTTTGTAAGAGTGTGTTTTTTCCTCTCTGTAGGAGACCTCGAACTGAAAAAGGTTTCTATAGTTTTAGTGCTCAAAGACTCGCCCAAGGAGGAAGACCAAACAGGTAGCTATATGTCCATATCTCCGGAGTGTTAGTTATCTGAACTCCTTTCTAACAGTCAATAAGGACTGTGTTTTTTTGTGTATACTACAGCGCAACAATCTTGCATCAGGTCTGCAAGTAGATCACTGTATGTATCTTTTTATTTTGCTCAATAAAAAGTGGTTTTTTTCTTCGGAAAAAAAAAAAAAAAAAAAAAAAAAAAAAAAAAAAAAAAAAAAAAAAAAAAAAAAAAAAAAAACATCCAACACAAGTGTCGAGCCAAGGGAAGAGCCCACAAGGGATGTAGTACTCATCACATCGGTAATGTATCCAACTTCTGGTGTATATAAATTCGACGGAGTTTTGAACCTTCCAATTGCTTAGTACTCCTCCCAGTTGTAGACGAAATTTGGTATGGTCATAAATTGGATTGAAGTTAGTACCCCTCCCAATCGTAGATGAAAACTACTATGGTCATAACTTGGATGAAAAATTTCCCCTCCCAATCGTAGATGAAAACTAATATGGTCATAACTTGGATAAAAATTTGTTTTGTTTTTTCCATATCCACAAACTCTACTCAATTATGAAGCAACAATATAGAAAGTTGTAGATATCATGGAGCTAAAAAGACAAATGTATCATGTTTTATGAGACAACAATATATAAAGTTGTATATATTATGGGGATAAAAAGACACCTGTCTCATGTTTTAATGAAAATGTTGAGACTGAAATACAAAAGTAAGAAACACATACTCTCGAGTGGCACAAAGTGCTTACTACCCTCATAATTGTAGATGAAAACTAGTATGTCATAACTTGGATTTTTTTTTTGTTTCATCCATATTTACAAACTCTACTCAATAAGAAGAAAGCTTTTCTTATGCTTGAAGATTGCAATTTTACCTTCCTTTATCAATATTTCCTGTAATAAATTTACATGTACACACATGACATAAGAATAAACAAAATAATTCAATTAAAACAAAGTGGAACCATTAAATTATGTAACAACAAACTAGTGAAGTCCCTCATACATACATCTTTCATATTTTCCCATTGCATCTATTGAACCTTCATCAATGCTAAATCCATAATATGTTTTGTTAAGACTTGCCTTAATTTTTCCACTCATATAACCCAAAATAAAAACCATGAACAAAGGTATATAAAAATAAAATAAAATAAATGAAAATATATTAATTAAAAAAAGAAGAAGCAAACAAGAAAAACAAACTGCAAAACCACAATTTAGCATGGCCTTTCTCACAAATGTAAAAAGATAACAATCGTAGTTGTAAAAAAACAAAGGAACAAGCAATAAAAAAAATATAGCAACAACAATAGCAAAAAGAAATGAAAAAAACAAAAAAAACAAAGAGAAATAGTAGACAAATTCTTCATTACAATCTCAAAAATTGTCCATGACCATCCTGCACATTAAAGAATAAAAGAGTATTAAATAGAGACCATAAAATCTTATGAAAAATATTAAATACACACCAAATATATTTTGAGAAATATAAAACAAAGACCAAGATGAAAATTTCATAGTAGGTAGCATGTATTTTGCACCAAAAGAGAACTCACTTTTGCTACTACCTCTTCACTATAATATAGTGTTTCTACATAGAATTTTAATAGTTTCATCAATTATCCTCCAGGTTACTTTCCCTACATTGCACTACACTTAATATTTAAATAAACAACAAATAAATTAAGATGCCTCTAACTTAAATAAGATTAGAATTTGCATTGACCAAATGCTCTTGTATATCCATGCAGTTACTCCTTTTACGTGGACTTATCATTGACGTTAGCTCACTCTCAATAGTTGAGTTCTTTATTGTTTCATATGTGCTCTTTCTTTGCATCCTTGGTATTACATGGATTTATATTTGGTTTTTAACCTACAATATCATCAAACTCGAGATATTATGAAGAAAATAACTCTAACAAATATATGGTGGATGTTTCCCTAAAAAGTATGAAAATTTTCTTTTCTAAAAAACATATGCACTTCTTAATATGGAATCTTGCATATGTCAGTGACATTTGATATGGTATTTTCACTTGACTAAACTTGGATAATATTCTCATATAAAGACTTTAATTTATTATCCACACCTTGAGGAGAGTTGATGTCATTTGAAGTGGATGTTGACTTCGTTTATTCATATAGATCTAGCATTTGATTGCCAACCTCTGCACATAAATTAACAATTGTAGTGAGTAGATGCGCACATGCTACAAATTGACAAGTCACTTACAATAGTGAGTCCCCTACTTTCAAATATATCTCGCCTAACAACAAGAGGTGTATAAGAAATCAAAGAACATATATAGATATGATGACAATATGCAAAGTTTGAACATATTATAGTTATAAACACTCTACAGAAACACCAGATTAGATCAGAGCATATAAACTAACACTCATGCTGGTGAGGAGTCACATCAAAATACCCCCACCAAGGCCTCTGTCCATCTAATGACAGTTTAACCTTAAAAAATTTAGCAACAAGAAATATAACTCCAACAACAATATGTTAAAGGCTTGCACTAGAGACAGAGGGTTGTAATCCATGTAACACATTAAACAATTTTAGTCTTGTTGAAAATCCATAGATGCGTGCAATCCAAAAAGCATAAAATATGGAAGAACAAATATGTAGAGACTAGAAACCTCACCCGTTACTTAAAATTCCATGCTACTTGTGCTAAAGAATTTTCTTAAACATTAAAAATCTTAATTTGAGAAACAAGATATTCGTATGGATGTTGCACAATAAAAGCAAAGGACAAAGGCCAATGTGGAAAGAAGAACTTTATTTTCCATGAGTAACACCTGTGGAAAAAAGAACTTGCTCTACCATGAGTAACACCTAGTTATGTTATTCATGGCACTACTGAAAACCAAATTTAAATATCATAAATCAAGTTGCATAAATAAAAACCAAGAATGCTACATAAACACTAAATCCGTAGAATAAATCCAAAATGCTAGATCCTTAAAATTCATTAGGAAAAAAGGACATAAAACATGCTTCAACATCAAGTTTTGCATTGTTCTAACCCATGCATTTTATCTAACATGTTTGGCAACAGTTGGTTTCCTCTTTTGCCAAATGTCCTAAGCTAACATTGTGACATATCAAAGAAGCACATAAATTTCTTCTCTCTTACCAGAAAGGAAAATTTATGTAGTCACAATAGTCTACACTAGTCTACACAGGGAAATAAACATAATTAATCATCAAAATGTTGTATTTACAACATTTGGATTGACCGCAATATGCATCCCCAACAATATACTAAATTTAACCAAAAATATAAAACAATATTCAAAAATGTGAAAGTTGAGCATTGGATATTGGATTCTTGGGCATGAAGTCATGCATCAAAGGATTAAGGCCAATTCTCCCTCAACATAAAACATGCCTAATAATATTGAAAATAACATTCAACATGTTATTTGTTTTTTTTTATAGTTGTTGGTTAGTAACTATAGTAGTCATTGACTAAATCCTAAAATAATTGACAAATCAAGCTTGGTCAAACTTACAAATAAAAAAACAAATTTGACTACACTTTCAAGTACTTGACAAGTTTTTCAATATTCACCCAAAAAACAATAAGAAAAAAAATTCAAAATAGAACCTTCATTCTCCATTATTATTAGTTCTGTTTTTTTTTCTAGACAAGGTTTTCTACATAAAGTTGTATTTGTATTTTTGCAGCCAGTTTGGACATAATTTTTAGGATTTGATGAATGTATAGCAGGGTAAAACCAGACATCTTGTTTTTGGCATTAGAAATCAAATGGGTAGGAAAATAACTAAATATTTGTAGTGGAGAGCACACTATGTTTATGATAATTCCACCTACCATTCCCACACAATTTTTCTTTATTTCACCAATGCAAAATCTTCATCAACTTCTTGGGAATTTTTTGGATTTTCTATTGAATGAGTTTCTCTCTCTCTCTCTCTCTCTCTCTCTCTCTCTCTCTCTCTATATATATATATATATATACACTATGAAATGTGTTCAAGGAAGGAAATTTGTCTAGCCCTATTGTAAATACCTGAGTGCAATAAGGTGGAATGTACTATGAAAAATGTTTGAGAAAGGGATTTTGTCTAGCCTTAATGTAAATACTTGAGTTCAATAAGGTGGAATGTAATGTTTACAATAAACAACCATTTGAAGTATCACTCAACAATAAAATCCATGTCATTTTTAAGACGTTGACCAAATGAGAATATAAGAATTAACCATCATCAAAAATGGAAAATTTAGGAGCCATTGAATTTTCAAAAGTGAGAAATTGAAACTATGGTTGAATTTGGACAAGGGTTATTTTTTGCATTTAGTCCACTTCCCGCAGCCGAAATCACTTCTCCCCTTTAATAACAGTGTATTTTTTAAGCATGGTGTCTTTTGCTTCACTTATTACACCTAGGGGTTGAATCTCAACCTAGCCTAAAGAGCATAGGAAGGGTGAAGTTGGGAAAGTGATAGGGATATTTTGGTCTTATTTAGACCTACCTTTCTATGTTTCTAGATACCATATTGGTAGGATGTTATGAAACCAGCTCACAAAAAGATAGAAAATATAGTTGAACGCCTTAGAATTCAGCCTCTTCTAGGGGACAACCTCCTTTACATTACACAAATGAACAATTCTTAGATGATTCAAATGACAAAACCTCCTTTCTATATATAGGAGTGTAAGGAGTCACAATATAACCCAGACGACCTAACAATAATAATATAAAGCCACCAAAATAACAATAGAGGGATTCTATGGGGCACAGTGATAAAAATATGGGGACAATAGGGGTACAACAATATTAATAAGGGATACAACTACAACAGTAATGGGGTAATCACTAGTATTATAGGGACCTAGCATGCTCCTCTCCTTCAAAAAAGTGTTGTCCTCAATGCTTGAGTAGTCCTGGATGCTTCTGTATAAAATTATCATCCTCCCATGTGGAATCTTCAATGGATAAGTTCTTCCACTTGATGAGATACTTCGAAATTGATCGATTTCGTAGATGTTGAGTTCTTGTTTTTGTGACTGCTTTCGGTTCCAATATAATTTTTCCTTCCTCGTCAAATTTTGGCAATATTGTTTAAACTGGGAGCTTGTCGCCTATAACCTTCTTTAAACATGAAACATGGAAAACTGGGTGCACTCGAGATGTTGCAGGAAGCTCTAATTTGTATGCCATAGTACCAATCTTTTGCAACACCTTGTATGGACCATAATACTTTGGTGATAATTTATTATCCTTCTTAGCTTGCTTAAGGGACATTTGTTTATATGGTTGTAGCCATAGGAATACCCAATCACCTACATCAAAACTTCTTTCGTTGCGATATTGATCTGCTTGTTGTTTCATTCTATTATGTGCCAACACGACGTTATCCTTTAAGAGTTGGAGGAGTTGTTGTTGATGTTCGATGTGATGTTCCACTACTTGAACCTTAGAATTTTCTCTTAAATATGATGTGATGGATGGCGGCTGATATCCATAAAGTGCCATACATGGGGTCATTTTTGTTGTTGTATGGAAGGAAGTGCTATACCACCATTCCGCCAGAGGCAACCATTTGACCCATTGTGTCTGTTTATTAGATACAAAGAAACAAAGATATCCTTCCAAACATTTGTTTACTATCTCAGTTTTCCCATCAAATTGAGGATGATAAGATGAGCTATGAGCTAACTGAGTACCAAGACAAGAAAATAATTCTGTCCAAAAATTTCCAGTGAAAATGGGATCTCTGTCACTTACAATAACCTTTGGGTTTTCATGTAGCTTTTGAATCGTTTCCATAAATGCAGTAGAAACTTTACTGGCTTTAAATGGATGTGATAATGCACAAAAGTGTGCATACTTGGTAAGTCTATCAACTACCACCAGGATGACACTCTTTCCCTCAGAATTGGGTAAACCTGTGATAAAATCCATTGAAACCTCCTCCCAATGCTGGCTTGGAATGGATAAAGGTTGTAATAGACCAGGGGTCTTAATTGTTTCAACTTTATTTTGTTGGCAAACCAAACATTCCCCCACAAAATTTTGAATATCCGATTTAAGGCCATCCCAAAAAAATTCCTTCTTAACCCTGTGGTAAGTTTTTAAAAATCCTGAGTGCCCTCCTAAGGGAGAAGTGTGCAATTCCATAAGAATATTTTGTTTGAGTTGCGAATTCTTACAAAGGTATAAGCGATCTTTGTACCATAACAAATCATTTTGCCAGCTAAATGTATCAGATGTACTAGAATCTTGTTGTAACTTTCGAATAAGTGCCCACACTTCTTCATCATTCTTCCATTCCTCCCTTTCTTCGTTTATCCAATCTAGTTGGATAATCGAAATGGCGCACAACAATGCTTCCACATCCTCATCCTTTCTTGAGAGTGCATCTGCCACCACATTTTGCTTCCCTTTTTTGTAGATGATTTCAAAGTCGTAACCCAACATCTTTGTGACCCACTTTTGTTGCTCTTGAGAGGATAATCTTTGTTCTAAAAAGTATTTACGGCTATCATGATCCGTTTTTACCTTGAAGTGTATTCCCATTAGGTAGGGTCGCCATTTCTTAAGTGCATGTAGTATTGCCAACATTTCCTTCTCATAAATACCTTTGTGTAAAAAATTTCCCTTGATTGGATGACTTTCAAAAGCAATGGGTCTTTCATCTTGCATGAAAACATCACCAATTCCATTTCTTGAAGCATCACATTCCACAATAAAGGTTTTTGTGAAGTCCGGTGTAGCTAAGACCTGTAGTTGGCACATTGCCTCTTTAAGATGTTCTAAGGTCTTTGTTGCTTCTGGAGTCCATGAAAACGCATCTTTCTTCAATAATGTTGTTAGAGGTGTTTCTATTCTCCCATAATTCTTAACAAACTTGCGATAATACCCTGTCAACCCGAGAAATCCTCGCATATGCTTTATGGTTGTGGGGATTTTCCATTCCTTAATGGCTTTAATTTTGCTAGGGTCTACTTTAACTCCTTCATGAGATACAATATGACCCAGATATTCCACCTCTTGTACTCCAAAGAAACATTTGGATCTTTTTTCATATAATTGTTTCTCCTCCAATAGTTGTAGCACCCTATCAACATGTTCAACATGATCCTTTCAAGATTTGTTGTAGATTAGTATATCATCAAAAAATACTAACACAAATTTTCTAAGGAAGGGTTTGAAAATGGAATTCATCAAACCTTGAAATGTAGAAGGTGCATTGGTAAAGCCAAAAGGCATGACCAAAAATTCATAATGACCCTCATGAGTTCTAAATGTTATTTTTGGAATGTCTTCAGTCTTCATTCTGATTTGATGATATCCTAAACGAAGATCCAACTTGGTGAAGTAAATTGATCCATGCAATTCATCCAGTAATTCATCAATGACAGAAATGGGAAACTTATCTTTAATAGTGAGCTTGTTGAGCTCCCTATAATCTGAACACATGCGCCATGATCCATCCTTCTTGTGCACCAATACTACTAGAGCAGAGAAAGAACTTTGACAAGGTTGAATTATACCTGCCTTTAGCATTTCTGCAACCATACGTTCAATTTCACTCTTTTGGGCATAGGGATATCTGTACAGCCTAATGTTTGGAGGAACACTTCCTGGAATCAGATGAATAGCATGATCATGATCACAAATATGTGGGAGATGTTTGGGAGTCTCAAATACCTTGGAATGATTGTCCAAGACTTTTTGAGGATCTGGAGATATAGATGATTCCGATGTAGAAACATCTAGCGAACATAATTGTGAAATTACACCTCTTTGTTCCTTTTTTAGAAGCTTTGTCATACCGTTAGAGCTGATTATCTTTCTTGGTTCCCCTACAATACCCCTTAATTCAACTTCCTTTCCTTGCGTAGAAAATTTCATGAAAAGTTCTTGAAAATTAAAAGTTGTTGTACCCAAGGACCGTAGCCATTGGACTCTCAGTACAACATCAGCACCTCCCATTGGAATGGAAAGCATTGAGCTCATCAATACATATTCTCCCATGGATATCTTGATATTATGGCACTTTCCAGAGCAATTTATCGTTCCTCCATTTGCAACCATCACTTGACACTCCGGTACTAGATATAGGAAGCAATTCAATTCTTTTGCTACCTTACAATGAATAAAATTGTGGGTACTTCCTGAATCAATCAACACTATTACCTTTTTCTTCTTGATTTTTCCTTCTATCTTGATGGTTTGAGGAGTGGTAATTCTAGCCAATACATTACAAGATATGGTCGGATTCATTTCTTCTTTATCTAGGCTTTGTTCCTGGAGTATATCCTCTTCTTTTGACCTTTCTTGCTCCTTTTCTTCTTCCTCTTCACAATCTATGTAGAATAATTTCTTCTCAGCACACTTATCACCTTTAGTGTATTTGCTATCACAACTGTAACAAAGCCCTTTTGCTCTTTTCTCTTCCGATTGTTGTGGTGTCAACCTTATAGGTTGCGGAAGGCTAGGGGTAACAACACTTCCATCTTTATAGTTGTGACTTGTATGCTTCCTGGTTGCCATAATTTTGCTTTCCATTTTTCTTGCTAACCTGAATGCCTTCTCTAATGAATCAAGTTCCCAAAGGCGAACATCATGTTGGATATTAACCTTTAAAGTCCCTATGAACACATCAATCCTATGCTCCTCTGGAATATTTTTTACTCTTAATATGTTCAATTTTTGGAACTCCTCAATGTGCTCCATTATTGAACCATTTTGTTTGAGACTTATCAATTGGCTAAAAAAAGTGTTGCTTTTTGTGTCCTCATAATGTGTTGTCAATTCTTCCGTAAAAATTGCCCAAGTGATAATTTGTTTACGAGAGCAAATCCATTGATACCATACAAACTGATTTGGCTCCAAATATAAAGTTTCAATACGTACCTTTTGTGTGTTTTGCACATTATTGAGATTGAAAAATTGTTCCATCTGTAATATCCATGTTACAGGGTCCTTGCCATCAAACTTCTTCATATCGATTTTTAGAATATGGTGGGTTTTTGATCCAACATTAGAGTCTATGGAATCATGATTAACATTTCTTTTGTTCTCATCATGAGTTTCCTTTACTACCCTTTCACCATTAGTGACCATTTCTTGTAGCAACTTATTCATATTTATCTTCAATTCTTCCATGTCTATCTTCAAACCCGTCTTCAAATCATCCATCTTAGCTTCCATACCATTCATCTTAGCTTCCACGCCCTTTATCTTAGATTCCACACCATTTATCTTAGCTTCTGTTAGCTTTTGTGAGAGTGACATTTATTGCACTTGGTCTTGTAATTTTGATATATCATGTAGCATTTCTTCCTCTTCTTCATGAGTCATGCTAGCGCTTTCAAGTTTCTTACTAGGTGTTTGCATTTTCTTTCCTCGGGGCATCAGTTACCGATAATAATGCTCTACTATGCCTTTTGAATTCTTCAAAATAATTTTTCAAACCAAGCTTAAGAAAAAATTTAAAAAATTCTACACATCTTTTTTCACTTTGAAGGAGCTTGATATTGCCTCTGATGCATCTCTGTAATTTTGGATCATCTAGTTCTAAAATTGTGGTTTGCAGTAGCCCTCTGTGTCCTCTTTCCAATTCCACCAATCTGATCCAAATTGGATTCTCCAAGGAAGAGTTATGCCAAATCTCCCACAGTGACCTGATTATAGACTACTTCAGTAGATCGAACTTGTACGGCATGCCACGTTTCCCTGTTTCGACCTTTGACTCTGAAAAATATATACAAGAAACTACAATATGTCCTCTTTCCGTAGCTCCTTACGAAACTTCAATCCGATGCTTAGAGAGAAAGGTATGACAATTTTCCATAGGTCACATGTTTGAAATGTAATTAAGGAGTCTGCAAAAATACCAACTTCCTCATATCATATCTCCGCAAATAAGCGCAAAAAGCTCTGAAATTCGGACCCGAGGTTCAGTGCGATTTCTTTTCCAATGGGATTTTTTTCGCTTATGAAACGTCGCAGAAAAAAAGGTTATAGCAAAAATGCCACGATGACCTATTTGGAGCAGAGAAACCCTAGAATCCAAAGCTTTGATACCAAATGTTATGAAACCAGCTCACAAAAAGATAGAAAATATAGTTGAACGCCTTAGCATTCAGCCTCTTCAAGGGAGCAACCTCCTTTACATTACACAAATAAACAATTCTTGGATGATTCAAATGACAAAACCTCATTTCTATATATAGGAGTGTAAGGAGTCACAATATAACCCAGCCGACCTAACAATAATAATATAAAGCCACAAAAATAACAATAGAGGGATTCTATGGGGCATAGTGATAAAAATATGGGGACAATAGGGGCGCAACAATATTAATAAGGGATACAACTACAACAATAATGGGGTAATCACTAGTATTATAGGGACCTAACATAGGATACAATTGAGGCTCTCATTGTTTGTTGGTTAAATTTCAAAATTATTAGATTTAAAGTTATTAAGGGTGTGATTTTGGTTGAGGTTGTCTGAGTTATGAGAAAATCCCTTGCACACCATTTTTCTTCAGCAAAGACAATTTTCCAATATTATGACGAAGGGATAAACTAATGTAAAACATATAATATATATCAGAGTTCACAGTCCTATCACATTCTTGAAATGCCATCCACAAGAAAATAGTCATAGAATACATTAAATGCTTCAAAATGTATAACCAACAAGGACATATTTCTTAGGAGTAGATGTCACTAAAACAATAACCTTATGGTTCTTAAGAGAAGTAAATACAAGAAGTTTGCATAAATTTATCTAGTCCTTTGTGGGGAAGAGACAACCTAAATTTATAAGTTATGTAGTAGTCTGTGATTGACCATCCAAGGTGTTTTTTCACATCTTAGTTTCGTCTAGTATTACAGGGAAAGTTCGTAAATGTTTCAAAGTTTGCTAAAATGTTTTCCCATAGACCAACATCAATAAGAAGCATTTACCATCAATATTCGTAAAGCCTTGAGAGAAAAGAGCCAGGTCCTACAATTTTCTAGGGAATAACACTAGAGGAAATGGTATGGGGGATTGTAAAACCTATATTGATAAAGGAAATGCTACTAAACAATCTCTGAATTGTTCCAATTGGTTTCGGACAAACTCTAAAATAAATGTGAACCTCGGTGGTGAAATTGGTTATTAATCAAGCTATATGGTTTTTTTAAATGATAATTATAATTTTTAATAGGTTTAAAATTCCATAGAAATATTTTATATAATTTTAAATAAATAATAATTATAATTTTTAATAAATTTAAAATGGAAATATTTATTTAAAATTATAATGTTTTAAAATATAGAATTATTTATTTAAAATTATAATGTTTATTAAAAACTTGTTCGCTTATAGCCGAATCTCTATGTTTATTACGACACCATAGTTATAGCCCAATCTCTATGTTTATTCCGACACCATAGTTATAGCCCAATCTCTATGTTTATTCCGACACCATAGTTAACAAAGGGTCAAAATTCGTTGGATATAATCTCAACCCAACATCAAGTTAACAGCCAACACAAGTGTCGAACAAGGGAGAGAGCCCAAAACGGACACGTATTGAGCTCCTGGAATTATATCTCCAACTGTCACTTTATAAATTCCTTTGTATTTTAATCTGGTAGATGTGGGATATATCCCATAGGTTTCGTAAACAAAAATGCACACAGCATAATGTGCGGGCAAATTTCAACGATTGAGATGAATGTGGTCAAATCAAAGGTCATTGTTTCATTGCGGACCCACGAGGTCATCCGAAATTTAACGTTTAGGGGGTTTCTGCAATAGTTGTTTTCTCAAAACCACATCTATTGACGTGGCAACTTCTGATGGATTACGCAACCCCCTGTGTCAAAGCCATTTTCGCCAAGACCCCCCTCCGCATTCCACTTCCGGGTTTCCAACATCAACACATGACTTAGCCATTTCATCGTTGACATGGAAGACAAATCTATGTGTGATATTGAATAGAGACAATCATTATGAAAGGGAGTGCGAAAAAGCGAACCTGTAATTTTACAAACAGTGAACAAAACATGGGAAATTTAATCCAAGGAGAGGCAAAATTAAACTTGGACAATGCAGAAAGTTGCATAACTCTTTTATTTTAGTTGTCATAATTGTTGTGTTGCTTGATTGGAGGTACCTTTGTGGTCTGAAGGAAGAGTGCAAGGCCGCTAAAAAGATTTTCAATCTAACCAATACCATTTGGCAGAGGATGTGGGACCACATTGCAGCCTGTATAAACCTGTACATGGCATCTTTGGAATCATCACAACCAGTTGTTGTAAATGAGTAGGGAAAAGTTAATTATGAGAAGTCAGTAAAAATGATTTATGAGAAACAAACTAAAGGGAATGTCGATGCAGAAACAAAGTCTAAATGTGACAATGGATCATCAGTTTTAGTTTTAGCTCACACAAAGGTCAATGAATGACGTATTAAGTCTCATGAAACTCGACGAAGAAGGGAATGGAACACTTTTGATCATAAACCATTTAGAAAAGTAAATAAAACACAATGGCATTCTCTTTACTAGTGTCACCATATAATTCGACAACTCGTGAAACTTTGACTGAATTTTAGTAGAAGTTACATCGACATGAACTTTTATAAAGTTTTAACTCGTGAAACTTTGACTGAATTTTAGTAGAAGTTACATCGACATGAACTTTTATAAAGTTTTTGTTAAAGAATTCATTTGAGGGAATTACATTTCACTGTGTAAATAATCTAAATAGTGGACTGGTAACATTTCCTCTCACTACAAAGTGATGATACATTCAACAATTTGTTTTTCCTCTTTGTTTAAGGTGATGGTTGGCGAGCCATGTTGGGGCCTTCGTTTTGAATTTTGGGTTTTTGCGGGAAAGAATGCCAAGAACAGGGGGCGGGAGCAACGATTGGGGTTTCGGAGCTGGCAGCGAAGGAAAGGGATAAGAACTAAGAGTGTACGGGCAGTTGCAGCAAGGTGGCGAAAGTGAACCAGAGCTATCGAACAAGGGAAGAAAGAAAGCAATCGAGGGAAGTGTCAGCCAAACAGAACTAACAATGGGAATGCAGAGCAAGGGATAAAAGGTGAAAGATAGCACGAGGAAGGGGTTGGTGATGAAACAGATGAGCAGGGATAGGATCTAGAGAGCCAGATCAGTTGCGGAAAGGCGAGGATTGTCCTCTACTCTGGCTATGACCATGCTCTATAGTTGTGTTCTTTGGGGTTATGCTCTTTGTGTATTTGATGAATAGGCTTCGAGCCTTTTGTAATCTGATTTGTACTCTTTTATATGCCAGTTAATGAAAGAAGCAGTTGGGATCCATTTTGTATTTTTGTGTTTCTTGTGGGTTATTTAAAATTTTAAATGAATGATCATTAATTGGGTAGTTTCCTATGATGATAGGAATGGAATAACATGCTTGGATAGTATAGAGGGTTGAGGACTTTGAGCTATTGATGTTTGTTAATTGCATCTTCCTTGATACCCCCTTCGGTCCCATCTAACTATGGTCGTGACACACCTCAGGTGAGACTCCTTGCCCTTCGGGTAAGGTCAAAATGTCGGTGTTGTCCTAGACTACAGTGGAGCCTTTTTGGCCCCTTTAGCCTGAACCCAGGGTCTCTTCCCTATTGTCATTTTTCGTGCCAACAAATGGTTCCATTGCCGGGACCTGAAATAAAAAAGAGGGGTTCAGAATATGGTATCGAGGATTTTTAAGAAAGAAATACAAAACTGGTGGGACAACCAAGTGGATTGATTTGTGTCACAACAAGTTGTCCTTCGAAGCTAGACTATCGCTAAGGTGAACGACAAGATCTTGTACTCATAAGCTGCAAGTGATCAGTACGAGATATTCTGGTGTAAGTTCCTAGAAGCACTGTACAATTGGGTGCAGAGACTGCAAGTGAAGGATCGGCGAGAAGAATAGACACCATCCTGTCACAGATGGGCCGCCCTCACTAATCTTGCAACGCTCCACCACCTGGACACTAATCTGACAAGAGCGATAGACTTTTGGGTACAAACTAATTTGGAGGGATACGTGATCAATTTCACGACGAAAAGTTATCAGTCCTTATTGAAGGTTGATGTTGTGTTCAAATCTTGGCTGAGAGGAAAATTTCTTAAGGAAGTACCTCTTTCGATTAAGATTCTAAGGGTGGAAGAAGGCTTAATTTATTTCCAAGGGTTGAGCATGGCAGTGTAAAACCCCAGCGTTGGGTGAAGGATAAAAAGGGGGAAATGCTATTGAACGGGGGACTGTGATGCCGCTGAAAGGATGGATGTATAAGATTCGCGGAGGCCTAGGGAATTGAGAGCACAGAGGAGGGTGCTGATAGCAGAGAAGTGGCAGGAAAGGGTCATGCAAGCAATGAAAGTGTAGGCGGAGGGACCACACCAAGCAAGAGCGGTGTCGAAGGGTCTAGAAGGAAGATATGCGATGGCAGAGAACTCAGAGAAAAGAATAGCGATAGACATGCCAGACGGAAGACTGGAAGGTGATAGGAGCCATCCCTCCCCAGTTACGGGGGAGGTGCCTAATGGAATTGGTAACTGTAATCTTGAGGAAGATACAAACGATGAGATGTGTGAGGTTGTGAGACAGTTGTTTGCGGAGGAAAATGCACCAGATGAAATCAAGCATCCAACCCTCCGAAGCTCAGGTAGCGTTCACCCCAACCTTCCCCTAGTACTTTTCAATAGTCCTGGTAAATTTGTTGCTAAGTTGCTTAAAGTGATACAGATACATAGTGTGCATGTTAGATATAAGACATATTTTGGTACCTCTAATAGTAGTGGGAATAAAAATATTAGTAATATAGGATTGAAAGGATATCAACAACCTGGAACCTAAGGATTTGTGCTTCTAGCAAATTCTCAAGCCAGAATGGCAAGCTCCTTTACCAGATACCCGGAGTTCTTTGGTCGAGGGAACAAGGATGTGGGGCAACATTGGTACCTATAGAAAGCCATATGGAGAGATCGCCAGATGTCTGACAACATGAAGTTGATCGAATTTCAGACCACCCTTAGGGAGAGAGCCCTAAGATGGTTTATCAAATGGGCAGAGTTAAACCAGAATCTAACCATAGATGACATCAAGAAGAGCTTTGTGAAAGAATTCAAGCTTCCCCAAACAGATCAGCAAGGGTTGTCAAAGTTATGGGAGATAAAACACTAGGAAGGGGAAGCTGCCTGGGAGTTGATGCAGAGGTTCAAGGATGCGATCGGAAAGTTAAGTTACACCATAGACCCCAATCACCAGAGGGATTGGTTTATCAAGGCACTCCTACCCCTTACCCGGACACCCTTAACACAACAAAATATTGAGACCCTGCAGGATGCTTTGGAGCAAGAAACTCACATATAAGCTATGGAAAGATATCCACATGAGTATCCAGGGGAGGGGACAAGGTCACAAGATCCATAAATCATGGAGTTCCAACACTAGATAGCTAGCCTAATGGAGAAATTGAAAAAATTACAGTCGGTCCACCCAGCAAGACCCAACATGTGGTGCACCCATTATTTAGACAAAGGTCACATCGCGACTGAGTGCCCAAGACTGAGAGGCATGAGTACTACTTCATGGTTCGTGGACCATCAAGGGGCTCTTCCTACAACAGGAGTTGCGGTGGTAGGATCTCAAGGGGCATTCCTGGGCCAAAATCATCCTGAGTATCGTGAGGTTTGTAGGAGCTATGGACACTCACCATGGTTGTGTCCGATATTGTATAAGTACTCAATTGTATCAAACAATAACTACTGTGAGTTCTGCGTGTCCATGACTCACCACACAGACCGGTGTCAAGCATTGGATGCACTAGCAAAGCGATTAGACCGTTGGACCTTCAGGATCAATGAAGCTACTCACAAAGGGCGAGGAGGAGAACAAGGAATGAGAGGAGGAAGAACAAGGGGAAGGGTACTTGTGCGATGCCACAACTGTGACCAAGAGGGACATGTCGCCAGGGACTATCCTCTTCCAAGAAGACCTTGGTGCTCTCAATGCCAAATTAACGCACACGCAAAAGAGGATTTCCTCGAGTTGATTATAAGATGGGAAGAGCGAACCAAGCAATGGGGAACTAACTTGATCAATGCAGAACTGAGGGCTACTGAAATAATTCCACTGTCCAACATAAACATAGTCACAAGGGCCGGAAAGAAGATGGGGGCTGACCAGGGTGAGCCAGACCAACCCCTGATTATTCGAGTACCTTCCCTAAAACAATCATACGACCCTAGGCAATAGAAGAAATAATATCAGGAGGCAACAAAGTTGTTCGAAAATTTGGCGGAATCCTAGAAAGACAAAGTGCCAAACGCGGAAAAACCCACTGTTTCCCGCTAGATTGAGGAATGGTTCAGAGTGTTCTTGTAGATTGTCGATAATTATCATATGTTAAGAGAGCTACGCAGGAGTCTGAAAGCAGTTTTGTTGGAAGGAGAAATTGGGGAAGAAGGAATCTCGGCGAATCTGTCGGAGAAGCACATGAGATGAGTATGAAGAAATAAGAAGAGAGCGGGCATGAATTTAGAATTGATGCATGAGTGATAGGATTCCAGATCAAAGATACAATGTTCGACCTAGGATCAGACGTTAACATTATACCCAGGAAAACATGGAAGGCACTGGGGAAACCACAGTTGAAGTACTCACCAATCCAATTTTGGATGGCTAACCAATACTGCATTTTGCCCATTGGAAGGCTGGAAGAGGTGGAAGTAGATGTAGCAGGAGTGAAGGCACACGTAGATTTTGAGGTGATCGATATAATGGGCAATAAAGATCCTTACCCAACACTTCTTGACATTGACCGGGCTTATGAGAATTATGTTTTCATCAATCTCAATAAGGAGTTAATGATCTTCGAGGTGGAGGGGATGCGGTTATACAACCATTGGATCCATATCAGGGGTCAATATTCATAGAAGCAGTACATGACTGAGATGAACCTGGAACACTATACCAGCTCTACGGATTAACAACAGGAAGGAGGGAGGATTACATCAATCCCATGACGAAAGGATCAATTAGTTGGAGGAGTATACATAACTCAGAGGTCGACTCTGAGGCCGCATGGGATGCTTGGCAACAAGGAGGATACAAAGTCAATACCATACATTGCGATACGATATTCTGCATCAACTAGATTGGAAAAAAGGTAAGTGATTATCCCAATTTCCATGGCATAGATTCGATAGACGTATTTCTAAATAAGGTTGATATAACCGTAATGGAAATTCACAAGGTACCGTTTCTAGACATTTCACTGCAAGAAACCCCAGCGCACTGGTGGGGATCTCACCGCAACACCCTTCGTGACTGGGATAAGATCAAGCGGGCTATGAGAGAAAGGTTCAAGCAAGAAGGAGACCAACTGTGAGAGAGTGTAAAATATAGGGGGGACTTTGATCCACGAAAACACCTGGAGAGCTGCAGAAACAGACGGAACAGGGAATGAATACCAAAGAAACTATGGGTACACATGTTTATACACATCTTGGGTATAATCCCTCAGGCATGGTACATACAGGAAGAAATTTGGAGACAACCAGGGACTGGGACGCACTAGCTTAACAATTAGTAGTAAATTCTTGTTCAAGGATAACGATAGATGGCTAATCGAAGCTCTGTATGCCATCAAAAGAATCATCTTCACATCATGACAGTTGTGGGAAGGGTGCATTGACGAAAATTTCCTACAATAATTTTACGAATCAGGGTACCCAAAGTCCATGGCTTGCAGGATGATGTGCGCAGATCCAGATCAAGAGGACGATCTAGAGGGATTGAGGCACCTGAAATTCCATGAGATTGAAGGAGAAAGGGATATTTGAGAAGGAATAGTAGCAGATGCCCCTCACTTTCTCCCAGTAAAACGAGGAAGCACAACATTGGAACAGAAGACAAACCTAAGATGCATCAATTGGGGACTACTGGGACAAGAAAATTACTAAGGAATTTTTTTATCTGTTGCGAGAGTACGAGGACGTATTCCCAGCTTCAGTCATGAAATTAAAAGGAATCAAAGGAGACATCAGGGAAATGAATATTGTGCTAAAGCCTAATGCCAAGCTTGTGAAGCACAAACCATATAGGTTGAATCTGGGAGTACAATAAAAGGTCAAGAACAAGATAGATAAGATGTTGGAAGCAGGACCCATCTTTTCGGTAGACAAAGCAGAATGGATCAACCCAATAGTGATCCAAAACGAAAAGGATGCCATAGAGATAAGGTCTGTGTAGACTAATGCAGCCTCAACAATGCGTGTGTACATGACCCATTCCCCACGCCTTTAAGTGATGAGGACTTGGATAACGTTACGGGGAATGAAGACTACTCCTCACATATGGGTTCTCAGGTTCAAATAGAAGAGGAGGACAAGAAGAAAACAATGTTCACCACGAAATGGGTCTCCTATGCATACCACGTCATGAAATTTGGCCTAAAGAATGTACCTTCCATTTTCTCCCGAATTGTTATCACCACATTCAGAGATTACATTCACCGATTCCTGGAGGTATACATGGATGATTGGATAGTTTACAACCTATTGAAGAAGCATGCTAGCTTACTCAGAGAATCATTTTTCTATTGATTTTCCTTTGAAGAAGATGTTGGAAGACTTGGAAGTACTCCAAGTGCAAAAAATTTAGAAGATAAAAACAACAGTGTTGGGAGGAGCCCAAGTGTACCAAACTTCAAAGGCATAGGTTCTTGATAGGCAAATTTAGGGTAGAAACTCAAGAACAATTGTTTGCTAATGTAATGTTCTTGTGAATCAACCAAATTATTTGGAGTCTATATTTTTGAATCACTAGAATTTCTTAAGGAGAACTTAAAGGAGAATTTTGAGTGTAGGCCAAGGTCATAAAGCTCTTGAAACACCTTAACATTATGTCTTTGATATGACCTTAGTTACAAAAATATGAAATGGTACTCATACATAAGAGAACACACGAGAGAGAAAGTGTGAGAAGATGATAGTGAGGACTATATACATGTTATCATGCTCATATTATCAGTAAAATATTGCGAAAGACTGATAAAGCTAGGCAAAGTTTCCAATAAAATGCAGATTGAGATCCTTTTTTATGGAGCTACCCAAAAGAACAAAGGAGAGTGAAAGTTGAGGATTATCATTTTATGCCACACTATATTGTTTGATAAAACTAAATTAATTAAATTGACATGCCTCCGACACGACTAGATGATATATCAAGAAGTTTTTAATTTTTTGAATTGAACTCATAATAATAATAATTATAATTATTATTATTATTATACAATTTTAAGGTCACATCCAAGCCAAAAACCAAATTGGTGTATGAGACCCCCTTGATTGTGGGACAAGGGACCCACCTCTACGCAACTATTTGACTGCTAAGTCTATGAAGGCATACATACTCTACCCCTTCTGGTTTTGAACTTGTGACCTCTTAAGAGGAAACACATGCTCTTAACCATTAGGCCCACTCAGGTTGTATAATGATTAATACGTCAAAAACAAGAAGAAGAATTGGCTCACATAGAGCTAGAGCTCTGTACCAGTACTTGCAAAAGCATCGAACTTGAAGGCTTTATACAAAGACACATGAAGAAAGAGGAGTGTGTATAGGGAAGTGCACTACACTTGTTTGATAATTCCACACATTTTGAGGGCATGCCAATGGAAATGTCAATGTTGTTGGATACACTAGCATTTGTTAGTTTTAGAAAGTTCTCTTTGTCAAATATGTTGTTTTCATGAAGTAATATTTCCAACCAAGAGGATAAAGACTTTGTGTTTTTTTCCCAAAGGAAAGATGGTAATTTTCATTAATAATATATTGAAAATTACATGTAGGAGATGCTGTGAAGCATATCCAAAACTGTGTAGCAGATGTTGTGATAACATGTCCAAAACTGAGTAGGTCTTACAATTCAGATCCCACTATGTATCCAAACATAATACTGATATGTCTATACATACCTATCTATATATACATCGTCATACATATGAGAAAATTAAACATAATAAAAGCATGGTAGATGTGTGGTAAAATCATATAAGTGCATAAAATCTCCACAAAATGACCAGAATCCTTTTGTTATGCTTTGTCTTCATTGCTGCCAATATGATCTATGAATGGATGATGATAATACTGATAGTATCTGGCTCCATTGTGCTCAATAATTAACCATGCGGTCATCTTGACTAAGGCATGAGTAAAGAAGACCTTCACTCGCTACTTTTCAACACTCCCTCTTAGCGAGGAAGGTGCTTCTAGAAGAACTTGGTCCACCTAGATTTGTCTCCTTCGCTACTACGTTTTCTGCTGTTGCAACTGCTCCCTATGAATTCAAAGGCTTCCTTGCTTTATCTCGCAGAATTTGATTTGAAGACCTGTTATTTCCAACCATGCTCTATGAGTCCATCACTTTAGTGATAAGTGTCATGTATCTTGTGTACCTATGGGGTTGCTTCCTCTGGCTGAAGGTGATATTGGAAGATCCAACTCTCTCTTGATCTCCCTTAAACAAAACCTCTGCCCTCTCTCTCTGAAGGTGATACTGGAAGATCCAATCTCTCTCTTGAGCTTTGTCCCCCTCTAAGAACTACTTTCCTTTCTACTCAAGGTTGTGCTTGTCTCTACCTAGAACTTGTAGAGATTCTTTACCCTCACACCTATCTTGCTTCTTACATCCAGAAGCTAAATGTTGTAGGTAAGCCTTACCCCTCCTGAAGATTACATGATAACCCTTGTCATCATGGGTAGTTGTCGAAGCAAGATTCTGCTTTAATCCTGGAACATAAAGGACATCTACGAGGAGAAGTTAATACTTGAATCCCTCTAAAAAAATGATAGTGCTAACTCCACTAGCTGTATTCATGCCATCATCTCTTAGCTCAATTTGAAAAAACATGTCCTTCTCCTTCAAGTGGTTGAAACATAATTTTTCGATATGAATTTTTTTATTAGAAACAAAAAAGTAGACCTTGTTTGCATGATCCAACATGACCAATGCTATAGTGTTTGTGTTGATAACAATTTGTGAAGTGTGTTTACAATTATCTTAGCTTGATGTTCTTTGTATTATTAGTGTGTGTTTACTTCATCAAACTGCTATCAAAACAAAGAGACAAGAACACAAGATATTTGGCTTTTTTCCAGGGCCAAAACCTCTCCCTCGTGAAGAGGAAAACCCACACAAAATTCTTCTTATAAAAATTCCAATTGATAGATACCAAGACCATGACCCTTGATCCATTCTGCCACTCCAAGACCAAGATACAAATCCTCTCCTCTGTGATTGCTGAGATTATCCTCATTGCTGCACCATTGAGGCCATCATTACTACATCATTGAGATCTTCATTACTGCTTCTTCATCATGTCAACGAGGTCTCTTGTCTTCATTGAGATCTTCACTTTGACCTTGATTCTATGACAATCATCATGATAACTGTTGCACCATATCTTCATTTGTACTTAGATCATCATTAAAATCTTGCTGAGATCATCATCACATTGACTGTGACCATGTCGAGAGTTTTTTTCGAGACTGTGATGATCCTTGTCACCTTTTCTTATTATGCCGAGACAATAATTCTTATTACTACTTCTCATTATGTTGAAACTGTAACCCTTGTCACTATCATTAAGTCTCCTTCTCATTATACCGAGACTACTACAGAGATATCACTTGGATCTTCTTCATTATCAATATGTCGAGACTATAGAAATGCTTAGACAATATGCGAAGGTTACTAGAGATAGATTCGAACCCTTTACAGTGATATCCTCCGAGACTTAAATTGTTGTAACCATGTCGAGACTGCAGAGATATGTGTGAGGGATTCACTGTCATTGTAACCATGACTGATGCTCATTGTTCCATCCGAAGACTCAAAGGAATCCGAGAATTTGTCCTTGTTGTACCATCCGAAATAAATCTGACTTCTTGCACCCTACTGTACCCATCTGAAATATGTCCTACCTACATACCCATCGAAATTTCAGAGGAGAATGCAAGTTTTGTGTCTTTCATTTGTGGATACCATAAACGGGTATTTATAGTGGTTTGTGCCTCCTATATTGAACCGACTTGAATACATGAACCGACATGTCTATTGTTTGAGCCAACATGACACTTGAATATATATTTAATTCAATATTGAAGCTGACATGATGAATTCTTATCGATTTGCTTGCAGACTTCTTGGGATTGCTAATGGAGGATTGATCTTGGTCTTTGGAGGGTTGCTACACACTTTTGTGGACTTGCGGACGTATATGGAGGAGATCCAAAGCTAGCACGAGTAATAGCATATATGGATGCTTGTGGTAGAGAGGTATACATTTACATAAGCTCATGAAGAGCTCCTTTTATCATGACATGACTCTTTGACATATTAATAAATCCTAAAGACATCAAGAAGAAGTCTTTTGTCCTATGACACTTCATGAAACCCATGTAGCAAGGCATACAAAAATAGTTTATTCTCTTTTATTAAATCATTTACAAAGATTATTTCATTATGAAGACTGAACCTAGTTACACTTTCTTAAACAGTTTGTTTATTGTAGGTATCATAAAACATTTGTGTTAGGAAAACCAAGTCACCATAGTGACGATATGAAAGTACAATTTAGGATCAAAAAACCAAAAAACTTCTAAGAATTACAGTGAAACCAAGGAGACCTATGATAGAGAACTCAGTTGATGGAGGAATATGCAAGCCATCTAGAGTGCTAAAGTGGGTTAATGAGAGGTTGGCTAGGAGCTGGATGGAGGATCTTTCTTGATCTTCTAGGAGTGTCACAACTAGCTTCTTTTGTGTCGCCACAATTGTCAGCTTCTCCTCTAAGATGTTGACCCTGTTTTCCAAGTTTTCGACTTGAGGCTTGAGATGTGGAAGAATGCTTAATGACATGTTCAAAATTTTCATTGGGTGTTTTCCAAAGCCTATAGTCTTTTTGAGAGAATATCCTTGCGGACACATAGTTCTTCAATGGCCATTGAGTGCGGGCATAGGGAGCTACATGTGGCTCATAGCTCCCCACAATCCATATCCACTACGGAAAAGGTTAGTTGTGAAAGACTGTGGCCAAAGTTAGTCACCCAAACCAATCAATCAACCAAGCTATCAATCCAAGGAGGAAACCAAAGTTTTGCATTAGAAGCCATGCCTTTTCACATAGTTATTCCATAGTTTAAGTGTGAGAAGGGACTGATGTGATTAGACCCAAAGCATACACACTATGGTTCTTAATGGAGAGGGGAGGTGGATGATAATTGATTACGATGCAAGGAAGATTCTAATGATTCCATGTGGTACACAGAAGAGTTGGGCCTTGGTAGATTGAGGAGTTCATTACCATAGTAATCCATTAGTTGATTAAGATCCCTCTTAATGTGATACCATTCAATTGGGCATGCTAAATCAGAAGCTTGAGATTGTACTTGAATGATGATAAAAGTGAGCTTGATTTCTTGTACATTTGTGCCTTTGATAATATAACTAATTCTGAGTTGGGGATCTCCAAATACTAGAAGCCACTCTGGGTGAAGAACTTGAGCTAGAGAAATGCCTTTTAAGAATGCATAATTTTCCATCCTATTTTGGTTCATAATTCAAGTTTCCAAGCAACAAATTCTTCAATTGTTCCAATTTTGTCGATGTTTTGAATCCAATAAAGAGTCCATCTTTGGGAAATTAAGGAAAGTAGATCTTCTTTTATATTTGTAACATCAAGATTATTCAATAAGCAATATGGATAATAATCTAAGTTTACTTGCAAATCTAAATATTAGAAATTTTAAAACATGGTCCCCACACACACACACACACACACACACACACACACACACACACACACATATATATAAACATATTAGATACTAAATATGTAAATATATGTTTTAAATATAAATATATAAAGCGAATATCAAATCCATAGCTAGTTATAGGGTCTTCCTAAATGGAAACCATGTGTAGAAGGTTGGTCCATAGTCTTACTGTTTGGTTCATGAAAGTTAAAATAAAAGCTAACCATGCTTAATACTAATAAAAAAAGAGGCTTCATAAGCCATAATATGCATGCAAACAAAACAATATAAAACATATAGATTAGTTAAGGACTATGACAAAACTAGATATACTAGTAATGGATGTAAGCCATAAAAGGTGCATGTAGTTATCCAATTGGTGTAGGCCTCGCTAAGGGTGGTTGTTCTTAATCTCTAAGAAAATCCACATCTATGCGTTGTAGTGGACCATGCATAATCTAATAGAGCAGGTGAAGCTCCCCCATGCAAAGGAGGAGCTCATCCCTACTCTCATTACAATCAAATAACACCTTGCCTAGTAGGTGGTTGAGGTCTCAATACAAGCCTATTGTGTGGAGGTATTGATTTCTCTTAGGGGGAACCTAGGTCGGGGACCTAATCCTCCACCCTAGACAAAACATCGAATCCAAAAGCTCTATGTTCTTGTCTATCAATTCTTATTTAATGTAAAAATTTTCATGTTGCATGACCACCAAGTTGTCCTCTCGAAATCGCTTCGTCAATGCTTGCACTTAGGCCTAGTATTCTGCATTACCTTGCATGTTGCGACTGCCTACTCCTCCATGATCAAGCTCGTTTTCTTGGAATTGTGGGGAGAGTGGAGACCAAGCATGAGTGAATGGAATAACTCTATGTGATAAAGACACAAGAATCTAGAAGTTCGGGATTGAAACAAGGGTTGTCAAAATTCTCGGAAAGGAATAAGCACATAGAGAAGTTACAACGAGAAATGGCAGGGGAGTATATGGTGAAACAAGGGATATTAGAACAAGAGGGTGGACAAAAGGGTGAATGAGGCGAACATAGATGAAACATGATATAATTGCATATGGAGAACTTGTCACATGTAGGGTTGCAGGGAATGAGGTTTTGAGGAGTATCAACGACGTGGGAGTTCACCGGGCCTAGACCACGGGGCTTGGTCCTTCAACTTGCAAGGCTACCATAATAGAGACAGTGGTTTAGTTTCCCTTATTGGCTTGATACCATTCTTTCATGGTTTTATGACTTCGATATGAAAATGGTGACATTGTTGGATTCATTCAGCCAGTAGAGTGCATCAATGTAACTTTGCAAAGTAAAATCACCTGGCGGGGAGAATGTATGTTTGTGACTCTACACATGGCAATTGAAATGCCACCCTCTCTTATAGGTGGGTGATGCATTCATATCTGTTGTTAGTTGGCTTCCCCCTCCCCCATGCTTAGTGAGTAATTAAATGTGTGCTAGGTAATCAAGTGATGACTCATGTATTGAATGTATGCGTTTTTATGTTCACTTTGACATTAGAACACCCCATTCAAATATAAATATACAAACATTATATATATATATATATATATATATATATATATATATATATATATATATATATATATATATATATATATATATATATATATATATATATATATATATATATCTATATATATATAAACATTAAATTATATATATGAAATTCAAATTCAAATTTTAATAGGGATAAAAAAGCTTTAAATTTAATTATATCTATATAAACATTAAATAATATACGAATTAAATAATAAATATTTTTTTATTAGTTGTAAATGTAATTCATATAATTTAAATTTAAATAATTTTTTATAAAATAAATATTTTCTTCACTGTTGGTTCATGGATACCCATGGTCAGTGGGTCCGCTACGTCCAGGATCGAACAACGCTAGGGTGGACCTCACCCGAAGGGGGTCACACCCCTCGGCCTATTGACTCACTTGACCCCAAGAGCTTTCAGGTTTCGACCCTGTGACCTCCCATTGGCGAGGCCCCGACTTGACTGATTGAGCTTACCCTTGGGGCTATAAAATAAATATTTTATATGAAAAATAATATAAATTTAAAATATCATATTTTAATAAATATATAATTTTTCTTTCTTATATATATATATATATATATTTTGATTAAAATTATAATAATATAAAATATATATATATTTTTAAATATTTTATTCTTTCCTAACAAAGATATAAATAATAAACACATTATAAAATTATATTTCCTAATTATTATATATGTAATTAATATTTTGTGACGAAGGGATACTTATTATTTTCTTTTGTAAGCTACGACGTTTCCATTTCTATTATATACAACGAATTTAAACTATACAAGCAAAGGCGACCTCAACCCGCCCCGAAGGGAAACCGGGTCTGTTGGTCCCTCAAAAATATTGTCTGAAGAAGTTTACTTATCCAACATAAAAACATCGCCTATCAAAAATCCTGACAGTATTCTATCTGCAATTTGACCCTAGCTGTCTAGAATCAGAAACCTGACAAACTACCTTAAACATAGGATCACTACAGTTTATAACAGCATGCAAAAATAAAAAAGAGTAACTGGGCAGACACTTCAATCTACCGTAATTTCTTGCTTAGTCTCCTCTTCTCGCTTTGCCTTTGTCAGGTCCTTCAGCATACCTCTTATTTCCTCTATTTTGATGTCCTGTTTCCGAGTCATAAACTGCAGACTGGCCATCTCTTTCTTCATATCCGGCACCCCTTGGGCGATCTCTGTCATCTCAACTGCAACTTGCTCCATGGCTCTGGCAAGCAGATGCTTCATCACCCAGTACATATGTAATGCTTGCTTGTACAACATTAATCTCCCTCTCGTGTTCCCAGGGTCCGACAGCAGGGTATCCCACTCTTCCATTTCGGGATCCGAAGGTTCTTCCAACACTCTGTTCTCCAACGCATCGATTATCCTCCTTATGTCTTCGTTTGTTCCCTTGCTGTAGGCTGCCTCCGCTGCCTGAGCTGCCTGCCCGATAGAACGCCGCCCTCTCTTCGGCTGATCAGATGCTGGAGTCTCCCTTTCACCATAATCATCCTGCCTCGTTCTTCCTCATCCCCTGCGTCTCCTTCCTTTCCCTCTTTTACCCGGCCTGCCTCTGTTGTTGTTTCTGCTGCTCTGCCCAACTTCAAAAGTCACTCTTGCCCCGCCATCCTCCTTCCCTATCTCCATATCCTTCTCTCCAGAGCTGTCAGTCGCCACCGTAATTTGTTCCTGCTCTCTCCAGGTGGTCTTCCCTTCACCCTCCTTCTCCTGTCTTCCCCTTCTTCCTCCCTTCGCCATAATACTTTGACAACGCCTGAGTCTTTGTTTCGCATCTCTCTGCCAGACTAATCCTTCCCTCTCCACCTTCCCCGGCTTCTGATTGTCTGTCATTCCACCTGCATCTCTTCTTAATGGGTTTCACCACTTAGCATCTGTAGTTGCAGATAATCGCCGTCGGACCTTTCTCCTGTCATTGCCATAATTCGTTCTACTCCTTTCCTTGGTATGCGTACTGCTCCACCACCCTTCACCTCAGCTCTATTAATGATCGCCCTTCTGTGTGGCGCCTGCCGACCACCTCCCCATCCCATCACTGCCCTGAATTGGCCGTAATTCTCCACCCCGATCGGGGGAGAGGGGATACCTATTATTAACATAGATTAGATGAATAATTAATTTCGATTAGATCATATTTATTGAGGTTTTTTGTTTTTTTAATAAACATAAACATAATAAATATTAAATATTTGTTATATATTCATAAACAAAATATATTATAGATTTTTAATATATATATATAAAATTTAAATAACAAATATTTTATTAATATCAAATTTAAATTATTATAAAAAATATTATAATAAATCAATATAATTATCCCACAATATAATTAATTTTTATTTAACAATATAAGTTTTAAATAGGGTAAGAATATAATCAAATATATTGTTAATATTTTTATTTTATATATATATTTTTATTATTTTATTTTATATTTTGCAAGATCTGCTCATTCAACTTGTCCTGACGATGAACCACACTGGTTGGTTCGAAACGCGTCGACAAAATTATCTCTACGTGATTTTTGCCAAAAATTCTTCTCAAAATTGATATGGATCACAGAAGCCTAAATTCTATAAATATATTAAACATTATATATTTAACTTTAAATTATTAAATATTTAAATTTAAATTTAAATTTATTTTTATTTTAAATAATTTTTTAACAAATATATTAAAGATTAAATATTTAAATTTGAATCTTTATATATTAGACATTATATATTTAAATTTAAATTATTAAATATTTAAATTCTAATCTTTATAAAATTATTAAATATTTAAATTTTAATCTTTATAAAATTATATATATGTTTGGTAAATATTTAAAATATATATACATCGTTTTATTAAATATTTAAATATTATATAAAGTATTATATTTAAATATATATATATATATATAATTGAAATAATAAATATTTTATTGATATTAAATTAAATTAAGTTAAATTTAAATTTATTTTTATTTAAAATGGTCTTTTAACCAATATATTAAACCTTATATATTTAAATTTTATTTTTTATACAATCATATATATGTTTGGTATATATATATATATATATATATATATATATATATATATATATATATATATATATATATATATATATATATATATATATATATATATATATATATCGAAATAATAAATATTTTATTGGTATTAAATTAAATTAAGTTTGAATAATTCTATTATATTTAATTTCACACACATTCATTTTAAAGTACATATCCAAATGTCATTAAAATCATTGTAAATACACAACCATACAAATGCAACTAAAACCACAAACATTGCTACAATCAGGAATACACATCAAAAGACAAACATACACAAACATAGAAACATCCAGTGCTGGGTTTCATGGGACTTTTTTAGCTGAAATAAGTCTTTGGTCCAGAGAGTTGCCAGTCCTCCAGAGGATCCCCTTGAACTAACTGCTTTGCCTGCGCTTTTCTTCCATTTTGTTTTGCTGATATCTAGAAGAGCACCCCCTTCTATCTTCGTCTCTTGGAGCATGAGGATATCTGAAGGTTCTATTTTCAGAAGGTCCATGACTGCTTCATCTTTGGATGCATTCCCCAGCCCTCTGCAATTCCAAGAGGCGAGCTTCATCATTTACTTGAGGATGGGAGTGTGGCCTCCCTCGGAAGGCCTAGGTCTAGTGTTTCTTCCCATGGTCATTTCAATGGTGGCCTGGCTTCCTTGGACTTTGAGTCGCTCGGCCTCCTCTTCCCTTAGCTCTTTGTGAGATTTCCTACCTTCTCTTTTAGAAGGTCGCTCAAAGGTTTCGTCTTCTGAAGAACCTGAGCTTTCTTCTGGCTTTTTCCTTGTTACATCCACATATGAGGGGCTGGAGGGGCTTCGTTGCACAGGCTCGACCTGTGGAGCTTCTTCCCCCTCTTTGATGGGGGATGGGTTTGCTGTGTGCTCCACGTTTTCCTGAGTCGAGGTAGAAGGGATAGTCTGGGTTTTTTCTGCGCCTTTCTGGGTTACTTCCTTTTCTTGATTGGGCTTGAAACCGCTTGGAGCTCCGGACAAGCTGCCTTTGCCATTTCCTTTTTTTTTTTTCGGGCGGTTTTTTGGACTACAGTCCACTGGTCCTCATTTGTTTTGTCAGCCTGCTCCTCCATCTTTTTCTTGCAGTTCTTTGCAAAGTGACCATGTTCATGACAGTATCTGCACTTGAATGGGAGCTGTTCGTAATCCAGTTCCTGAACGTGGGTCCACCCGACGATCGAGAGCTTTATTACTTCAGGCAAACCCTCCTCTATATCAACTTCTACGCAGATTCGGGCGCATGAGTACTGATCTTTCCTTACTGCTTGATCTATATACTTTCCTAACATGCTGCCTATGATCTGTAGATTTTTTTGGTTCCAGCAGTGTAGAGGCAAATGGGGAACTCGCACCCATACTGGAACTGCTGAGGGGATGTCCTCAGAGGGGTCGAAATCTGGGGACCATTTATTTAGATACAACCCCTGCTGTCCCATAAAATAGGGGCCATTTCTGAAGATTAGGCTTCTGTCATCCGAGCTCTCGAAGACGAACACATAGAATCCTTTGCCTACGAAGTAGCTTTTAACCCCTTCTTTGATCAAGGGAGACCAGTTTCTTTGTGTCCAGTCCTCCACCGACTTGGGGGAAGGCCAGAGACCCGTAAACTGGCCTATCAACCCTTTCTCAGCTAGATTCATGGCAGCTTTGCATATTTCTTCTTCAGGTAGGGCAATCGTTGGGATGGAATCAAGCTTCTTAACGAATTTCTGCTGGCTAGCTGAGGGTGGGCGTTTCGAGCTGGTAGCTACCATGGCTTTGAACGCCGCGATCTCTGGTGGAAGGGTATGGGGGGGGGGGGGGGGGGGGGGGCAGAGCCCCCGCTGTGCTCCATGAAGGGTACTGCAAGGCTTTGCGATGGGGCGTAGCAGCTGCAGGCCTAGTAGGCAAACACTCAAGAAATGAAAGATTCGAAGTAGATCGTCAGGCGCAGGAGAGAGGCTGAATCATCCAGCAAAGAGCTCGTGAGCCGAAGCTGGCTGGCGGTCAGAACCAGCAGCAGGGGCGGCTAGGTCTCAGGAGCATAGATCCTAACTTTTTATTTTTTCCAACATGCAAAATAGAATTTTAACTTATTATTTTAAATAATTTTTTAACAAATATATTAAACATTAAATATTTAAATTTGAATCTTTATAAAATTATATATATATATATATATATATATATATTTGGTAAATATTTAAAATATATATATACATCGTTTTATTAAATATTTAAATATTATATACAGTATTTTATATATATATATATATATATATATATATATATATATATATATATATATATAATTGAAATAATAAATATTTTATTGATATTAAATTAAATTAAGTTTGAATAATTCTATTATATTTAATTTACCAATAAAATACAAAATTATATAAATATAATTATACAAATATAATTAAAAAATTATAAAAATATAAATTAAATACAATTATATAAACACAAATTGATGTAATACAAATGAAATATAATTATTTAAAAACGATTATCAAATGCAATCATACAATTATGCACGGTATCTAAATCAAATAAAATAATCCAAACAAAATCAATTAAATAATAAAATTATACAAATACAATTATTCAAATAGAAAACAATTACAATTATTTAAATACAAGTACGTAATATCATACATAAACATAAAAACATTAAGCATCAAATATTATCATTCCCCATATATACATATTGGAGGAATGATAAAAATTGTGCTCTAATGCTTGTATGTGTGCATTTATATAAAGAGCTTCTCTTAGCTTCAAGAATCATAAATTCTCTACTGACGAGGCCAACCACGTGAAGGTGGAAGCTCATCTGGCCTCCCCCCTCACTTCTAGCCTATAATTACACTACACTCATCACTCCCCAAACCCCACCTTTTATTTTAAATCACATACAATATGCCATCCACATTCATTCTAAATACATAGATATAAAGGAAAACCAAGTAATAAACATTATACACTAGCATCAATGCACATCTAATTTCCATTAATACATGACTACATATCAAATTTTGCAAACATAAAAACATACAAAAATATAAGCATTATATTTTTAATCACATTACAAACAAAGGAATTGTAAATACACAAATCCCAAAAATTGTCAAACATACAAACACTAGATGCCATGCACAACTTATCATTGTGCGCAGAAAGAAAGAGCACAGAAGGAAGGCTAAGAGCTATGGATCTGTAAAAGCAGAGCGCTAACAAAAGAAGGAACCGGTACGGGAATGATTAGAGCATAGCAGGCAGGAGAATAAAAGCATAGAGCGAGAGTTTCAAAAGCGAAAAGCTATAGGGTCAAGAGCAAAGAGCTAGAGTCTTATTGGAACTTTGTAGGTCGGGTGAAAGAGCTGCTTGGTGATCCCTAGGTTGCAGCATGTCTAATCCTCCTCGCGCCGCTGCCGCCGTTTCTAGGACCGACCGACGCCTCACCTGCACAGGTACCTTCAGAGATAGAATTTATATATATCTCCAATCTCTAGTGCCCATGTAGGCACTAAGCATTGAAAAAATAAATTCACACACACTTCAAAGTACATGTCATACAATAACATTGGAAATACTACATGCAAATCAAACTCAAAAGACAACCATATAGAAACATGATCACATATCAATTGCACTCTACAAATATTGTAAATGCATAAGATACAAGCACATGGAGATACTACGCATTGCCAAATGAAATTTCACACACATTTATTCTAAAGTACCTATCCAAATGTCATGCACAATCATTGTAAATACACAACCATACAAATGCAACCAAAACCACAAACATTGTTACAATCATGAATACACATCAAAAGACAAGCATACACAAACATAGAAACATCACATATCAATTGCACCCTAAAAATATTGTAAATGCATAAGATACAAGCATACGGAGATGCTACGCATTGCCAAATGAAATTTCACACACATTCATTTTAAAGTACATATCCAAATGTCATTAAAATCATTGTAAATACACAACCATACAAATGCAACTAAAACCACAAACATTTCTACAATCATGAATACACATCAAAAGACAAGCATACACAAACATAGAAACATCACATATCAATTGCACCCTAAAAATGTTGTAAGTGCATAAGATACAAGCACATGGAGATACTACGCTTTGCAAAATGAAATTTCACACACATTCATTCTAAAGTACATATCCAAATGTCATACACAATCATTGTAAATAAAAAGCCATACAAATGAAACTAAAACCACAAACATTTGTATAATCATGAATACAAATCAAAATACAAGCATACACAAACATATAAACATCACATCAATTACACCTTGAAAATATTGCAAATGCATAAGATACAAGCACATGAAGATACTAAGCATTGGCAAATAAAATCTCACACGCATTCCAAAGTACATATCCAAATGCCATACACAATCATTGTAAATACACAACCATAGAAATGAAACTAAAACTAGAAGCATTGTTACAATCATGAATACACATCAAATTTTGATCACCATACACAAATAATATTGCAAATACAAAAACATACAAATATCACCCATCAAATTTTAATCATCACAAAAACACATGTTGTAAAGGACACAAACACACGCATACAAATTTAAAAATACATATCAACATGCCACACATATTCATTGTAAATACAAACATTAAAACTCAAACAACAAACATTGTGATAGACAATCAACAAACAATACATATCAGCGTGCCATACATATTCATTGTAAATACAAACATTACAACTCAAACAACAAACATTATGATAGACAATCAACAAACAATACATATCAACATGCCATACATATTCATTTTAAATGCAAACATTAAAACTCAAACAACAAACATTATGATAGACAATCAGCAAACAATACATATCAACATGCCATACCTATTCATTGTAAATGAAAACATTAAAACTCAAACAACAAACATTATGATAGACAATCAACAAACAATACATATCAACATGCCATAGATATTCATTGTAAATGCAAACATTAAAACTCAAACAACAAACATTATGATAGACATTCAGCAAACAATACACATCAACATGCCATAGATATTCATTGTAAATACAAACATTACAACTCAAACAACAAACATTATGATAGACAATCAGCAAACAATACATACCATACATATTCATTGTAAATGCAAACATTAAAACTCAAACAACAAACATTATGATAGACAATCAGCGAACAATACATATCAACATGTCATAGATATTCATTGTAAATACAAACATTACAACTCAAATGACAAACATTATGATAGACAATCAACAAACAATACATATCAACATGCCATAGATATTCATTGTAAATACAAACATTACAACTCAAACAAGAAAGATTATGATAGACAATCAGCAAACAATACATATCAACATGCCATAGATATTCATTGTAAATACAAACATTAAAACTCAAACAACAAACATTATGGTAGACAATCAGCAAACGATACATATCAACATGCCATACATATTCATTGTAAATAAAAACATTAAAACTCAAACAACAAACATTATGATAGACAAACAACAAACAATACAGATCAACAAGCCATACATATTCATTGTAAATACAGACATTAAAACTCAAACAACAAACATTATGATAGACAATCAACAAACAATACATATCTTTTTTTTTTTTTTTGTGTAAGTCGGATAGATATATTATGAAACAAAAATATTGTACAAAACATCTGCAGTGGCAGATCGAGACCTGATGAAGACAGTACAAAAGACACAAGACACCAGCCCTGAGACAACCAGAAACTATGATTCTTCAAAAAGCTAACCGCACACCGCGTAGGGTGGCGTTAGCCATTTATCTCCTACGCATATCTATAACATAGATAATTCTTGAACTGCATCACTGTAACTAGCACACTATCAGGATAAGACAAAATTACAGTTCAAGACACCAGACAGACACCAGACAAAAAACCATAGAGGCCTACAGAAACAGACAACAGACAAAGCCAGAGAGATGGCACAAACATGACAGCAGACCAGGCCGAAGAGATGGCACCAACAAACCCGATTCACTGCGGGGGCATTCCAAACCTACTTGCAGTGTCCAATCCCTGTTCCAGGACATGCCTGTCCACTCTTTCCAGCAGGGATCGGTAGTTGTGAATTTCCTTCGGCGGTGCTTGCTGCTTGCTATCAGAACTCAGGGGATCCGGACTTAAGGTCTGCCGGAGAAGTCTAATAAGCAGTGTTAATTTCTTATTGACAGTTTCCGCCACATCATGCACAGCTGAAATTTTATTGTCCAACGCTCCGCAAATCTCAATCAGACTATTTAGTTGGGCTTCAGATATATGGTTTTCCCCTTGAGAGTTCTGGTTCCCAGCATCCATGGAATCCAGAGCTTTCGCCAAAAGGGTCTTGATCCGCCAGCTTTCTACTTGTGTGCGCACGAATTGAGTGGCGCGCCTGGATGCAGTGCCTGGGTCGATCAACCAATCTACCTCCCTTGCGATTTCCTCCTCATCGCGCGGCTGTTCCTCCTCCTTTACTGCAGCCTCCATCTCAGCAATTCTTCATTTGTTTCTTGTAGTTGTTCGAGTTTCATATGCGCTCCTTGCAGCCCGGAGCTCCTGGTTTGCATTGATGCTCCGACAATTCCCAGTATCCATATCGTCCCTGTTACCCGTCGCTTGAATAGCAGCTCGGACTCGAGAACAATTGTAACCCAAATTAATGCCTTTAGAAGGAGTGAATGCAACATTGCTCCAGCAGTTAGTTAAATAACTCTTTGCCGTGAGGTTTCCCACGCTAAGCCTCACCTCCCGAAACATCGTGGGAGTATTGCTATCATAGTTCCTGTGGGTGGCCGTGAATGCTGCGTGATGTCACCTGCTATACAAATAAATGTTGTTCATGCATTGATGAATATATTCGTGCCAAATGTCGATCCTGTTGAGGGGGCAGCTGCAGTAGTCCCTTTGAAGTATCAACTTGAAGATGTGATCTCTGTTCACCCTTTGTTGCCATAAGTGCATACGCCTAGCTTGTCCTTTCGATTTGTGCCAACCTTCGCCACTCATATCATCTCCCGAGTATTTCATCATGAGGGACCGATATAGTCTGCTGCTTTCCGGTTAAGCCCAGTTTAAATTTCCCACGTCCTCTCTTGCCAGCTATAGGCATCTCTCCTTAAGGTGAGGACAGTCCACTTGCTGCCAACATGTGTCCAATCCCCTGTCTTGGTTGTCAATGTTGTAGTTTGCCAAGTAATCAGCTAGCCCATTTGCCTTACGCCTGACCGATTGAAAGACTAAACCTTTCATTTCGCCGATTAACTTTGCAATGTTCTCCATCACCTTGGCGAGCCTCCAGTGTCTCGTGGCTTTGCATGCCTGAGTGCCTCCCTGAATTCTCTTTGCGACCGAAATAACCAGGGACGAGTCGCCTTCTACCACTGCATTGCCTGTCGGTAGATTCCTTAGAATTTTCAATCCTTGTTCTAACGCCGCGAACTCCATCTCATTGTTCGTGCCTTCCCCCAACTCTCTGCAGTAAATATGCACAATTTCTCCTTCCTGGTCTCTGATAACACCTCCAATGCCAGCTATCCCGGGGTTGCCTCTAGAGGCACCATCAAAATTCAGCTTCAAACCTCCCGCTGGCGGACAAGTCCATCTATCGGCCTCCGAGTTTGGTTGTTGCTGGTGTCTCGGCGTTGCGATGTTGTGGTTGATTTCCAGTTGAAAGCATTTCAAGATATGTAAGTCTCGATCTGAAGGCTTTTCGTTGGGATCTGTCTTGCACTTTGTCTGAATCAATTGTTTAATATTTGTAAGAATAGTTACTTTTGAATGCTCAATACTCCTGTTTTCATCCTGAAATACCCTCCTGTTGCGCTCTTTCCATATTGTCCACAGTACAAAGCTTGGCATGGCTTTCCATATATTATTGACTCTCTGGTTTTTGGAGAAATTGTTTTTCCACTTTAAAATCGTATTTTGGATGGACTCTCGGTTTTGGACTGAATTCCGCATAATTCCCTCCATCCAGTTCCATAGATGGTTTTCCCAATCACACGAATTAAATAGGTGGTTTATAGTTTCTTCTTCACCTGAACACATCGGGCATCTGGAAGGCCCTTCGAACCCTTTCCTTCGTAGATTGTCCCATGTCAGGGTTTTGTTCTGCATTAGTAACCATAAAAAGGTCTTAATTTTCGGCCAAAATAAGTTGTCCCACACTTTGTTGCACCAGGGCGTTGCTTCCTCCTGTTCTGCCTTTACTAACAGTTCCCTCGCTTCTTTTAATGAGAAATTCCCATTTCCTGTCATACCCCATCTGAGCTGATCCTCTTCCTCTGTTTTCCTTATCCTTCTCTTACGAATCTGACTGATGAGTTGTTTTATGCTCTCATTTCCCTCAATGTTTTTATCAACGTTGAGGTGTTTCCATTCTCTCCAGTTTGCATCTCTGCTGCTCAAGTCCCAGTAATGACAGACTCTGCTTCTGCCTTCGAGCTGGCTGAACTGTTTGAGATGTGCTAACTCTGGGGTGTCTAATTTGGGGAATTGTTGCCATGCATCTTCCCAAAACAGGGCTAGCCTACCATTGCGTACTTCCCAAAAGCTATTTTCCTGCACTAGGCTGCGGTTTTGTCTTGCAAGATTCCATATGGGCGAGCCCTTTGGAACCTCCTGCAATCTAATTAGATCCTGATGATTGCAGTTAGGGATGTACTTGTGTTTCCAATGTCTGGCCCATGGCAGATTGGGCTCTTTAATCCATCTCCACCATAGCTTTGCTCCACAGGTTATGTTGATCACCGCCGGATCCACAAGATTTAGTCCCCCCAAATATTTCGGCTTGCATAATTTGTTCCAGGCTACTAACGCCCATTTTCTCTTGTCCCCATTCCCTTTGGGGGCCGGTAGCATGGATAATAAGTACTGCGGTATAGACTGTAACACAACCTTTGTGAGGATTAATCTTCCTGCAAAGTTAAGCGCCCTGTGTGTCCAATGTTTGCATCTGTTTTCCATATTGGCTATGATCTTTTCCCAGTGCACTTTCTGCCAAGGCCGCAGAGTGAGGGGAGCTCCTAAATATCTCGAAGGTAAACTACCTATCCGGAAGCCTAGAAGTTGAGAAAGGTGAGCTTGAATAGCATGATGAGTGTTGAAGAAGAAGATCGTAGATTTGGAGAAGTTGATTTCCATCCCTGAGGCTCTGCTAAAGAGATCTAAGATTTCCTTGAATGCCAAGGCCTCTTTCACTGTGGGGCTGCCATGTAACATAGTGTCGTCCACGAACTGTTGATGAGTAGTAGCAGGAATAGTTAGGATCGGTTGAAGACCTTTAATTGCCCCTTCAACTTTCTTCTTGGCTATAATTCTGCTGAGACCCTCCATGAGGATAACGAATAGGAAAGGGGATAAAGGATCGCCCTGTCTTATTCCTCGCGAAGGTGAGAATGGTTCAGAGGGGGCCCCATTGACTAAGATCGAGAATCTCGCGGATTTGATGAGGGCCAGAACCCAGTTAACCCAATGCCTGTTGAAACCGAAAGCATCCAAAATTGCTTCGAGGTATTTCCAGCTCACCTTGTCATAAGCTTTTGATAAATCCAGTTGCATTAGCATCCCTGCTTTTTTCCTCGTGTGGAGAGTGTGGATCATCTCTTGAGCAAGGATAATGTTGTCTAATATTTGCCTTCCCTCTACATAACCCGATTGCTCTTCCGAGATGATCCCTGGGAGAATGGGCTTCAGCCTATTGGCAATAACTTTTGATATTATTTTATAGATAACATTACAGAGAGCAATAGGTCTGAACTTTTCAGGTGTATTAGCTTCCTCTACCTTTGGAATTAGCGCTATGAAGGTCAAATTAATGGATTTGAGAATGGTTCCAGAACGCCTGGAGTCCTCTACAACCTCCCAGATATCCTACTTCACAATGTTCCAGCAGGCCTTGTAAAAATTGATTGTGAACCCGTCCGGCCCAGGGGCTTTATCGTTTGGCATGCTTCTTACAGCTTCCTCTACCTCTTACAATGTGATTTCCCTATTAAGGGCCCAGTTTTTATCAGAGTTTACGGCTTTAGGAATGGCTTTTAGAAGTTTCCTAATGGCTTCTCCTCTGTTTGACTGCGGTTCCTGTGCTATGGATCTGAAGTGAGCTGTGAGAAACTCTGATATGTCATGGTGGTTCTTAACTGACTCCCCATTTTCATTTCTCAACTCAAGAATTTTGTTTGAACTTCTGTAATCTAGAGCAGATCTATGAAAAAATTTTGTGTTCTGCTCTCCCTCTTTTAGCCACTGAATCCTTGATTTTTGCCTCCATAGGATTTCTTCATGCCGACATCGACTATGCCACTGTTGAGTTAGGGTCTTTTCCTGTTCGATGGATTCCTCACTGCTTTGTCCAGCTGCCCATTCTTTGTTAATTTGTTCTAACTGATTTTTTATAGAGGTTTTTTCCTTGAAAATGTCCCCAAAAACTGTTCTATTCCACTCTTTTATCTTATCCTTTGTAAGTCTTAATTTCTTCTGCAAATTGAACATTTTAGAGCCTTCACCCTCCATAGGTTCTGACCACCATTTTTCAACCATCTGAAGGAAGCTAGGATGATCCAACCAAAATTTTTCAAATATGAAGGGTTTATTCCTTGGTGTGCCATGAACATCTGCTATGAGCGATATTGGCCAGTGGTCCGAACCTCCACTGGGAAGGATATCTGACTCTACAAGGATACCATCCATTATGATGCTCTCGGAAACTAAAAATCTGTCCAAGCAAGAGGCTATCATTCTATTTCCCCCTCTTCTATTGTTCCAAGTGAAATTGCCACTCTTGGTGTGAATGTCAACCAATTTAGCATTCTCAATGAAACTAATGAAAGACTCTGCATCCCTATTGAGTTTCCTAAGACCCCCTTTCTTCTCTAGAAGGGTTGTTATCATATTGAAGTCACCCCCCATAATACATTTGGACATTGGGTGCCTGCTAATAAGCCTATTTAAAGAATCCAGGAAACTGATTTTATCCTCTATCTTCTGAGGTCCATATACATTTACACATAAAAAAGATTCAGAATTACCTGTGGGTTGAGCTTCCACAGCAATGAAGTGCTTGTTCGCTTCTGCAGATAGTATTTGAAGTTCTCTTGTGTCCCATAGGGTTGCCAGTCCTCCTTCTCTGCCCTGACTTTCAACTTCTAGAAAATTTATGTGCCTTCCTATCTTCTTGGTTAACCTTGTCATGTTGGATCCATTGCATTTTTTTTCTTGTAAGAACATGATTTCCGGTCTATATTTCTGGAATTTGCGTTTCATCATTCTGTTCTTTGCTTGGCTATTTAGCCCTCTTTCATTCCAAGAAATGATCTTCATGATAAACTTAAGGGGTTATTGAAAGGACGGGAAGGCGCTAAGAGCCTTCATTTTCCCTGAGTTGATAATTATCATTCCTAGCTCCTGTACAGCTTCATTGCTTGTCTTTCGGCCCCTTTTCTTCTTTTGCCGTGAGCTTGATGAGTTCCAAAGAAGACTCTTCGGGTGGAGACTATTACCTCTTGCGATGCCTAGCTTTCTATGTTGCCTTTCTAGAGATGCTTTCTGCCTTGCTGTAAACAGATCACTGATTTTTTTGATTTCTTCTTCTGGTACAGTTTCTATACCTTGATTTTTCCAATTCTCCACTATGGCAGGTAGATTCATCCCTTCCCTGGCTGAAAATTCCTCCAACTCAATGTCCTCGCTCCCTCCATCACTGGTCAACATGTCTGTGTCCTCCTCCGGCTCTTCTGGTTGCTCCCCCATTTGGACTTCGTTGTTGTTGTTGTTCTCTTCTTCTTCTTTCCTGGTTCGTTCTTCCTTGTCTCTTGGCTCCTTACTGCTGCTTTGGTTTTCTGTAACTCCTCTGAGTCTGTCTCCAGATCCAAGAGCTCAAAAGTGTTGCTGTTGTTGTTTCTTTCTATTCCTGTTCTATGTGCCCTTCTTCTGTTGGCTCTCTGCCTTGACTTCGGGGTTATAAAGTTATCTTTGCCTTTGTTTGCTGGTTCTGTTTTAATGTCCTCCTCCTTCTTGTTCATAGGGCATTCCCTTATTAGATGTCCGTGTTCATGACATTTCCGGCAGCGAAACGGGATCTGCTCATAGTCTATTGCCTGAAAATAATCCTCATCCCTGTATTCGAGCCATAATCCCTCGTACAGTGCCCCTGATACATCCATTTCCACGCATATTCTTGCGTAGGAAGTGTATTTCTTCTGCAATGTTGCCTCTGAGGCTTTAACAAAAGTCCCCAACTGGTCTCCAATCTGCTTTAGAGCATTCAAACCCCAATAGTCTATCGGGAGAGAAAACAAGCGGATCCACACTGGAACCTGAGTGAAGGATTCCTTCTCCGGAGCAAAGTTCGGTTTCCATGGTCGTATGTATAAACCAGTTGAGGCCATGAAATACGGGCCTCCATCGAAAATCCTGTCCTTGTCTTCCAGGTTAGTGAACACAACTGTAAAGAAACCTTTGGCTCCCAAATGCAGTTTGACATCTCCTCTGGGCTTCCAATGCTGTCTGATCCACTGACACAAGGCTCTTTCAGTTGGCCACATTCCCATGAACTTGCAAATGACCGCATGTTCTGTCATGTGCTCTCTATAGGCTTGTATTTATGGATCCGTTATTACAACTCTAAGACTGTCAGCTTTCCTTGGTTTACAAATACCATTTGCTGTTGAGTCTTTGTTGGGGTTCGAGCTTGTGTCCCCTTCCTTCTCTTTGTTCCCCCGCCTGCTGTCTGTGGGCTCCTTGTTTGCTCCTTGTTGTTTTTCCTTGTTTCCTGTCAGATTTTGTCCTGAAGCGTTTCTGTCTTCATTCTCTTCCAGACCCTCATCTTCTTTGCCTTGGTTTATTGTATTACTGCTTGGTTCATTGTCTTCCACCTGTGTTTTCTCCTTGTTTTTCCCGCCGCTCTGCTTGAGCCTGTCATTCCCGGGGATTCTGACTCCCTCCTTTGCTTGTTGTCTCTGTTTCTGCATGATTATTTGTTTATAGGTGGGGGTCCCAATGGACCCCTCTGCACCCATCTGGACAGTCAGCCTTTGTCCCCTTCTTAACAGTGCTGCTATCCGTGATCTGTTCACTTCCAGCTCTGAAACTGTAGCAGTTACTCAGAAACCCTCGTTTCCGCCATGGTCTCCTGCTTGCTCTCTTCTCCTTAACAAACAATACATATCAACATGCCATACATATTCATTTTAAACACAAACATTAAAACTCAAACAACAAACATTATGATAGACAATCATAAGAAAAACACAAAATGTCATCAATCATGAAACATTACATTAAAATAACATTAAATTAAACAATTGATCATGGCGCTAAATTAACTTAAAATCAATTTATCATGATGCTAACTACTTTTAAATGTAACAGAAAAGGAAAATTAAACACTAAGAAGTGGAAAAAGAGAGAGGATGCACAAACCCTTAAGAATGACCATGGTTCATTCTTAAGGGCATGGATAAGGGGCTTTCTAGCCCCTTCAAACAAAAAAAATATATTTTTTTATTATGAGAGTTTCCAGAGTAATTACACAATGAATAAATACATGTTAATTTCTTTTGAAAGTGATTAATGTCATAATCATTCCATCTCTTCAGTCACGAACATGATGGACATGAGAATGCTTCACATGCACATATATTCCAATGATTCTCTGCAAAAATAATATAGTTTAAAACTCAATGACAATCCATGCTTTCTATATAGTGTAACAAAAAATACATAAATTGGTTCATCATTTAAGAAAGAGACTAACATAATTTGATGATTGAAGTTATCTTCATAATTCAACAGGGTGAAATTTCACTGCTTATATTGTAAAAGTTGGTAGTATCATCCTTTTAATTCCTAATGTAAGTTCTGGAAAATCATTAGGAACATTATTTTAGACTCCTATCTTCTCTATATCTATTCTTTCTATTTCACAGTTTTTATCTTGAACTACTCTCTATTCGACATTTTTTTCTTCAACTGTTAAGATTTAATATTTATGATTTATCTAGTAATTTTTTTTTGAACATAACTATAACGAAAAAAGAAAATAGTGAGCACCTATGTATGTTGAAGCTCATCAATAAAATGGTTGAGCACCTGAGTATACGGAAGCCCACCAGTTCTTTGCTGCGTCCATTCCTGTTTGAAAATGAATCCCAGACTAATGAAATCAAATTACTTTTACTTACTGGAGTGGAACAAATAAAATTTAGTGAGTTATCCAAATTTTAGAAACCCACACCAATGAAATCAAATTACTTACTGATTTGTCATTCCGGGGATCAATATTCACAAAAAATACAGAATCTGATCCCTTGGATTTGATTTGTGATTCCCGGGATTAATATTCACAGAAAATCCCTTGGAGCTTTAGTACCGAATTTGTTCCACGCACGCACTAAGTCCCACAGGGACCGGTACAGGTAAGGCAACCAAACAAGGGCCACACGCTGGAACAGGTAGGCAGCAACTAAACAAGGGCCACGCATTGGCACAGGTAGGCAGCAACCAAACAAGGGCCACGCACTGGAACAGGTAGGCAGCAACCAAACAAGGGCCACGCACTGGCACAGCTAGGCAGCAACCAAACAAGGGTCACACACTTGTACAGGTAGGGAAACCACTGCCAGGATCTCTCTTGAGATATCCCGCCATTCCTATGCTATGCTGAATCGAAATGGATCTCAAATCCAAAGGGAAGCTTATTTCACGTTCATTCTGCGTCGCATTGAGTCGCGGATGTAAGCTAATTTCGGCAACACAGCAGCAGTCCGTGGTGTCCCAGGTGTGGATGATCTTTCATGTTCTCTGTGTGCATCATTGCCAGGTCAGGATCTTCAATTGCTTTGCTCGTCCTTGAGATATCCCTTCATAACACTCCCAACCTCGACCATCTGCACTTCACCTATCAAATCCAATTCCAATTCCAATTCCGCTGGGCCCAACCTTGCCCATCTGCCCAATTCCAATTCCACTGGGCCCAACCTCGCCCATTCTGCTTGGCCCAACCTCACCCATCTGCCCAATTCCGCTAGCTTTCATTTCGTGGGCTGCAACTCAAACTCTTTCTCACCACACTCACATTTCCAAGGCATGTGGGTGGGTAACAAAAAATCTCAGCGCTTCAATTTTCAGCAACACAGCAACGGGCGGAGGCTGAGCTTATGGTTGGTTCCGTCCCTGTCGAGAGGCAAGAATTGGTTAGAGCAAAGCAGAGCAGGCACTGTGTTAAGAAGAGGCAGGAATTGAGTTGAATTGAGCAAAGCAGAGCAGGAATTTTGCGTTAAGAACAATAATGGCCATTGCCATTGGAACTGCGATTTATGCATTTTAGGGACGTTGGGAGCCACCACATAGCCGTGTAACCAAAATGGCCGATCTCAAATCAAATTTGTTCCTGCTCATCCCACTCATTTAATTTGAATATATAACCATAAAAGCAGAGAGAGATGCAAAGAAATTTACCCAATCTACCTGGGATTCAATCCTTTCGCACGCCTTTGGATGTACCAATACCAATTCATATTTAAGTTTAACCTGCCAATTCAATTCAATAATACTTGAACAACAACAGAGCAAGTCAATTGCATTGAATTACAAAATTCATAAGTAAATATCTTGTAAGAACAGAGCAAGTCAATTGCATTGAATTACAAAATTCATAATTAAATATCTTGTAAGGTAGGTAGCCAATCTAAAATCTGTAACGAAACTATTACATATACAGATATTTGCATACCTGGTATGGTATTGAGAAGCCTGATGGATGTGGGTGGATATCTTCTCATATACATACTTGGGATGGGATTGAATCCTCCTTTAGCGCCCACCTGCTGATTTAAACAAAAATGAATTGATGTGAATGTCTACCTCCACCTCCCAGTACCGCACTGCACAACACACATACACAAGACAAACAAGACAAAACCAGACCAGACAAAACTCAGACAGACCAAACCAGACAAAACTCATACAAACAAAACAAAACATGACATGACATGGAGCTCCAAGACTCAATACACACAGGACGACCCATACAGTGCAGGCAGCCATGGGAGAAGGAGAGGGAATGGAAAAGGCAGCGATTCTGACCAGGGTTGCAAATAAATAATGGTTGGATTCAACGATCATGCTTTCACCTCTGCAAAAAAAGCTTGCTGCCAGCTCTGCAAAAAAGAAGCTTTTCTTTGACCACCACCTCTGCAAAAAAAAGCTTGCTGCCAGCTTTGCAAAAAATCGCAATGTCAGTCTCTTTCTAATTATTTCACATATATACTTTCATAAAGATACTTGTATCCATAGTTACCAGACTCAGCTGAGTTAACTTGGCTAGTCTGACTCTGCTAGGATCTAAATTTGAGCAGATCAGACAGAGTCAAAGCTTTACCTAGTCAGAACTCAGGGTCTAACTCAGACTCGAACAAAACTTGAGAGTTATCTCAAGATCTGACTTGGGCTTGGGCAAGAATCAGGTAAAAATTGACAACTAAAAAGTAAAAGTTTTGTCCAAGTTATTTTCTTTTGCCCAACTTTCGTGAATTAAGTCTCAAGTCTTGCCTGATTTTAAGTCAAACCTTGTTTCTTTGTCCATGCTGAGTTGCACATAATTCTGTATAGAAACAGTTTCCTTAATGCTATTTTATAGACATATAATTGAGTTTAGGATCAGCTGATGCTTCCTTCACTTTTTTTAATGAGGTTTGTATTTCCAGAATCTCTTTTGTACCAAATCTCTTTTAGGAAGTAGCTATTCCCTGAATATGAAGTTATGCATTATTTCTCAGTTCTCAGTTCTCAGTTTTCTGTTTTGTTATGGATAAAAGATGTAGTTAGCATGCTATGCCAAGTTTAGTCATAGAGATTAGTAATGAAAATCCAAATACAACATATAAAAGATAAGGTTGACAGTGGATGGTTGATTGGCTCCCAAGATACAATAATTATATTTTCCTTTCCAGTGATCACTTTGTTGGTGGATTTTTTGGTATTTTTCACTTGTTCATGCTTCAGTCTTGTGTTTCAAGCTTTGGAATATAATTTCCTTCATTCCATTGTTGCTCAAGTTCATCGGCTTTATTGCATCTAAGATTCACTCACTTACACACAAACATAGGAAATGCATAGGAATTCGTTTAATTCAGATACAGAACTAGAATAAAGAACAAAGGAAGAAAACATCCTTATTTGTCAAAACCATGCTGATTATTATTGCTAAGGCTTAATACCATGAAGAATGACCGGTGAATAGGACTACAACAAAACCTACTTAGATACATACTTAGACTGACACTTCGCTACATAAACAGCTGCATTGAAACTGACTTACTGAGACAGTCATCCATGTAGTTTTTAATTTCTCAATACTACTTTGCCGTGATTGACAAAACTATTCATCACCTGTTAATATGTCGATCCTATATTTTTCTCCTGTACTAGGCAGTGTGTGGCATAAATGGGCATGTGACTACTCTGTGAAGAAGCAATGATAAATTTTCCAACCATCAGAAATAATGGAAACTCCAGATTTATTTCAACTAGATTTCTCTTCAAGCACCCCTTCATAAGATTCCTTTCCTTTGAAAACAATGTTGTTCTCACCTTTTGAGAATTGGGGCTTGTGTCCTCTCAGATATTCATTTTTCAATCTGAAGGATGTTGTTCCAGGATGGTGAGAAATTGGAAATAGATGTTACAACATGCAAAAGTGCACCTTGTGATCTTCCTATCAACTTCTTTTCCTTCACTGTACCACATGGCATCCTTTCTGCCATCTGACTATTGTTCCTACCTTGCTACTTAGACAATCAGAGGTACTTGTTGAATGGTGGGTCCTCCTTCTAGGGGATGCATTCTCCTTGAGTTGCTTTGTCTGCAATTTCAGCTTGGCTTGTGTTTCTTATATAAGGCATCCTGTTCAGCATGTTGAGTGTATTAGGGTGGAGCTAGACTCCATGACCACTCATGCAAAAAGTGGGCCCTTATGGGAGTGCAAGACTCTTGGCAAAACTTATCACTTTGTAACAATTAAATTCATGTGTTCTTCCCTTGGCCTAAGAGTCAATTTGGTGGTATGGTGACAAAAGAGGATAATTACTTTGAACAATGGGGATTTAATGACTTGGCTAGCACTTTGAGATGAAGATGTAACCATTTCAATGCTGGAAATCATTGGAAAGTAACCATCAACTGTTGTTGCACTCATAAACTTGTTGGCTGCGCTGATAAACCTACTGGTTGCACTCACTACCTTACTGGTTGCATTTTATGTTCTACATCTGGAGAACAACATTTCATGTTTTACATGGCTTTTGTATCTGTGTTATTTTGGTTACCATTGCCTGTTCTACAACTGGAGGACAACTTTTTACGTTCTACATGGCTTTTTTGTCAGTGTTATTTTGGTTGCCATTGTTTAGGTGTTCAGGTTTTCTTCCCTCTTTTGTAAATTAGTGATAGGAGTTGCTTTTTCGTAATAGTAATCAGAGTTTCTTTCTCATATTAGTAATGTAAATGCCTAATAAATTTGAAGTTACAAATTTAGTGGAAGTAATTCATTTTGCTACTCCTAAAAGCTTGTGTTAAGAGTAAGAGGGCTATTAATGGGACATGCCACTGTAGCAATAAGAATTGCAGTTATTGTGGATATGGATATCACAAAGATAACTGAGAATAGAGACTAAGAATGTCTATATGGATAACCCCCAGTCTCCCAATTTGCATTTATCTGTTCATCAACCATTCGTACAACTTAGGATTCATAAGAGGCGATGCATCATCTGCAAGGTACATCGCCCTAAACCAGTCTTATGGCCTGGCGAGAGAATATTGGTTAGGCCCTTGGGGTATTGTCCTTAGCAGAGAACATTGTCCTACTAGCTTAAAATATAAAAAATTTCCATAAACTTTGTCTTCCAGTATTTAGCTGTCAAGTTTGGTCTTTCAGTATAAAAGCTCCGGCATTTTTGATCATCAGCAAATAAAATTTAAAAAACAGGGTTCAACAGGGTTTTAGTGTTTCCATTCAATTTGTTTTATAATCTTTGACTTAATACTCATTATTTGAATTAAGTTTGTTTACTATCAATCTTTGTTCCCTCGATTGGTCTTTGCCCGCTAGCAATTGAGAATAAATTAGCCATCCATATTCTCTCTTACGGCTAATGGCTGCATGCATGGAATTCACTTTTACTGTGTTTTTAACCAACATACAATGTGATGACTCTATCACATTGTATTTATTTTTCATATCACGTTTGGGCCATTGCTACGTTAGCTGGTAAAGATAATTGTATCCATAGTTACTAGACTCAGCTGAGTTAACTTGGCTAGTCTGACTCTGCTGGGATCTAAATATGAGCAGATCAGACGGAGTTGAAGCTTAACTTAGTCAGAACTAAGGGTCTAACTCAGACTCAAACAAAACTTGAGAGTTATCTCAGGATCTGACTTGGGCTTGGGCAAGAATTAGGTAAAACTTGACAACTAGAAAATAAAAGTTTTGTCCAAGTTATTTTCTTTTGCCCAACTTTCCTGAATTAAGTCTTAAGTCTTGCCTAATTTTAAGTCAAACCTTGATTCTTTGTCCATGCTGAGTTACACATAATGGTTTATAGAAACAGTTTCCTTAATGCTATTTTATAGAGACATATAATTGAGTTCAGGATCAGCTGATGCTTCCTTCACTTTGTTTAATGAGGTTGTTTGTATTTCCAGAATCTCTTTTAGGAAGTAGCTATTCCATGAATATGAAGTTATTCATTATTTCTCAGTTCTCAGTTTTCTTTTTTGTTATGGATAAAAGATGTAGTGAGCATGCTATGCCAAGTTTAGTCATAGAGATTAGTAATGAAAATCCAAATACAGCATATAGAAGATTAGGTTGACAGTGGATGGTTGATTGGCTCCGAAGATACTATAATTATATTTTCCTTTCCAGTGATCACTTTGTTGGTGGATTTTTTGGTATTTTTCACTTGTTCATGCTTCATTCCTGTGTTTCAAGCTTTGGAATATAATTTCCTTCATTCCATTGTTGCTCAAGTTCAACAACTTTATTGCATCTAAGCTTCACTCACTTACACACAAACATAGGAAATGCATAGGAATTCGTTTCATTCAGAAACGGAACTAGAATAAAGAACAAAGGAAGAAAACATCTTTATTTATCAAAACTGTGTTGATTATTATTGCTAAGGCTTAATACCATCAAGAATGACTGGTGAATAGGGCTACAACAAAAGCATGGAAAGCAAAATTTGGGAATTTTACTTCCATGAGGAATGACTTATGCATAAAACAAAATTTGGTCGTTCTCATTATTTACTACTTACAATCACAGTATTCCCTTTCTCCCCATCTCGATGCTATATTTAATGGAATTTGATATTGTTTTTATGTTGAGCTTGAACAACACCATAGGTTGACTGATTCAAATTTGGAAAAAAGTATGAAAGGTATAGCCAAAATTATGCTAGAAAATCTAGGTCCAACATCTATAGTGTTCTGGGATATAAAAGCGAACACGAATTCATTCTTTTATTTTTTAAACAAGAACAATTTATGTTTATATTATGAAAGATAGTTTACATACTGTGAAGTCTTGTTTAGAGGCAAAACATACTTAGATACATACTTAGAGTGACACTTAGCTACATAAAAAGCTGCATTGAAACCGACTTCCTGAGACAGTCATCCTTATAGTTTGTAATTTCTCAATACTGCTTTGCCGTGATTGACAAAACTATTCACCACTTGTTAATATGTCGAAGTATATCTTTGTCTGCCTTACAGGAACCCCCAACAGGGTATCCTCCAGAGGAGTGTCATTTGGAGTAGAGTAAGAAGTGCTTGAATCAAAGCCTTCACTCCACTATGATGGGAGGTACTTCCTTGAAAGCTGACCATAGATTCTAGCATATTGGGATAAGAAAACAGAGTTGTTCAATGGAACTTTTATGTTGCATAATCTCTGTACAGAGGCCTCTTGAAGCTGGGATTTGGTCTCTTGAAGTTGAGAGCCTTTTGAAGCTGGGATTTGGTCTCTTGAAGTTGAGAGCCTTTTGACGCTGGGATTTGGTCTCTTGAAGTTGAGAGCCTTTTGAAGCTGGGATTTGGTCTTGTGAAGTTGCTTTGTAGGGAGTGAGAACTTCAATAGTTGTTGGTCTCACTTGCAAGGAATTAATGCTGGAAGCCAATCCTTCACAGAGAGTTGAGAACAGAGGAAGCACGGAGAGAAGGAAAGCGTTCCCAATATAGCCTGCTAGCTGAGTCATAATGTTATATGTTGAAGCAAGGACACCACAGCTCCTCCTTTCTTCCATACTGCGATCTGAGTCCTGATAACATTAAGCTTTCCTTGTTTTTTGTGTTTCATTTTCATGGAAAATTCGGACATGTTTATATTTTTTTCCAACACAATGCGCTTTCCCTCCCAAACGTGGAATTTCCTTAGAGTCTCTCTAAATCTGTTTATGTTTCTTTCTATCTCGACATTCAAAGAACTTGAAATTCCCATTTATGGAGCTACTACTACTTGTCAGTCTCTAAGTACTGTTAGATCTTCTGAGGTGTTCTTTTGTAAGTTTTAATATGAGTATTCCTTTTGAGTGATGCCAAGGATTCTACATAGTTGTTGATTGCTACTCCAATGCCCCAAGTTAAATTTTCAAATAACCTTTCTTTTGTTGTTAAGATTATCCATGCCATGAATGAATGGCTTGGATCTCCTTTTGATGTTCATCAAAGGGCATTTGTTAAAATCTTCGCATCCAATCATTAATATAATCAAATTTTCAGGAGATTACTTAAATGGGATTACATTCATGTACTTTTTTCGGTGCTGGTTTCCCTCCCTTTCTCTTCCCAATTTGCCAAATCATAAGTATTCTTCCAACCTTTTTCTTGTTGGCTTAATTCACTCTGCCTAATTTTTGAATTTTTCTAATCAAGTTGGCATTGATTCTTTAGACGTATTGGGAATATACCTATTTTCATTGAATATCTTGTCGTTTTGATCAGCTGTATCTTCGAAAGAGAATAATATTCCAAATTACCTTTATAATTGGCTTGTTTTTGAATCCTTCAAGCAATAAAAGAAACTAGTTACTGAACAGTTCTTCTTTAGAAGATGCTGTAATAGAGGAGGGGAGACTCATTTCTATAACCGACGAACGTAGGAAAGGGGGTTTCGTTGTTTACAAAACAATAGTCACATCTTGAAGGATCATTGATTCCTTGTTTCACCAGGTTCTCCTCTGTTAAAAGTGTCTCATTTGGCCAGACATTAAAAGTCAAGTTTGGAGATGGAATAGCTCAATTCGATCTTGTTTCATTTGATTTCTAGAGAGAGGAAGGATCCGCTCCTTCCAAGAAGTTTGAGGTATCCTTCTTTAATAATCTATTTTCTTGATTTAGTGCCCTGTTTTACTTATTCCTTTCTTATTGGAGCTTTCCCATCTGGGACTTGGGTCGAAGTTTGAGGTATCCTTCTTTAACAATCTATTTTCTTGATTGGGTGCCCTGTTTTACTTATTCCTTTCTTATTGGAGCTTTCCCATCCAGGACTTGGGTCAGAAAGGTCCAAAGGGTGTTCAGAGTATTAAGAAGGGAAATGGGATAGATCCACTTCGTTTAAAGGGGAAGAATGTGAATCAGCCTAGGAGGATATATGTGCCAAAAATGAAGGATTGTTAACTTTAGACCATCTTCTAAATGGAGAGAATTCCAGATTTGATATTTGAAGGGTTTCCAAGGACATGGTTTTCCAAATCTTTCCACAAGAGCCATCCTTTGGCTGTAAAGTTAGATAGTTGTATATTTATAATTTATTTCAAGCTCATGGCCTATCTAGACACTAAAATGATGTATGAGACCCACTTGTTTTTGAGACAAAAAACCCTCTCCACATAATATTTTCATTATTTAATTTACAATAGTGTATATCTAGACTAACTGGTTGTGCCATTTTCATTGTTTAATTTACAGTGGTATACATATCGTAGCTTTCTAGAATAACTCCTATTGTACTTGTATTTATGTTTGCTAATGGTGTCCCATGCAAAGCTTTCTAGAATATCTCCTATTGTACTTGTATTATGTTTGCTAATGGTGTCCCATGCAAATCTCCTGTTACATTTTAGTAAAAACAATGTTCACATATTTGTGTGGAGATGATGCTAGGTACCAATTCTGACTTCTTAATCAAAGGGATACTTTCATACTTCCGAAATGCTTCCAACACATTATATTATTGTGCAAAGTTGTTGTTTATTGTTGACAAGTATTTGTGCAATGCATTTCCATTTAAAAAAACAACAAAACAGAACTCACAAAACCTTCATTGAATTCACATGCATATGATGGGCGTAGAGCCGTCACATGCATTTCATAACATATAGTTTCAGTGGGATGTACTAATTATAAGTAGCGTCTTTTATCTTTTAATCGAAACGATAAAGTTTCATAACGTAAGGACATATCAACCTTGGACTTATTGGCTACCATTATAACACCAATGGTATATCCAACAATGCAAAAACTGGATATACCAATAATTTATGACTTAGCAAGGGTTGAGATGTCCTTTGTAGTGAGGGTGCCAAACCTTCTAGCCTTATCACAACAGGCGGAACATGCCCCTTGGAATTGAACCTGGGTGGATAGGAGAACAAACTATGCTCCCAACCACTTGAGCTACTAAGACGAGACAATAACCTTTGTGGTTATTGATTGGCATGGATGGACATGACAAAAGGTTGATAGCTAAAAATAGTTAGTTTATAGGTACCCTTGTTGATGGCAAGGTGCACCATGGACATGTCTATTGCCCTTTGTCAAACTTGGCACGTTGCAAATTTGTGTAGCTCCCATTAGTTAGGCCTACTAAGAGAAGCTCGGAAGGGAACTTGGCGATTTGCAAGTATGACACATGATGAACAATATTGGCATAAAGAACTTGATTAACTTTTATAGACTTGTGATCCTAGGATACATGTAGATTCCAAGAGTTGGGGATTTGCTATTTTAGGGTTGCAATGGATGGGTAGAAGTGCCCTAAGGCGTAAGCATCCGAGAGTACAATTGTACAATGCACTAGTTGGGTTCACATTCATTTGGCACACATCCACTGGATGAACTTCTTATGTGCACCATTGTTAAGCACACTTGGGTGCGATGGGCACATTTGTTGGGTGTGTGGCATCTCGGGCCCAACGTGATAAAGATGTTTGATAGTTGATGGAACAAGAATGAAGTGGGAAAATGCACCATTGGCCACACATTCATCAGGCACACATCAATTGGACACACTTGTTGGGTGTACCTTTGTTGTTTGTGTTTGGGCACCTTCAGCACAGCAGCATTGGATGTCAGATAGTGGATGGACAAGAAGGGGCAGAGACTAATAGGCACACATATGTTAGACATGCTTACTGGGTGCACCCTTAGGCACCAATGGCTACACATTCGTCAGGCACACATCAATTGGACACACTTGTTGGGTGTACCTTTGCTGGTTGTGCTTGGGCACCTTCTACACAACACCATTGGATGTCAGATAGTGGATGGACAAGAAGGGGTAGAGACTAATAGGCACACATATGTTAGACATGCTTACTGGGTGCACCCTTGCCATGTGTGCTTGGGTGCCTTGGGCACACTTGTTAGGTGTGTTGTGACTTAAGCACAACACCATTAGATGTTGGACAATTTGAAATCAAGTAATGAAGGGGGTTAAATGCATCATTGATCATAGAAGTTGGTGATGTGGACACTTGAGTCCACTTAAGCATAGAGAGGTTTGTAATATGCCAAAGAAGGATGCAAGTGTGAGACAAGTCTTGTATAAGTAGTGGACACCTCAAAGTTGCTAAGGCATCATCCATTGATCATTCACCAAGAGTGTAAATGAGCTCGATTATCGTGCTAAGTTCAAGGTTGGCATGGTAGGGTGAAACTGCACTAATTGAGTGAGAAGAATAAGAAGACAAGAATTACAAGAGGCAATCTTTCAATTTTTTAAAGGGTTTGGATTGTGAAAGTCTATTGGGTAGTAGTTAAGGCAATACTTTCTTTGACTCATTGTATATCTATAATAAAGTTGCAATTATATTGTTATATATCTGTGACTTTTTTTATATGATAACAGTAAGGCACTTGCCTTGGATGCTACCTCTACTTTGTGTGTTGTTATAATATGTTTACTTGAATGAATGTTATGTTCCTTGCAATGTATTTTGTTGGTTAAGTGTTAAGTATTGTTGGGATGTTTTAAAGGTTGTGGTGGGACATGTGCCTATTGTTTAATGAATTTGATTAAGTTGGATTCAATTGCATTTGACACATTGTAGCTTGCAGTAGAGTTATGAGTAGACCTCAAGTTAAAGTGTGTAGTGTGGTTGTTGTAGGTGTATGTTGGCCAACCGACTGTGGTTGAGTAAAACTAGTGTCACACAACCTCAAGAGTCAAAACAGGCTTGGGGAAACTTAGGTTCTTGTAGAAAAATTCTAGCAAACTGTAGGTTCATGACAAATCGTATCAAAGCAGTGCAAATGTTCATTATGTTTGACCAAACTTGAGGCAAATTAGTAGGTTTGGGGACAAAATCAACCACAAGAGTGACTTAAAGGTTGGAAAAAAAACTTTGTTCCTTTTTTAATCAAGCAATCAAGACTACATTTTTGCACAAAAGTTGAATACTTCAACCTCTCTTAACCATGACTTAGAAGGGCGCTTCAAGCTTCGGTGGCAAGTTAAGCAGGTTGACAAAAGTAGGCTGAGGTAGTAAAGTAGATTGAGTCTTTGAGACTTCGGGTAGATTCTTTGCCCATACCTATATGCAGATGGATGGTGCAAAAGAAGAGTATGTGATGACAATGAAGCAATTGAAATTGCCCAAATCTAGTGTTAAGAATGTTGTTTGTTTCCTTTATTATCAGAATCATTTTGCTATTGATTTTCCTTTGAAGAAGATGTTGGAAGACCCCGAAGTACTCCAAGTGCAAAAAAATTAGAAGATAAAAACAACAGTGTTGGGAGGAGCCCAAGTGTACCAAACTTCAAAGGAATAGGTTCTTGATAGGCAAATTTAGGGTAGAAACTCAAGAACAATTGTTTGCTAATGTAATGTTCTTGTGAATCAACCAAATTATTTGGAGTCTATATTTGTGAGTCACTAGAATTTCTTAAGGAGAACTTAAAGGAGAATTTTGAGTGGAGGCCAAGGTCATAAAGCTTTTGAAACACCTTAACATTATGTCTTTGATATGACCTTAGTTACAAAAATATGAAATGGTACTCATACATAAGAGAAAACACGAGAGAGAAAGTGTGAGAAGATGATAGTGAGGACTATATACATGTTATCATGCTCATATTATTAGTAAAATATTGTGAAACACTGATAAAGCTAGGCAAAGTTTCCAATAAAATGCAGATTGAGATCCTTTTTTATGGAGCTACCCAAAAGAACAAAGCAGAGTGAAAGTTGAGGATCATCATTTGATGCCACACTATATTGTTTGATAAAACTAAATTAATTAAATTGACATGCCTCCGACACGACTAGATGATATATCAAGAAGTTTTTAATTTTTTGAATTTAACTCATAATAATAATAATTATTATACAATGTTAAGGTCACATCCAAGCCAAAAACCAAATTGGTGTATGAGACCCCCTTGATTGTGGGACAAGGGACCCACCTCTGCGCAACGATTTGACTGCTAAGTGTATGAAGGCGTACATACTCTACCCCTTCTGTTTTGAACTTGTGACCTCTTAAGAGGAAACACATGCTCTTAACCATTAGGCCCACTCAGGTTGTATAATGATTAATACGTCAAAAACAAGAAGAATAATTGGCTCACATAGAGCTAGAGCTCTGTACCAGTACTTATAGAAGTATCGAACTTGAAGGCTTTATACAAAGACACATGAAGAAAGAGGAGTGTGTATAGGGAAGTGCACTACACTTGTTTGATAATTCCACACATTTTGAGGGCATGCCAATGGAAATGTCAATGTTGTTGGATACACTAGCATTCGTTAGTTTTAGAAAGTTCTCTTTGTCAAATATGTTGTTTTCATGAAGTAATATTTCCAACCAAGAGGATAAAGACTTTGCGTTTTTTTCCCAAAGGAAAGATCGTAATTTTCATTAATAATATATTGAAAATTGCATGTAGGAGATGATGTGAAGCATATCCAAAACTGTGTAGCTGATGTTGTGATAACATGTCCAAAACTGAGTAGGTCTTACAATTCAGATCCCACTATGTATCCAAACATAATACTGATATGTCTATACATACCTATCTATATATACATCGTCATACATATGAGAAAATTAAACATAATAAAAGCATGGTAGATGTGTGGTAAAATCATATAAGTGCATAAAATCTCCACAAAATGACAAGAATCCTTTTGTTATGCTTTGTCTTCATTGCTGCCAATATAATCTATGAATGGATTATGATAATACTGATAGTATCCGACTCCATTGTTCTCAATAATTAACCATGTGGTTATCTTGACTAAGGCATGAGTAAAGAAGACCTTCACTCGCTACTTTTCAACACTCCCTCTTAGCGAGGAAGGTGCTTCTGGAAGAACCTGGTCCACCTAGATTTGTCTCCTTTGCTACTACGTTTTTTGCGGTTGCAACTGCTCCCTATGAATTCAAAGGCTTCCTTGCTTTATCTCGCAGAATTTGATTTGAAGACCTGTTCTTTCCAACCATGCTCTATGAGTCCATCACTTTAGTGATAAGTGTCATGTATCCTGTGTACCTATGGGGTTGCTTCCTCTGGCTGAAGGTGATACTGGAAGATCCAACTCTCTCTTGATCTCCCTTAAACAAAACCTCTGCCCTCTCTCTCTGAAGGTGATACTGGAAGATCCAATCTCTCTCTTGAGCTTTGTCCCCCTCTGAGAACTACTTGCCTTTCTACTCAAGGTTGTGCTTGTCTCTACCTAGAACTTGTAGAGATTCTTTACCCTCACACCTATCTTGCTTCTTACATCCAGAAGCTAAATGTTGTAGGTAAGCCTTACCCCTCCTGAAGATTACATGATAACCCTTGTCATCATGGGTAGCTGTCGAAACAAGATTCTGCTTTAATCCTGGAACATAAAGGACATCTACGAGGAGAAGTTAATACTTGAATCCCTCTAAAAAATGATAGTGCTAACTCCACTAGCTACATGCATGCCATCATCTCTTAACTCAATTTGAAAAAACATGTACTTCTCCTTCAAGTGGTTGAAACATAATTTTTCGATATGAATTTTTTTATTAGAAACAAAAAAGTAGACCTTGTTTGCATGATCCAACATGGCCAATGCTATAGTGTTTGTGTTGAAGAATCTAGGGCATTTAGAATTAAAGTGATTCTTCTTACCATGATAACAATTTGTGAAGTGTTTTTACAATTATCTTAGCTTGATGTTCTTTGTATTATTAGTGTGTGTTTACTTCATCAAACTGATATCAAAACAAAGAGACAAGAACACAAGATATTTGGCTTTTTTCCAAGGCCAAAACCTCTCCCTCGTGGAGAGGAAAACCCACACAAAATTCTTCTTATAAAAATTTCAATTGATAGATACCAAGACCATGACCCTTGATCCATTCTGCCACTCCAAGACAACACGACGTGAATGATATGCAATTGCGATAAGCGGTGGACCCGACAGACTATCAACTGCAGTATAACTTGTATCACATCTAAAATATATCGCAATCGACAGAGCCAGGGTAATACATATAACGAGAGTTGCACTGTGCGATATGTGATTGCGATATTGCAATCACAACCTGATACTATCGGGTCCGATTCTGTTGAACTTCCCTTCTGCGATGTGCGATTGTGATTATTGCATTGCACCCTGGCTTGTTCTGGGGTCGATTCTTTAACGTCGACCCACCTGCAATATGCTAGTTAAGAACCAACCTACGGGTGTGGTAGTAAATCTTGGTGTTTTTGTGGGTGAGGTCGTGGGTTCAACCTCAACCTCCCCACATAAAATTTTATTCGACCTTTGAGAGGGCACGTGGCAGCCTCTGGGTTTGCCACATGTCACCCTCTCATTGGTCCACCTGTATAACCTTCAACCAATAGCATCCTGCCAACTCATGCCTATACGAATGTGCCACATGGAACTCAACCATTCACTGATGAGATTATGGTGCCACCTCAGCTACACAGTCAGTGCCAACTGGGTAGCCTAGTTAGCAGTACGGACTGCTGACTAGGTTGTCCCCTTTTTTTCCAAAAATTTACCTATTTGCCAAAGTGAACAGAATGTGTTTCTGAAGCCATATGGTGTCCATTTCACGCGAAACAAGTTGCAACAGATTCAAGATGACGAGCACTACGCAGTCATTCAGGTTCCATACCATTATGACAACTTTATTTTTTAGAATAATTTTGAGCACCTCATCAAAGAATTACCTAGAAAAAACCCACAAATGGAGGCTAATAATTGTCAAGATGGTCTAGGATTTACCATACAATCCATGAGTACAGGTTGGAATTTGTCAAGATGGTCTAGAATTTATCTTTCAACCCAGAAATGGAGGCTAGCATTTGTCAAGATGGTCTAAAATTTACCTTAACATAATGTTTGATATCATTACACCTCATATGATAAATATTCTTATTAAAAATCCTTAGCAACAACTTCCACTATCCATACTCCCTGACTACTAGAACTGGTTAACACAAATTCACTCACATGAAATATATTGTGAGATCAGAAATAAAGAACCAACTAATTTTTAAATCATACCTGGAGCATCCTTGAATGAATGTCATGTATATATTTTTTACATAATGTGGAGAAAACAACAATTATGCATTGAATAAAAATTACAAAGGAGTGACATGAATATGTTTAAAGAGGCTTGGCTTCCCAAGGCTATACTACTACATAGTCTCCTCCTAACCCTAAGCTTCCAATAAGTCCCAATCCATCAAAAAAGTAACTTAAGAACAAAAGGAGATTGCCACAAAATAAAAATGTGTACACCCATCTAGCTTCCTCAAATATCATTCTTGATAGAATAAATATACATATAGAGATAGATAAATAACAGATAGATGAGACTGGTCCACGCATAATTTTGCATTTTCTTGAAAAAATATTGTAATATGTCCTCAATATGATTTATTGATAAAATCCAAATATGGTGTAAAACAAAATTCAATATTAGTGGTTACAACATCTGCATAAAACGGTTATCACCTTGAAAATACCTTGTAAACAAAACATGGTTGACATATTTGGTATTGTAAGTGAAATATATTAGGAAGGAATAAATCAATGTCTAGAAACTATTTACAAGGTCTAGAGATTGAGTTGATAAAATATATAAACAATAATTAAGTTTCAATAAAATAATTCACTTGTTGATCCTTTCAGAAGAGGGGTCAAAAACTAAAGCTGTAAACGAGCTCGACAAGATGCAGTCGAGAACAAAATGACACACTTGGCCCCACAAATTAACATGTCAAAAATTTCGCATGTACATGTTATGTGAAGGTCAACTTGAAGCCAAGAATATTCCAGATTGCTTGCTTGCGAAGAAATTTAACTTGGTAAGGAAAATATCCACTGTTAGCTGTTTAGTTATACTCTATAGTATGCACCACCTGTCAATAATCATCCAATAACATCAAATGATAGCAAAAATACATAGCTTGGAGCCACACTCACCAATGTCCAAAAGAATACAGAATGGTAGAGACATACAAATGTTAGTCTCTTCTCTCTTTGTATATATTAGAGGCACAATTCAATGTAAAGAAGTATCAAACAAGAAATTGCCCCTTTTGTTCTTCTTTAGGCCTGATTAGTCCATCTCTCTCATTAGACTGGTTGTAATATAAGTGAACAGAATTACCTGAACCAATACTAGAATATTCATGGCTTGCAGACTTAATCTGCATTGAAAAAGAAGTCAATGCTTCTACTTGTTGTATTAAGTGAACAAAATTACTTGAACCAATACTAGAATATTCATGACTTGCAGACTTAATCTGCATTGAAAAAGAAGTGGGTGCTTTTGCTTGCTGTATTTTTGAGTGCTTACTCTCTAGACCAAATGCCCCAAGGCCCATCCCCAACCCCATACTTCTCTCAGCAATACCTACACCTGCACGACCTTTTGGAGAAGTAAAACTCTCATTTACAATTCTTCCAAACATGTAATTGTTGTTCCCATAGCCATTGTTAAGATCAACATGCTTCCTCACTGAACATCCTGCATTTGTGCATTTATAGTAGCTCCTGCCAATACCACACTCTCTAATGGTAAGGACTCTGGAAATAAAATTTTGAAAAGAAAAATATGATGATTATAGTGTTTCATATCTTCACCTCACAAACGTAAAACAAAATTATACGGAAAAGTCTAATATCTTAAGGGCCTTCACATTTGGAATTTCACTGCAGTACAAAGCATGTAACAACAATATACAGTCTAAGCTAGATTAGAGATGAGTGCTCAAGTAAAGACCACCTATAGCTAAGCTAAAAAAAAAATATTTGGAAAGTGTAGGAGATTTGGAAACGTATTCACATTTGTGGTAAAACCTATTCTAACAAATGCACTATTCTATTTTGCAAGTATAGAAATAAATATATCCAAGGTGGACCACATAAGAAAATGTGTAAGTGTTATTAGCATGTACGATACTATGATATAGCATTCACCTTTTCTACTATTTATAAGTTCCATACCAAATGCCCGATATTGCATGCCATGTTCACATATTTTGTTTAGGTAATTGTTTAGCTACTGGAAATATTATATAAGAAAATGATCTTCATAGAGAATGAAACCAAACGAATAATACTCATTCAAGAGTGGTTCAATTCTCTTAACGCTTAACAACATTAATCTTACAGAAAACCTAAATCAATGTCACCACCCAAAGATGAATCATAGAAAAGGTTCCAAATCCTGAAAAAAAATGCCATAGCTCTAAAATAGATGAATTATATTATGAGGGAATGTAGCAGATAAAGAAGTGACATACAATTGCACCAATCATTATACATGGACAAGAAGACTGTATGTCCTTTAAAGAAAATCTAATGGCCCATTTTTTTTTCAAAGTGGAGGAGAAGAATTATCAAAAATATCAAATTCCTGGATGTGCAAACTTTTTTGAGGGTGTAAAGAGTTAAAGTAAGGTGATTTCCCCACTTTGGAACATGTGAACTCCCATTAGCAACATGCCTATGGCATATGGTCCAAACAATTGATCTAACCCTACCAGGCAACTTGTGACAAGGAAGGAAGTGGCAAGGTACACCAAAACCCTATCCTTCACTTAAGTGTGTGGGTGTGGCTCAAACTTATACATTACACATCCCTCATGCTGGGTTGTACACACACACACACACACACACACACACACACACACACACACACACACACACACACACATATATATTAATTACACATCCCTCATGTTGGATTATACACACATACACACATATATCTATGTATATATATATATATATATATATATATATATATATATATATATATATATATATATATATATATATATATATATATATATATATATATATATATCCTAAGAACTATCTAGATTCACTGATATCATGGAAAATCTTATAAAAAATATGCTTTTCTCTAAAGCTTGGGAAATAAAAATAAGCTATTCATCAAAAAAATCAACACAAGATTTGGTTTACTTTGACAACTCAAGCTATGTTTACTTAGTAATATTGTTTATTTTTATAATATGTAAAAACAAAAGGTCTAAGTGGAAGACAGTAGTCAGTAGAGTTATTCATAAAGGAAAAGTATGGAAGGGAGATATGGAAATTCAAGACATTAAAGAGGTGGCCTAGAAATCCTCATGTTCAAACATGCAACAAATCGTATTTCCATCTACTGCCACAACTCACATAGATTATGACTAATAATGGGGCATTCCTAAATGAAACCCATGATTGGACAATAAGTAGTTTAAATAGCAAGGTGAATTTGTACACCAAGCAACAGAAAGAAGGCTATCACTTTATTTATTTTATCATATACCATATTAAGACAAAAAGTATTCACGATACTGTGATATAGCATTCACCATTTCTACTATTTATAAGTTCCATACCAAATGCACGATATTGTATGTTGTGTTCACATATTTTGTTTAGAAAATTGTTTAGCTATTGGAAATCTTATATCAGAAAACGACCTTCACACAGAATGCAACAAAACGAATAATACTCATTCAAGAGTGGTGCAATTATCTTAACTCATAAGAACATTAATCTTACAAAAAAGCTAAGGCAATGTCACCACCTGAAGATGAATCATAGAAGAGGTTCCAGATCCGGAAGAAAATGCCATAGCTCTAAAACAAATGAATTATATTATGAGAGAATGTAGCAGCTGAAGAAGTGACATACAATTTGCACCAGTCATTATACATGGACAAGAAGACTCTATGTCCTTCAAAGACAATCCAATGGCCCATTTTTTGTCAAAGTGGAGGAGCAAACCTATCAAAAATATCAAATCCCTGGATGTGCAAACTTTTTTGAGGGTGTAAAGAGTTAAAGTAAGGTGATTTCCCCACTTTGGAACATGTGATCTCCCATTAGGAACATGCATGTGGTATATGTTCCAAAAAATTGATCTAACCCTACCAGGTTGTGGTTGAACAGGTAACTTGAGACAATGAAGGCAATGGCAAGGTACACCCAAACCCTATCCTTCACTTAAGTGTGTGGGTGTGGCTTGAACTTATACATTACACATCCCTCATGCTGGGTTGTACACCTATATATGCTTTTCATTTGAAGCTTTTCTTTGAAGCTTGAGAAATAAAATCAACAATTCATAAAAAAATTCACACAAGAATTGATTTACTTTGACAATTCAAGCTCTGTTTACTTAGTAATATTGTTTATTTTTCTAATATGTAAAAACAAAAGGTCTCAGTGGAAGACAATAGTCAGTAGAGTTCTTCATAAAGGAAAAGTATGAAAGGGAGATATGAAAATTCAAGACATTAAAGAGGTGGCCTAGATAGCCTCATGTTCAAACATACATCAAATGTGAAAATGCTTATTTTCATATGCTGCCACAACCACATAGATTATGACTGATAATGGGCCATTCCTAAATGAAACCCATGATTGGAGAATAAGTAGTTTAAATAGCACAAATTTGGAGTATAAATAGAGAACCTGAAAAAAATTGAAATAAGGAAGAAAATATGATAAAGAACCATATATGCCAGTAAGGTGCATTTGTTCACCAAGCAACCCAAAGAAGGAAAGAAATTTATTTATTTTATCATATACCACATTAATACAAACATTATTATTTCACATTATCGAGAATGGGTACAAAATATAGACTAACAAATACCCTTTGGAGGAAAAAATTTCCATAACCATAGGCACCTAATGTGGGATTGCCTAGTAAACCAAAAAGTTAGGTACAAGGAGAAATTGATCCAGATGGTTTCAAAAAGAGGTTAAATCTAAATCCAACAAATCAAACAAATAAAAAATAAATAGGAAGATCAAGAGACAAACCCTAACAAAAAGGAATCATTAAACAACCCGAATGAGAAGCAAAGAGTTGAAAAAGAGAGTCCTGAGACTCCAAAAAATAGAGTTTTCCAAGTAAATCACCAAAAAATTCTAGGACAAGGAATCTCAAAATCACAATTACCTTTGTCAAACCAAACCCTAAAAAAAAAGTATTAAACAACATGAATGAAAACAAAGAGCTAAGCAAAGAGCATCTTGAGACTTGGACAAATGGAGTTGTTCAAGTAAATATCCAACAAATATATAATTAAGAAATCACATTTTCCCTTCCCAAACTTCTGAACCAGGTGGACTAACATGAGACTCTTTCCCTCAACCACCAATGACAGTGAGATCAAGGGAGATCAAACTTGTAATCCAGGTACTAGGAGGATTGAGATGTAATGGAGACATGACAACAGGACATTGATGAGGAGACATAATCATAATCCTTTATGAGAAAATGGAAGATGTAAACCTGGATTTTTAGCATTATTGTATGATCATAACTTCTTAGAAACTCTATCTAAAGATAGGTTTAATTTTCTACAACCCAAAATACGAAATGGAAACAAGGCCTCAACTAAAATCAAGTTAAAAAACTCTTAGACTCAAAGCACTAGGCATTAAAGTGAATCCTTTAAAGTCCCAAAACAATAATCAAGCAAGGCCTCATCTAAAATCAAGTTAAAAACCTCTCAAAGTCAAAGCACTGGGTATCAAAGCAAATTCTTTAAAGTCCCAAAACTAAAATCCAAAGAAATAGAAGAATGGATGGAAAACAACTAAGGAAAAACTAAGAGAATAGGGTTAGTTACTTGTTGATTCAATTAAAACTTAGATTCCTTGAGAGATTTAGATTTTATCTCCAAAACAAGAATAATAACCTAAAATGAAAAATCTATCCTGAAATATTAGTGGACTCAATGCTCCAGGTAAAAGAGGAGACTCCTAGCAAGGAAACTCATGATGGGTAAATCAAGTCTGTGATTTCTCCAAGAGGCAAAGTGCATAATCTCTCAGAAGATTAGATGTATCACCCCCATGATTTTGAAATCTTTCAACCACAAATATCTTCCAACTCTCTTATCTGGTATCTATCCTACACATGAACATAACATCTTTTTTCCTTTTTAAATCTTCACTTATGTTACCTTATACTTTGCAGTTTTCTTTCCCTGTCCTTATCCTCTTTTCCAAGTATTTTGCTAAAATTATACCAGAATTATCATGTCAGGAAGTTTTGTATCAGACGTACACACTTTGACAAGACTTAATTCAACTTATTTTCTATTGTTATGATACGTTAAAAATCTATAAAATCCATGTTCCAAACATTGCAACATTCTTAAATACCAAATGGAAGCATAAACTTACATGACATGTACCAAAAAAAAATGCATAAATTTTACCAAAATTCATTTGACTGTTATTAAATACTTTTAAACATACATGACAATTTAAAATTTCAAGGAAATTACAATCGTTGACCATCCAGAAGAAAGAAAACACAGTATGAAGAAAATAATAATTTAGGATACCTTAGGTTGGGATTGCCTTTTACTACTTTCTGTCCATACATGCTCCAGTGATACCCATCGTCAAGGATATTGATATCATTGTTTGTTTGTACAACTCAAGGCCACCAAATAACTCTAGTTTCCCATATGATGTCCATCGTATCAGGTTTTTTTCTTCCTGTCAATTTTCAAAGAAGCATTTGACACATATTAGAGAAAGTAATTAATTACATCTATAGAAATGATCAAATAGCTTCTACCAAATGAACAAATTAATATGAGTTATCATAAAAGTAACCCATGGTTTGAATCAGATTATTCTGCACCAATATCTTCATCACAAGAGAAATTGTCCACTTGTGTCCTTCCATCATCATCTTCACTTGCAGAAATTGATGATTGCTCCAGTGTACCTAGTGACTCCAGGTGATTAGAGTTTTTCCTGTGCAGTCTAGTAGAGAATGGATCTAAGAGATCAGTAACGACATAAAATAATAAGGACAATTCAAGATCTTCTCTCTTCCCTTGTTGAGAATAACTTGAAGCATATTTAACTTTCATTAACACTAAGTTAGTATTTTTCCAAGAGAACCCACCTTAAAATTTGACAAGAGAACCACAACCTTCAATACTTTCTTTAGGAAGGGTCGCAACAGCAAAAAAAATCTAATCTGATGACTGGGATGAGTTTTATTATGGTTATGAACATCATTGTACACAATCTCTGTTACATGTCCATCCAGAGAACGTTCAATCTTCTTTTTGGTTAAACAACTAGGGTGTGTGCACTTATAATAACTCTGAGGATACTCATCACCTTTAACATGATTTTTCCCATATTTGCGCCAATTGTATCCATCGTCATAAGGCCTTTCAATTCAAGTAGGAGGAAATATTGATGTTTGGTTAAAATCTAAAAGTTTCCTCTGTTGCTGCTCCTCAAAAGAAGTTTCCTGTGAAGGAAAAACCTGAAGAGGAACAATGATTCAGTGCTAAAAAATATGCTAAAATATTAAAGTTGACGGATTTATGTGAAACCTAAACAACCGCATATATCTTGTCATCCTAAATTTGGCGCAACTCGTTTCACAGAAAATAGACGTTGTATGTTCCCAGAAATGAGTTCTAATCGATTTGGCAAATAGGAAAAATTTTGTGCAGGGTTTCCCAATCAGCAATATGTACTGCTGACATGCCATGCTGACTGGGCCTTTTGATTTGGAAAATGGCATCGTGCCACTTTTCATGTTTGTAATGGTGCTGAGTTGGCAGTGCCGTATTGGTCAATTTGGTGTTGATTATGTGGCCCAACTAGAGGCTGCCACGTCGCCCAGTCAGAGGCTACCATGTGGCACCTCTGTGGCCACTAAAATATTTTTGAAAGTCAAATTAACCTCTATGGGATTCGATCATGGAACCTCTTTGCAACTAAACTTGGCTCTTACCAATGCGCTATGTGTGGGTCTTGTTAAAAGGACCCACATGTTTTATATTTAAACATAACGTTGGCAGGGGTTTAGTTAAGGGCTAAGGGCTAGCCCCAACCCTGGTCACCACACCCATACGGAACAGGGGCTAAGGCTTAGGTCTGACCCCCCAACCTTAAATTTAAGCCATGCGACCAAGAGCCCGGAACCAGCAACGCATGGGAAGGAGGGCTAGACCCTAAGTGCTAGCCCCTAGCCTTATGGAGACCATGTGACCAAGAGCGCGCACATAGGGGTCATTTCAAAATTTAATGAACCCACAATTTGCACTGGAATTGTGCCGATTTGTCACCCAGTTATCAGAAAAAGGGGCAAAAATGTAGGACAATTAGTCAGACTTGGCGAAATTGTGGGTCGACTAGCAACAAAGCTTGGGAAGCTCATAACTTTCTTAGTTTGTGGCCTTTTTGGGAGAAGAAAGAGGCTAGATAGAGGTTTTTGATAGCTATGAAGTTGTTGGAGCATGTTTTAAAGACATTTGAGCACCGTAACATAATGTAATCACTATTTTATGAGCATAATGAAAGAGGGCCAAGCATTGGAAGTTGGACTAGGAGACGTAGCCCAAGAGGGGTGAACTCCTTCATCACTTGTTGTTTTGTGGTTACTGTTATGGTTTTATTGTCTGCAATTTTCTACAATTTATGAGTTAAATTCATGTTTTAATGTGTGTATTAATTCAACTTAAAGAACCATAAAAACTCATTTTATACACTTGCAATTTACATAATCCTCACGCAGTTTCATATACATATCAAGTTTGGTATCAGAGCATAGGTTCCTTTTTACTATGAGGATTTAATTATTTTCAAGTGTTCTGATGCTTACAAGGTTGAAGCTCAAGAGAGGAGAAGGAAATATTGTGGGTCCAAGTTCTCAAGTTGGAACAAGGACAAGGAGAGCACATTTGCCACAATCTCCACCACAAGTTTCACCTCAAGTTGTTCCTGAAGCTTCAGTAAGCATGTCTCATGAAGGAGGAGATGATAACATGCCAGATGATGAGAAGGCTTTTAGAAAATCATTCTTTGACATGAATGAGATGGTGAAAGTTCTCTGTGAAGCGAGAAACACAAGATTGCAGGATGAGAGCTCCTAGCCTCCAAAGGGAGAGGGTTCTTCAGGAGGAAAAGGAGGAGATGAGGACAAGCATACAAAAGGGAATGGATTTAAACCACCACCTTCTCCACCTTCATATTCATCTTCATAATCATCTTCATCTTCTTCCACAACTACCCCTTCACAAACACCTCCACAATCTCCAAAGGGACATGGTAAACTCCCTTATTGAAACTTGATATTAAATTCGATTTGCCTATGTATGATGGTGAGGTTAATGTTGATAGACTAAATAATTGGGTTTGTCAACTTGAAGTATATTGCAATATTCAAAACATCAAGGATGATGAAACAAAGATTTAACTAGCTTCATTAAGGTTGGAAAGTGCTGCATTGATTTGGTGGGAAGCCAAAACACAAGAGGAAATGAAAAAGCATGGTAAGGTCTCAACATCTTGGATTGATTTTATTGCTACACTTAGAAGACAATTTTATCCTTTATCTTCTATGTGGAAGGCTATTATGGATTGGTATAATTTTAGACAAGGAAAAGGACAAAGTGTTCAAAATTATACTCAAGATTTCAGGAGAAGAGCACTAATATTGGGTGTATATTTGTCATCTCAAGACACTTTGTTAATATATATTGGAGGTTTACATAGCTACCTTAGGCACACTATTCTCATGTTCAATCCCAAAAATTTAGATGAGGTTTGTGTTGAAGCCACACATCTAGAAGAAAGAGGGAAACACAGTTTAGATGAGAAAACTAAGAGTTCCATTGAGTATGGAGGAAAATGAAAGGGTAATTTTAAGGGAAAAGGGAATAAGAATGCTTCTATTAAAATGGAAAAAGAAAAAATCACATGTAAACATTGTTTGAAAAATGGCCATGATGAAGATCATTGTTGGAAACTCCATCCAGAAATGAGACCCAACAAACTTAAAAACAAAGAGAAGGAGAAAACATCTGCAATTATAGAACATGATTTAGGTTATGATTCAAGAGATGAGACCAAGATTACAACGATGGGTTTGAAAGGTAAGAACATAGCAAGCACTAGTTCTCCAAGTTGTTCCAATGATACTCAAGATGATGAAACAATAATTGAACTTTTCCACATTAGAGTTGTTTCAAAGCATACCAAAATTGACACATTATTTGATAGTGGTTCTCAAGAAAATTTGATTTCTGAATACTTAGTCAAAAGTTAAATCTAGAAACCATTACACATCCAAGACCTAATCCCTTAGGCTGGATATGTAAGAATGTGAATTTGCATGTAACAAGAAGTGCATCCTTAGATTTGCAATTACTGCAAATCTTTCTTGATGAAGTTGAACTTGATGTAGTTTCGCTTGAGATTTCTAGTATTGTTTTGGGAAGCCCATATCTTTATGATAGGAGGGAAATATTTCATCGCCATGAGAATAAGTACCACTTATTCAAGAATGGAATTGAGTATATAGTTAGAGTGCATCGTAAGAAGATGAGTTTGTCTCTTATGCATGCTGGACAAATGAAGAGAATTGTGAATGCAAGTCAAATTTTTGCTTTGTTAATGTTCAAGCATCAAGATGTTGTGAATGAGGCCTTTCAAGGAAATGAATCAAATGAAAAATCTGATTTCATTAAGGTTTCTAATGGTTGTAATAAGTTGTTTCAGGGTTCTAACATGTTGCCTCCTAAAAGAGATAAACAAGATGAGGAAAAATTGCAGCAACATACGTCATTGTTGAACAGTGATGGGAACTATTGGACATTGGATAAACCAATGCTCCCCATGTGTTTTGCTACATGGACTAACCGCCTCTCATGGATCCTTATCTCTAGTGATGCATCATTGACTAACACTTGCGAGTTTTGGTCTGACAAAAATCGTGATTCCTGCTAAGGCACACCATTTCCTAATTAACTGCTAAGAGCTATGCTTTGGAATAATGCTAAATTAACATGAAAAAAATGCTATTTTCCTAAGAATGGAAGTCAAAAACATCAAACATCATTGTTATGCATGTAAAGGACTGTAATAAATTTGTTTTGTCTTTTTATGCTTTTCATGAAAAATCAAGTGTGCAAGCTAATCTCTTTTGGTGATGTGGCAGGTGGCTTAGGGATGCTAGTGGATGGCTGGAAGGTTCAGGAGATGGTTGGAAGGTTTTGGAGACCCTTGGGTGACCTTGGGTGGCTTCCTAGAGGTTTTCCCTCAATTCGGCCTCAAAACATGCCACTACAAGAAAACCTACAGGATGTACTAGAAACCTACAGGATTCCTTGTATTTCTACAGGATACAACCAAGAGAAAAACGATGGGTGTTGGAGGTGATGGAAGGCTTAGGGAAGGTGGTTGATGGGTGGAATGGAGTGAGAAAAGGCCTAGGATCATTCAAAACCAAAACCAAGTTTAGGAGATGGTTGGATTTGTTCAACATGCTTGGGGGAATTTCTATGTAAAATGATGAAATTGGTGAAGTCTTGATGAAAACAAGGAATGCCTATGGGTGGATGAAGTTGGAAGGTGGTTGCTTGCTATGAGATCTCTTTCTACTTCTGAAGCACCTACTCTACATCAAACATGTGTAATTTCCAAAAAGTCATGTAAACAAGAAGAATTCTCATGAGCTAGAAAAACATAATTTAATGAACTAACTGTCTACCTTATGCATGAGGAAATTGCTGAATAAAATGGAATCATGGATGAGATCTACTGCAAGAATGAATATAGAAGAGATGGAAATGAAATCCTACACTTGCAAAACTGATCAAATGCTAGTTCAAGTACAGTAAACTCTAAATCTTATGAAAGAAATGGAAATCTATCTTTTTGGGGTTGCATAAGGGTCTTTTCCTCAAATCATGATCCCAGAAGGAAGAAGTGAGGCCAGGACACCTACTAATAGCTTTGTGGTGCTTCTTTTATCCCTTCTAACTTGCTACTGAAGTAAGGCACAAATGGAAGCAAACTAATAAACAATTAATCAAATCTACACTACTTGCAATGAAATACTTCTAAAGATAGTTTAACCATGAATCTATGAAACTAAGCTAAGAATATAGATACAAGAAGAGGAGCCTTTGCTGCTAGGGTTGGGCCCTAACCCAAGAGCTTCAACCCTCTGAGTTAACTCAGTGCTGGATCAAGAAAAAGCTCATTCTTATTACCAAAATAGAAAATTACATCAAAGTCTTCCACAAGTCTGGAGCTCGAAAATAACTAGAGTTTTTACAACAAAAATTCAAATCCTAATGAGGCTCTAGGCCTCTCTACTTATACAACTAAAGTCCCCAACGAATTCCTTAAATTTAGGGAGGCTCGGCTCCCAAACTCGAGATGAACTAACTCTTTGTCTATCACTTGCTCGGCTGCCTTCTGATCTTCATGACTTGGCTGCTTGCACTCTGAGCTGGTGGGATTAATGGAGGAATATTCAAATGGGGGAGGAGTAAATGAGGAGGATTTACCTCCTACAATCTCTCTCCCTTGTCCCATTCAAGTTTCAAACCTTAGTCTTGCCAAAATTCCTTGATTTTCTCTTCCAAACCTGCATTCAATGCATATTAGTTCACTATGCATAATATCTCACTTTAACTCATCTCATTAAACAAAATATAATCAAAACATGTAATAAGTTGTGAGAATAGTTGGTTTGACTAAGTTAGGAGGTGAATTAAGGCCCATATAATTACCCAATTATGAGGTTCATCAATTCCCAATAAGTGGTATGAGAGCGTAGGTCACAAGCTCGATACAAACCCGACTCACGTTGGGGGGGAGATTGTTGGACATTGAATAAACCAACATTCCCCATGTCTTTCACGACATTGACTAACCAAATCTCATGGATCCTTATCTTTGGCGATACGATCATTGACTACACTTGCAGGTTTTGATCTAACGACAATCGTGATTCCCAACAGGAACAAGATGTCAGTGTTAAAGAGTACAAAGGTCAAAGAGAAAGTGCTAAAGAAATTTGACAAAGAAGAATCTACAAGTTCTTCTTGTGGGTTTCAAAATGGTTCATGGAAATGGAGAAGAAACTTGGTTGAGATTCAAGCCAAGTACAGAGAAAGACAAGCTAAACATCGTCATGTCAACAATGTTCGAGGTGAGAAGAATTTCAAGTTGTTTAAGTTTCATTTCATTGACGACCGAGGAGGGAATATATTTGTTCCTTGAAGGACAATTTTTTTTATGCAAATTATGGGAAAATGGAGCAAGATGGTATCTACAACAACAAGACAAGGTCTCTAGAATAAAGGAAAAAATTAGTTTTCATGAAAGGCTCAAATTGTTGAATTTAGGAAAATTCCAGTGGATTGAGACTGGAAGGGTGAGGGGGTTGTACCCTCATCTAATTGTTCAGTAATAAATAGCTTTTGGGGTCTCAAATCTTCTAGTGGGGAGGAGTGATTTGGTGCTAAAAAATATGCTCAAAAATGAAAGTTGTCAGATTGATGTGAAACCTGAATGACCGCGTAGATCTCGTCATCCTGAATCTGATATAACTTGTTTCGCGAAAACGGATTTCGTATGCTCCCATAAATGAGTTCTGATCGATTTGGAAAACATGTAAAATTTTGTGCAAGGTTGCCCAATCAGCAGTCCATACAGCTAACATGGCATGCTGACTGGGCCTTTTGATTTGGAAAATGATTGGACTTCAAAAAGAGCCAATGACATCACGCCACTTGTCAAGTTTGTAGTGGTGCTAAGTTTGCAGTGTCTTATTGGTCAATTTGGTGTGGGTTATGTGGACCAACAAGAGTCTGCCACGTGGCACCTCGATGGCCACTAAAAAATTTGGTAGGTCGAATTAACCTCCGTGGGATTCAATCATGGAACCTCATTGCAACTAAACTCTACTCTTACCAATGAGCTATGTGTGGGCCTTGTTAAAAGGACCCACATGTTTTATATTTAAACATAATGTTGGGTAGGGGTTTGGTTAAGGACAAAGGGCTAGCCCTAGCCTTGGTCACCGCACCCGTATGGACCAGGGGCGGGACTAGGGGCCAGGGATTATCCTTGACCCCCCAACCTTAAATTTAAGCCATGCAACCAAAAGCCCGGAACCAAGGGCGCGCCGAAAGGAGGGCTATACCCTAGGCGCTAGCCCCTGACCTTATGGAGTCCATGTGACCAGGAGTGTGTGCACAAGGTTCATTGGGAAATTTAATGAACCCACAATTTGCACCGAAATTACACTGATTTGTCACCCAATTAGCGAAAAAGGGGGCGAAAATGTAGGACAGTTAGCTAGATTTGGCGAAATTGTGGGCCAACTATTAACAAAACATGGGAAGCTCATAACTTTCTCAGTTTTTGGTATTTTTTGGAGAAGAAAGAGGCTAGATAGGGGTTTTTGATAGATTTGAAGCTTTTGGATCAGTTTTTGAAGCCATTTGAGCACTGTAAATTGATGTAATCACTATTATGTGAGCATAATGAAAGAGGGCCAAGCATTGGAAGCTGGACTAGGAGACGTAGCCCAAGAGGAGTGAACTCCTTCTCACTTGTTTTTTTGTGGTTACTGTTATGGTTTTATTGTCTACAACTTTCTGCAGTTTATGAGTTAAATTCATGTTTTAATGTGTGTATGAATTCAACTTAAATATCCATAAAAACTCATTTTATATACTTACAATTTACGTAATCCTCAAGAATTTTCATATACATATCGAACAACTTTCACAATAGTAGCCCAAGTCGTTCGTGGTTCAGATGAAGACTCTGCCACAAGATCTTTTTTCTTGCTAAATATTGGCAAATTCCACATCTGAGCATCATCTTGAACCCATTTTAGAGACTGGTGGTGGTTGTAACCAAAAGTTGCCTTCAAGATAAAACCCATACAACTGTCAGTTTTCCAACTTCCAATGTTACTAACTTGAAATAAAATCTATAGAGAGATAAAATGGAAAAATCAATCAATTAGAAAACTATAGAGAGAGGATTCCAATAATCCCAAGATCAACATGCTCACTATAGCCCCATCTAAGTCTATTAGTGTGTGCAGTTGAAACAATCCCTCATAAATTGAAATTGTTTGAATTGGGTGACAAATCCAAATAGAAATACATTTCTAATTCCATAAGTATAGTCCAAATTGGATTTCCCTTTTCTAGCTTGATCCTTACTTTTCAATATAGCCCAACATCCATTACATCTTGTCGTTTCTTTTCTATTCTAGTCTAGTAAGGACTGGATTTTACAAAGTCATGGAAAGAAAAAAAAACATCAAATACTTGACTGCAGTCTTGTTCAAAAACAAAAATTTTACTATAGCTTTATCAAATTGTGTTTCCAAAAATCCAAAGGCAAAGAGTTGCATGATGATTATCAGGTTTCCCAAAGGTTTCATGTCTATACTAAGGTTGGAATCAAAAAGAGGTTTGAAAGGAAAGCTGGAGAAACTACCATCCTCATTATTTACAATATCTAAAGAAGCAGTAGTAGTAGTTCTTTGAAATGAAAACACTCTCTTGCAGCAGGATCATAAGATAAATGCTAGACCAACTTGACAATTGTAACCCATATGTTGCATAGGGATAGATTCATTTAAATATTACCCATATAAGTGCATGGTTTCCAACATAACTAGATAATCATTAAAGCAAACGAGTTTTACCAGAATTACATAAGATAAATTAATTATGTTCAATAACATTGTGTATGTTGTCAGTATTGCTACCTTATATCAACTTATCATTGAATTCCAAGTGGGCACTTAATGGTAAATAAGCAACAAAAAGCAACCATTTTTTACAAAGACAAATTCGTAGATGGAAATGGAACATAATTTGACTGCTCCTAAAAAAATTGAATGTTTTGAAACTGCTAATTCATATTAAAACAAAATATGCACAATATATAAACCAAACCCACTAACTAATGAATTTAATATTTTCCTCCAATAGTAATGGTGCTAGGTAGCATTCTATTTTATAGCTATGGTTGGTGAAAAAGGACACTTAGGGCCCACATGGTATCAAGGGGTGCCACATGGAAGAGTGGGGCCATGCATATTTAAAGGTGTATGTTTGCATGAGAGGGAAATTCTTGAACACGTTCATTCATTTTGGCATTCATTCAAGCATCCATTATCCATCATTCTGGTGAAATACGTTTTTGTGGGACCAAAGAGTGAGCACTGTGCTTGGGTATTGACACCAACTAGAAGCTAGTTTGGTTTATGGCTATAAATGTGCCTATAGAGTAGCATGATCTCCTGTAAGCCCAAATTTGAGACTGTTTCTAGATGGAGGTAAGGCACCCTAAAGAGGAGGGAACAACAGAAGACTAGAAGGGCACAAAGAAGGGGTGTGCCACTTAGGCACAAGTTCGGGAGAGTGGGAGCTTATGGTTGTAGTGTTTGCGAAGTTAGTATCTCATTTGAGGATACGTGTTTTTTATTTAGTTTTCACCATTGTCTGTGGAGTTTTAGCCTGAGCTTGGGGGTGATCCATGGTTGCAATTTATGAACCACACGATCTATGGTTGGGTGGAACATGGAGAGCCCATATCTAGTTGGAATTCAATTGCAGATAAGTGTATATTGTGCAGTTTATTATATTCATGCCATGCTTATAATTGTATGTTTTCTTGTTGGAAACCCTAGTTAGGGTTTATTATATATGTATGTGTTCCATTGTGCATGAAATTAATATGGTGTATTTAAACCCCACTTTTCTTGTGCATAAACCCCAATTAGCAAAGTGTGAATTGGTGATGTTCTTATTGGGTTTTACTAAATAGGATTTTTTGAGTTAAATATATTTTGCTATGTATGACTCTGAATTATTACGTAAACCCTAATTACTATGTGAATGTTAATGGCTAAATCATTGTGCTAATTACTCCTTAATTTTACATGTTTTTAATGGATTCAATGTTGTGGTTAATACCTAGGTGACATAATTACAACGAGGTTTGCACATATTTATAGGGTTTTTAGCAGTGAGTTAAGGTTTAATATTTGAAATTAGTATTTACGTGCTTCCACAAGAATTTTTAGGGAATCTTGGTTTCTGGGTTAATAGTGTTGCCTTGTTGGGGGTCAAGGATGTTACATAATTGATGTGGAAGTTCAATGTTCTCACCTCAATCCACGTCATGGCATGCATGACTATTTTTGGCAAGTAGTATCCATAGCCAACTTATCCATATTGTAGTAACCTCTAGTCCTCCCCCTTTCATTCCTCTTGTTTACAAGTCTCCTTCCTCTCTTCATGTCCTTCGCCTTCCCTCCCTTTTCTTTGTCATTAACATCAGCCCCGGTTTGGGGTTTGTGAATCTCTATTAAGTGGTATAACTCTTCTCACTCTCTTTTGGACAATGGATCTAGTCAATACAATTGCAGTTGAAAAGAAAAATGCTTAGCTAGATTGTTTCTTCAACAATAATCACCACATTAAAAATAACACTCTCGTTGTTTTTTTAAGTTGAATCTTAAATTACGCATCTTCTCGTAGTAGTTGGAGGTTGTTCCCCTCCACTAACATTAATTTCTAGAAGTCATATTACTAAGTGGAATGGAAAAATAGAAGAATCATAACAAGTGCATGTGGATAAGGTTTTGAGAATCGAGATAAAGCAATGGATTCAATATTCTTATGTGTTTGTTGCTTTTGTTGCAAGCTTCCATCTCCCTTTTTTTGTTTGATAATATATCTTGTTCCTTTTAGTTGTTGTATTCTTAGGTTATTTTGAGTGTATTGCTTAGATATATCAATGTTTATGCCCATGGTAATGAGATCATTATAAATCAAAAAATCTTGGACAAGTGACCAACAAAAGTGGTCACACCTATCATGAGTACATGAGAGCAAACATGCATGGTACCTTCACCTCAAACCAGCATGACAAAGTAGGGTGAATAACAATGCAACTTCATGATATGGAACTGATGGATCTTAACCCCAAGAGAACGATTAAAAATTGTTTCACCCTGTGCAGAAGTCACATTATTGTATGAATTGGCAAGATGGAAGAATCCTATGAATTTCCAAGTAAAAAAAGTATTGATAATGAAGAGAATCCATATCTTCAATATTGTAGCACATTTGTTTCTTTTCAGTATCGTTTTCATCACCTTTTTGTCTAGATAAAGACCCTATTTGGTTTTACCTAGTCTATGTTCCTAGGTTTTCTAAGGCTTGGTCTCAATACAAGTTAGTGTATTGAACTAAGACCAAATGAAAGTTGATTTAGGAATGGGAAAAACATATTTCTAGGATGAAGTATGAGGCTTTGTTTCAAGATATGTTAGTGTGTGAATTAAGGCCCAACTAAATTTGATTGAAGAATGCTAGAAATATGTAGGATAAGGGCTAAAAGGAGTTTATGGAATGAGGTCAAAGTTGGAGCATTCCTTCCTAGCCTTCTAGGAGGCCAATTTTTTTATGTTCGTTATATTTCCTAACTATGATAATTTCTTGTCAAATGTGCATTCCTATATGATAAAATGATGGAAGAAGTTCGTGATTCTTTTGGCTCTTTCATAAAAACATGAAGCAACCATATATAAAGTTGTAGATATTATCGGGCTAATACGGAAAATATGCCATGTTTTAATGATAATGTTGAGATCGAAATACACAAGTAAGAAACCCACACTCTCCAATGGCACAAAGTGCTTAGTACCCATCCCAATTGTAGATGAAAATTGGTATGGTCATAACTTGGATTGTAAAAGTGCTTAGTACCCCTCCCAATTGTAGATGAAATTTGGTATTGTCATAACTTGGATTGAAAAAGTGGTTAGTACCCCTCCCAATCGTAGATGAAAACTAGTATGGTCATAACTTGGATTGAATTTTTTTTTTGGTTTTGTCCATTTCTACAAACTCTACTCAATTATGAAGCAACAATATAGAAAGTTATAGATATTATGGAGCTAAAAAGACAAATGTCTCATGCTTTATGAAGCAACAATATTTGTAGATATTATGGGGCTAAAAAGACACCCGTCTCATGTTTTAATGAAAAATTTGAGACTGAAATACAAACGTAAGAAACCCACACTCTCCAGTGGCACAAAGTGCTTACTACCCGTCATAATTGTAGATGAAAACTAGTATGTCAAAACTTGGATAATTTTTTTTGTTTTGTTTCATCCATATTTACAAATTATACTCAATAAGAAGAAAGTTTTTCTTATACTTGAAGATTGCAATTACCTTCCTTTATCAATATTTCTTGTAATAAATTTACATGTACACACATGACATAAGAATAAACAAAAGAATTCATTTAAAACAAATTGAAACCATTAAATTATGTAACAACAAACTAGTGAACTCCCTCATACATATCTCTTTCATATTTTCCCATTACATCTATTGAATCTTCATCAATGGTAAATCCATAATATGTGTTGTTAAGACTTGTGTTAATTTTTCCCCTCATAGAACCCAAAATAAAAACCATGAGAAAAGGTATATAAAAATAAAATAAAATAAATGAAAATATATTAATTAAAAAAAGAAGAAGCAAACATGAAAAACAATCTGCAAAACTACAATTTAGCATGGACTTGCTCACAAATGTAAAAATATAACAATCGTAGTTGTACAAAAACAAAGAAACAAGAAATAACAAAATATAACAACAACAATAGAAAAAAAATGAAAATAACAAAAACTAAACAAAGAAAAATAGTAGACAATTTCTTCATTACAATCTCAAAAATTTTCCATGACCATCTTGCACATTAAAGAATAAAAGAGTATTAAATACAGACCATAAAATCTTATGAAAAATACTAGATATGCGTCAAGTATAGTTTGACAAATATAAAACAAAGACAAATATGAGAATTTCATAGCAGGTAGGTTGTATTTTCACCAAAAGAGAACTCACCTTTGCTACTACCTCTTCACTATAATATAGTGTTTCTACATAGATATTTCAATAGTTTCATCAATTATTGTCCATGTTACTTTCCCTACATTGCATTGCACTCAATATTTAAATAAACAACAAATAAATTAAGGTGCCTATAACTTAAATAAGACTAGAATTTGTATTTACCAAATTCTCTTGTATATTCATGTTACTCATTTTACCTGGACTTACCATTGATGTGAGCTCACTCTCAATAGTTGACTTCTTTATTGTTTCATATGTGCTCTTTCTTTGCATCCTTGGTATTACATGGATTTATATTTGGTGTTTAACCTGCAATATAATCAAACTTGGGCTATTATGAAGAAAATAACTCTAACAAATATATGGTGGATGTGTCCCTAAAGAGGTCTGAAAATTTGATTTTCTAAAAAGCATATGCACTTCTTAATATGACATCTTGCATATGTTGGTGACGTTTGATATGGTCTTTTTACCCGACTAAACTTGGATAATATTCTTATATAAAGACTTTAATTTATTATCCACACCTTGAGGAGAGTTGGTGTCATTTGAAGTGGATGTTGACTTGGTTTATTCATATAGATCTAGCATTTGATTGCCAACCTCTGCACACAAATTAAAAATTGTAGTGAGTAGATGCCCACATGTCACAAATTGACAAGTCACTTACAATAGTGAATCCCCTACTTTCAAATATATCTCGCCTAACAACAATTTTTGTATAAGAAATAAAAGAACATATATAAATATGATGACATTATGAAAAGTTTGAGCATATTATAATTATAAACACTCTACAAAAACACCAAATTAGATCAGAGCAGATAAGATAACCCTCATGCTAGTGAGGAGTCACATCAAAATCCCCCCACCAAGGCCTCTATCCATCTAATGACAGTTTAATCTTAAAAAGTTTAGCAACAAGAAAGATAACTCCAACAACAATATGTTAAAGGCTTGCACTAGAGGTAGAGGGTTGTAACCCATGTACCACATTAAACAATTTTATTATTTTTGAAAATGTTATGAAACCAACTCACAAAAAGATATAAAAGAGAGATCAACGTCTTCAAAATAAGCCTCTTCGAGGGGGCAACCTCCTTTACATTACACAAATGAATAATTCTTGGATGATACAAATGAAAAGACCTCCTTACTATGTATAGGAGTCTAAGGGGTCATAATATAGTCAGAGCTAACATAACAATAATAATATAAGGGCACAATAATAACAATAGTGGGCTTCTATGGGGCACAATAATAACAATATGGGGACTACATGGGCACAAAAATATAATAAGGGGGTTGTACTAATAACAATAAGGGGTTACACTATTAGTATAGCGACCTAACATGCCCCTCTCCTTCAAAAAGTGGTGTCCTCAACGCTTGAGTAGTTCTTGATGCTTCTGTATAAAATTCTTGTCCTCCCATGTGGAATATTCAGTGGGTAATTTCTTCCACTTGATGAGATACTTTGAAATTGATCGATTTCATAGCTATCGAGTTCTTGTTTCTGTGACTGCTCCAGGGTCCAATATGATTTTTCCTTCCTCGTCAAGTTCTGGAAATATTGTTTGAACTAGGACCTTCTACAACTTTTGAATGAGTGGCCACACTTCTTCATCCTTCTTCCATTCATCCCTTTCTTCATTTATCCAATCTGGTTGGGTAATAGAAATAGCACAAAACAATGCTTCCACAACCTTATCCTTTCTTGAGAGTGCATCTGCCACAACATTTTTCTTCCTTTTTGTGGAGATGATTTCAAAGTCATAACCCAACATCTTTGTGACCCATTTTTGTTGCTCTTTTTATCCTCATAATGTGCTATCATTTCCTCCGTGAAAATTGACCACATGACAAGTGGTTTACGAGAACAAAGCCCTTTATACCATAAAAATTGATTTGATTCTAAATAATTAGATGCAATACACACCTTTTGTAACAGTGGTACACCATGTAGATCAAAATATTTCTCCATCTGTAGTATCCAATTTACTGAAACCTTGCCATCAAACTTCCTCATCTTACCTTTTCTTGATTTTAGGAGCTCGACATTGAAATGACTATAACTATGTAATTTCAGATTTTCCAGTTCTGAAATCACGACCTACAGTAGTCCTCTACATCCTCTTTCCAATGCCACCAGTTTGATCAAAATTGGATTCTCCAAGAAAGAGTTATGCACAATCTCCCAAGATGGCTTGATTATTACCTTCTTAGAAGAGCAAACTTGTATGAAGTGCCACGTGTCACTTTTTGGACCTTGGAATCTGGAAACTATAAACAAGAAACTAAAGACTGTCCTCTTTCTGTAAGTTCTTACGAAATTTCAATCTGATGCTCAGGGAGAAAGTTATGATGATTTTCCCAAGGTCACTTGTTTAAGATGTAATCTGGGAGTCTGAAAAAACCCTAAATTCCTCAGACATATATCCTAAAATATAGCGAGACAATATCTGAAATTCGGATGCGAGCTTTAGTATGATTTCAACTCAAATTCTTTTTTTAGCTTCTGAAACGTCACAGAAAATTTTTTTTTATAGTGAAAATGCCATGATGGCCTGTTTGGAGCAGCGAAAACCCTAGAATCCAAAGCTCTGATAACAAATGTTATGAAACCAGCTCACAAAAATATATAAAAGAGAGATCAACGCCTTCAAAATAAGCCTCTTCGAGGGGGAAACCTCCTTTACATTACACAAATGAATAATTCTTGGATGATACAAATGACAAGACCTCATTTCTATATATAGGAGTCTAAGGGGTCATAATATAATTAGAGCCGACATAACAATAATAATGTAAGGGCACAATAATAACAATAGTGGTCTTCTATGGGGCACAATAATAAAAATATGGGGACTACATGGGCAAAACAATATAATAAGGGGGTGTACTAGTAACAATAAGGGGTTACACTAGTAGTATAGGGACCTAACAGAAAATCCATAGATGTGTGCAATCCAAAAAGCATAAAATATTGCAGAACAAAGATGTAGAGACTAGAACCCTCACCCGTTACTTAAACTTCCATGCTACTTATTCTAAATAATTTTCTTAAACATTAAAAATCTTAATTTGAGAAACACGATATTCATATGGATGTTGCACAATGAAAGCAAATTTATTTTGCATGAGTAACATCTGTGGAAAAAAGAACTTGCTCTACCATGAGTAACACCTAGTTATGTTATTCATGTCACTATTGAAAACCAAATTTAAATATCATAAATCAAGTTTCATAAATAAAAACCAAGAATGCTACATAAACATTGAATCCGTAAACTACATCCAAAATGTTAGATCCTTAAAATTCATTAGAAAAAAAAGACATAAAACATGCTTCAACATCAAGTTTTACATTTTTCTAACCCATGCCTTCTCTATAACATGTTTGGAAATAGTTGGTTTCCTCTTTTGCCAAATGTCCTAAGCTAACATTGTGACATCTCAAAGAAGCGCGTAAGTTTCTTCTCTCTTACCAAAAAGGAAAATATATGTAGTCACAATAATCTACACAGGGAAATAAACATAACTAATCATCAAAATGTTGTATTTACAACATTTGGACTCATCGCAATATGCATCCCCAACAATATACTAAATTGGACCAAAAAAGTAAAACAATACTAAAAATGTGAAAGTTGAGCATTGGATTCTTGGGCATGAAGTCATCCATCAAAGGATTAAGGCCAATTCTCCCTCAACATAAAACATGCCTAACAATATTGTAAATAGCATTCAACATATTATTTATTTTTTTACAGTTGTTGTTTAGTAACTATAGTACACATTGACTCAACCCTAAAACAATTGACCGGTCAAGCTTGGTCAAACTTACAAATAACAAACAAATTTGACTACACTTTCAAGTACTTGACAAGTTTTCCAAGTGGGATCCAAATATTCACCCAACAAACAATAAGAAAAAAAATCAAAATAGAACCTTCATTCTCCATTATTATCGGTTCTGATTTTTTTTCCAGACAGGGTTTTCTACATAAAGTTGTATTTGTATTTATGCAGCCAGTTTGGACATATTTTTTAGTATTTGATGAATGTATAGCAGGGTAAAACCAGGCATCTTGTTCTTGGCATTAGAAATCAAATGGATAGGAAAATAACTAAAGATCTGTAGTGGAGATAACACCATGTTTATGATAATTCCACCTACCATTCCCACACAATTTTTATTTATTTCATCAATGCAAAATTTTCATCGACTTCTTAGGAATTTTTTGGATTTTCTGTTGAATGAGTTATTCTCATAAAATTCTTTCTCTCCCTCTCTCCCCTTACTGTACTTAGGTATTTACAATAGAGCTAGACAAATATATATAGATAAAGACTACAAAAATTCTTCAAGGAAGGGAATTTGTCTAGCTCTATTGTAAATACCTGAGTGCAATAAGGTGGATAGTACTATGAAAATTGTTTGATGAAGGGATTTTGTCTAGCCTTATTGTAAATATTTGAGTGCAATAAGGTGGAATGTAATGTTTACAACAAACAACCATTTGAAGTACTACTCGACAATAAAATCCATATCATTTTTAAAACGTTGACCAAATGAGAATATAAGAATTAACCATCATCAAAATGGAAAATTTAGGAGCCATTGAAGTTGAAAAGTGAGAAACTAAAACTATGGTTGAATTTGGACAAGGCTCATTTTTTGCATTTAGTCCACCTCCTGGAGATGAAACCACTTCTCCCCCTTTAATAACAATGTATTTTTTAAGCATGGTTTCTTTTGCTTCACATATTACACCTAGGGGTTGAATCTTAACCTAGCCTAAAGATCATAGGAAGGGTGAACTTGAGAAAGTGATAGGGATATTTTGGTCTCATTTGGACCTATCTTTCTATGTTGCTAGATACCATATTGGTAGGATACTATTGAGGTTATCATTGTTTGTTGCTTAAATTTCAAAATTCTAAGATTTAAAGTTATTAAGGGTTTGATTTTGGTTGAGGTTGTCCGAGTTGTGAGAAAATCACTTGCACAATATTTTTCTTCAGAATAGACAGTTTTGCAATATTATGACGGAGGGATAAAATGATGTCAAACATAAAATATATATCAGAGTTCATGGTACTATCACATTCTTGAAAAGCCATCCACAAGAAAATAGTCATAGAATACATTAAATGCTTCAAAATGTATAACCAACAAGAACATATTTCTTAGGAGTAGATGTCACAAAAAAATAACCTTATGGTTCTTAAGAGAAGTAAATACAAGAAGTTTGCATAATTTATCAAGTCCTTTGTGGGGAAGAGACAACTTGAATTTATAAGTTATGCAGTAGCTTATGATTGACAATACAAGGTGTTTTTGCACATCTTAGTTTTGTCTAGTATTACAGGGAAAGTTCGTAAATGTTTCAAAGTTTTCTAAAGTGTTTTCCTATAGACCAAACATCAATAAGAAGCCTTTACCATCAATATTCTTAAATCCCAGAGAGAAAGGAGCCAGGTCATACAATTTTCCAGGGAATAACACTAGAGGAAATGGTATGGGGGATTGTAAAACCTATATTGGTAAAGGAAATGCTACTAAACAATTTTTCAATTGTTCCAATTGGTTCCAGCTAGACTCTAAAATATATGTGAACCTTAGTGGAGAAATTGGTTATTAAACAAGCTACATGGTTTTTTTTAATGATAATTATAATTTTTAATAAACTTAAAATTCCATAGAAATATTTTATATATTTGTATATAATTATTTATTTAAAATTATAATGTTTATTAAAAAATTATTGGGCTTATAGCCCAATCTCTATGTTTATTCCAACACCATAGTTAACCAAAGGTTGAAATTCACTGAATATAATCTTAGCTCAACATCAAGTTAACATCTAACACAAGTGTTGAGCCAAGGGAAGAGCCCACAAGGGGCATAGTACTCAAAACATCGGTAATGTATCCAACTGGTGGTGTATATAAATTCCATGGAGTTTTGAACCTCCCAATTGCTTAGTACCCCTCCCAATCGTAGATGAAAACTAGTATGGTCATAACTTGGATTGAAAATTTTGTTTTGTTTTGTCCATAAAGTTGTAGATATCATCGAACTAAAAATACAAATGTATCATGTTTTATGAAGCAACAATATAGAAAATTGTAGATATTACGAGGCTAGAAAGGCAAATGTCTCATGTTTTGATGAAAATGTTGAGACTGAAACACAAATGTAAGAAACCCACACTCTCTAGTGGCACAAAGTGCTTACTACCCTCATAATTGTAGATGAAATCTAGTATGTCAAAACTTGGATAATTTTTTTTGATTTGTTTCATCCATATTTACAAACTCTACTCAATAAGAAGAAAGTTTTTCTTATGCTTGAAGATTTCAATTACCTTCCTTTATCAGTATTTCTTGTAAAAAATTTACATGTACAAACATGACATAAGAATAAACAAAAGAATTCAATTAAAACAAAGTGGAACCATTAAATTATGTAACAACAAACTAGTGAACTCCCTCATACACACCTCTTTCATATTTTCCCATTACATCTGTTGAATCTTCATCAATGCTAAGTCCATAATAAGTGTTGTTAAGACTTTCCTTAATTTTTCCACTCATAGAACCCAAAATAAAAAGCATGAAAAAAGGTATATAAAAATAAAATAAAATAAATGAAAATATATTAATTAAAAAAAGAAGAAGCAAACATGAAAAACAAAATGCAAAACCACAATTTAGCATGGCCTTGCTCACAAATGTAAAAATATAACAAACATAATTGTACAAAAACAAAGGAACAAGCAATAACAAAATATAGCAACAAAAATTGAAAACATAAATGAAAATAACAAAAACAAAACAAAGAGAAATAATAGACAAATTCTTCATTACAATCTCAAAAATTGTCCATGGCTATCCTGCACCTTAAATAATAAAAGATTATTAAATAGAGACCATAAAATCTTATGAAAAATATTAAATACACACCAAATATTTTTGAGAAATATAAAACAAAGACCAAAATGAGAATTTCATAGCAGGTAGCATGTATTTTGCACCCAAAGAGAACCCACCTTTGCTACAACCTCTTCACTATAGTATAGTGTTTCTACATAGATATTTTAATAGTTTCATCAATTATCCTCCATGCTACTTTCCCTACATTGCGCTGCACTCAATATTTAAATAAACAACAAATAAATTAAGATGCCTCTAACTTAAATAAGACTAGAATTTGTATTGACCAAATGCTCTTGTATATCCATGTTACTCCTTTTACCCGGACTTACCATTGACGTTAGCTCACTCTCAATAGTTGAGTTATTTATTGTTTCATATGTGCTCTTTCTTTGCATCCTTGGCATTACATGGATTTATATTTGGTGTTTAACCTGCAATATCATCAAACTCAGGCTATTATGAAGAAAATAACTCTAACAAATATATGGTGGATGTTTCCCTAAAAATTCTGAAAATTTGCTTTTCTAAAAAGCATATGCACTTCTTAATACGGCATCTTGCATATGTCAGTGACATTTGATATGGTATTTTCACCTGACTAGACTTGGATAATATTCTCATGTAAAGACTTTAATTTATTATCCACACCTTGAGGAGAGTTGATGTCATTTGAAGTGGATGTTGAATTGGTTTATTCATATAGATCTAGCATTTGATTGCCAACCTCTGCACATAAATTCACAATTGTAGTGAGTAGATTCCTACATGTCACAAATTGACAAGTCACTTACAATAGTGAGTCCCCTACTTTCGAATATATCTCACCTAGCAACAATTGGTGTATAAACAATCAAAGAACATATGTAATATGATGACATTATGAAAAATTTGAGCATATTATAATTCTAAACACTCTACAGAAACACAAAATTAGATTATAGCAGATAAACTAACCCTCACGCTGGTGAGGAGTCACATCAAAATCCCCCCAAAAATGTCTTTGTCCATCTAATGGCAGTTTAACCTTAAAAAATTTATCAGCAAGAAAGATAACTCCAACAACAATATGTTAAAGGCTTGCACTAGTGATAGAGGGTTTTAATCCATGTAACACATTAAACAATTTTAGTCTTGTTGAAAATCCATAGATGTGTGAAATCCAAAAAGCATAAAATAGTGAAGAACAAAGATGTAGAGACTAGAACCCTCACCTATTTCTTAAAATTACATGCTACTTGTGCTAAAGAATTTTCTTAAACATCAAAATATTAATTTGAGAAACAAGATTTTCGTATGGATGTTGGACAATAAACGAAAAGGACGAAGGCCAATGGGGAAAGAAGAACTTTATTTTCCATGAGTAACACCTGTGGAAAAAATAACTTGCTCTACCATGAGTAACACCTAGTTATGTTATTTACGGCACTATTGAAAATGAAATTTAAATATCATAAATCAAGTTTCATAAATACAAACCAAGAATGCTACATAAACACTGAATCCGTAAAATACAAACAAAATGTTAGATCCTTAAACTCCATTAGAAAAAAAGGACATAAAACATGCTTCAACATCAAGTTTTACATTGTTCTAACCCATGCCTTTTCTGTAACATGTTTGGTAACAGTTGGTTTCCTCTTTTGCCAAATTTCCTAAGCTAAAATTGTGGCATCTCAAAGCACATAAGTTTCTTCTCTCTTACCAGAAAGGTAAATATATGCAGTCACAATAGTCTACACAGGGAAATAAACATAACTAATCATAAAAATGTTGTATTTACAACATTTGGACTGATCACAATATGCATCCCCACCAATATACTAAATTGAACCAAAAAAATAAAACAATTCTCAAAAATGTGAAAGTTGAGCATTGGATTCTTGGGCATGGAGTCATGCATCAAAGGATTAAGGAAAATTCTCCCTCAACATAAAACCTGCCTAACAATATTGAAAATAACATTCAACGTATTAATTGTTTTTTTTACAGTTGTTGGTTAGTAACTATAGTACTCATTGACTCAACCCTAAAATAATTGACCGATCAAGCTTGGTCAAACTTTCAAATAAAAAACAAATTTGACTACACTTTCAAATACTTGAGAATTTTTTCAATATTCACCATGTGGGATTGAAATATTTACCCAACAAACAATAAGAAAAAAAATTCGAAATAGAACCTTCGTTCTCCATTATTATCGGTTTTGATTTTTTTTCCAGACAAGGTTTTCTACATAAAGTTTTGTATTTTTGCAGCTAGTTTGGACATATTTTTTAGGATTTGATGAATGTATAGCAGGGTAAAACCAGGAATGCTCTTTTTGGCATTAGAAATCAAATGTATAGGAAAATAACTAAATATTTGTAGTGGAGAGCACACCATGTTTATGATAATTCCACCTACTATTCCCACACAATTTTTCTTTATTTCACCAATGCAAAATTATGCAAAATTTTCATCGAATTCTTGGGAATTTTTTTTGGATTTTCTGTTGAATGAGTTTTTCTCATAAAATTTATTCTCTCTCTCTCTCCCTATTGTAAATACCTGAGTGCAATAAGGTGGAATATACTATGAAAATTGTTTGAGGAAGGGATTTTGTCTAGCCTTATTGTAAATATTTGAGTGCAATAAGGTGGAATGTAATGTTTACAACAAACAACCATTTGAAGTGCCACTTGACAATAAAATACATGTCATTTTTAAAATGTTGACCAAATGAGAATATAATAATTAACCATCATCAAAATGGAAAATTTAGAAGCCATTGAGGTTGCAAAAGTGAGAAACTAAAACTATGGTTGAATTTGGACAAGGCTCATTTTTTACATTGAATCCACCTCCTGCAGCTGAAACGACTTCTCCCCCTTTAATAGCAGTGTATTTTTTAAGCATGGTTTCTCTTGCTTCACATATTACACCTAGGGGTTGAATCTCAACCTAAACTAAAGATCATAGGAATGGTGAAGTTCAGAAAGTGATAGGGATATTTTGGTATTATTTAGACCTACCTTTCTATGTTTCTAGATACCATATTGGTAGGATACTATTGAAGTTCTAATTGTTTGTTGCTTAAATTTCAAAAGTCTAAGATTTAAAGTTATTAAGGGTGTGATTTTTGTTGAGGTTGCCCGAGTTGTGAGAAAATCCCTTGCACAATATTTTTCTTCAGCGTAGACAGTTTTTCAGTATTATGACGAACGGATAAACTGATGTCAAACATACAATATATATCAGAGTTCACGGTCCTATCACATTCTTGAAAATCCATCCATAAGAAAATAGTCATAGAATACATTAAATGCTTCAAAATGTATAACCAACAAGGAATTATTATTTAGGAGTAGATGTCTCTAAAAAATTAACCTTATGGTTCTTAAGAGAAGTAAATACAAGAAGTTTGCATAAATTTATCTAGTACTTTGTGGGGAAGAGACAACCTAAATTTATAAGTTATGAAGTAGCCTATGATTGACCATCCAATGTGTTTTTGCAAATCTTAGTTTCGTCTAGTATACAGGGAAAGTTCATAAATGTTTCAAAGTTTTCTAAAGTGTTTTCCTATAGACCAAACATCAATAAGAAGCCCTTACCATCAATATTCGTAAAGCCCTGAGAGAAAGGAGCCAGGTCCTACAACTTTCGAGGAAATAACACTAGAGGAAATGGTATGGGGGATTGTAAAAACTATATTGGTAACGGAAATGATACTAAACAATTTTTGAATTTGTATTTAAGAGATCTGTGGTTTGTATCTTTTGAATCAGGAACCGGAGAATCCACAGTATGAACATTTTTATACCTACTGTGGATTCTCCGGTTCCTGATTCAAATTTTTTTTGAATTGTTCCAATTGGTTCTATCTATACTCTAAAATATATATGAACCTCAGTGGCGAAATTGGTTATTAAACAAGCTACATGGTTTTTTTAAATGATAATTATAATTTTTAATAAACTTAAAATTCCATAGAAATATTTTAGATATTTTTATAGAAATATTTGTTTAAAATTATAATGTTTATTAAAAAATTATTGGGCTTATAGCCCAATGTCTATGGTTATTCCAACACCATAGTTAACCAAAGGTTGAAATTCACTATGTATAATCTCAACTCAACATCAAGTTAACATCCAACACAAGTGTCGAGCCAAGGGAAGAGCCCACAAGAGGCGTAGTACTCAAAACATCGGCAATGTATCCAACTGTTGGTGTATATAAATTCCACGGAGTTTTGAACCTCCCAATTGCTTAGTACCCCTCCTAGTTGTAGATGAAATTTGATATGGTCATAACTTGGATCGAAAAAGTGGTTAGTACCCCTTCCAATCATAGATAAAAACTAATATGGTCATAACTTGGATTGAAAATTTTGTTTTGTTTTATCCATATCTACAAAATCTACCCAATTATGAAGCAACAATATAGAAAATTGTAGATATCATGGAGCTAAAAATACAAATGTATCATGTTTTATGAAGCAACAATATATAAAGTTGTAGATATTATGGGTCTAAAAATACAAATGTCTCATGTTTTAATGAAAATGTTGACACTGAAATACAAATGTAAGAAACCCACACTCTCCAGTGACACAAAGTGTTTACTACCCTCATAATTGTAGATGAAAACTAGTATGTGATAACTTGGATATTTTTTTTTGTTTCATCCATATTTACAAACTCTACTCAATAAGAAAAAAGTTTTTCTTATGCTTGAAGAATGCAATTACCTTCCTTTATCAATATTTCCTGTAATAAATTTACATGTACACACATGACATAAGTATAAACAAAATAATTCAATTAAAACAAAGTGGAACCAATAAATTATGTAACAACAAACTAGTGAACTCCCTCATACATACCTCTTTCATTTTTTCCGATTACATCTCTTGAATCTTCATCAATGCTAAATCCATAATATGTGTTGTTAAGACTTGCCTTAATTCTTTCACTCATAGAACCCAAAATAAAAACCATGAACAAAGGTATATAAAAATAAAATAAAATAAATTAAAATATATTAATTTAAAAAGGAAGAAGCAAACATGAAAAACAAATTGCAAAACCACAATTTAGCATGGCCTTGTTCACAAATGTAAAAAGACAACAATCGTAATTGTACAAAAACAAAGGAACAAGCAATAACAAAATATAGCAACAACAATAGAAAAAAGAAATGAAAATAACAAAAACAAAACAAATAGAAATAATAGACAAATTCTTCAATACAATCTCAAAAACTGTGCATGGCCATCCTGCACATTAAATAATAAAAGAGTATTAAATATATACCATAAAATTTTATGAAAAATATTAAATACACACCAAATATATTTTTAGAAATATAAAACAAAGACCAAGATGGGAATTTCATAGAAGGTAGCATGTATTTTGCACCAAAAGAGAACTCACCTTTGCTACTACCTCTTCACTATAATATAGTGTTTCTACATAGATATTTTAATAATTTCATCAATTATCCTCCATGTTACTTTCCCTACATTGCACTAAAATTAATATTTAAATAAACAACAAATAAATTTAGATGCCTCTAACTTAAATAAGACTAGCGTTTGTATTGACCAAATGCTCTTGTATATCCATATTACTCCTTTTACCCGGACTTACCATTGACGTTAGCTCACTCTCAATAGTTGAGTTATTTATTGTTTCATATGTGCTCTTTCTTTGCATCCTTTGCATTACATGGATTTATATTTGGTGTTTAACCTGCAATATCATCAAACTCAGGCTATTATGAAGAAAATAACTCTAACAAATATATGGTGGATGTTTCCCTAAAAATTCTGAAAATTTGCTTTTCTAAAAAGCATATGCACTTCTTAATACGGCATCTTGCATATGTCAGTGACATTTGATATGGTATTTTCACCTGACTAAACTTGGATAATATTCTCATATAAATACTTTAATTTATTATCCACACCTTGAGGAGAGTTGATGTCATTTGAAGTGGATGTTGACTTGGTTTATTCATATAGATCTAGCATTTGATTGCCAACCTCTACACATAAATTAACAATTGTAGTGAGCAAATGGCCACATATCAGAAATTGACAAGTCACTTACAATAGTGAGTCCCCTACTTTCAAATATATCTTGCCTAGCAACAATTGGTGTATAAACAATCAAAGAACATATATAGATATGATGACATTATGCAAAGTTTGAGCATATTATAATTCTAAACACTCTACAGAAACACAAAATTAGATCATAGCATATAAACTAACCCTCATGCTAGTGAGGAATCACATCAAAATTTCCCCCACCAAGGCCTTTCTCCATCTAATGACAATTTAACCTTAAAAAAATTAGTAGCAAGAAAGATAACTCCAACAACAATATGTTAAAGGCTTGCACTAGAGACAGAGGGTTGTAATCCATGTAACACATTAAACAATTTTAGTCTTGTTGAAAATACATAGATGGGTGCAATCCAAAAACCATAAAATATTGAAGAACAAAGATGTAGAGACTAGAACCCTAACCTGTTACTTAAAATTCCATGCTACTTGTGCTAAAGAATTTTCTTAAACATTAAAATTTTAATTTGAGAAACAAGATTTTCGTATGGATGTTGGACAATAAACGCAAAGGATGAAGGCCAATGGGGAAAGAAGAACTTTATTTTCCATGAGTAACACCTGTGGAAAAAATAACTTGCTCTACCATGAGTAACACCTAGTTATGTTATTTACGGCACTATTGAAAACGAAATTTAAATATCATAAATCAAGTTGCATAAATACAAACCAAGAATGCTACATAAACACTGAATCCGTAAAATACATCCAAAATGTTAGATCCTTAAAATTCTTTAGAAAAAAAGGACATAAAACATGCTTCAACGTCAAGTTTTACAATGTTCTAACCCATGCCTTTTCTCTAACATGTTTGGCAATAGTTGGTTTCCTCTTTTGCCAAATATCCTAAGCTAAAATTGTGACATCTCAAAGAAGCACATAAGTTTCTTCTCTCTTACCAGAAAGGAAAATATATGCAATCACAATAGTCTACACAAGGAAATAAACATAACTAATCTTCAAAATGTTGTATTTACAACATTTGGACTGATCGCAATATGCATCCCCAACAATATACTAAATTGAACTAAAAAAAATGAAAAAAAATTTCAAAAATGTGAAAGTTGAGCATCTGATTCTTGGGCATGAAGTCATGCATCAAACAATTAAGGCCAATTCTCCCTCAATATAAAACATGCCTAACAATATTGAAAATAGCATTTAACATATTATTTATTTTTTTACATTTGTTGGTTAGTAACTATATTACTCATTGACTCATTCCTAAAATAATTGACCGATCAAGCTTGGTCAAACTTACAAATAAAAAAATAAATTTGACTACACTTTCAAGTACTTGACAAGTTTTTCAATATTCATCATGTGGGATCCAAATATTCACCCAACAAACAATAAGAAAAAAAAAAATCAAAATAGAACCTTCATTCTCCATTATTATCGATTCTAATTTTTTTTCCAGATAAGGTTTTCTACATAAAGTTGTATTTGTATTTTTGCAGCCAGTTTGGACATATCTTTTAGGATTTGATGAATCTATAGCAGGGTAAAACTAGGAATCTTGTTTTTGGCATTAGAATTCAAATGAATAGGAAAATAACTAAATATTTGTAGTGGAGTCATTCCCAAACAATCTTTCTTTATTTTGCCAATGCAAAATTTGTTAGAAAATTATATATTACGGAGCAATGGAACACATAAGATATTGCAGAAATATAAACACAGAAAACGCACAAAACAAGAGAGACACAGATATACGTGGTTCACCCAGTTTGGGCTACGTCCACCTCGAACAGCCAGTCCTTCCTTTCTATTATCCAGCAAAATGAAGAGACACAACCTACAACAAATCCGCTGTAATATCCTCTGTTTTCTCTCACAGTCTCACCTCTCTATTTTTCGCTCACAGAATACACATCTATATCTCAGCCTCCAATACAATGCCTCATACAAAGAGAGGGGTTGCCTTCTAGGGAAAAAACCCTAAACTAAACATAAGTTCTACCGTCAGATCATCTACCTAATGAACAGCCCAGATTGACTAGAAATTACTATACTTTTACAAGGCAATTTTACATTTGTTTTTAGCTTCGGGGGCGCTGGCCCCCGGACCCCCCAGCCGGGGGGGATCGGCCCCCCCCGAACCCCCGCGGGGGGACAAGTCCCCCCTGCACCCCCCCGCGTGGAGGGGTGTACAAACTTCCTGGGGTATACATCTGGCTGAAACAAAGACCTCTGAACAATCATGCTCCACACACAACAAAATTTTCATCGACTTCTTGGGAACTTTTTGCTCTCTCTCTCTCTCTCTCTCTCTCTCTCTCTCTCTCTCTCTCTCTCTCTCTGTATCTCTCTCCCCCTCTCCCTCTCCCCCTCTCGTTCACTCTCTCTCTCTCTCTCTCTCTCTCTCTCTCTCTCTCTCTCTCTCTCTCTCTATATATATATATATATATATATATAAACACTACAAATAAAATTCGAGGAAGGGAATTTTTCTAGCCTTATTATACATCTATGTGTGTGTGTGTGTGTGTGTGTGTGTGTGTGTGTGTGTGTTTGTGTGTGTGTGTGTGTGTGTGTATGTATATATATAAACACTACAAAAAAATTTCAAGGAAGGAAATTTGTCTAGCCCTATTATACATACCGAGTGCAATAAGGTGGAATGTAATGTTTACAACAAACAACCATTTGAAGTACCACTTGACAATAAAATCCACGTCATTTTTAAAAAGTTAACCAAATGAGAATATAAGAATTAACCATCATGAAAATGGAAAATTTAGAAGCCATTGAAGTTGCAAAAGTGAGAAACTAAAACTATGGTTGAACTCATTTTTTGCATTTTGTCCACCTCCTCCAGCTGAAACCACTTCTCCCCCTTTAATAACAGTGTATTTTTTAAGCATGGTTTCTTTTGCTTCACATATTACACCTAGGGGTTGAATCTCAACCTAGCCTAAAGAGCACAGGAAGGGTGAAGTTGAGAAAGTGATAGGGATATTTTGGTCTTATTTAGACCTACCTTTCTATGTTGCTAGATACCATATTGGTAGGATACTATTGAGGTTCTCATTGTTTGTTACTTAAATTTCAAAAATCTAAGATTTAAAGTTATTAAGGGTGCGATTTTGGTTGAGGTTGTCCGAGTTGTGAGAAAATCCCTTGCACAACATTTTTCTTCAGCATAGACAGTTTTGCAATATTATGATGAAGGGATAAACTGATTTCAAACATACAATATAGATCAAAGTTCGAGGTCCTATCACATTCTTGAAAATCCATCCACAAGAAAATAGTCATAGAATACATTAAATGCTTCAAAATGTATAACCAATAAGGACATATTTCTTAGGAGTAGATGTCACTAAAAAAATAACCTTATGGTTCTTAAGAGAAGTAAATAAAAGAAGTTTGCATAAATTTATCTAGTCCTTTGTGGGGAATAGACAACCTAAATTCATAAGTTATGCACTAGCCTATGATTGACCATCTAAGGTGTTTTTCCACATCTTAGTTTCGTCTAGTATTACAGGGAAAGTTTGTAAATGTTTCAAAGTTTGCTAAAGTATTTTCCTATAGACCAAACATCATAAGAAGCCTTTACCATCAATATTCATATATCCCGGAGAGAAAGGAGCCAGGTCCTAAAATTTTCCAAGGAATAACACTAGAGGAAATGGTATGGGGGATTGTAAAACCTATATTGGTAAAGGAAATGCTACTAAACAATTTCTGAATTGTTCCAATTGGTTCCAGCCATACTCTAAAATATATGTGAACCTCAATGGCGAAATTGGTTATTAAACAAGCTACATGGTTTTTTTAAATGATAATTATAATATTTAATAAATTTAAAATTCCATAGAAATATTTTATATATTTTTATAGAATTATTTATTTAAAATTATAATGTTTATTAAAAAAATATTAGGCTTATATTCCAATCTCTATGTTTATTCCATCACCATAGTTAACCAAAGGTCGAAATTCACTGAATATAATCTCAACTCAACATCAAGTTAACATCCAACACAAGTGTTGAGCCAAGGGAAGAGCCCACAAGGGATGTAGTACTCATCACATCAGTAATGTATCCAACTTCTGGTGTATATAAATTCAACGGAGTTTTGAACATTCCAATTGCTTAGTACTCCTCCCAATTGTAGATGAAATTTGGTATGGTCATAAATTGGATTGAAAAAGTGGTTAGTACCCCTCCCAATCGTAGATGAAAACTACTATGGTCATAACTTGGATGAAAAAATTGTTTTGTTTTGTCCATATCCACAAACTCTACTCAATTATGAAGCAACAATATAGAAAGTTGTAGATATCATGGAGCTAAAAAGACAAATGTATCATGTTTTATGAGACAACAATATATAAAGTTGTAGATATTATGGGGCTAAAAAGACACCTGTCTCATGTTTTAATGAAAATGTTGAGAATGAAATACAAATGTAAGAAACACATACTCTCGAGTGGCACAAAGTGCTTACTACCCTCATAATTGTAGATGAAAACTAGTATGTCATAACTTGGATTTTTTTTTTTTGTTTCATCCATATTTACAAACTCTACTCAATAAGAAGAAAGCTTTTCTTATGCTTGAAGATTGCAATTACCTTCCTTTATCAATATTTCCTGTAATAAATTTACATGTACACACATGACATAAGAATAAACAAAATAATTCAATTAAAACAAAGTGGAACCATTAAATTATGTAACAACAAACTAGTGAAGTCCCTCATACATACATCTTTCATATTTTCCCATTGCATCTATTGAACCTTCATCAATGCTAAATCCATAATATGTTTTTTTAAGACTTGCCTTAATTTTTCCACTCATGGAACCCAAAATAAAAACCATGAACAAAGGTATATAAAAATAAAATAAAATAAATGAAAATATATTAATTAAAAAAAGAAGAAGCAAACAAGAAAAACAAACTGCAAAACCACAATTTAGCATGGCCTTGCTCACAAATGTAAACATATAACAATCATAGTTGTACAAAAACAAAGGAACAAGCAATAAAAAAAAATATAGCAACAACAATAGCAAAAAGAAATGAAAATAACAAAAAAAACAAAGAGAAATAGTAGACAAATTCTTCATTACAATCTCAAAAATTGTCCATGACCATCCTGCACATTAAAGAATAAAAGAGTATTAAATAGAGACCATAAAATCTTATGAAAAATATTAAATCCACACCAAATATATTTTGAGAAATATAAAACAAAGACCAAGATGAAAATTTCATAGTAGGTAGCATGTATTTTGCACCAAAAGAGAACTCACTTTTGCTACTACCTCTTCACTATAATATAGTGTTTCTACATAGATATTTTAATAGTTTCATCAATTATCCTCCAGGTTACTTTCCCTACATTGCACTACACTCAATATTTAAATAAACAACAAATAAATTAAGATGCCTCTAACTTAAATAAGATTAGAATTTGTATTGACCAAATGCTCTTGTATATCCATGCAGTTACTCCTTTTACGTGGACTTATCATTGACGTTAGCTTACTCTCAATAGTTGAGTTCTTTATTGTTTCATATGTGCTCTTTCTTTGCATCCTTGGCATTACATGGATTTATATTTGGTTTTTAACCTACAATATCATCAAACTCGGGATATTATGAAGAAAATAACTCTAACAAATATATGGTGGATGTTTCCCTAAAAAGTATGAAAATTTTCTTTTCTAAAAAACATATGCACTTCTTAATATGGAATCTTGCATATGTCAGTGACATTTGATATGGTATTTTCACTTGACTAAACTTGGATAATATTCTCATATAAAGACTTTAATTTATTATCCACAGCTTGAGGAGAGTTGATGTCATTTGAAGTGGATGTTGACTTCGTTTATTCATATAGATCTAGCATTTGATTGCCAACCTCTGCACATAAATTAACAATTGTAGTGAGTAGATGCGCACATGCTACAAATTGACAAGTCGCTTACAATAGTGAGTCCCCTGCTTTCAAATATATCTCGCCTAACAACAAGAGGTGTATAAGAAATCAAAGAACATATATAGATATGATGACAATATGCAAAGTTTGAGCATATTATAATTATAAACACTCTACAGAAACACCAGATTAGATCAGAGCATATAAACTAACACTCATGCTGGTGAGGAGTCACATCAAAATACCCCCACCAAGGCCTCTATCCATCTAATGACAGTTTAACCTTAAAAAATTTAGCAACAAGAAATATAACTCCAACAACAATATGTTAAAGGCTTGCACTAGAGACAGAGGGTTGTAATCCATGTAACACATTAAACAATTTTAGTCTTGTTGAAAATCCATAGATGCGTGCAATCCAAAAAGCATAAAATATGGAAGAACAAAGATGTAGAGACTAGAACCCTCACCCGTTACTTAAAATTCCATGCTACTTGTGCTAAAGAATTTTCTTAAACATTAAAAATCTTAATTTGAGAAACAAGATATTCGTATGGATGTTGCACAATAAAAGCAAAGGACAAAGGCCAATGTGGAAAGAAGAACTTTATTTTCCATGAGTAACACCTATGGAAAAAAGAACTTGCTCTACCCTGAGTAACACCTAGTTATGTTATTCATGGCACTATTGAAAACCAAATTTAAATATCATAAATCAAGTTGCATAAATAAAAACCAAGAATGCTACATAAACACTAAATCCGTAGAATAAATCCAAAATGCTAGATCCTTAAAATTCATTAGGAAAAAAGGACATAAAACATGCTTCAACATCAAGTTTTGCATTGTTCTAACCCATGCATTTTATCTAACATGTTTGGCAATAGTTGGTTTCCTCTTTTGCCAAATGTCCTAAGCTAACATTGTGACATATCAAAGAAGCACATAAATTTCTTCTCTCTTACCAGAAAGGAAAATTTATGTAGTCACAATAGTCTACACTAGTCTACACAGGGAAATAAACATAATTAATCATCAAAATGTTGTATTTACAACATTTGGATTGACCGCAATATGCATCCCCAACAATATACTAAATTTAACCAAAAATATAAACAATATTCAAAAATGTGAAAGTTGAGCATTGGATATTGGATTTATGGGCATGAAGTCATGCATCAACGGAATAAGGCCAATTCTCCCTCAACATAAAACATGCCTAATAATATTGAAAATAATATTCAACATGTTATTTGTTTTTTTATAGTTGTTGGTTAGTAACTATAGTAGTCATTGACTAAATCCTAAAATAATTGACAAATCAAGCTTGGTCAAACTTACAAATAAAAAAACAAATTTGACTACACTTTCAAGTACTTGACAAGTTTTTCAATATTCACCCAAAAAACAATAAGAAAAAAAATTCTAAATAGAACCTTCATTCTCCATTATTATCGGTTCTGATTTTTTTTCTAGACAAGGTTTTCTACATAAAGTTGTATTTGTATTTTTCAGCCAGTTTGGACATAATTTTTAGGATTTGATGAATGTATAGCAGGGTAAAACCAGGCATCTTGTTTTTGGCATTAGAAATCAAATGGGTAGGAAAATAACTAAAGATTTGTAGTGGAAAGCACACTATGTTTATGATAATTCCACCTACCATTCCCACACAATTTTTCTTTATTTCGCCAATGCAAAATCTTCATCAACTTCTTGGGAATTTTTTGTATTTTCTATTGAATGAGTTTCTCTCTCTCTCTCTCTCTCTCTCTCTCTCTCTCTCTCTCTCTCTCTCTCTCATATATATATATATATATATATATATATATATATATATATATATATATATAGATATATACACACACACACACTATGAAATGTGTTCAAGGAGGGAAATTTGTCTAGCCCTATTGTAAATACCTGAGTGCAATAAGGTGGAATGTACTATGAAAAATGTTTGAGAAAGGGATTTTGTCTAGCCTTAATGTAAATACTTGAGTTCAATAAGGTGGAATGTAATGTTTACAATAAACAACCATTTGAAGTATCACTCAACAATAAAATCCATGTCATTTTTAAGACGTTGACCAAATGAGAATATAAGAATTAACCATCATCAAAAATGGAAAATTTAGGAGCCATTGAATTTTTAAAAGTGAGAAACTGAAACTATGGTTGAATTTGGACAAGGGTTATTTTTTGCATTTAGTCCACTTCCCGCAGCTGAAACCACTTCTCCCCTTTAATAATAGTGTATTTTTTAAGCATGGTTTCTTTTGCTTCACTTATTACACCTAGGGGTTGAATCTCAACCTAGCCTAAAGAGCATAGGAAGGGTGAAGTTGTGAAAGTGATAGGGATATTTTGGTCTTATTTAGACCTACCTTTCTATGTTTCTAGATACCATATTGGTAGGATGTTATGAAACCAGCTCACAAAAATATAGAAAATATAGTTGAACGCCTTAGAATTCAGCCTCTTCTAGGGGGAAACCTCCTTTACATTACACAAATGAACAATTCTTGGATGATTCAAATGACAAAACCTCCTATCTATATATAGGAGTCTAAGGAGTCACAATATAACCCAGGCGACCTAACAATAATAATATAAAGCCACAAAAATAACAATAGAGGGATTCTATGGGGCACAGTGATAAAAATATGCGGACAATAGGGGTGCAACAATATTAATAAGGGATACAACTACAACCGTAATGGGGTAATCACTAGTATTATAGGGACCTAGCATGCTCCTCTCCTTCAAAAAAGTGTTGTCCTCAATGCTTGAGTAGTTCTGGATGCTTCTGTATAAAATTCTCATCCTCCCATGTGGAATCTTCAATGGATAAGTTCTTCCACTTGATGAGATACTTCGAAATTGATCGATTTCGTAGATGTCGAGTTCTTGTTTCTTCCTCGTCAAGTTCTGGCAATATTGTTTGAACTGGGAGCTTGTCGCCTATAACCTTCTTTAAACATGAAACATGGAAAACTGGGTGCACTCGAGATGTTGCAGGAAGCTCCAATTTGTATGCCATAGTACCAATCTTTTGCAACACCTTGTACAGACCATAATACTTTGGTGATAATTTATTATCCTTCTTAGCTTGCTTAAGGGACATTTGTTTATATGGTTGTAGCCATAGGAATACCCAATCACCTACATCAAAACTTCTTTTGTTGCGATATTGATCTGCTTGTTGTTTCATTCTATTATGTGCCAACACGACGTTATCCTTTAAGAGTTGGAGGACTTGTTGTTGATGTTCGATGTGATGTTCCACTGCTTGAACCTTAGAATTTTCTCTTAAATATGATGTGATGGATGGTGGCTGATATCCATAAAGTGCCATACATGGGGTCATTTTTTTTGTTGTATGGAAGGAAGTGTTATACCACCATTCAGCCAGAGGCAACCATTTGACCCATTGTGTCTGTTTATCAGATACAAAGAAACAAAGATATCCTTCCAAACATTTGTTTACTATCTCAGTTTTCCCATCAGATTGAGGATGATAAGATGAGCTATGAGCTAACTGAGTACCAAGACAAGAAAATAATTCTGTCCAAAAATTTCCAGTGAAAATGGGATCTCTGTCACTTACAATAACCTTTGGGTTTTCATGTAGCTTTTGAATTGTTTCCATAAATGCAGTAGAAACTTTACTGGCTTTAAATGGATGTGATAATGCACAAAAGTGTGCATACTTGGTAAGTCTATCAACTACCACCAAGATGACACTCTTTCCCTCAAACTTGGGTAAACCTGTGATAAAATCCATTGAAACCTCCTCCCAACGTTGGCTTGGAATGGATAAAGGTTGTAATAGACCCGGGGTCTTAATTGTTTCAACTTTATTTTGTTGGCAAACCAAACATTCCGCCACAAAATTTTGAATATCCGATTTAAGGCCATCCCAAAAAAATTCCTTCTTAACCCTGTGGTAAGTTTTTAAAAATCCTGAGTGCCCTCCTAAGGGAGAAGTGTGCAATTCCATAAGAATATTTTGTTTGAGTTGCGAATTCTTACAAAGGTATAAGCGATCTTTGTACCATAACGAATCATTTTGCCAGCTAAATGTATCAGATGTACTGGAATCTTGTTGTAACTTTCGAATAAGTGCCCACACTTCTTCATCATTCTTCCATTCCTCCCTTGCTTCGTTTATCCAATCTAGTTGGATAATCGAAATGGCGCACACAATGCTTCCACATCCTCATCCTTTCTTGAGAGTGCATCTGCCACCACATTTTGCTTCCCTTTTTTGTAGATGATTTCAAAGTCATAACCCAACATCTTTGTGACCCACTTTTGTTGCTCTTCAGAGGATAATCTTTGTTCTAAAAAGTATTTACGGCTATCATGATCCGTTTTTACCTTGAAGTGTCTTCCCATTAGGTAGGGTCGCCATTTCTTAAGTGCATGTAGTATTGCCAACATTTCCTTCTCATAAATACCTTTGTGTAAAAAATTTCCCTTGATTGGATGACTTTCAAAAGCAATGGGTCTTTCATCTTGCATTAAAACAGCACCAATTCCATTTCCTGAAGCATCACATTCCACAATAAAGGTTTTTGTGAAGTCCGGTGTAGCTAAGACCGGTAGTTGGCACATTGCCTCTTTAAGATGTTCGAAGGCCTTTGTTGCTTCTGGAGTCCATGAAAACGCATCTTTCTTCAATAATGTTGTTAGAGGTGTTGCTATTCTCCCATAATTCTTAACAAACTTGCGATAATACCCTGTCAACCCGAGAAATCCTCGCAGATGCTTTATGGATGTGGGGATTTTCCATTCCTTAATGGCTTTAATTTTGCTAGGGTCTACCTTAACTCCTTCATGAGATACAATATGACCCAGATATTCCACCTCTTGTACTCCAAAGAAACATTTGGATCTTTTTTCATATAATTGTTTCTCCTCCAATAGTTGTAGCACCCTATCAACATGTTCAACATGATCCTTCCAAGATTTGTTGTAGATTAGTATATCATCAAAAAATACTAACACAAATTTTCTAAGGAAGGGTTTGAAAATGGAATTCATCAAACCTTGAAATGTAGAAGGTGCATTGGTAAAGCCAAAAGGCATGACCAAAAATTCATAATGACCCTCATGAGTTCTAAATGCTATTTTTGGAATGTCTTCAGTCTTCATTCTGATTTGATGATATCCTAAACGAAGATCCAACTTGGTGAAGTAAATTGATCCATGCAATTCATCCAGTAATTCATCAATGACAGAAATGGGAAACTTATCTTTAATAGTGAGCTTGTTGAGCTCCCTATAATCCGAACACATGCGCCATGATCCATCCTTCTTGTGCACCAATACTACTAGAGCAGAGAAAGAACTTTGACTAGGTTGAATTATACCTGCCTCTAGCATTTCTGCAACCATACGTTCAATTTCACTCTTTTGGGCATAGGGATATCTGTACGGCCTAATGTTTGGAGGAACACTTCCTGGAATCAGATGAATAGCATGATCATGATCACAAATATGTGGGAGACGTTTGGGAGTCTCAAATACCTTGGAATGATTGTCCAATACTTTTTGAGGATCTGGAGATATAGATGATTCCAATGTAGAAACATCTAGCGAACATAATTGTGAAATTACACCTCTTTGTTCCTTTTTTAGAAGCTTTGTCATACCGTTAGAGCTGATTATCTTTCTTGGTTTCCCTACAATACCCCTTAATTCAACTTCCTTTCCTTCCGTAGAAAATTTCATGAAAAGTTCTTGAAAATTAAAAGTTGTTGTACCCAAGGACCATAGCCATTGGACTCTCAGTACAACATCAACACCTCCCATTGGAATGGAAAGCATTGGGCTCATCAATACATATTCTCCCATGGATAGCTTGATATTATGGCACTTTCCAGAGCAATTTATCGTTCCTCCATTTGCAACCATCACTTGACACTCCGGTACTAGATATAGGAAGCAATTCAATTCTTTTGCTACCTTACAATGAATAAAATTGTGGGTACTTCCTGAATCAATCAACACTATTACCTTTTTCTTCTTGATTTGTCCTTCTATCTTGATGGTTTGAGGAGTGGTAATTCTAGCCAATACATTACAAGATATGGTCGGATTCATTTCTTCTTTATCTAGGCTTTGTTCCTGGAGTATATCCTCTTCTTTTGACCTTTCTTGCTCCTTTTCTTCTTCCTCTTCACAATCTATGTAGAATAATTTCTTCTCAGCACACTTATGACCTTTAGTGTATTTGCTATCACAACTGTAACAAAGCCCTTTTGCTCTTTTCTCTTCCGATTGTTGTGGTGTCAACCTTATAGGTTGTGGAAGGCTAGGGGTAACAACACTTCCATCTTTATAGTTGTGACTGGTATGCTTCCTGGTTGCCATAATTTTGCTTTCCATTTTTCTTGCTAACCTGAATGCCTTCTCTAATGAATCAGGTTCCCAAAGGCGAACATCATGTTGGATATTATCCTTTAAAGTCCCTATGAACACATCAATCCTATGCTCCTCTGGAATATTTTTACTCTTAATATGTTCAATTTTTGGAACTCCTCAATGTGCTCCATTATTGAACCATTTTGTTTGAGACTTATCAATTGGCTAAAAAAAGTGTTGCTTTTTGTGTCCTCATAATGTGTTGTCAATTCTTCCGTAAAAATTGCCCAAGTGATAATTTGTTTACGAGAGCAAATCCATTGATACCATACAAACTGATTTGGCTCTCCAAATATAAAGTTGCAATACGTACATTTTGTGTGTTTTGCACATTATTGAGATTGAAAAATTGCTCCATCTGTAATATCCATGTTGCGGGGTCCTTGCCATCAAACTTCTTCATATCGATTTTTAGAATATGGTGGGTTTTTGATCCAACATTAGAGTCTATGGAATCATGATTAACATTTCTTTTGTTCTCATCATGAGTTTCCTTTACTACCCTTTCACCATTAGTGACCATTTCTTGTAGCAACTTATTCATATTTATCTTCAATTCTTCCATGTCTATCTTCAAATCTGTCTTCAAATCATCCATCTTAGCTTCCATGCCATTCATCTTAGCTTCCACGCCCTTTATCTTAGATTCCACGCCATTTATCTTAGCTTCTGTTAGCTTTTGTGAGAGTGACATTTGTTGCACTTGGTCTTGTAATTTTGATATATCATGTAGCATTTCTTCCTCTTCTTCATGAGTCATGCTAGCGCTTTCAAGTTTCTTACTAGGTGTTTGCATTTTCTTTCCTCGGGGCATCAGTTACCGATAATAATGCTCTACTATGCCTTTTGAATTCTTCAAAATAATTTTTCAAACCAAGCTTAAGAAAAAATTTAAAAAATTCTACACATCTTTTTTCACTTTGAAGGAGCTTGATATTGCCTCTGATGTATCTCTGTAATTTTGGATCATCTAGTTCTAAAATTGTGATTTGCAGTAGCCCTCTGTGTCCTCTTTCCAATTCCACCAATCTGATCCAAATTGGATTCTCCAAGGAAGAGTTATGCCAAATCTCCCACAGTGACCTGATTATAGACTACTTCAGTAGATCGAACTTGTACGGCATGCCACGTTTCCCTGTTTCGACCTTTGGCTCTGAAAAATATATACAAGAAACTACAGTATGTCCTCTTTCCGTAGCTCCTTACGAAACTTCAATCCGATGCTCAGAGAGAAAGGTATGACAATTTTCCCTAGGTCACATGTTTGGAATGTAATTAAGGAGTCTACAAAAATACCAACTTCCTCAGATCATATCTCCGCAAATATAGCGCAAAAAGCTCTGAAATTCGGACCCAAGGTTCAGTGCGATTTCTTCTCCAATGGATTTTTTTTTCGCTTATGAAACGTCGCAGAAAAAAAGGTTATAGCAAAAATGCCACGATGACCTATTTGGAGCAGCGAAACCCTAGAATCCAAAGCTCTGATACCAAATGTTATGAAACCAGCTCACAAAAAGATAGAAAATATAGTTGAACGCCTTAGCATTCAGCCTCTTCAAGGGAGCAACCTCCTTTACATTACACAAATGAACAATTCTTGGATGATTCAAATGACAAAACCTCATTTCTATATATAGGAGTGTAAGGAGTCACAATATAACCCAGCCGACCTAACAATAATAATATAAAGCCACAAAAATAACAATAGAGGGATTCTATGGGGCACAGTGATAAAAATATGGGGACAATAGGGGCGCAACAATATTAATAAGGGATACAACTACAACAGTAATGGGGTAATCACTAGTATTATAGGGACCTAACATAGGATACTATTGAGGCTCTCATTGTTTGTTGGTTAAATTTCAAAATTCTTAGATTTAAAGTTATTATGGGTGTGATTTTGGTTGAGGTTGTCCGAGTTGTGAGAAAATCCCTTGCACACCATTTTTCTTCAGCAAAGACAATTTTCCAATATTATGACGAAGGGATAAACTAATGTAAAACATACAATATATATCAGAGTTCAGAGTCCTATCACATTCTTGAAATGCCATCCACAAGAAAATAGTCATAGAATACATTAAATGCTTCAAAATGTATAACCAACAAGGACGTATTTCTAAGGAGTAGATGTCACTAAAACAATAACCTTATGGTTCTTAAGAGAAGTAAATACAAGAAGTTTGCATAAATTTATCTAGTCCTTTGTGGGGAAGAGACAACCTAAATTTATAAGTTATGTAGTAGTCTGTGATTGACCATCCAAGGTGTTTTTTCACATCTTAGTTTCGTCTAGTATTACAGGGAAAGTTCGTAAATGTTTCAAAGTTTGCTAAAATGTTTTCCCATAGACCAAACATCAATAAGAAGCATTTACCATCAATATTCGTAAAGCCTTGAGAGAAAAGAGCCAGGTCCTACAATTTTCTAGGGAATAACACTAGAGGAAATGGTATGGGGGATTGTAAAACCTATATTGATAAAGGAAATGCTACTAAACAATCTCTAAATTGTTCCAATTGGTTTCGGACAAACTCTAAAATATATGTGAACCTCGGTGGTGAAATTGGTTATTAATCAAGCTATATGGTTTTTTTAAATGATAATTATAATTTTTAATAGGTTTAAAATTCCATAGAAATATTTTATATAATTTTAAATAAATAATAATTATAATTTTTAATAAATTTAAAACGGAATTATTTATTTAAAATTATAATGTTTTAAAATATAGAATTATTTATTTAAAATTATAATTTTTTTATGGAATTATTTATTTAAAATTATAATGTTTTAAAATATAGAATTATTTATTTAAAATTACAATGTTTATTAAAAATTTATTCGCTTATAGCCCAATCTCTATGTTTATTACGACACCATAGTTATAGCCCAATCTCTATGTTTATTCCGACACCATAGTTAACAAGGGTCAAAATTCATGTTTATTCCGACACCATAGTTAAGCAAGGGTCAAAATTCATTTGATATAATCTCAAGGCAACATCAAGTTAACAGCCAACACAAGTGTCGAACTAGGGAGAGAGTTCAAAAAGGACACGTATTGACCTCCTGGATGATTTCTCCAACTGTCAATTTATAAATTCCATTATAAATGTAATCTGGTAGATGTGGGATATATCCCATAGGTTTCGTAAACAAAAATGCACACTGCATAATGTGTGGGCAAATTTCAACGATTGAGATGAATGTGGTCAAATCAAAGGTCATCGTTTCATTGCGGACCCATGAGGTCATCCGAAATCTAACGTGTAGGGGGTTTCTGCAATAGTTGTTTTCTCAAAACCACATCTATTGACGTGGCAACTTCTGATGGATTACGCAACCCCCTGTGTCAAAGCCATTTTCGCCAAGACCCCCCCTCCGCATTCCACTTCCGGGTTTCCAACATCAACACATGACTTAGCCATTTCATCGTTGACATGGAAGATAAATCTACGTGTGATATTGAATAGAGACAATCATTATGAAAAGGAGTGCGAAAAAGCGAACCTGTAATTTTACAAACAGTGAACAAAACATGGGAAATTTAATGCAAGGAGAGGCAAAATTAAACTTTGACAATGCAGAAAGTTGCATAAATCTTTTATTTTAGTTGCCATGATTGTTGTCTTGCTTGATTGGAGGTGCCTTTGTGGTCTGAAGGAAGAGTGCAAGGCCGCTAAAAAGATTTTCAATCTAACCAATACCATTTGGCAGAGGATGTGGGACCACATTGCAGCCTGTATAAACATGTACATGGCATCTTTAGAATCATCACAACCAGTTGTTGTAAATGAGCAGGGAAAAGTTAATTATGAGAAGTCAGTAAAAATGATTTATGAGAAACAAACTAAAGGAATTTCGATGCAGAAACAAAGTCTAAATGTGACAATGGATCATCAGTTTTAGTTTTAGCTCACACAAAGGTCAATGAATGACCTATTAAGTCTCATGAAACTCGACGAAGAAGGGAATGGAACACTTCTGATCATAAACCATTTAGAAAAGTAAATAAAACACAATGGCATTCTCTTTACTAGTGTCACCATATAATTCGACAACTCGTGAAACTTTGACTGAATTTTAGTAGAAGTTACATCGACATGAACTTTTATAAAGTTTTTGTTAAAGAATTCATTTGAGGGAATTACATTTCACTGTGTAAATAATCTAAATAGTGGACTGGTAACATTTCCTCTCACTACAAAGTGATGATACATTCAACAATTTGTTTTTCCTCTTTGTTTAAGGTGATGGTTGGCGAGCCATGTTGGGGCCTTCGTTTTGAATTTTGGGTTTTTGCGGAAAATAATGCCAAGAATAGGTGGCGGGAGCAATGATTGGGGTTTCGGAGCTAGCAGCCAAGGAAAGGGATAAGAACTAAGAGTGTACAGGCAGTTGCAGCAAGGTGGCGAAAGTGAACCAGAGCTATCGAACAAGGGAAAATAGAAGGCAATCGAGGGAAGTGTCAGCCGAGCAGAACTAACAATGGGAATGCAGAGCAAGGGATAAAAGGTGAAAGATAGCACGAGGAAGGGGTTGGTGATGAAACAGATGAGCAGAGATAGGATTTAGAGAGCCAGATCAGTTGCGGAAAGGCGAGGATTGTCCTCTACTCTGGCTATGACCATGCTCTATAGTTGTGTTCTTTGGGGCTATGCTCTTTGTGTATTTGATGAATAGGCTTCGAGCCTTTGTAATCTGATTTGTACTCTTTTATATGCCAGATAATGAAAGAAGCAGTTGGGATCCATTTTGTATTTTTGTGTTTCTTGTGGGTTATTTAAAATTTTAAATGAATGATCATTAGTTGTGTAGTTTCCTATGATGATAGGAATGGAATAACATGCTTGGATAGTATAGAGGGTTGAGGGCTTTGAGCTATTGATGTCTGTTAATTGCATCTTCCTTGATACCCCCTTCGGTCCCATCTAACTATGGTCGCGACACACCTCGGGTGAGACTCCTTGCCCTTTGGGTAAGGTAAAAATGTCGGTGTTGTCCTAGACTACAGTGGAGCCTTTTTGGCCCCTTGAGCCTGAACCCAGGGTCTCTTCCCTACTGTCATTTTTGTTGACACCTAATCCTCTGCAATTGGGTGAATTTATGTAAATAGTTAAATTAGGAAATTTGTGAACAATCATCAGGAGATGAACTGAGCAGTCACACCCTTTGTATATAACAATAGCATACCTAATGAAATAAATCGAATCAGTTTTACCGCCTATTGGAGAGTTATTGCCTGGCCTGACATGGTATCAGAGCCAATTCTCAAAATAGTTGTAACTCCCTTCATTTTTGCTACTGTGGGCTGTACGCTAGTCTGAGCACTATCCACTGAGCGTTGTCCTCTGTCATTCTGACCTGAGCACTGTCCTCAACGCCTTTGTCCTCTGCGTTGTGATTCATTGCCTCAACGCCTCTGTCTTCTGAAGGATTACTTTGGTGAATGATTACTTGGTGCGTTTGCATTTTTTGAAGAACACCTCTGTCTAGAGCGGAAGGCTAACAAACACTTTTCGGTGAACTGTTATTGTGTTTTACTGCATTTTGTATGGCGTTTGATCGCTCCTCCTTGTTGCTTGGTTAACGTCCAGATCGACTGGTATCATATTTATGAGTTGCGGTGTGATATGAACACTTGAATTGACTGTGCGGTGTTACATTAAACGCTTGAATTGACTGTGTATTCAGATAGTGAATGGTGTGTGAGACTAAGCGGAAGCATGATGAGCCCAGGTCTCTTCATAAAATGGCAAATGCTAAATGTGTGTGGCATATTTCCACTTCTTAGCACTCAGGTCCACGCTCCATCCTTCCAACGGTATAGAACCAGTTGTGAATACTGTGGGTCTGCGGCTATTACCCTTTTTATTTGTGCGACCAGTTCTGGGTATCGCATATGTTGCATAATATCTCGAAAGAAGGAAGAGTTCTCTAACTTTTGCATAGCCAATTTTACTTTATCGACTAATTCCTGAATTCTTTGATTATCTTCTACATCATACGCAGAGGTATTCTCCATAATTACTAATCCAATCTTAGAGGCTAAGATCCCATAAGTTTTCAATGTTGGTTATATAAGTCTGAATGCTGCCTGAAATAAGTCCATTACAAGCCATGGTATATGGTATCTGGTGATTTTGTTTGGATACCAGCGCAGTTTTAAATTACTGTTCAGATTGGTGCGATATTTCATGTGTGTAAGAATAATAATATATTATATGGAGTGATAATATATTATTTTGAATGGAATAAAAGTGAACCTGAAATTCATTAAGTTTTTTTATGGCAATATGTTATATGGTATATGGAAGGTATAGCATATATATTTGAGAAGTGGAAGGTATAACATATATATTGTTTTCTATCAGCAGAAGTAATTTTTTCTTACAGAATGCATTCAATCATCTCCATGGTAGGAATAGTTCTCACTAGCAAGGAGAACTATCTTGAATGGTCCCGGATGATAAAACACACCCTCATCTTCAATGAGTTGTGGAAAGGAGTGTGTGCCGGAGAAGGAGACAATGACCCAGTACAGCCTACCTCAGACAAAGAGCTCGTCATTTGGGAAAACAAGAACAGCAAAGCTTATGCATTAATTGCAACATCTGTAAATGAAGAGGTGAGTCGCCATATTTCGTCATATTCAACTGCCTTTGAAGCCTTACAAAAGCTGAAAGAACTCTATGACTCACATTCTGCACTTGAAGTTGTTCAGCTCATGATTAAACTCTTCACTCTTGAACTGAAAAATAATGATCCTCTTGCTCTTGCATCTGAAGTAAAGTCTATAATGCATGATATCAAATCCACTAAGGTTGAGCTGGATATCCCTCTTATTGCTTTTCTCAAGACACTTTATCCTACTTACTCCAATTATCTTGAGTCTTTGCAAGCAAATGGAAATCTCAAAGATATAACCTTTGACTCTCTTGTGAAAAAGTTTGCTGAAAGAGAGAAAGCTTTTGGAAAGAAGACAACCCCTGAGTCTTCTGAAGAGACTGTGTGCCTTGCTTATAAAGAAAAGCATCCTGCTCAAGATTCTACAAGAGGAAGAGGTGGACGAAGAGGAAGAGGAAGATATTTCAGAGGCAGGGGGGGCAGACATTCTCAAGGAGAAAAGGCAGATTTTCACTGCATTCGCTGCAAAAGAAATGGATCACATGATGCCTCTACATGCAAGCTACCATGGGACAAAATTGAGCAGAAAAGAAACCAACAGAAAGGTAAAACTGATGATACAGACAAAGGTAAAGCACCTAAATCCGCTCACTATATTGAGGCACAATGTAACATTGGAGGAAATGAAGATTTGTTTAATGCTTCACTTGCTTCTTGGAAAAATGATTGGTTTCTTGATTTAGGAGCAACCTATCACATGACTCATAGACAAGATTTTTTTGAAGATTTCACTGACAATGTTGATGGAGCAGTATACTTTTCAGATCAATCAAAAATCAAGCCATCAGGGCTTGGCACAATCAGGCTTAAACTGCCTGGCCTTCCAAACTTTCTTCTAGATCATGTTCTATATCTCCCACAAATCAAGAGAAACTTGCTGTCCTTGGTCCACATCCGCCAGCAAGGTCACTCCATTCATATGTTTGATGACAAGCTTGAGGTAAGAAAAGCATCTGACCACTCACTTGTCATGAGGGGAATAGATGAAGAAAGGCTTCTCAAACTGCAAGGAACCTCTGCTCATGCACAACATTTCTCATATATTTCTCATCATGAAGAAGGTACACTTCCATCAAGTTTATTATGACATGCTAGATTTGGACATTTGAACTATGACAATCTCCGCTTATTGAAGAAAAATGGTGTTGTTGGTTTGCCTACAATTCCCAGAAAACTTAAGCAATGTGATGCTTGCATTGTAGGAAAGCATAGAAAACAGTCTTTTCATGATTCACATTCAAGAGCACATAGGAAACTTGAACTCATTCATTCAGATTTATGTGGTCCAATGCCTGTTTCTTCTGCAAATGGAAATAAATATATCATGACATTTATTGATGACTACACCAGAATGTGTTAGGTTTATTTATTGAAGAACAAATCTGATGCTTTCCAAACATTCAAGAATTTTCATAAATGGATTGAAAATGATGCACAATCTCATATTGGGTCTATTCGCACTGATAATGGAAAAGAATATACATCAAATGAATTTGAAAACTATCTTTGCCAACATTGGATCAAACATTAAACAACTGTGCCTTATAATCCCCAACAGAATGGTGTAGCTGAAAGAATGAATAGAACAATCTTGAATATGGTACGATCCATGTTTTTCTTCAAAAATGTAAAGATAATGTTTTGGGTTGATGTTGTTCTATGTGCTGCATATATAAAGAATAGATGTCCATCTAATGCTATAAGAAACAAGACTCCTTATGAATTGTGGTATGGACATGTTCCTTCGGTAAAACATCTCAGGGTCTTTGGTTCCACCTGTTATGCTTTGATACGAAAGGTACATAGAAACAAACTTGGTGCTAGAAGTCGTAAGTGTATCTTCTTGGGGTATTCAAACACCTCCAAAGCATACCGCCTCTATGATGAAGTAAATAAAAAGTTTGTTGTATCTAGAGATGTAATTTTTCTTGAATCATCCAAATCTGACAATGTTGTTGAGTGGTAACTTGATCGCTTGGATAGATTCGCAAAAACAAAATCATTTCAAGAATTTGATAATCAGATTCCACATCTTGAAGGGGGGATTCCTATTCTAGATCAACATGTGGAATCTTCTTCTGATGAACACTCTCCCCCGAATGAAACTCCAACAACGGATGATGCTCTAAGTGATGTAATTGATAGAATTGGGAGACTCAATCTTGAGTCAGTCCCAACTCAATCAATAGAGCAGCCTGGACCATCTCAGAAAGGTCCCCCAAAGTGGCTGACGAAGACACTTGAAAGTGTTCATCTTGATGAAATTGGAAAAACATGAACCAGAAATTCAAACCGACAAAATGGAGGTGATGTAGATGACTCTAATTCACCTGTTGATATGGATGTTTCTTATGATTGTGAATTGAACTTGTCTACAGATTTTGAACCAACTTCCTTTAAAGAAGTTGCTTCTCATGATGAATGGAAAGAAGCGATGCAAAAGGAGTATGATTCCCTCATAAAGAACGACACTTGGAAGCTGGTTGATCCTCCATTTGGAACCAAACCAATTGGCTGCAAGTGGGTCTACAAGAACAAGTACAAAGCTGATGGCTCACTTGACAAGTACAAAGCTAGGCTTGTGGCAAAAGGTTTTGCACAGAAAGAAGGGGTCGATTATGAGGAGACTTTTGCCCCCACAGCAAAATGGGCCACCATCCGGACATTCTTTACACTAGCAGCCCAGAACGGTTGGAAATTCCATCAAATGAATGTAAAAACTACTTTCTTGAATGGAGATCTAAAAGAGAATGTTTTTATGTCCCATCCTGAAGGATTTGCTGTGAAAGGACATGAACATAAAGTATGCAAACTTGTGAAGTCCTTGTATGGCCTCAAACAAGCACCGCGAGCCTGGTATGAAAAACTAACTGAGCATCTTCTAAAACTCAACTTCAATCATTTTGATCTTGATGATGCAACTTTATTTGTCAAGAAAGTTGGCAAAATAGTTGCATATCTTGTGGTATATGTAGATGATCTTTTAATGATAGGGAACAATGAAATCTACATTGCATCCATAAAGAAGGAATTGGGGAAAAGTTTTGAAATGACTGATTTGGGCTATGTTCATTACTATCTTGGCATTGAAGTAACCCAACATCCAAAATCCATATTTCTTTCTCAAAAGAAATACATTGGAGATTTGTTAAACAGATTTGGCATGACAGAGTGCAATCCTCTTACTACTCTAATGGAACAAAACTTAAAGCTCACATCTATTGAAGGAAAGGAATTTGAGGATGCAACAAAGTATAGACAACTTGTAGGAAGTCTCAACTACCTTACTACTACCAGACCAGACATTTTATTTGTTGCTGGAATCCTCTCCAGGTTTATGCAAAAGCCCTGTGAGGGACATTGATTTGCTGCAAAAAGAGTTCTAAAGTACTTGAAGGGAACTCAAGACTTTGGAATCAAGTACACACAGGTGGATGACTTAAGTTTGATCGGATACTCTGATTCAGACTTTGATGGAGACAAAGAAACTGGGGTATCTACTTCAGGATATGCTATGAGTCTTGGATCAGGAGCTGTCTCCTGGAGATCACGCAAGAAATCAGTTCCAGCAGATTCCATAACAGAAGCAAAATACGTGGCAGCAGCTGAAGCAACAAAAGAAATTGTGTGGCTTAGGAAAATTCTTGAAGATTTGCAGGTAAAACAAGTACAATCAACTCCACTCATGATTGACAACACCTCTGCAATAAAATTGGCCAAGAACCCAAAGTTCCATGATCGAACAAAGCACATCAATACTAAATATCATCTGATCCGACATCATGTCGAGGCCAAAACAATCCATCTCCATCATTGTTCCACAAATGAGCAAATTGCAGACATCTTCACCAAAGCGCTTGGAAGAGAAAAGCTTGAAAGATTCAGAACGATGCTTGGACTCACCAACATCCCTTCAGATTAAGGGGGGGAATGTTGACACCTAATCCTTTGCGATTGGGTGAATTTATGTAAATAGTTAAATTAGGAATGTGAACAGTCATCAGGAGATGAACTGAGCAGTCACACCCTTTGTATATAACAATAATACCTAATGAAATAAATCGAAACAGTTTTACTACCTATTGGAGAGTTACTGCCTGGCCTGACAATTTTCGTGCCAACAAAATGGTTCCATTTCCGAAACCTGAAATAAAAAAGAGGGGTTCAGAATATGGTATCGAGGATTTTTAAGAAAGAAATACAAAACTGGCGGGACAACCAAGTGGATTGGTTTGTGTCACAACAAGTTGTCCTTCGAATCTTGACTATCGCTAAGGTGAACGACAAGATCTTGTACTCATAAGCTGCAAGTGATCAGTACGAGATCTTCTGGTGTAAGTTCCTAGAATCACTGTACAATTGGATGTAGAGACTGCAAGTGAAGGATCGACGAGAAGAATAGACACCATCCTGTCATAGATGGGCCGCCCTCACTAATCTTGCAACGCTCCACCACCTGGACACTGATCTGACAAGAGCGATAGACTTTTGGGTACAAACTACTTTGGAGGGATACGTGATCAATTTCACGATGAAAAGTTATCAGTCCTTCTCGAAGGTTGATTTTGTGTTCAAATCTTGGCTGAGAGGAAAATTTCTTAAGGAAGTACCTCTTTGGATTAAGATTCTGAGGGTGGAAGAAGGCTTAATTTATTTCCAAGGGTTGAGAATGGCAGTGTAAAACCCCAGTATTGGGTGAAGGATAAAAAGGGGGAAATGCTACTGAAGGGGGGATTGTGATGCCGCTGAAAGGATGGATGTATAAGATTCGCAGAGGCCTAGGGAATTGAGAGCACAGAGGAGGGCGTTGATAGCAGAGAAGTGGCAGGAAAGGGTCATGCAGGCAATGAAAGTGTAGGCGGAGGGACCACACCAAGCAAGAGCGGTGTCGAAGGGTCTAGAAGGAAGATATGAGATGGCAGAGAACTCAGAGAAAAGAATAGAGATAGACATGCCAGACGGAAGGCCGGAAGGTGATAGGAGCCATCCCTCCACAGTTACAGGGGAGGTGCCTAATGGAATTGGTAACAGTAATCTTGAGGAAGATACAAATGATGAGATGTGTGAGGTTGTGAGATAGTTGTTTGCGGAGGAAAATGCACCAGATGAAATCAAGCATTCAACCCTTCGAAGCTCAGTTAGCGTTCACCCCAACCTTCCCCTAGTACTTTTCAATAGTCCTGGTAAATTTATTGCTAAGTTGCTTAAAGTGATACAGATACATAGTGTGCATGTTAGATATAAGACATATTTTGGTACCTCTAATAGTAGTGGGAATAATAATATTAGTAATATAGGATTGCAAGGATATCAACAACCTGGTACCTAAGGATTTGTGCTTCTAGCAAATGCTCAAGCCAGAATGGCAAGCTCCTTTACCAGATACCCAGATTTCTTTGGTCGAGGGAACGAGGATGTGGGGCAACATTGGTACCTATGCAAAGCCATATGGAGAGATCGCCAGATGTCTGACAACATGAAGTTGATCGAATTTTAGACCATCCTTAGGGAGAGAGCCCTAAGATGGTTTATCAAATGCGTAGAGTTAAACCAGAATCTGACCATAGATGACAACAAGAAGAGCTTCGTGAAAGAATTCAAGCTTCCCCAAATAGATCAGCAAGGGTTGTCAAAGTTATGGGAGATAAAACATTGGGAAGGGGAAGCTGCCTGGGAGTTGATGAAGAGGTTCAAGGATGCAATCAGAAAGTTGAGTTACACCATAGACCCCAATCACCAGAGGGATTGGTTTATCAAGGCACTCCTACCCCTTACCCGGACACCCTTAACACAACAAAAGATTGAGACCCTGCAGGATGCTTTGGAGCAAGAAACTCACATATAAGCTATGGAAAGATATCCACATGAGTATCCAGGGGGGGGGGGGACAAGGTCACAAGATCCATCGATCATGGAGTTCCAACACCAGATAGCTAGCCTAACGGAGAAATTGAAAGAATTACAGTCGGTCCACCCAGCAAGACCCAACATGTGGTGCACCCATTATTTAGTCGAAGGTCACATCGCGACTGAGTGCCCGAGACTGAGAGGCATGAGTACTAATTCAGGGTTCGTGGACCATCAAGGGGCTCTTCCTACAGCAGGAGTTGCGGTGGTAGGATCTCAAGGGGCATTCCTGGGCCAAAACCAACCTGAGTACTGTGAGGTTTGTAGGAGCTATGGACACTCACCATGGTTGTGTCCGATATTGTAGAAGTACTCAATTGTACCAAACAATAACTACTGTGAGTTCTGCGCGTCCACGACTCACCACACAGACCAGTGTCAAGCATTGGATGCACTAGCAGAGCGATTAGATCGTTGGACCTTCAGGATCAATGAGGCTACTCGCAAAGGGCGAGGAGGAGAAGAAGGAATGAGAGGAGGAAGAACAAGGGGAAGGGTACTTGTGCGATGCCACAACTGTGACCAAGAGGGACATGTCGCAAGGGACTATCCTCTTCCAAGAAGACCTTGGTGCTCTCAATGCCAAATTAACGCACACGCAAAAGAGGATTTCCTCGAGTTGATTGTGAGATGGGAAGAGCGAACCAGGCAATGGGGAACTAACTTGATCAATGCAAAACTGAGGGCTACTGAAATAATTCCACTGTCCAACATAAACATAGTCACAAGGGCCGGAAAGAAGACGGGGGCTGACCGGGGTGAGCCAGACCAACCCCTGATTATTCGAGTACCTTCCCTAAGACAATCATACAACCCTAGACAATAGAAGAAATAATATCAGGAGGCAACAAAGTTGTTCGAAAATTTTGCGAAATCCTAGAAAGACAAAGTGCCAAACGCGGAAAAACCCACTGTTTCCCGCTAGATTGAGGAATGGTTCAGAGTGTTCTTGCAGATTGTTGATAATTATCATATGTTAAGAGAGCTACGCAGGAGTCTGAAAGTAGTTTTGCTGGAAGGATAAATTGGGGAAGAAGGAATCTCAGCGAATCTGTCGGAGAAGCACATGAGATGAGTATGAAGAAATAAGAAGAGAGCAGGCAGGAATTTAGAGTTGATGCATGAGTGATAGGATTCCAGATCAAAGATACAATGTTCGACCTAGGATTGGACGTTAACATTCTACCCAGGAAAACATGGAAGGCACTGGGGAAACCACAGTTGAAGTACTCACCAATCCAATTGTGGATGGCTAACCAATACTGCATTTTTCCCATTGGAAGGTTGGAAGAGGTGGAAGTAGATGTAGCAGGAGTGAATACACACGTAGATTTTGAGGTGATCGATATAATGGGCAACAAAGATCCTTACCCAACACTTCTCGACATTAACTGGGCTTATGAGAATTATGTTCTCATCAATCTCAAGAAGGAGTTAATGATCTTCGAGGTGGAGGGGATGCGGTTATACAACCATTGGATCCATACCAGGGGTTAAGATTCATAGAAGCAGTACATGACTGAGATGAACCTAGAACACTATACCAGCTCTACGAATTAACAATAGGAAGGAGGGAGGATTACGTCAATCCCATGACGAAAGGAACAATTAGTTGGAGGAGTATACAGAACTCAGAGGTCAACTCTGAGGCCGCATGGGATGCTTGGCAACAAGGAGGATACAAAGTCAATACCATACATTGCGCTACGATATTCTGCATCAACTGGATTGGAAAAAAGGTAAGTGATTATCCCACTTTCCATGGCATAGATTCGGTAGATGTATTTCTAAATAAGGTTGATATAACTGTAAGGGAAATCCACAAGGTATCGTTTCTAGACATTTCACTGCAAGAAACCCCAGTGCACTGGTGGGGATCTCACCGCAACACCCTTCGTGACTGGGATAAGATCAAGCGGGCCATGAGAGAAAGGTTCAAGCAAGAAGGAGACCGATTGCGAGAGAGTGTAAAATATAGGGGGGACTTTGATCCACGGAAACACCTGGAGAGCTGTAGAAACAGATGGAACAGGAAATGAATACCAAAGGAACTATGGGTACACATGTTTATACACATCTTGGGTATAATCCCTCAGGCATGGTACATACAGGAAGAAATTTGGAGACAACTAGGGACTGGGATGCACTAGCTTAACAATTTAGTAGTAATTTCTTGTTCAAGGATAACGATAGATGGCTAATCGAAGCTCTGTATGCCATCAAAAGAATCATCTTCACATCATGACAGTTGTGGGAAGGGTACATTGACGAAAATTTCCTACAATACTTTTACGAATCAGGGTACCCAAAGTCCATGGCTTGTGGGATGATGAGCACAGATCTAGATCAAGAGGATGATCTAGAGGGATTGAGGCACCTGAAATTCCATGAGATTGAAGGAGAAAGGGATATTTGAGAAGGACTAGTAGCAGATGTCCCTCACTTTCTCCTAGTAAAACTAAGGAAGCACAACATTGGAATAGAAGACAAACCTAAGATGCATCAATTGGGGATTACTGGGACAAGAAAATGACTAAGGAATTTTTTTAGCTGTTGCGAGAGTACGAGGACGTATTCCCAACTTCAGTCATGAAACTAAAAGGAATCAAAGGAGACATCAGTGAAATGAATATTGTGCTAAAGCCTAATGCCAAGCTTGTGAAGCACAAACCATATAGGTTGAATCTGGGAGTAAAATAAAAGGTCAAGAACAAGATAGATAAGATGTTGGAAGCAGGACCCATCTTTCCGATAGACAAAGCAGAATGGCTCAACCCAATAGTGATCCAAAACGAAAAGGATGCCATAGAGATAAGGTCTGTGTAGACTAACGCAGCCTCAACAACGTGTGTGTACATGACCCATTCCCCACGCCTTTAAGTGATGAGGACTTGGATAACGTTACGAGGAATGAAGACTACTCCTCACAGATGGGTTCTCAAGGTACCATCAGGTTCAAATAGAAGAGGAGGACAAGAAGAAAACAATGTTCACCATGAAATGGGTCTCGTATGCATACCACGTCATGCAATTTGGCCTAAAGAATGTACCTTCCATTTTCTCCCAAATTGTTATCACCACATTCATAGATTACATTCACTGATTCCTGGAGGTATACATGGATGATTGGATAGTTTACAACCTGTTGAAGAAGAATGCTAGCTTACTCAGAGAGATGTTTGATCCATGTAGACAGTTACAAATCTCTCTGAACTTGAAGAAGTGTATCTTTACAGTTTTGTTTGGTATGTTGCTGGGCCACATCGTTTGCAAAGAGGGTGTTTGTGTGGACCCTACAAAAGTTGCGACAATTGTAAACATGGACCCGCCAGCCAATGTGAAGCAGTTGTGATCAACGCTGGGCCGCATAGGGTATTATCGCCGATTCATCCGCAACTATGCATCCATCACCACTCCCATGGAGAAGTTGCTCAAGAAGAAAAAAGCATTCAAATGGACAGAGACACTTCAAGCAACATTAAACATCCTAAAGGAAAAGCTGGTAAGTGCTCCCATATTAGTATACCCGGACTAGAATAAGAAATTCCGCATACATATCAATGCATCAAGCATTTCTCTAGGGGCAGTGTTAGCGCAACCATCAGAAGGGAACTTGGATCATTCGATTTAGTTTGCAAGTAGGAAGTTGTCGACTACAGAAAATAAAAACACCACGAATGAGAGAGAAGAAGTAGCCATGGTGAAATCCTTGCAAAATTTTCGCCACTATTTACTTGGAGCCCCATTCAAATTATTTACAGATCACTTGGCATTAAAGTACTTAGTCAACAATCCATCCTTAGAGGGAAGAATCTGCAAGTGGTTGTTGTTGTTCTAGGAGTTTACATTTGAGGTCATCATTGAACCAGGTCGGTTGAATGTGTGACCTAATCACCTCTCAAGACTGGAATCAGGGGAAAGTGGGGGCTCCTTGGATGACCAACTACCGGATGCTGACTTATTCCAAATAGAAGCAATAACAAATTATTTGGAGGAAATCATAGTTTTCCTAGCCATAGGGAAATGTTCAGAGGGATATACATGACAGAAAAGAGACATATGGTGGTTCGAGCAGTTGACTATCAGTTGATCGTAGGACATTTATATAAGTTGGGCCTCGATCAAGTCTTGCGGCGATCTCTCCTCCAACATGAAAGGTCAGATGTCCTATGGGAGTGCCACTTTGGGGTTTTGAGAGGGCATGTCGAAGGAAAATCAATGGCGACGAAGGTTTTGCAAGCAAGGTTATGGTGGCCTACAATCTACAAGGATGCCAAAGAATATGCTAAAGGGTGTGATGTATGTCAGAGAGTCGGAAAACCGTCGCATTGTGATAAGTTACCATTACATCTGATACGAGTAGTACAAATCTTTGAGAAGTGGGAAGTTGATTTCATCGGTCCGATCAATCCATTGGCGTGTCATTCTCAAGAACGGTATATCATCACAGCAACCCTATATCTCAAATGATAGGTAGAGGCGGCACTTGTGAAAGAATGTACAACAGACACAACCGTGAGGTTCATTTTTGAAAAAATCATATCAAGGTTTTGGTGCCCAAAAAGCTTGATGAGTGACCAAGGAACTCATTTTATAAATGAAACAGTTGCGTCACTCCTACATAATTTCTTAGTCCAACATCATAAGAGCAACCCATACCACCCTCAGGCTAACAGGATGGTCGAAGCCTTCAACAAGATACTTGAAAAGGGACTAACAAAGATATGTTCAGTGAGTCGAGACGATTGGGATGAGCGTGTACCAGCCACACTATGGGAATACAGAATGAAAGTAAAGTGATTACACAAGAAAACACCTTTCTAGTTGGTATATGGATGGGAATTCGTGGTACCAGCTGAATTCGCAGTACTGAGCATCTTCATTTCTCAAGCGACAAAGATGATAAACAATGCATCACTACAAAAGCGCTTGAAGGAGTTGATGGAATTAAATGAAGCCATATTTCTAGCTAAATTCCACCAATCTCTTGAGCAAAGGAGACAGAAGGAATGACACGACAAGCACATTAAGAAAAAATATTTCACAGTCGGAGGGCAAGTTTTATTGTACGACAACAAGTTCCAGAAGTTCATGGGCAAGTTATGATGCATTGGTTAGGTCCCTTCATAGTTGTGGAGATCAGGGAATCTAGAGTGATGAAGCTCGCGCAACTAGACGAAATATTGATACCAAGGTGGGTGAATGGTGCATGCCTGAAGCCTTTCCACCAACACAACACCCAATTTTCTAATTAATGGGGTCTTTGAAAAGGGCCCATAGGTAGGTTTAGAGTCAGTAGGAATAAGTCAATCAAGTAGTCAATCTATTTATTTCTTTACTTCCAACACAATAAATCCCGCATGTTAGTTCAGTTGCGACACCTATGCCGCCTCACCACAACTGACTATGGTCGGGGAGATTAGTCACACATTTCACAAGTCTTATCCATCGTACTCAGAGTCTTGTCCGTAATAATTAGGCAATAACACCCCTGTCAGGTAAATTTCGTAGAATCTTTTCTTGTTATGGAAAGAATTAATGAATAAATGTCTACCATTACGGTCACATTATTGCCCATCTGCTCCCCTTTGTACTTTTTTCCATGATAGATCATCCGAGTGAGATACAACTCAGTCGACGGTAGGTTAACACGATTGAGTCTGCATAGGGAAATTTGTCGTAGTAATTAGTTAGCGAGTCTAGTCAAAAACGTCGTGTCGAAGCTGGTCTACTTAATTTGCATGGCTATGCAGGAAGTTTTAGAAGTTCTAACTCAGGTGACAGAATTGTTCGAGTCTTGGTTTGAATCTCAACAACGTCACCCAAGCATTCACTATCAGCCTCCTATATATACTATTTATCAACGACGCTGCAAAATGACAAAGATAATTTCAGTTCCTGAAGATAAATTAGATGAGTGAATAATTGTTTTGGAAAAGTTATATGGGAATTATGACAAGGCAATGACCTCTCAGATTGCTTCCAGTTTCCAATGCTCAAGTGAGAGGAATATACAAAAGAAGTTACAAAGGGTGATGGAACCAGGGTGATGAAGATCAAGGAAGCATTTCAGGGACTTTAGTGGTTGACATTGATCAATTTGAGAAGTCTACCAGTCTTCGAAACGTATTTTGTTGCAATGCAATGCACTAAGCTTCTATTGAGAAGGATGCATCGTGGTTCACTCTAGTTAGACAAGGAATAACCAATTCATGTGGATGATATTCAACGCCTCACTAGATTATCAGCGATAGGGAATGCAATCTTGACAATGCTCCAAGTAGGGGCAAAGTGAGCCAAGAAAGAGGGAGACAACAACTACTACCGCAAGTATAACACCAAGCGAGGTGGCAAGGGTGTTACGATAGATTTAATCACCAAAGACCATATCATATTTTCCTGCTATATCATTGTCGAGAAAGTGATGCGGCTCTCCAGGAATGAGTGTACTTTGAACACCATATCAATTGCAGAACACTGTTCTGAAGGGGTTTCACTCAATTGGTGTGCGTTACTGCTAAATGAGCTATTTAAAGCATGCAAGGATGTCTACATAAGAAGCACAAATTTCAATTTCAGTTATTTAATCATGACCTTGGAAATATGGAAATGGTGCCTGCCAATGGGGAGGAACCTAGTGGAAATCATAGATGAACAACCACTGGTGCTCAGATACACACCGCGGAGAACATCAGGGGATCCCAAAAGAAAAGATATCAACAAGGAAACCTTTACTGACTGGTACAAGAAGATTCTCGTGATCGTAAGGACAACAGAAATAATCCCCAAGGGGTTGCTTGATAACTACTCGCAAGAAATATGGTTTGGGGTGACGCATGGCCAAACTTCCCTCAGGCCCCAATCTGTCCACCTGAAGACTTTTCAAATGAGGTTGCAAAAATTTACGTTGGCAGAAGGGGCATTCCACACAGAGGTCGGGTCGTGGCCCGAGGTCACCTACAAAATCAAAGATGGCCAATACAAATATTTGCTTGGTGGCATGCAACTGCATCCACAACCTCTGATAGGAGATGCGGCCGGGAACATCAGGAAGAGGGAGGCGGAGGAGGACTTGCATCCGATGGTCAGGAAAATGGAGAAACATATGATTTCCCTTAAGTAGACATTTGCCATCTTCACAGACTCATCAGGTACAACTCCCTAGTCTGTTGCTTTTCAAGGATTTACTTTGTTCAATCCAATCATTACTACTCCCCTAGTTGTGGCTAACCCCCCTCGCATCCCTCATTATCAACCAAAGCCAACAATCCCCAAGCCTAGGAAGCCCAAAACTACCACGCTATCAATAGCCAAGAAGCAAAAGACCATGTCTATCATGACTGTTGTTTACCTCACCAGTGATAGACTCCTGTCGTTGAATAAATCCCACAATCCACCTTTATTTTTTCACTTGGGTTGTGGGATCCATCCCCTCATACATCTTCTACATCCACGACTCTATCCGACACCATTCGCCCAAGCACCCGCATAGCCACCAAAGAAATTCAAGTCAATTCGGCTGTCCATTGCACCATGTCTCTCAATGGGGGTGAATTCCAAACTACTTTCCAAACATCCATGATATCCCTATTGCTAGGGTCAGGCCCACTCTCGAGCGAGGAGCGACTCACCTCACAACCACACTCCACCACGATTGAACTATTTAAGGCCTCATTTCTAATAAATTTCCTGGTTATTCCAGACCGAATCATTATCCCTTCCATTCCTTAGTTTGTTGAAACCATGCAGCTTGCAACCTCCCCCAAGGCCACTCTGAAAATTCTATTGCTAGCAGCCAACACATGCAAAGCAGTTTCCTGGACCCATCCACGATGCAGCCCGAAAACCTTCAAAACTGGTCCTTTACAGAGTTGTTTGGGTTTATCCAACAGGCAACACAAAGAGCTAAAAAGATCCACAATGACTTGGTTAGCGAGCATGAGCAGCAGAAGCAAAAACTTTTCACCATTACGGTGGAGCGAGATCAACTTCGACAGACCAATCAAGAGCTTCAATTAGAGGTTGAGTAGGTCACCTCAAAACTGCGAGCCCTTTGGCCAATTGTGTTTGATTTAGGTAGCATGCACGAAACTTGTGGCTACAAAAAAGGAGCTGAAGAAGACTCTAAATGTTGCAATATCAATGTTGCTTGATTCATGTACTAACTACATCGCGGAGATCAAGAAGAAACTCAACATGGTTGCTGCGCTGAAAGATTCACTCACTGATGCCATGATAGACAGATATATGCTAATGCAGTAAGTCCATGATTCGTCAGGAAGCTTGGCTGTGAAAAACCAACCAGTGTATCCACTTTGCCAATAATACCTCGATGACAGCCAGAACTGTAGGGACAAAGGGTAGCTGAAGCAAATTAATGAAGATATTTCCTCACTTGAGGCCAAGGTACAACAAATTGAGGAGGAATCAACCAAGACTAAGAAGAAAATACGTGATCTTCAGCCACCAGTCCTTAGGCATGTTATTGCTCTGTGGGAATTATGTGACGAGATAAAAGAACAATGGAGCGCCCTGCAAAACATCTGACCTGATCAACTGAACTCCACAACAGCAATTGAATTTCTCCAGAAAGTTGACACCATCACAGACGCCTGAAATACTACATTAGATGACTATAACCCCTTCTCCCAGGAGAGAATTTTTGCAGTCTTGGAGTTGGGGTCGCCGTTTGAAAAAGAAGGCCAAAGTGTAGTAGAAGCAGCCCCGCATGAAGCAAGACCAATGTAGCCAGAGACTGAAGTAGCAGCCCCGCAAGAAGAGTAACCAGCACAAAAGAAATAAATAACGATAGAGGCACTGCCAGGAACAACAATAGAGTCGACAACACTCGAGACATATTGACTCAAGGATGAGTCAAGGAACTATGGTTGGGGCCTGTTGGGGCCTTCGTTTCGAATTTTGGGTTTTGCGGGAAGGAATGCCAAGAACAGGTGGTAGGGACAATGGTTGGGGTTGTAGAGCCGATAGCCAAGGAAAGGGATAGGAACTAAGAGTGAAAAGGCAATTGCAACAAGGTGGCAGAAGCAAATAAGACTCAACTGAGCAAGGGAAAATAGAAGGCATCCGAGGGTAGAGTCAGCCGAGCAGAACTGGTAATGGGAATGCAAAGCAAAGGATAAAAGGTGAAATATAGCACAAGGAAGGGTTTGGTGATGAAACAGACAAGCATGGATAGGATCAGTTGCAGAAAGGCAAGGATTGTCCTCTGCTCTGGCTATGACCATGCTTTATAGTTGTGTTCTTTTTGGTTATGCTCTTTATGTATTTGATGAACATGCTTCGTTCCTTTAGTAATCTAATTTGTACTCTTTTATATGCCAGTTAATGAAAGAAGCAGTTGGGATCCATTTTGTATTGATGTGTTTCTTGTGGGTTATTTAAAATTTTAAATGAATGATCATTAGTTGGGTTGTTTCCTGTGATGATAGGAATGGAATAACATGCTTAGATAGTACAGAGGGTTGAGGGCTTTGAGATATTGATGTCTTATAATTGCATCTTCCTTGATACCCCCTTTGGCCCCATCTAACTTCGGTCATGACACGCTTCAGGTGAGTCTCCTTGCCCCTCTGGGTAAGGTGAAAATGTCAATGTTGTCCTAGACTACAACGAAGAATTGTTGGCCCCTTGAGCCTGAACCCAGGGTCTCTTCCCTGTTATCAATTTTGTGCCAACAAGCCACCAGGGAAATTTGTGATTGCCACTTCTAGGATTTGCAAAATGTTTTTCAATTGGTAGAGATATCAATTATTTATAAACTGAGTTTTCATCAACATGGAGACCCATGTTAAAATCACCCTAAGGGATGTGGAGGAGTTGATCCAAATAGCACATACTTATGATCCTCTCTAGTTGAAGGATTCCAGTGGTCTCATCGGTAGAAAGTTGTTTAAATTATATTATTCAAGGGAATTTCCAAAGTTGTAATAGATGTACTTGTCATATTTTCATGGTTTGTTTTATTGAAGCTACATAGGAACCTGTTGTGACTAGCAACAATCCCCCACCTTCTCATTTAAGTGTCATCCGAAATACTAAATGTGTGGGGACCCTTAGTTAAAATTTAGGAAAAGCAAAAGTAGTGCTTAAATTCCTTTTCCGCAAATAAAGTTACCATCGTAAGCTTAGGAAACTCCTTGGAATACTTAAAACCTAAGTTTATGATAAGGGAAAAATCTTTAAAATCGCATCGTAAAACGGTAGTAGGACGCCACCATTCAAGTGCAATCCTGGCATTTGCGAGATTGTGGTATTGAACAAATATCGCATCGCAATAAGTAAAACTTATAAGAAATACTTTAGAATTTACCGATTTGCGATGACGCCGATCGCAAGATCGCATATCGCAGGAAACAGGTTAACGAAATTTGTCATACATAAAACTTCTGCGATCTGCGATATTGCGATATCGCGATAAAGCGATGGTTGCGATGTTAGGCCAGATCAACGCTGCGATGTTATGTTTGTGCGATTTTACGATATTGCGACGTTGCGATATGCGATGGTGCGATCTGCGATGTTGCGAAGCAAATCACAAAATCGCTCCATCGCAGATCTTTCGGGCACGATATTCAAGAAAAGCTATTTTCCATAAGCTGACACATGATTATGCGCTTTAAATGCTAATAAAGGAGTTAGTTGTCAGTTATTAATAAAATATGAATGTGTGCTTTTCGAAGAATCACTTCACGTAAGGTGGTGTATTTGGTATGTCTACGGCATTTAAAATTCTCCCATCACCCTTCCTGGTCATTCTCTACTTCACTTGTGAATTGTAAGAACAGAGTACGGAGGACGATACAAAGCAATACACAGGTTGAAATGGGAAAGAAAAACAAGGCCCCGAGCTCTGAAGAAAAGGAAATGGAACCTTTGTATACAGACACGGCTTGTAACAGAGACGCGTGAATAGCTACATGGGAAGGCATGTACAGGCTACTAGAAGAGGAGAACCCCAGAGTAATGGAAGTTACTGTTGTTGCAGGCTCACAGAGTTCTTCTGAAGCAACCCTAACAGAGCTAGCTTGCTCATTCCTACATCGGATAGCAGCGAGGCCAAAAATCCTCCCATACACATATATGGTCAAGTGGATACTTGATAGCGCAGAAATAAAAAATAGATAGTTCAAGGTTCATGGTCAAGGACTCATCGGGTCATTCGCTGCGCAGGATTTAAAGCTCATGTATCATCTGCCTGAGCCACAGGCAACTTATAACACACAATTCATAGAGAAATTCGTGAAGGAGAACCAAAACCTGTCAGAAACCACCAAAGACTGGTCCAGAAAAGACGAACCACTCAAGAAAGATAAACACGGTATGTACAGTACTGGTTCCCTCACCTCCCCATATTCCTTTGCTGCTGCCATGCTCTGTAGAATATTTGGGATGCCAGATATCAATAAATTTTCATCTACATGGTTACCATTACTAGATGCTGCCACAAATGCCACTATTGTAGATTGGGCCAAAATTTTATCTGATAACCTAATCACGGCTATTGTCAGTTACTGGTCCAAAAGGGCCACGTCTCAAAGGATTTATCCTCCTTTTTACCTAGCTGCATATATTATGGATTCAATATGTTATGTTTCTAAATTCCCTGTTATGGGTTGGAAGTGGACAACTCAAGACCCCTTACCCATCCATGTCTATCATAAGGAATTGTGGGACTCTCAGTTCACTCCATACTTCTACCAAATTTGTCATGGAATTATGCTGCCCTTGTATAGAATGTTGTATGATAAAGACCCTCCAAGGTGCTCACCTGAAGCATAGGTAGACATCCTCCCCGTCGCAAGATGGTTCGGAGAGGAATTGTTCACTTATGTTAGGGTATTTGGAAGTACTGCACTCCCTCATGTTCTACCTTTGTATATCCCTGATAAACTCCTAGCTCGAGAAATTTCATATCAAACCTGTGGAGAAGGTGGCCTAAATAAAGACTTAAAGGACAAAAAGAAGGCTATATGGCCACAGTTTCCTGTAGTTTGTGGGGCCTTTTCGCTATTTGATGTAGGTCACGCGTTCACTGAAGTACATAATATGACGTGTTTACAACTATTCAAATTCCCGAGAAGACCATTTGACCCAAATGAGGTTGCCCAAAATTTCACAACTACAGTCAAGATAAAAGTGTTCGTTGGGAAAAAGGATTTGTTTGATGATATATTCCAACACAAAAGCACACTTCAAGATATTTTGCGCGAAGCCCAATTGCAATTTTCTCCAAAAGACTTTCAAAAGTTCATGGTATACAGAGAAAGAAGATTAGCCAGTATTCCTCTAGAGAAACTACGACTGTCCGCAAGAGAACCAACTCCAAGCGTTAGTCTCAGTGGGAGTTCAAGCACTAATGGATCTAAATCTAAATCTGAACAAGAAATGCCCAAACACTCTAAAAGATCCGGAAATGACCAGGATAGGAGCGAAGAGTTAGCTAAAGATACTGCTCAGTTGATGGAACTTCTACAACAACAGGTTATTGCCTCCCCGCAAAGAGATCCTCCTCCTCTCATCATTGAAGCACCACCAGTCACAACCGAATTAGATAAGGAATGGGAAACCTTCAAAGAACTGATCAATCTTGAAGGACAAGCCCTAAAAACACCTATGAGCAGTACACAGGTAGCACAAGAAGTAGTCACAACAATAGCCAGCGATGTCTCAGATACGGAGCATATTCCTGTTGCCCCATCTTCTGAGCTTATACTTAACATAGAAGAAATTCCCCCCTCTGGATATCTTTTATAGTCCCCAACATAAAGCAGTGGTAAGAAGACAGAGAAAGAAAAGGAAATTGGAAAATACACTCTCTCAAGATGCAGAACAATTAGACGTCTTGTGGAAAGATCCCACCAGCAATCCTACTAAAAATCTCACCAAAATATCTCAGATCGCAGGAGCGTACGCCTCTGCGACTATTGATAAAGCATCGGAAGTACAACAGTTGTTAAAAGAACGGGAAGATCAAATACAAGTATTACAACAACAATTGCAACAAGCCAACACCAATAATGAAGCACAGAAACAGCTTGAAAGGTTGCAACAGGACTTCCAGCAAATGCAGATAGGATATCAGAAAAGTTTGGATGAGAAAGGAAAGTAGTTACAAGATTTACAAGAGATGCACAAAGACGACCCTAAGCTCACAGAGTTTATTTCGGAATCTATTTCCTTGAATGAACAATTACTACAGCAGCAAGAAATGTTGGGCCAAAAGATATCACAGTGGGGTTATTATTGTGAAACTAGTGATAAGATCACTAATCAAGTGGTCGATTTACGAAGTGACAATGATCTGATTGATAAACGGGTGACTGAGTACTTGGCTTCGCAGGATGAAGACCAAGGAAAAAGAGCAGGCACACCAAGGATAAATGAGAACCATAAAGAGTTGCTCTTTAATAAGTGGGACGATCAAATCAGGGAGGCAGAACAAGCGGCAGAAACAGCAGCCACGGAAGCAAGCAGTCTTATTGATTGTGTAAATGAGAATTTGCACAGGGAAAATTTGATCACAGAAACCACCCCAGGATATTTACCGAACAAACTACAACTAGAGGCGGAATGGAAACAGAGAGCGCAAGAAAAGGCAAAAGCAATTCAAGCGCTGAACAGGTTAAATTGGGAATATTAATGGGCATACTTGGTAAAGCCGCATAGTTAGTGGATGACTGTGAAGTGTATCATAAATGCGGCCGAAAAGATGGCACCAGCTCTCATCGATTCCGTTTTCTCAGCTCAGCTAAAAGCAGAAGTCAGCCAGCCGACTCTCCTTAAACCGATGCTGCATACATGCAATTTTAAAGACCAAATACAGAAATAGTTTAATTCTGAATTCAATTTTCGTTTTAATTTTGCTTAGAAAAAGGGCGGTCATTTAAACCGCATCCTGAATTTTTTTAAATAAGTTATTATTAGATTTAGTAAGTAGTATTTAAACCCTTCTCATGCATTTAGAGAAGGGTCTAGAAATTTATCAAAAACTTGTCCTCAGAACATGCACTTAAGAGGAGGTTTTGGTGAATGAATGGATCAAGATTTGTTGATGTTTGAATTTGATATCTGCTACTGATGTTGCACTTTTGTACTCTTAGTGGATGTTAGAGCAAGGAGAGATAAATCATTGTTGCTTGAAGCTTATGAGTAGGACTAGTCATAAATGGTACTTTTATCTCTTGACAATTTCTGCTTATATGTTAAAGTGATATACAGTTTTTAGTTGTTTATGTATTATTGCATGAATGCTTGAGTTATCATTTGGCACTTTTGTACGGTGATAGCTATTTATTTATGCCTAATGTATGAATATCTCATTATGCGATATGTTTTTCACAACTGTTTCGTCTAACTTTTTATGCGTAGTGGTTCATCTCTATTGATTTCCTATCTTATAATCGTTGAATGATCTTTATTACCAGTTGTTATTTGAAATCTCTTTAGATCGCATAATAGAAGAATTACATCCCGGGTTAGTATAGATTTAGATGTGCTGTTTATTACATTACAATAGCATAGAATTAGATTAAAGTTTGAATTAGAATATCTTAAATAGGAACTGTTAGATTAGCAACATCAAATTCTACACACACACACTCATAGATTGGGAAACTGGTCCCGTTATCCCCAGTCGGACCCGCTATACCAAACGGATAAGGAGCTGCCAACCAAGGTCCGGACCGGGCGGGTATCCCCCTTGTTGTCGACCCGATTTTCAGGGCTTCAATAGAACCATGAAGCAAAAACCTTTCTTATCAGATCAAATAAAAATAAATATTCCAATGATCAGGTTATTTATATGACACTGATGAGCAAGAAAGAAGTGTAGTCATCTCCACAATTGTTAACTTCAAAGATGGTCAACATCTAGACAAATTTAGGGGCTATTTTCACACAGGAAAATTGAGGCATAGTTTCTAGGAAAATGGTTGCAAATTTGAAAAAATTGGGACATGGGTTTTTTGCAAGATGGTCCCAATTAGATTTCATGTGGGAATTTCTGCAAAATTTAGAGCAGATAAGTAAAATTTGCCTGTTTTTTGAAGAGCATGCATTTAGAGTTCATGAATGGATGGGTTTCTAAAAGTACAGAGTCCATAACTGATGACAATATGCACTCAATCTATTAGGACATAAAAAAAACACAACATTGGATTTTGGACAAGGGTGTTAAATTTTATCCTAAGAGATAGTGTGTATTCAATACACATACAAGCCAGTCAGTGGATATAGTTACCAAAATCAAATATCTAAGCATAAAAAAAATTGCAAACAAAGAGTGCTCCAAATGGACCCTCTTACTCAAATTAAATAAGAATCGAATGTATTGCTAGATGGATATATAAGAATTTCGAAGTAATTTTTCACAACAAGGTCAAATGAGATTTCCAAGAAGAATAGTTAACATATAGAGAATCAATTTCCACATCTCAAGGGATAAAATAGGCAAGGCACCTGCCAACAAGATTCATTTTAAGAATTTTATGAGCATATATTTTGATTTTTCTATAAGATCCAGATTCCAAGAAGAAAAACCAATAGTCAAAGGATATGATCCAGTGAAAAAGGAGAAATATCAACAGACAGATGGAAAATTATTCACCAATTGTGGATTAAAATCCAAATTTTTGGGCTATTTGACTCCAACAAACCCAAATTTCTTGCAACAAATCAAAGAGTGTATTCATTTTTAGTTTATTATTTATATGTTTATTCCATAAATATTTTGACAGTTGAGGATTGTATTTTTCTATATATTATTTCATTTTTATTGTAAAAGGGTTGGATTTTGATGCCAAAACCTTGCCATTTTTGTAAAGACTTCTATTGCAAAATTTTTAATTAAAGTTTTCTAGCTCCAGTTCATGACAAAATTTGTTTCTTATGTATCTTTTTTCCATGATTTCATAATTTGTTTCTTCATATGTTTGAGGCGATATATAAGTTAGTGTAAGGCTAGGTTGAGTATCAACCTCCCTGACAACCCACTGCAAAGTTATCATCTACACTAAGACTAGCTAATTGGACAGGTTGTTTAAATTAGTACCTTTGCATCATTAAATTATTTCCTTGTATTGTCTCTTAAACATATTTATGTAGTTTATAGAGGTTTTTTTGTACGCATATTCTCTTGTTACATGTTTAAGTATTCAAGGAGTATACTTGGTTATCTAATTTCCCTTTTATTCCTTTACCAAACTCTTTAAATCTATGTTGTTTTGTCGAAGCTGGATGTTTTCACTTTGATAAAGTCTTAGCAAGAGAGGGATTTATTTATGAGAAGAGATTGGATACTCGTCAACAACCACCTAAGCAAATCCTAGATCTGGTCGTTGTGCTTCATAGGTTGTTGTCCAGTGACAGTGAACAACATTAAAAATCCTAGTAACACTTGAGGGAGCCCCCTCTGGTTCGAGGGCCAACTTTAACCTAAATATTAGTTGAGTTGGTTTCTCAGCATAGTTTCACAGCCAAGAACTTCCTTTGAGAAACAAATACAATAATTATGTTCCAGTTCTAGTTAAGATTTGAAGCATTGGCAATAGAATTGGTTTCTCTGTGGACTTTTGACTATGTCTGAGTTTCCACTTGGTGGAAACTTAGAGTCTCATTTTTAGGTGAAGGGTTGGTTTGCTACAAAGTTTTTGCGAAGTTTGTCTGGTCATATTCATTGGCGGCATCTTGTTTGACTCAGAGAAAACATAACTCTATTTGGTTGGCAGTATGGTTGGGTTCATAGTTATATAATTTGTTGGCACATTATTTGTGATCATGTTGCGGTCCTAGTTTGCAGTCTCAATAACGTAACTTGATCCAAGTGTTTGGTTTATGGTCTAAGGTCCAAACAAAGGAGAGTTTTTTTGAAAATGTGGCCACTATTATTTGGATTGGCTACAAGTGATATGTAACACATGAGTATAGTGAGTTGAGCAGGATTGACCATAATGAATCCCACAAAAGCATATGTATAATGTATATAGCAGATACTACATGTTGAACTATGCCACATAACATAATATGTGGCACAAAGTCAGGCCACTCTTCATATGTTACATAAAAACCAACTTCTGGACATGATATATTGAGAAACATTGAATAGAGTGATTGGTACTAGAATACTATTGGGAAGCTGAGGTCGAAGGTTTGAGTTTCTGAGGGTCATCAGGATAAAAATATTTTCTAATTTTTAATATGAAGTTCATTTTGTCACATTATTAAAAGGTCGCTAGTGAGACTTTTGTAGCATAGGGACTCAAAAGGCCCAATTTGTATAAAACGCCCTAAAAATGGCATTATGTAGAACAATTAACTTAATATATAGCTTTATATGGTTATTTTGAGTTTTTTGGCTCAATATTACTCCAAATTTGATTCTAAAAGAAGTTGGGTGATTGAGGGTTATAAATGGATGTAATTAGGGGTATGTGATGCTCCTTTGACACTTGCTTGGTGGCCATATTCTCTTGTGTATTTTTTTGAGGATCTATGTGCAAGGTATGATGGTTTTGGATACATGGTTAAAACAAGTTCCATGAAAGGGTTTGAGTGACAATGGTTGCAGTGGAAATGTTTCTAGGTTGTGATTGAAGACAATGGTTGTTGATTGTGATTGTAGTGGTTGTAGTGGTAGTGGTTTCAACTTGCAATTTTTGATATTATTTATGGTTCATTGATATGTGATAACAATGGATCAAACTTGAAAATGATATGAAATACAAGTCCGCAAGGAAGTTGGAGAAGGAGGTCGGTGCCTTTACTGAGGTTGGAGCTTAGAGCGAGTTGGAGCTTGCTCATCATTGAGGTTGGTGCCTCAATCAAGTATTATCCTACAGTGAGCAACAAGACTTGCACCACGGGGGATTTTTGGGGTGTCTTTACAATCAAAATTTTCAAAAATAGCAATGGAATCCCTTGATACATTTTGATAAAATTTAGATCTCCCTTACACGTTCTACCACTGATGTTAATTTTGTCAAAACTTTCCCTTTCATCAAAATATTCTCTCAGTCCTTGCAAGTAAGCATATTGTGTCAAAATTTGAATTGGTACCCTCAACACACAAAGGACATAGAAAAAATCAAAGGAAAGAATATGCCAAAAACCTAGTTATGATCCATGCACTCCCTCAATGCTCATTGAAAGGATCTGTTACCTTTAAATATATCTCATATCCAACCCAAGCCATTGAAACAATGAAAACCACTAGAAATTAATTTGTAAACTTCCAACTTGATTAGCCACCTCCTTTCCTGGAGCTTCTCTAGTATTTCAGGAAGAAAACAAAATCTAGGGTATTAAGAATGCATGCCTAAAAAATCAGCAAGTATCCCAACATTCTTCACCAGACCAAGCAATTTACAATTCAAGAAATACCTTGCACAAAGAATAAGTACCAATAGTAGGCTTAAACAATCAAAAGAAGAAGATATCACTACCCAAAATGGAACAACCCATAATATAATTCCCATGAATTGATTAAAAATTTCATACTCATAGTACCGTAGTGTCTAATTTCAAGCATATCAAAGGCAATAACAAAGGTAATACCACTAGAAAATTGTAGTACATCCTTCCAAACTTGATATGCTGGGAGAACCAAATAACTAAAAACACACAACTATAAAAATTATTAGGAGCGCTATCTTTCCTGGTAAATAACCCTATGATTTTTTTAAATGGCCTTTCCATCCAAAAATATCCCCTTAAGACCAAGTTACAAAATTATTCTAATATGATGACCCTTATCTTCTCCCTTATATTCAAACCATGACCCTAAATTTCCTTGCAACAATGCATATGTTGTCCAATTTGTACCTTTATGTGTTGCCCATACTCATGAAATATAATTTCTATAACCAATGATAGTTTACATCATAGACTGTCACATGGTTTTAGCCTCTTGATGAAACCTCATAAATGAGGAATTTGGGGTATAGGTTAGATGAATTCATGGATAGGAGATAGTTTAAATGATAGGGATGATGTAGCATAGAAAGGAGCACTAAATGGAATTAGGAAGGAAAGTGAAATTACACACATACGAGAAACAAAAAATTGATAAATTTCCTTTATCCCTAATAAATCAAAATAACTAAAAGAATTTTTACCTTGAAATTTGTTTAGTCATCAACACTTGCTAATATGAATATTGTACTTGATCACGTTGAGGTTGTGGAGATCAAACTTGGATTGTACAAAGGCAAAGAACTTTCAAACCCAGGTTGTAATTTGAAGAAGGTTGGAGCTAATGGAATAAATGTTGATGCTGGTAGACATTTTTTGCTACTCTCTTAGGCTGAAATTGACATTGTATATATTCTTGGAGGAAAGAATGCTAAAACCAAACTGAAACTAGAGAACTATAAACTAAGTTAGATATTGGATCCCTCATTTTTTTATCATGTTTTTGAAACTAATGTTAGAATAACGAACCATATACCCATATCTAGCAAAATTTTATCTATGAGAATAAATTTTGTCAAAGCCAAACATAGAAATAAATCATTAGACAACTAACCATTGATGAATATCGTTAACTAGTTTGAAACAACTCATCATTGATGTCAATGAGTATCAGGGTGAAACAGTGCATTCTGACGAGTACGAATGGATGTGTTGGAGTCAAGTCACTTGTCAACTCTGGAAATCAATAGACATTGAAGTATTCCCTTGTTTTCAGGAAGGAAGTATGCCATTTATGTATGAAAACTCCAAGTCACTCAAAAATATCTCTGATCTTGGTCCCATAAAAGGTGTTGAAGTTGATGGGACAAGATCTGTTGGAAGGTGCACCTTAAGGAATCCCACATCAACCAAATTGAGCATAAAACCAAAAATATTTTGAAGATCCATTCGAACCAACATAAACTTACATAGTTTATTGTGAATCTTGCATGCTAGGAGACCTAGTTTTCAAGCAAGATCCATGTCTAGCTATGCCAATTGCCTGGTTTTCATAGCTAGACTTATTTTTATCTTTTCTATTTTATTCATTTATCATCATACTACCCTATCCTACTTTTAAAAATAGCATCCTCCTTCAAATATAATATTACTTCCAGTGAATCCATATGTGTAACAAGATAACAAATATGCTCATACTTGAATTTGAGAGATATGCTTCAATGTATACAAAAGCATGAGGAACTAGTTGCTTTGAATTATATGTTGTCAAGAATTGTTGAAGAAGAGATTGGTAATTTTTCTTGTTGATTATCCAAAACCAATGTTCAATGTAATCATGATATTCTTGGCTCTCTTGCTCATCTTGTACACTTTGTATATCCTCCTTTGTCATATGGAAACAATCTCCGGCTATTGGAAGATTGGTCTCTTGAGCACATGATGGATCTAATGATAGGCATGCTAATAACTCCTTGATCTCATGTTCTAATGTCTACTCTCCTTTTAAATCATACCATTATCCCTTGATCTCCTCAGTGGATTGGTGAAGGTGATTAGAGAATACTTCTAGATCTTCTTGTGGCTCATAACACTTTTGATCTTTTATCATGTCAGGAGAGGCATATGTATTCTTAATTACTGCCAAGATTTTCTCTTCCTATAAGGCAAAGGTGGATACATTGGTTGCTGCTAGAATTTGAGAAAGTTTGGAGTAACATTCTCCAACAAGTTCTTGAACATTCTTAGAGGTCACCTTGTTGGTTGCTAATTTTTGTCTAACACATGGATTGGTACATGGTAGGTTCCTACAACACCCAAATAAAAACTTCTTAAAGAAATAAATGAAATATGCTAAAGAAAATTAACTTAAAAAACAAGATTTATCATGTACTTGGATGCCTTCATGTTACTAAGACCTGTTGTCACTGATTATTTGTTCATCATGAGTTAGCTTCTACCCTTCAATGAATCAAAGTAAAGTGGATGCATTAGGATATAACCTTTTTCAGAGCACATCTTTGAGTCTTATTGTTTCTCCCCCACCCCACCAAGTCAAGAGTGTTAACAAGAAAGGAACTACCAATGCTTTAATCCCTTTTGGCACATCCCTGGCAACAATGCCAAAAATCTTGGTCAAAATATATGTATTATATTACCAAAATTTAGTTATCAAATCGGGATGATAATACTTAGAGACGTTAGCAAAATACATAATGGCCAAATATATCAGATGTCAACAACTATTGAGCAATCGATTTCAATAATTAAATAAAAATGTTGATGAACATAATGAGACTAAAATCCATCTATCTAGTCCTTGTCTCAAATCCCTTGGAAAATCCATGAAATTTAATCTTTCACTCTATAAAGCAACATTCGTGCATTTGATAGCAGGTTGGGTTCAAAATGAAAAGGATTCTAGTTTTGGTTTCTAGTTTCTCAAAACCCAATGCAAAGCATTAAAGGCACAAATCAGTGCAAAGGAAGTAGACTAACCTAAACTAGAATACCAAAGCAACATGAAGTAACTACTGGAAATTAAAAGAAAGTGCAGTAACTTGAAAATAAAATACTTGAGAAGCTTCCAACTAAGAAAACTAATATACTAAAAATACAGATTTAATACATTGAAAATCAAACACTCATGCAATATAAACTAACAAAATAAAAGGGAAAAGCATTACCCAGGTTTGAGGGGTCTTTCCCAACTTGACTAATGCTTCCAAAACAATCAGATAAAATTGCAATGATGTACCAAATATTGAGAACAAGCAATATTCATTAGATCAGCTATGTTTACAAAAGAGAGCAACACACAAACTTGTTGCTATATGAATCTCCTATCAACTACCCATCCCATACATATTCCAAAATGAATCATTAACATCCCCATCTCGATATTATATTTGAATATTTGTACAAGAGGAGCATTGGGGTGGATAAAAACCAAACTCCCAATATTAGATTTTCTTAACTATGAGATACATTCAAGATAACACACAAGACAAAATTTAATCTTTTGCTTTCCAAAATATAAACACATCTTAACCAACTATTTCCATACTTTGGAAATAGGTAACATTCTTTCCTCTTGTTGTTTAAGTAGTTGATCTAGAGTTTTCCTCAAATATGGGCATTACTTGGAAATTTGGGCAAAAATGTCGATTTTGCGTAGACTAGAATTATAGAACCACAAATATCTCTCAAAAAAAATTGTATTTTGGAAAATTACATATGTGAAACATACTAGGAAAAAACCCATGTTCCAAAATTTTCAGATTTTCCTTCATCACCTCAGAAACAATGCTTGAAGTTGATTGTTTAGAAAATTTGACTAGAAATGATGTTTTGGATCCAAAGTTTCACATGTGTGACCTTGGTGCGGTCTGACCAACCTAGAATTACTTTGACACCTCAACCTTCAAAACCTATGTGGGAAATTTTCTTCTAGAAGGGAACAAATATGCCAACCATGATGGGGTACCAGAACTAAACTCTAGTACAGTACTAGACTAAACAATTCATCATTAGCAAAATCAACCCAAAATTCATTTAATTCATTAGAGACATATGAATTAATGAAAATAAGCAAATTTTACCTCGAAATGTGTGTTAAATTATGTTGAGATTAAATTGACGAATTAAACCTCTTAATATTTATTGTCAATCTGGGTTCATAAGCACGAGTTGCCATGCGCTTTCTTTGTTCATGGCTAGATTAGAGTTTAATGATTTCCTTATAATAATTAGTGAAGTAATAAACACATTAATACTTGCAAATTCGTAAGAAGTCAAATCATCTAACTGTCATGAGAAAACCCAACAATCAAATTTAATCTAGAGTTTTCAAAACCTTTACAAACTCTAGTATTCAAATCTGAACTCAACAAACTACTGAACTATGAATCTCAAGTGATAAAAATGGGCTTCCACTCACACAACACTTACTCAATAAAACCCTCAAATTCTTGTACCATATCTTCTATTTGTAATAACAGTTTAATCATCACTCAGCAAGCAATCTATAATGATGGCAATTCAATATTTAAGAAAAAAAACAAATTTGTACTAATAACCATTCGACCCTTAAGCAATCTACACAAATAACAATTCACTCCTGAAGAAAATAAGCAATATATAACAATTCAATTCTTAAACAAACAAGCAATTTATACTGATAGAAACTCAATCAAACAATCGATCTGTACCTAATGGTTTGTTACCCTATTAACAAAGATTCGAAAGTTAAGTACTGATCTGGAGAAATCACTCTATTCTACTCTATCACTCACTAATTTATTGTTATACTCACAATCAAGTAACCTACAGGTCTTAATTGATGAAATCAACTCAAACACTCAGCCTATTCAGCACCTAGCAATTCAATCAAACAATTTCTAAGAAACTGTACTTAAATCACTTCTGTAATCACACCATTTTTTTGTTTGTAAATATCCTTATTCAAAACCAATGTGCTACTGTGAAATCCAATCGATTTATTAGCTATGAAGTAGGTAATCAAAATCCTATGAAACAAGGGAGATCAATCATCAAAATGGGATCGATTATCACACAGAACAGGGGAGAGTATTTGTCCAAATCAAACTATTGAAATCGGTCATTACACGAACAGGAGAAGGCATGTATCGAACTAAAGAGTTTGTATTCGACAGCTGATTACACAAACATCCTATGGTGTTCTGCTTTCAATCCACAATGCATTAATCCAAGAGTCTATTTGTTTGAATGAAGCAAGACAACAGCGATGGTAAACCATTCAACATCCGTGCAAGTAATGTATATATGTTGTGATTATCAACCCAATTCGTTTAAAACCAAATCAATTACAACGTTCAAACAATAATGAAGCAGTTCCCTATATTGTATTGCCTACAAAATGATAATGATTCAATCAGAGAATCAATTTGATCCAAGTCTTTAGAGGAAACAGAGGCCGATTTGGTGAATAAACTAGTCCTATTCTAATCAATTCGAATCTCATTCATTCTTGATTGTTGGAGAGATCTAAAGTTATTTCGGCACTAACCATAGGTAAACGAATTTGTTTCACTCATCAAACAACTCTATAACGTGTTTATGATAACTGTAAATCAAGATGATGGCGAGGTTTTGAGCACAACTCTGTTCGGAAAGCACACAAAGATCACACAGGAATTTGATTGCAAACTATGGAAATAAAAGGAGTTTCTCAAATATTCAACGCATCTGCATGCTCTTAAACAGTCAAACAAAGCAATTCAATCAGAACTAACTTGTAGTGAAAAGGGAAACTAACTGTAACTGATCTAACAGTGACACTATTCATGCAAAATATAAAGCAAACCCAGATGGGTGGGCCCGGCCGCACCTGGGAGCTACCTACTTACAGTAAAGGAAATGTCTTGAACGAAATCAACTAGTTACCATCAACAATCCATCAAACGCTTAATCGAAAATTCAAAGCAGAACCATTTCGATATCTTCAATTAAAAACAAGTCATGAAATACATAGAAAATACTTCAACGTTTGAGCGCTACCTCCTTTCCTATGCTTGTTGCTTTGCTTTTATACATGTTGTAGATTAATTACAAACAAATTCATGTCGTGTTTGAATTCTCTAGATGGACTTCAAATAGATAATGGTTGATGTTGATGTTGATCAATGCAGGGATGGAGGAAAAGAGCTTATCAAACCATAACTGTGGCGTAAAAATAGGCAAATCCGAATTTGACTGTTAAGTACAAATCTGGAAACTTTTATATAAATTGGCCTCAGAAAACTCCACATATATCCCAAACCGTAAGGAATTTTAAAAAAATATTTTAGATTTAGTAAATTGGCTATACTAGGACCAAAACCCATGTGCCATATTTTTTTCGTTCTCCTTCATCTGCACGGAAATCAAGGCGGAAGTTGGCAGTTTGAAAATTATTGCAGAGTTGGGCAAATTTGTGAATTTCCTTCTAGAGACCCACATGAGTGACTTGGGTGCAATCCAGGTTATGAAAAGGTATTACAACATCATTTTTGACAATAACCTCTCTCGGTTTCTCCGTAAGCATGCCGAAAGTGTCAAAGGCCCCAAATTGACCATTTCCGTACTCTACTGGCTCGTGAAGAAACTTGGTGATGGAACCCTGTGAAAATGAGATTTAGCGAAACCGTCATTATTAAATCATGGAATAATCATATTTAATCATAGAAAAGGTAATAAAACCAATGATAATCAACCACGAGGCGTATGATGTGATTTGGCGATAAATGATGGAATTAGGGTACAGAACGGGTTAAAAACCTAGGGTTTTAGGGTATGAATGGTGATATTGCATGATGAAAACATGGGCATTTTCGAGGCCCATCAAAGTGTTTGTTGGCATTGATGTTTGTTGCAGTGTTGCAGATGTGTTGTTGGTTGGCATTGAAGGAAACCTGGTTGTTTGGGTTGCAAGTGAGTTGTTTATGGTGTGTATGTGTGGTTGCAGATGTTTGAGGTATAAATGGTCCTTAGAATAGCTTAAAGACCTTCCCATGATGATGATCTTCTTGGTCATGTTTCTGCATACAAGCCCTTTTGGTTGCTACAAGAGTTAGAGTTGAGTAGCCTTGTTGATTATGTATCCATGGTCTCCATGTCCTGGATTAGGTCTCCCATGTTGATGATGTTATATTTTGGGCTTGGAGAGGATCTAAATTTGTCATTGGATGCTTGAGATGGTTGTACAGGTGTTGGAGGATTGCTGACATGTTCAGGAGCTGCATATTGTTGGCAGAGATGTTGTGGAGAAGTTTGATGGCTCAAATGTTTAGTTTGGTTGTTGGTTGGCATCCTAGTCAACCTAGTTTGACTTGTCATGATGTTGATGATATTGCAGTGGCTTGGTGAAGTGTTGCATAAGTTTCATAGACTTCCATAGGTCCTATAGAGGCTTTTCAAGCTCTGGAAGAAGTTTAAGTAGTTTTTGAGTTGAGTTGACTGAGTTTTGACCATCCTTAGCCACAGTCGCATGTAGCCAAGCATGTGGGAGAGGCTATAAGGCTCCAATTGTTGGTATATAGACATATGGGAGTGATTGAAGCTTCTAGAAGCATGGATCCCGTGTTGTAGGAGCGAATGAGGTTTTTCACGAGTTTTTGTCTGCATTCCTTGTGTTTCTTAACTAATTTTGGTGTTGTGGCGATGTTCTTGATCGAAACGTTTCGGAATATGGTTAGAAAAGTTCATGGGGTCTCTAGAAGTTCATCAAGGTTGAATATATCAAAGGGATATTAGAGTTAGTGGCTGATTTGGTCAAGAATCCTATCTCAACCAAATATGAAGCGTGTGAAAAGGATTGTTGAGTGATCCATAACTTGTAGCATTTACTAAGTAACTCAACATAGAATATTGATAAATAGAGGAAGGCATTGAGTCTATTTGGTTGGATGTTTTTGTGTATGCCATTGTGAGTCATTGTGAGAGAGTATATATTGTAGTAGTTTTTCACATATCTCTTGAAGTGCTATATCAAATATTTGTGAGAAAAAATTAGAGATAGAGTTGAGAAGAGGATTCAGAATTTATGTGTAGTTTGTGGCAGAAAATTGGCAGTTTGTAGTGTGTTGAGAGTGGTGTTTTGGTGTGTGAAGTAGTGAATAATTTCCCTCCTCCAGGTTAGATTTTTTATTAATATTTTATGTGCAAAATGTTAGAGTTGTTGGGTTGCTAATGTTGAGCAAATTGAGAACCCAGTATGAAACATTTATGAAAAGTGCTTATGTTGTTATCGACCTCTCAGATCCATCGTCTACTTGACCACGAAGGAAAAACTATAATCACCTCAAGTGAAGATGATGATGGAAGGACACAAGTGGACAAGTTCTCTAGTGATGAATATATTGGTGCAAAAGAATTTGATTCAAAGTGAAAGTTACTTCTATTAGAATTCATATTAACTTGTTCATTTGGTATAAGCTATTTGATCATTTCTGCCGATGTAATTAATTACTTTCTCTAATATGTGTCAAATTTTCCTCTGAAAACTGACAGGAAGAAAGAAACTAATACGATGGAAATCATAGTGGAAAATAGAACTATTCGGGAGCCCCGTGTCGTTGTACAAGCAACCAATGATATCAATATCCTTGACGATGGGTATCGTTGGTGCAAGTATGGACATAAAGTAGTAAAATGCAGTCCCAACCCAAGGTATCCTAAATTATTCTTTTCTTCATATTATGTTTTCTTTGTACTTGATAGTCAACGTTTGTAATTTCCTTGAAATTTTAAAGGAGTAAGCTAATAGGTTGATGAAACACCCTTTGGTTTTTATGCCCCCTCACCGTCAGCGAGACCATTTCGACGACCCTCCATGATGTGGGTCCCATCTATCCCCAACGTAAATGAAACAACTTCGTTGGCATTACCGTTTGTCTCCCTCTCCGTCCTCCACATTGGCATTGTCAGAAAATTATATATTATAGAGGAATGGAACACATAAAATATTGCAGAAATATAAACACATAAAACGCATAAAACAAGAGAGACACAGATATACGTGGTTCACCTAGTTTGGGCTACGTCCACAGAGAAACAGCCAATCCTTCCTTTTGATCTGTTATCTAGCAAACTGAAGAGATACAACCTATAGCAAATCCAATGTAATTCCCTCTTCGCTCTCAATCTCCTCTCTCTTGCTCACTCAGAATACAGATATATGTAGGCGCAATACAATTCCCTCATATATAGCAAGGGGTTGCCTTCTAGGGAAAAAGACCCTAAATTAAACATAACTTCTACCATTAGATCTCTGCCTAATGAATGGCCCATATTGACTACGAAATTACAACATTTTACAATGAAATTTTACATCTATTTTTAGCTTCGGGGGTGCTGCCCCCGATCCCCCGTCAGGGGGGGCTCCTAAAGGTTGCAGCCGCCCCCCCTTGGACCCCCTGCAACATATATTTTACGGGCGGTGTTACCGCCACATTACGAACTTGGGTCCAATGTGGCGATACCTCTAAATAAAGAAGATAATCAGAATCCACACCCATCGAGTGTTACCATGTGCATAGTTTCATACGCAGGCTCACTAGTTATGACATGATAGATCACCTAAATCATGCTGAAATGAGTTAATGGCGAGCCTCCCTTTCCCACCTTCATTATACTGAATTCCATTCGCTCCCACATCATTTTCAAACCCCTGCAACCTCAGACGGAGAAAATTGAGATGAGGCACAATGTTTTCATTGATCAGAACATGCAAAAATTGTAGGCAAGTATTTATTTTGTACCCAAGATGCGAGCAACGAATTTCGACGTCGCTCATATCGTAAGTTGAAAATAGGAAATTTCAAAACCCATGCAAATTCCTACCTACGCAGATTCCAGCTCTATTTTTTTTCCAAAACAGAAAAAATGCTTTCAAATTAAATAGATAATAAGAAAGTACAGTAAAACAGGGGATGTAGATCCTACTGGTTTGCCATCTAGGAATGAAGAAAATCAGTTTCCTATACTTCATTGACAATGCTCTTAAATTTGTGAGCAGAGTAAGAGCAGTCCTATTACAGTTTCTGAGTCACAAAAAGACGAAACATAGTGCAAAAACAGGTAAAGCATAATGTTTGTTTTTCTGTTGTTTTTTATGGTGCTGGTCAAAACCCAATTTGTAAAACCCTTCATCCTCCACATTACTAAAATGGACCCTTCATCCTCCACATTATTAAAACCCATTTTGGATGGACCCTTCATCCTCCACATTACTAATTTAGATTATGCAAATAAATCTCAGTATATATATATGTGCTTATACTATTATATAATTTATTAGTAGACTATTATATTATTATCAGACGATTATATAATTGGAGTAGCATGATCCAGATTATCCACAGTATTATGTTCGTTATGTCGACGTTTCGAACCCCAAAGGGGGTCCATCATCAGGACCAAAATTGATAGAATATGAATGATAGTTTTTTAGAGAAGAATCTTCTGACCAGAGTATATATAAACCTAGAAAATGATAATTTTTTATATAGAAGCCGACCCTATATGAATTCTTTAATTTTAATTTTAATTATTTTATTTATTTTAGTTTTATTACTCTAATTTTAATTATTTTAATTATTTCATTTTAATTATATGTTAAATAAATTAATTATTAATCCCTAATAACTAATTAAAACAATGAGATATTTAATTGTAATAAGTTTATTTATATGATGTAATCTGATTAGTTTCTAGTTTTTATTTATAATAAGTTTTTAATTAATTATTAATTATTAATTTATAATAAGTTTTTAATTAATTTATTTATAATTTCTGTTTTAATAATTTTTTATTTTTTTATTTCTATTTTATGTTAATTATTTTATTTTTAACCCTAAGTATCGATAAATAAGTAAATTATTTAATTTATTTGATTAATTAGTCAATTAATTTAATTAATTAAATAATTCTATTTAATTTTAATAATCTTGATCAAATGTTAATTTTTAAACCATTGTTACCATAAAATAGAATAAATTTTTAATTTTGGTTATTATTAATTAATTTTGTTCTTTAATTAATTGATTGATTAATTTATAATTAATTAATTTTATTTAATTAATTATAGGAACCACAGACAGAATTGCTCGGATCCTTAAGAGGTATGATATCCCCTCTACCTTTAGGCCCCTCAACACCATTCGTAAGTCCCTCCGATCAGTAAAAGATCCTGTTGACCCTATGGACATGAAGGGTGTCTACTTGATCCCTTGCTCTTGTGGAACCCCCTATATCGGGGAAACAGGACACTCCATCCATCAGAGGATAAGCGAACATGCAGCTGACTTAAGACATGGGAGAACCAAGTCTTCAACGTTAGCAGAGCATGTGGAAAAGACCAAGCATCAGGTTTGTATTGAGGAGGCCAAGGTTGTTGCTAAGATTGCTCATTTCCATCATCGTAAATTCAGGGAAGCTATTGAGATTGAAAGAAGGCCTAACAATCTCAATAGAGATGACGGCTGGAAAATCAGTAGCTGTTGGATCCCTGCCCTGTCGTCTTAGTTTTCTGTGTTCCCCCTGGAGCCTTCCTTCCTCCTGGGGTTGATCCGTTTTGCTCTATGGTCGCTTTTGGTCTTTTTCCTGTCCCTTCCCCTTTTTTGTCGTTCTCTATTGTTTTTATTTATTTATTTATATACCCTATATTTACGTGCATTTATTATTATTATTTATTTATTTATCTATTTATTTATTTATTTATTTATTTTATTTATTTATTTATTTATATTTTTAATTTATTAATTTGTTAATTCATTTATTTATTTATTCATTTTATTTTTATTTTTATTTCTTATTTCTTATTTTTATTTATTTTATTTATTTATTTATTTATTTTTATTTTTTTCCAAGGGTCTTTTACCTAACTTTATCTAAATAACCTAAGATTATATATATATATATATATATATATATATATATATATATATATATATATATATATATATATAATTATATTATTAATAAATAATTTAGATAAATAAACTAAATAATTTATCTATATATCTTACCTAATTTAACTTTTTCCATAAATAATAATAATAATAATAATATTTTCACTACTAATATTAATAATATATTATTATCAAGGCCATTTTACTAATATAATATTAATTATATTTAATAAATAACTTAATTAAACAAAAAATTACTTATATTATTAAATTAAATAATTTACCTTTTCTAACTAACCATTTAATTAAATTATTGATATTTTTAACCTTAACTATATGATATATATATATTTTATATTAACAATAATCAATGAATAATTTATTAATTAATTATATATATATATATATATATATATATATATATATATATATATATATATATATATATATATATATAATTATTATAAATAATTTAGATAAATAAACTAAATAATTTATCTATATATCTTACCTAATTTAACTTTTTTCCATAAATAATAATAATAATATTAATATTAATATTAATAATATTAAATTAATAATAATATTTTCACTACTAATATTAATAATATATTCTACTAATATAATATTAATTATATTTAATAAATAACTTAATTAAACAAAAAAATTACTTATATTATTAAATTAAATAATTTACCTTTTCTAACTAACCATTTAATTAAATTATTGATATTTTTAACCTTAACTATATGATATATATATTTTATATTAACAATGATCAATGAATAATTTAAATAAATAAGCGAATTATCTTCTTAAACTAATAATATTTTATTTATTTTGGATCCTAACTTGTATTATTAACCTAATATTATAACCTTAATATATATATATTAATAAATTAATCTTTATAACTAACCAGTTAAAATATTTTATGTATTAATATTAAAAAAATAATAATAATATTAAATTAATGAATAGTAATTTTGACCTATGGACCATAGGTCAAAATTAGCTGTTGGTCGGTTTAGCCGTTGGAGTCTCTGCTCAGACTATTTAACATGCCAAGCTGGTTCTGTTTCTTCAACTTGTCCTGACGATGAACCACACTGGTTGGTTCGAAACGCGTCAACAAAGGTCTTTCCTCATGTGATTTTCGCCAAAGTTCTGCTTACAACTATTATGGATCACAGAAGCCTCAATTCAATAAATTATTTTATTTTATTTAATTAATTTTGGGGAACCAGTGAAACTATGCTTCTAAATATTTGGAGGGATTTATCTGTCTAATCAGGGGGAGCCAATTTCCACTAATCTCATTCCCATTGTCCCTGTTGAGGTTCTGAGGAAATTTCATAATTTCAATAGCCTCTCTGATTTTTCTCTTTTGATAATGATCCTCTCTTGCAATGATTTTGGTGTCTTCTAAACACACATGATGTTTGGTTTTGGATGAGTGTTCCGCAAGGGCTGATGTACGGGATCTCCCATTCTTAATATCAGCTCTGTGCTCTTTAAGTCTTATTTTCAAAGATCGTCATGTTTCCCCAATATAACTCTTGCCACACGAGCAATCAATCTTGTACACACCCTTGAGTTGTTGATGATCTATGTTATCCTTGACTGACCTCATCATTTGCCTGATTGTTCCACATGTTGTAAATTGAGTGTTTATGTTCTTCTTTCTTAAAATTTTTGCAATCTTATCCATAATCCCCTGGATGAATGGGAGGTATACTTTTCCACAATTTTCTTTCCTATTTTCCTGAGGACTCCTAGAGAGGACCTTATCCTTAGTAAACTCCTTGTATCCTAGGTTTTTGAAAACAGAGGTTAAGTGTTCAATTTCTTCATTTAGGTGATCAGAGTCAGAAATTCTGAGAGCCCTAACAGCCAGAGTGTTTAAGATGCCAAATTTTTGCGATGGATGATGGTATGAGTCAGCATGTAGATAGCTTTCAGTATGTGTTTTCTTCCTATAGACCTGGTGTCCTAAAGTACCATCCTCTTTTCTACTGATCAGGACATCTAGAAAGGGGATTTTACCATTTTCTTCAAGCTCCATAGTAAACTTGATTTCGGAAGATATAGAGTTAAGATGATTGAAAAACTTCTCCAGTTCAGCCTTGCCATGAGTCCATTTTAAGTTAGTGTCATCAACAAATCTTTTCCACCAAGTTGGTTTCAAAGGGTATGAGTCAAGGGCTTTTCTTTCAAAGTACTCCATGTATAAGTTGGTGACAATAGGTGATAGCGGGGAACCCATGGCAACTCCTGATATTTGTTCATAATAATGGTCTTGAAAGCTGAAAAAGGTGGACCGTAAACAAATTTCTGCAAGTTTTGTTGTTTCAGGATCGGTGGCTATCTTTATAACATGAATAGCTTCATCTAGAGGAATCTTTGTAAACAAAGAAACCACATCAAAACTTACTAGAATATCATCCTTATCCACCCTTTCATTCTTAATAAGTTTTACAAAATCATTTGAGTCTTTTATAAAAGAGTCAGTGTTGCCAACTAGAGGTTTCAGGATCTTAGCCACATACTTAGCTAATTCATAAGTAGGGGAACCAATGGTGTTAACTATTGGTCTAAGAGGGACCCCCTCCTTATGAATTTTTGGTAATCCATAGATTCGAGGTATAACCTCACAGGATGGGATCAACCTCTTTTTCATTTTATCTTCAAGGTTTGTTCCCATGATGGCTTTCTTAACCTGTTTCATAACCCTAGGAATGGGGTTGGAGTTGATTCTTCTATAACTCCCACAATTTAAATGCTCATTCATCTTATGAATGTAATCATCTTTGTCTAACACAACAGTTGCCCCTCCTTTATCAGCTTTAAGTACAACTATTTTATCATTATTACGAAGAGATCTAAGAGCATCTTGTCCCTCTTTATTTAAATTACTCTTTGGCCGCTTAGATTTCAACATAACCAAGGAACATTCCTGTCTTAATACCTCTTTATCATCCAATGAAAGGCCTTGAGTCCCATTCTCAATGTTACAGATGATGCTTTCAAATGGAATGTTCTTGGGAGAGACCGCGAACCCCAAGCCTTTGCTGAGGGTATTAATTTCTTTAGGATTGAGCATTAAGGATGAGAGATTAACGACTCTCTTAATTTATGCAGACTATTATATAAAGGGAATGTTGTTTTGCGTTGATTTATTTATTTATGCAGATAATACTGTATTGTTTGACCAGTTCCTTAACAAAAATAGGAGAGCATACAACTGGTTATTGCTTGTCAAGGGTTAGGAGAGCACCAAACTTGATTGCAAAAAATCCACTGGTTCACTGTTGTAGCAACAAACTATTTCACCGCGGCAGAAACTTGCTAGTTTTTTGTTGCAGCAACTCGTTGGTTAACTGGTGTGACAAATCACTAGTTAACCATTGTGGCAACTCACAGGTTAACCATTGTGGCAAATCAATGGTTAACAATTGTGGCAACTCACTAGTTAACCATTGCAGCAACTCGTTGGTTAACCATTGCGGCAACTCGTTGGACAACTATTGTGGCAACTCGCTTGTTAACCCTTGTGGAAAGTCGTTATTTAACTGTTGTGGAAACTCGTTGTTTGAACATTACAGAAACTCACTAGTTGACTGTTGAGGCATATCACTGGTTTACCATTGTGGCAACATGTTGGTTCAACTTTGCAGCAAGTTGTTGCTTTACAATTGTGGCAACATGTTGGTTGAACTTTGCAGCAAGTCATTGGTCTACATTTGTAATAACTTGTTGGGTTATTGTTGCAGCACATTCTGGGTTATCGTTGCAGCAAATCCTTGGGTAAGAAAATGGTAAAGCAATTCAAATGGAAACAATCATTTCCCTTCCAGTGCAAGACCCTAAAGAAAATATTATATTTTCTAGGAAGGATTTAGATTGGTTTGAAGTACATGGAAAACACATGGAGATTGATCACATTGCAAAAATCCCTTCAAATAGAATTGGAGACTTTGTTAGAGGAGAGGAAATGAACTGAGATTCTCCATGTTCTTTCACCCAGGTACAAAATAAATGCCCAGGCTCAAGGCGTACCACTTCCTTGTGATATGAAGTGTCATTTTTTAGAGATGCACTGTTTAGATGTTGGTATTAATAGTGCTCAATCATTTTTCATGGATTCATATGTATTGAATTTTCAAACATTTTTATGCAGTTATGCTTGTTCATATGGCCCCGAGGATAGAAGAGGACAAAATGAAGTGAAGCGAAGATCCTCATTTGTGAAAAAGAGGGATTTCCAATGTCATTTCATTGTAAAAGTTATGGTTCAAATCCCTAAGATAAAAATAATAACATATAACATGTATGACCATGTAGATAGCCAATGATGGCCTTGTCATGGCCAACATGACACTTCGGGTCATGTTAGGTCCCTACATCAAACAAAGTTATCAAGGGACATGGTTTCCTATGTAGAGATTTGTTTCTTCTTGGAAATGTTGATTGACTCGGTTTGCAAATGAATTTTAAAAAGTATGTTGAGATGGATGCCACAACTCGAGATATGGATTTATTTTTATGTAGGAAAGATGTTTTTAACATCTATAATAATCTAATGAAAGGAAAGTATTAGTTGCATAAGAAGGAAAAAATGAGTGTGAACCTTTGGTATAGAAAACACCATGACGATTTTTTTTCTTTTATCAAAAGCCCAATGGTGGAGAGATCCCTTTTATAGTTGGAATTCAGACGAAGTGGATGTTGGAGACCATGGTGAAACTATCAAGTAATAGCCTAACATCCATGGATTCAACATTCAGCACAAATAAATATGGGGTGAGTGTATTAAGAATGATTGATCTAGTACAATAAATTGATTAGTAATGATTGATATTGATTAATGAGTTGAATTTGAATTCATAAGTTTCTTGAATGTGATAGTATCCGTTGTACACGTGCATGGTGTTTGATGAGCAATAAAGTGGGGTGCTAGTTGCATGGGTCGTGGGATCATGTAATACATCACAAGACATTTCACTATGGTTGGAGCACCTCATGAATAGGTGTTACCAAGTTTATCATAGTTGGAAAGTTAATGCCTTCATGGTTGATGATGCATTGGCTGAAATCAGTGCTTTAAGGTAACTTCAATCTTCTTATTTTATAGTACAACTTGTATTTATTAAAAAAAGAACATGCTTGAAATGAATTGAATGTGGCAAGAGAATCACAAGGTGCAATGTTATCTTGTGTGTTTGGCATGTACGTCAAGCATGGATAAAAAATGTGAATTGATTGGCTAGTAGTCCAAAAATAGAAAAAGAGATGTTTAGTGATTTGGGTTTAATTATGAATTATTGTTCCAATGTTGAAGTGAGCAATGCAATTAATGCTTTATTAAAAAAAAATTATAATGAGGAGAAGTTCCTAGACTATTTGCACAAGAATTGGGTTGTTGGTGACAAGATTTGTAAGTTGACAAAATCTTTCTTACATTTCTCTTTTTGGTTTTCATATGGATGAAATATCTTCATTAACCCAACTTTTCTGCAATTAGGGATGTGGGTAAAAGGTTGTCGGGATTTTCCCCATGCAAATCAGGAGACAAACAATGTTGTGGAGTCATATCATTGTTACCTAAAGACAAGCTTTATTTCTGATAAAAGAAAGAAACGTGCTCGTAGGATGGATTGGTTGATTGTTTTCTTATAAAAATTGTTCAACCCTATTATCAGTTTAAGGAAATTTGAAAAAAGGAAGGATTTTTCAATACTTACAGGAAAGAGAAACAATTTGAATCATTAATGGAAAAATCAAAAAGAATTCCAGATAGTGATTGCAACCCTTATGAGAAAAAGTCTCAGGATTTTTGGGCGAGGAGTCAATCTAAACCTAATAAGAAATATATTGTCACTTGTCATCAAACAAATTTCTTAACTTGTGATTTCCCATGGTCTATTCGTGGCAACATTTGCAAGCATGCCATAAAGGTGGGTCAGTTGTCTTCTCATTCAGTGGATTCAAACCAATTAATAAATCATCAAAGCACAATTGATTCATAAAATGACCCTACTGAGATAAATATAGAGGGAATATCGGATCTTGGTGAAGATGCAAACACATTTGCCATGGATAGTCATAATGTTGATGTAAATGTTGAAGGACTTGAGTTGGCCAAAGAGGATTTATTTGGCTACATAGACCTGGTTCGAAACAATCCTCCTGCAAATTTGACCAAGATTAAACAATTGATTGCTTTGGTTAAAAAAATGTTGGATGACGCCAACAATATTCATATTATGGATTATGAATTCACATGTGGGTTGGGTATTTTTGAGTCATCTTTGAATAGGAAGAAGAGTTTCTTGAGCCCCGAAAAGAGAAGAAAAACAAGAAAACAAAAAGAAAGATTGGAAATTGACTTCACTGTAGATTAAGATGAACCATTTGAGTTTGAACAACTCAACAAGCGAGGTTGCCCTCGCTCCAACAATGCATGGTTTTCCAGGTTTGTTGTGATACATTTGTTTTAAATTTATTTTAATATTTATTAGTGTATTACATGTATTTAATGTATTATTGTTTTGTTGAATATGTTCATGTATGTTTGATAGGTGGTGAGGATATGTTTGTTGATTTGGGAAATTTGTCTGAATTGTCATTTAAGGTCAGTAAATAACTCCATGCATTTACACTCAGTCTTTCAATACATCGATTATTTTGTATGTTATGGAAGATAAATTTCATGGGGTTGTTCCATACTTGCATTATTCTTGCATACATTGGTGTCTAATCATGAATCTGATATATAAATTGGAATAAAAACAATGGAAATGTAAGAAAATTTGTAGCAAAAATGCAACGAAATTATAACAAAACTTGTAAAACACAATTTTTTCTCAATCCTAATGGTGATATATTATTGGAGAATAATACATGTTACAACATCAAAGATTATGCATTTGTTTACTATGAGTTTCTGTACCAGTGGCAATGAGTGTCAACAATGGTGATCCACTGTGTTAGCAACGGTGAGAGAGTGAATATCAACAAGAAGACAGGGGTCACTCTAAATTTGAGGATGAAGGGGGATTTTCATGAATATTGTTGATACAATAATCATTATGTCCTGCTTCACCAGGATGAAGATACCTTCTTGTTTCCATAATAACATTCCAGCATTCAAACTCTTCTTTTTTTCTCAGGGTATAGGACTTTTTATATATCCTTGTTGGCAACCAGATCATTGGATAGTGAAATCTAAGACCGATCTAGTTATTCCCACATTGTTCCATGGAAATAATATATTGAGCAACCCTTGTTAAGGCTATATTTAAGTTTAGGTAGTTAAATGGATCTTTATTTCAGGTTTGTTTTCCCGAGGCATCCCACCTTGCTTTACATCCTTCTTGTGTGGCAGTCTCCAATATTTGAATTTGGGTTGCGCAATATGCAATGGTTTGTTTCTTGTTCCTATAAATATTCTTTTCATCCTCTGAAAACTGGCCAATTGTTGATGTTCTTTTAGCTCCTCTTCAGGTATTTCATATGCTTCTCTAGCCCACAAAATGCTCTTAGAATTATGTTTAAAAAATATAAGAGCTTCCGCCCAACTGGCCTTATTTCTCAAATACGATATAAAGGCTCTCAACTGGACATCCCCTTGTTATAGACATTTTTGTGCCTAACAGCATGGAGCATGAAATGTCAATAATCTGAGGGATCCAAAGTCCCTAAACATGTTGTTCTTACCCTTAGAGGAACAAGGTCTGCAAACCACAGCACTGAAAATCAGTTCTCCACCTGAAAACACTAAAAAACAGGCTATTTCTGGATCATGTCAGCTGCTCCACTGAGCATCTGCACTGAATGTCAACTGCTCCTCCTTGTACCTACGCTGAAGGTCAAAACCAATGAAGGCTACCTGCGCTGGGCGAGATTGGCCAAGTGGCACAGTCATTCTGCAAGGTGTCAACTGCCCAGGAAGCTTCCAAACTGACACTTGGGTCAAGGAATTCGCCTAGTGATGAGTAAGAGGGTCTTGATCTCCAAGTGGAAGCAATATTCTCCAAGTGGACTCAAGAACTGAAGATTAACTAAAGTGGGAGAGGACACAAGTCAGCTTCAGGCCAGTCTCAAGATGACTCATCCTTTCTCCAAAACCCTATATATAGAGCTCTCTCATGAGGTCTAAGGAGGCTGGAATTTTGTACAAGTAAAGAAGTGTTGTTGGTTTGTGTATAGAGCTATTGGGTGTTTTGCTTGAAGGAGGTGAAGAGGAGATTTCTTTCGGCTGGGAGGTGTTGCTGGATTGGGCCCATTGTGGTTGTAACTCTCTCAAAACTTTACTTCTATTATCAATAAAGTATTTGAGGTTCTTCTATATGCATGTGTCTTTATGATGAATAGATGCTTGTATATTTGATTTATGCTAATCCTATAATCGATTATGGATGTATGCTTCTTGTAGTTTCCTTTTCTTGTGCTTTTACAGGATCTGTGTGTAGTTGGGCCAGTGAAAGGGCAAGGAGCTAGGAGCAAGCGGCAAGGAGTGAAGACTGGATCGACTATTAAGCGCAAGATAACGGTTAGTAGATCATCCTTTTCTTCCCTCTCTCATCTCATAAAGAAGAAACTTTGAATAGTTTTGCATTCAGTTGTTGCTGGAGTACTATCACCTTCAGAGTGGGATAGAGGCATTCTACATTAGATACTTTCCCCCCAACAAACTGGCGACTCCACTGGGGAACGTATCTTGTTGGTTTGTTGTGTTTCTTGCTATTCATTTCATAAACAAGGAGAGTACCGAATCGAACTGTGTTTGAATCTATCAAACACAAAGTAGAGGGCAGCTACTCTAGCTCAGTTCTGGGCAAGTTTATGATTTGAAGAGCTGATCCACAAGGACTCTAATAAGCTCTTAGTGATAGCTTTTCATCCTCCTTTACATCCCTTAGTGTGTCCTCGACTGATAGCTTCTGATTTGAGCAAAAACTGTGAATTTTTGAGCAATCTGTGACCCGGAAACCAAGACGGACGAAAGTCTCATTCTTCATTGCAGGCTGTACACTAGCAGTCTGCATTTCAGCGCAGTTCCCGAAGGGGCTACCTGCGCTGAAGGTCAAACAGGCAGTCTTACACCTGCGCTGGACCAGTCTTGGCTTGAGTTCCTGGGGTTTCCTGCTGTGTCTTGATTTGTTTTCACTCTTGTTTTTGTTGTTTGTTGCCAGTTAGTGGGCCTATCTGAAACCATCTTCCTTTGTCATTATTTCGCCTCAGTTGTATAAAGAAACTGTATTTGTTCTTTTGTATTTCTTGTGTCATTCACAGTTTCCCATAAAAAAAGTGAACCAGTCTTGCATTGACCTCTTAGATCTAGACCTGTGATTAAGTGTCGTTTCTGATCTTAAGAGTTAGCTTATTTGATGTTCATAGCTGATTGAGTTTGTCGCTTTCGTTATATGGTTTGAATTTATATATTTCTAAGTGTCGAAACAAGTGAATCGTAAAGTGTCTTTCGATTTTGGACGAACTTGTTTGCTTTCGCTTGAAATTGAATTCGAAATTATACAACAACTTTCTTTTTGTATTTCATCAAACATTAAGGAAGAGAAAAGAAATACTTGCATTTTTGCATTTTGCATTAAGTTTGTATGTTGATTTAGGAAAAAGTGCATTAGCGAGTGCTCTTTGATCTGTGTGAAAAGGATTTTATCTGTCTTTTCCCTCAGTAGTTAAGATTTTCATAAGTCGAAAAGATTGGAAAAGCTTGCTTCTCATCTTAGACTGCATTTAGGAATTTGTATCAATACATCTCGTGGTGAACCTTGAAAGGCAAACTTTAAAAAAGATCAACTTAAAATATATTGAATGAACCTAACAATGCTTTGAAACATAACGCAAACATCAAGAGGTCTAAGCTAGAGACGTGTTCCGGCGTCGTTAAACATAGTGACTGTCGATCTCGACGAAGGTGGGTGATTCCTCCTGAGAGTCGGTGGCACTAATACGGACTTGTGCTCCCACGTACTGTCGCGTATATATTGGGAGACCCCTATAGGATCAAAGCCTTTATCCATAGGAAACCGTGACGGCCGCCCTACTGATCGCAATGCAGTGAACACAACATTCACGAAGATCGACCACTCGTACCGTAAAACGTATTCTGTGGTTTTGCGAAAGGTTTGGCACACCCTCTGCCTAGATCTCCAGAGCAGTTTCTTTTGGCCTTTTTCAAACTCTATAACTGAAAAAGTCCAACCGAGCATTTGTCACTTCGGGCTCGTTAATACATCGAAGGAGACTAGAGTCATCTTTAGCTTTTTCTCGACTCTTTAAAACTGAAAAAGCAAGTTGTGTCTAAAGCATTGTTATAAAATTTATTTTAAGCAGAATAATCATCACCTTTCCCTCGTTGATCTTCGAAGCTAGTCCACCACAAGTGGAAGTTCCTGTAGAATCGCTAAGAAATCTTTTGGATAGACTAGATATGTCTGAACAACCGTCGACATCTAGGACTGTGTCGTCCGACACAGCAGCAGCAAAGCCTCCTGCTACTACTCCAACGATGTTCGCTGGTATACCATCTGTCCCGACCAATTGTCAACAACAAGACGGAGTCCAATCAGGGACAACGACATGGTTAGTTCCTATTTCTTCATCCGGATTATCATCTGGTATTTCTTATGTTGAAACTCAACAAATTGATCCAATGTGTCTTCAAAGGCCAATTTACCCTTTAAGTACTGGGGTTCCACCATATGGAGGGCAGTATGCTCTTTCATTGTTTCACAGAGAACAACCATATGGGAGTTTACAACAAAGTTCAGGTCAAACTGGAATTACATCCAGCGGTTGGGTACCAATACTGCCTCAAAAACAAGGGGTTGTATATTCAATGCAACCAGTACACCCTGTGTCGAATATTCCCACCATACCTGCTATAGTGAATATGTCACAAGTACAAGCTCCACCTGTTGTATGTCAACCCCAAGTTTCTCAGGTTGCAATACAACAACCTCTTGTCTCAACGATTCAATCACAATCTCAGGGTAGTGCCTCCTTATCTGGAGCGACTCAGGCTCAAACAAGTATTGTGACTCCTCATCCTGGTCAATCATCCAGTATTGGTCAACAGCAAATGGTCCAACAACCAGAGCTGCTTCAATCTCAACAACCGCCATTCCAGCAATCATATCAAGGACCTGAACATCAAGTCTTTGTAAGTAATGGGCAACCATGCTATAATGGTTATGCCCATCAACCTTGTCAAAGTTGCCAGCATTATGCTGGTCTGCAAAGACCCATTGCTCAGGCGATACCATCTTATCCTGGATATGCTTCGCCTAACCTGAACCAACAGTTGCCCTTTGTAGCAACTCTAGAATTACCAGATCTAAACCGGCTGACGAATGATCCAATTGCTTATGCCCCTTGGTGGCCAGCGATTCCACATAAACTTCCATCAGATATTCCTAAATTTAATGGAAATCCGGGTGAAGACCCGTCGAATCATGTGATGACATTCCATCTATGGTGTTCATCGAACACCCTGAATGATGATTCGATAAGACTTCGCCTCTTTCAGAGGCCGTTAACGGGTCCAGCGGCAAAATGGTACATTGAATTGCCTAGAGCTTCGTTCGACAACTTCAGTACCTTAGCCACAACCTTTTTAACCCATTTTCAATTACCAATAAGGTATGAAACGGGAACAGAACTCCTTACCAACTTCAAACAGACGACTGCCACCCATATATTTGATCATATACATGAGTGGCGACGTCGTCGTAGGATGGTAAAAACATACGTTCCCGATCAGCTATTAGCTGAATGGTTTATCAAGTCCTTACTTCCGGCTATAACGAAAGATGTGGCCAAGGGGGGAGTCGTAACGGAGGATCAAGTTATTGCTCGTGCTCAATATCTAGACTTAGTATATACTTAGTCTGGCACGCTCTATGACAAAATACCTGACGCCCCTAGACCGGAATTCTCAATTCCTCCTCCTCCTAAATCAAACAATGACTCTCACGCCGGCGATGGCGTGATTGGCAAGCACAAAATTTATAGTCAAAATGCAAATGAAGAACTTCTTGCCTCAGAAGTAAATGCCATGTCGACCGACAAGGGCAAACAACTGAAGCAACCAGGGGGCAAGAAGAAAAAGAAAGGGAGAAAAAGGAAACCCCCAGCAGGGTGTCATATATGCGATGAGGATCATTGGACAAAATATTGTCCACATATAGCTGAAGTTAAGAAACTCTTTAAGAGTTCAAAAACCCCAGCAGTATTGACTGATCCGTTTCCTAATCCAGGTCAAAATCTGGTTGCTAATCAAAATGCTTCCCGATCCCAAGTGCTTATGTTGTCTACCTCAAAGCAGCAAAATAATGCTTTGACGAGGAATAAGGATTACAGGAATCCAAAGCTGTCGAACAACAAGGCTAACGAACAACCTAGTAGTTCGACAACAACTTTGACCGAAGTTGTGCCACCCATCGTCCCTGAGCCAATAATAAAGTCGCAAAAGGGAGCAGTACACAAATCGACATTTAATCCTTGTGCGAAAATAGCACAGATAGAGGACCTGGCCCAATCGCCGTCCGTTATGTCGACACTTGAGGTACCGCAAAATTGCTTCTCCCAAGAACAAGCTTTATTATCAGCAATAGGTGGAATTGACCCAATGGATTCCAATCTTGTCGCCTTTGATCATAAAGGATATGACCCTCAGTTACCAGCTCAACTAGCTTTCCTTATTCAAGTGAAAGCCCTCAACAAAACTGTTCATCGAACAATTATTGATGAGGGGGCATCTACATGTCTTATGTCGATGAGTTGCTGGAAAGATTTAGGCTCACCACCCTTGTCGAAATCGTCAACGACGTTAAAAGCATTTGATGGACGATCATACACTCCATACAGGATTTTAAGTAACTTGCAAGTTGAACTAGGGGGCAAAACAGTAGGAATTGATGTTGAAGTAATTGATGGAAACCTCGATTACAACATCCTACTCGGAAGACCATGGATCTATGCCATGGCCGCAGTTGTGTCGACCTACTTCAGGAAGATTGCATTTCCCTTCCAAGGAGGAATTACAATCGTCGACCAACATACTTTTCTCCACAACAGTTCACAAGTTACGGGAAGCATTCCAATGATCCATGGAAGGAATCATTTGCTCCAAAATATCGGAGTAGGTCTCCTAAAAGACCCTGCCTTAATGGGTACTTTTGCCCTACCGCCCCAAGTAATCTGGCGGAAGTGGCCACAGTGGAATATGAAACCTTCTGTTAGGCCCCTATACTACTAGTGTAACCCCTTATTGTTATTAGTATAACCCACTTATTATATTGATGTACCCATGTAGTGCCCATATTGTTACTATTATGCCACATAGAAGCCCACCATTGTTACTGTTGTGCCCTACAATATTATTGTTATGTAGGCTTTGATTGTATTGGGACCACTTAGACTCCTATATATAAAAAGGAGGTATTTTCATTTGTATCATCCAAGAATTGTTCATTTATGTAATGTAAAGGAGGTTTCCCCCTCAAAGAGGCTGAATTCTAAGGCGTTGATCTATCTTTTCTATCTTTTCTTGAGCTGGTTTCATAACATTTGGTATCAGAGCTTTGGATTCTAGGGTTTCGCTGCTCCAAACAGGTCATCGTGGCATTTTCACTATAACTTTTTTTCTGTGACGTTTCAGAAGTCGCAAAAAACACCAATTTGAGAAGAATTGGCTCTGAACCTTGGGTCCGAATTTCAGATCTTTTCGCGCGATATTTTCGGATATATGATCTGTGGAAGTTGGTCTTTTTGCAGACTCCTGAATTACACTCAAAACAGGTGACCTGGGGAAAATCGTCATAACTTTCTTTCTGAGCATCGGATTGAAATTTCGTAAGAAGTTACAGAAAGAGAACGGACTATAGTTTTGGTTTATATATTTTTCAGAGTCAAAGGTTGAAACAGTGACACGTGGCACTTCATACAAGTTCGCTCTACTGAACTAGTCTATAATCAGGTCACTGCGGGAGATTGTGCATAACTTTTTCTTGGAGAATCCAATTTGGATCAGACTTGTGGCATTGGAAAGAGGACACAGAGGGCTACTACAGGTCACAAGTGCAGAACTTAAAGATCCAAAAGTACAGAGTTACAGTCGTTTCAAGGCAGAGCTCCTAAAATCAAGAAAAAGCAAGATGAGGAAGTTTGATGGCAAGGATCCGGTAAATTGGATACTTCAGATGGAGCAATATTTTGATGTACATGGTGTACAACTGTTACAAAAGGTATGTATTGCATCTTCATATTTAGAACCAGATCAATTTTTATGGTACAAAGGGCTTTGTTCTCGTAAAAAACTTGTTACGTGGTCAATTTTCACGGAGGAAATGATAGCACATTATGAGGATATAAAGAGCAACACCTTCTTTAGAGCAACACCACAACAATTGGAAAGAATAAAAGGGCTTTGTGACATAATGGAAAGCAAAATTATGGAAACCAGGAAGCATACCCCTCACAACTATAAATATGGAAGTGTTGTTTCTCCCAGCCTTCCACAACCTACAAGGGTTACACCACAACAATTGGAAGAAAAAAGAGAAAAAGGGCTTTGTTACAATTGTGATAGCAAATGCACTAAAGGTCATAGGTGTGCTGAGAAGAAATTATTTTACATAGAATATGAAGAGGAGGAAGAAAAGGATCAAGAAACATCAAAAGAAGAGGATATGTGTCAGGACACCACCTCAGAGAAAGAAGAAATGAATCAGACCATATCTTGTAAAGCATTAGCAAGAATTACCACTCCTCAAACTCTCAAGATAGAAGGACATATCAAGAAGAAAAAGGTCCAAGAAGTGAAAGATCACATCGAGAAAGAAGAAATGAATCCAACCATATTTTGTAATTCAATGGATGAAATTACCACTCCTCAAACTATCAAGATAGAAGGACACATCAAGAAGAAAAATGTTCAAGAAGTGAAAGATCACATCGAGCATCAAGAAATGAATCCGACCATATCTTGTAAAGGACTGGAAGAAATTACCACTCCTCAAAAGATAGAAGGACATATCAAGAAGAAAAAGGTTCAAGTAGAGAAATATCATATCGAGCATCAACAGCAAGTTCTCCAACTTTTAAAGGATAACGCCACTTCGGTGCAAAATCAAATGAAACAACAGGTAGATCAACATCATAGTGAAAAATGTTTTGATGTGAGTGATTGGGTATTTTTACTGCTACATCTCAAGCAAGCTATTTATGAGAAGGAAATGTTGGCAATACTACATGCACTTAAAAAATGGCGACCTTACCAAATGGGAAGACGCTTCAAGGATGAGGATGTGGAATCATTGTTTTGTGCTATTTATATTATCCAACCAAATGGGATAAACGAAGAAACGGATGAATGGAAGAAGAACGAAGAAGTATGGCCACTTATTCAAAAGTTGCAAAAGATCCCAATTCAAGCAATATTGCCAGAAATTGAAGAGGAAGGAAAAATCATATTGGAACCTGGAGCAGTCACAGAAACAAGAACCCGACAGCTACGAAATCGATCAATTTCAGAGTATCTCATCAAGTGGAAGAACTTACCCGCTGAATATTCCACATGGGAGGACAAGAATTTTATATAGAAACATCAAGAACTACTCAAGCGTTGAGGACAACGCTTTTTGAAGGAGAGGGGCATGTTAGGCCCCTATACTACTAGTGTAACCCCTTATTGTTATTAGTATAACCCACTTATTATATTGATGTACCCATGTAGTGCCCATATTGTTACTATTATGCCACATAGAAGCCCACCATTGTTACTGTTGTGCCCTACAATATTATTGTTATGTAGGCTTTGATTGTATTGGGACCACTTAGACTCCTATATATAAAAAGGAGGTATTTTCATTTGTATCATCCAAGAATTGTTCATTTATGTAATGTAAAGGAGGTTGCCCCCTCGAAGAGGCTGAATTCTAAGGCGTTGATCTATCTTTTCTATCTTTTCTTGAGCTTTTTCATAACACCTTCTATGTCTGATGGATTTGGACTCTGAGGACGGCTCTAATCTTGTGTCAACCTCATTAAAAAATGAAACAAATCCCCGAGGAAAACCTTCATTCCAACCACTGAGTTGAATGCAATGAAGCTTGGGGGGCGTGCACCTCGATTTGCATTATTATGCTGGGGGCATGCAAACTTATCTCCGAGCAGTTTTAGCACATAGTTCATGCTCGTTAAAAAATAAACATAAGATTGAGCATTCAAGCTCATTAAAAAATGAACATACCCCGGTAAATAATCTCTGTGATCGTAAATTTATTAGCCATAAAAGCCTTGGTCGTGTTTGCACCCGCCACCTCCATTCCATTTGGCCTATCGTTCACCTCCATATGATTGTTTACTCATTTTGAGGAATAGCTGCGAAGAGTGATTTCACTTAGCCATCCTTGTGACACTGCCGTGATTGGAAAATTCCAACCTGTACCTGGAATCTGCTGCTATCCCTGTTTATCACTCGTTCCTCAAAAGACGAGTCTTCTTTGAGCTCTTTTCATCTGACTCGTAAAATATGAAAAGTTTGCCGAGTTTTGGCCTTCCAGCTCGTTAAAGTGACCGGAAGAGCTATCCCTCCTCTAGATTTTAATCTTTTTGGACTTGAGGGATTATTATACAAAAAGGTCGAGCGCTTGTTTTATTCGGCTCGTTAAAGTTATCGAAAACTCATCCCTTCTGTATTGTTTTATACTTTTTCGGACTTAAGGGATTAGATGACGAAAAATGAATTTTGGAGTTAACTTTCTGTACCTTTTCAGACTCTCTAAAAATGAAAAGGACCGAGCTTTCCTTGTCGTTAGACTCGTTAAAATGATTAAATAGCGACAAACTTGTCTTTAGACGAGAACGAGTTTCCCTATCGCTAGGCTCGTTAAAACATAGCGATGGGCTTTCCCGAAGGGCAGGTTGTAGAACAAGCATATGTTATCATCCTCAAGCTTGACAAAAATAAAGAGGTACTGGTCAGAAATGACTGGGGAAAAATTGGGAGAACCTCAAAGCTTTAATGGTAGCAAGTCGCTCTTGAACATGACACTTTGTCCTCCGTATCACATCGGGTTGGGTTGTTTCATTCACCGGTCTCATCACCATGGTCTTCGCCAAACCATCCACATTTGGGGTAATGCTACCGATCCATCACATCATTGTCGTTATATGTTCAACAGATGTTGTTCAGAAAGAGTCAACCGTGTCCCATCCACTGCCATACATTATCCTTCATCCACCCATGATCGCCACCCTGAATCATATTTCACAGATTGTTTTCACCTCCACTAAAATCATTAGCTCCGTTCCATGTCACTGATGTGGGATTCATTAAGGCCCTCCTTTGACGGATCACTTCTTGTCGACTTCAGCTCATTATCCAAGAAGTTGATCTAGGAACAAACCCCTCAGTACTTTGAAGCTTGCATGCCTCAATGGCAAGTTTCTCACTTCCGGCGACAGGTATACATTAATGACCTTCGACCAGAAGATTTTGCGTGGTGTTCGACGCCAAGTCCTTTATTCACACCACGTGAATTGTACTGTAGTACCTTGAGGGTCATTGTCATTATTGGTGATTCCTCTCGCGCTTGTTAACGGTTTACATTATTGACCGGTAATCAAGCGATGTCTTTCCATGTTCGACTTCAGCGCAATTCTCACATGGATCGACTTGTACTTAGAGTGAAGATCGAACGAGATTGAAGACCCCGGATCTAGTTTCATCCATCCGGGCTGCGATATATATTCATGATATAAAGACATTTGATATGTACATCATTACAGCAGATGATCATCCTACTCAAAGGATGATAATTTCAGCAGAGAATTATCAGTCTATCATCAGACGGTCGTCTGTTATATGTACCAAAATGAATTTATAAAGCTGAGCATGGGAATGCCCGCCTCAACTAGATCATGAAAGCAGAATGAAAAATAATGTATTGTATTGTATTTTATTGCAGGGCACCTCTCAGCCGATTGAATGAACTTCGGATCCTCCTAATAAAGCATTTCACCCGATAAACGACCTCATACTTTAGGGGGCAACTGTTATAGACATTTTTGTGCCTAACAGCATGGAGCATGAAATGTCAATAATCTGAGGGATCCAAAGTCCCTAAACATGTTGTTCTTACCCTTAGAGGAACAAGGTCTGCAAACCACAGCACTAAAAATCAGTTCTCCACCTGAAAACACTCAAAAACAGGCTATTTCTGGATCATGTCAGCTGCTCCACTGAGCATCTGCGCTGAATGTCAACTGCTCCTCCTTGTACCTACGCTGAAGGTCAAAACCAATGAAGGCTACCTGCGCTAGGCGAGATTGGCCAAGTGGCACAGTCATTCTGCAAGGTGTCAACTGCCCAGGAAGCTTCCAAACTGACACTTGGGTCAAGGAATTCGCCTAGTGATGAGTAAGAGGGTCTTGATCTCCAAGTGGAAGCAAGATTCTCCAAGTGGACTCAAGAACTGAAGATTAACTAAAGTGGGAGAGGGCACAAGTCAGCTTCAGGCCAGTCTCAAGATGACTCATCCTTTCTCCAAAACCCTATATATAGAGCTCTCTCATGAGGTCTAAGGAGGCTGGAATTTTGTACAAGTAAAGAAGTGCTGTTGGTTTGTGTATAGAGCTATTGGGTGTTTTGCTTGAAGGAGGTGAAGAGGAGATTTGTTTCAGCTGGGAGGTGTTGCTGGATTGGGCCCATTGTGGTTGTAACTCTCTCAGAACTTTACTTCTATTATCAATAAAGTATTTGAGGTTCTTCTATATGCATGTGTCTTTATGATGAATAGATGCTTGTATATTTGATTTATGCTAATCCTATAATCGATTATGGATGTATGCTTCTTGTAGTTTCCTTTTCTTGTGCTTTTACAGGATCTGTGTGTAGCTGGGTCGGTGAAAGGGCTAGGAGCTAGGAGCAAGCGGCAAGGAGTGAAGACTGGATCGACTATTAAGCGCAAGATAACGGTTAATAGATCATCCTTTTCTTCCCTCTCTCATCTCATAAAGAAGAAACTTTGAATAGTTTTGCATTCAGTTGTTGCTGGAGTACTATCACCTTCAGAGTGGGATAGAGGCATTCTGCATTAGATACTTTTCCCCCCAACACCCCTACATAAGGGTTGGGATTGCATTTTTTGTCAAACGACAACAAAATATTATGTTGGTATAGTTCACAGAGCAAGTCTTTTTCTATGTTCGTACAGGCCATGCATGTTTCTATGAAACCATTTCTGTGTTCAACCTAGAAAGGCTTATTGTTGATGATAGCATTCTTTTTAAACATCAACAATATTTCTTCAAAATACACATTGTAATTGGTTGAAGGAGCCCTGCAACTAAGCACACCATCCATTACCTAACTGAGTTGTTTCTTACCATTCTCCATCTTGGACACCTTGCTTTGCAGCTCAGCCACTGTGTTTTTATGTTTTCCTTCAACTTTGTTTATATATTCTTCTTGAGTCTTGTAAAGGTCACAAATTAATTTATCATGCAAATGGAAAGATATCGGTTTTCTCTTGTAAGAGGGTATACACAAGGGTAATTTATCCTTTGGTTCCTCATCCTCTATTTGGATAGTAGTGTCTTTGGCCAGTTTTATCTTTGGTTCCTGATCCTCTATTTGAACAACAGTGTCTATGGTCAGTTTCATCTCTGGTTCCTAATCCTTTGTTTGTACAGTTGTTTATTTTTCCTTTTCATCTCTGGTTCATGTTCCTTTGTTTGTACAGTTGTTTCTTTTGTCAGTTTCATCTCTAGTTCTTGTTCCTATGTTTTCACAGTTGTGCCTTTGGCCAATTTCATCTCTAGTTTCTGGTCCTCTATTTGCACAACAATGTCATCACTTTGTTTTTTTCCAAGGGGTATATTTTCTTGGACCCTTGGAGAAGGTATATCTATGATACCTGTTATCTCAAAATCAGATCCTGATAGGCTGTTGGTCAGGTTGATTCTAAGTAACTATTTCAAACCTACTTTAGGCTGAGACCTAACCTCCTCAACCTGAGAGGGCTCTCTCTTGATGGATTAATGATTTTGATTAAAGATAAGATGGCTAACTCTTATAGAACAACTGTGAAAAATATGAATGCTGGAAACACATTAAACAACTATCCATTGGGCTTATGGAGTCAACAACACCTCAATATAACAGTGAACTTAACCTTACATGGAAGTCAGGGCATTTAGCATTTAGACATTCAGAACATCAACTCATATGGGACCACACAGTTTATAAATGTATACAGGAAATCAGAGCACATTCAGTGAATTCTGAGTGATTATACATCTATACCACTGTAAGAATTAAGGAAAGGACAACATCACATATTCTGAACATAAGAAATCCTTCATGAATCCTGAGAAGTAAAGTCAAAATTATATTACTGAAAATGAGTCTTTACATAAGCCAAATACAAGCTTTGTTATAAAGTTTTCCAACCCTGATTACATTGTTGTTTCAGCTATATATAGAGTTCTTATTTTAACTGATCGAGATTCCTCCTCCAGCATGAGGGGAATTCGAAAACTACTTCTAATGGCACCTATTAACCTTTTAACTAACTAGTAAATGCAACAAAGTGTTGACTGGAGTTTTTTAGAGATCTAAATCAACTATGACTCTAACTCCATATTACATGCATGATGGCTTCTCCTCGTTCTTTGACATCTGGTTCTCTTTCAGTTTGGCTGAGATGGGTGTTTAATGCTCCATGTTGACCTTGGATGCTGAATCTTCTTAACTGCCCAGAAATATTAGGAGACTATCCTTGCTTCTCGGCTTTAGTTTTCCCCAAAATATTTGAATGCAAAGAAGCATGTCCTTTATCCTTTAATTACCCAAAATGTAGAAGACTGCCACGTCCTTGATGCGTTGGAAGCTTTTTCCCATATACATGTGTGCAGGCAAAAGTTTCTTGTAAATTGTTTAACATGTCCTGAACTGTGGTAAATTGCTCACTTTACGACAAAAATTTAAAGTTGGATTTTGAATATATCTTTTCTCCACCTGTCTTGACCTGGTTGACTGTTGATAGCTTCAGATGATGCCTTGTATGCCTTTTAGACGTTTCCCTTTCAAAATTCCCGCTTATAATTCAAAACAGCTTGATTTGCGTTAAAATCATCACCTTCAGCAGTTTCGTAGCGCGCTACGAAACTGCTGAGTTATTTAAAACAGCTTTCTTTTAACCCGAGACCTTTATTAGCCGAGTACTTGATTGCCAAAAACTCCTTTAGACTTTCCACATGTCGAATAGGGATTTATATTTCCTCAGAAAGATAAAATCAAGCAAATTTGTCAAAACTTTAAAACAAAATCTTACTTGAAATGAAAACTCATTTAACAGGTAGCTGACTTAGCTGTGCCTTCAGATCTTCAATTTGTTTCTTCATAGCCTTATTCCCAGCTCCAAGTTGCATATTGATCCTTCTGATGTACTTGGCTTCTTTTATTGCTGGTACTGTCCATGTGTGAAATTGTGAATGGCCATCAACCACTGAATTCAGCTGAGCTTCTACAGCAGCATTCCCTTCCCATAGAGTTTTATAATACTTTGCATGTATGGCTGCATGTTTTCTAGCGGCTTTCTTCAATTTGGCAATCTCATATTTAGCTAATTCCAATTGGCTCTTCAGGGCTGCTATATTATTTTCTTTAGCTGCAATGACTGTTTTGCCTGTGTCTTTTTGTGTCTCTTCCCCTGTTTCCTCTGTTCTTGGCAGTGCTTCCTGTACTTGCTGGAATCTCCTTGTCATAGGTCTTCTAGGTTTAAAAATGAACTCTTCAGCTGGCACATCAAATCTAAGCCTTTTTGAGGCCTTGGATTTCTTGGTGCTTTCTTATTCTGACTGCATCAATTCGATTTGAACTGGTAGAGACTGCTCGAATTCAATAGCCTGTAATAAATCATTTAAACTTGCCTTGGACATTGGACTTTCTTCAACTGCTATAGCTTTACCTTTTTCCTTATTTATCTGACTTCTTGTTCTTACCCTTGAGACTACTTCAGATGTGCTTGTTTCAGGTACGATCTTTTTACCATGAGCTTTTTCCTTAGTTGATTGTTGAGGTTGATCTTGGATGATAAGTGGCTTCACTTGTTTTCTTACTTGTGACTTTGGAACTCTTTTAGCTCTTGCTTCTGTTTGGAGCTCAGCTATTGTAAAATCTCTAGCAGGTGGTGGAGTGAGGCCAGTATGGCTTTTGAATCCAGCCATAAAAATGAATGAATTCCAATCTCTGTCTATCTTTTGGAGCCCATCTAAAACCAGTAGTTTAATCAAACCATGATGAAACAAAGAGGTTTCATAATCCTCTTTCCTCAGCTGTACCTTATCACACATCTTACTCAAACTACGGAATAGATAAAAAGGTAAGTCTATGGAGACCTTCCCGGTGAAATGCAAAAGGAGTTTAAAATGGTAAGAATAAACCTTGTTATACCTTCCTTCACAAGTCAGATTTTTCTGTATGCAGGTGAGTAAGTGAGCATAATATTCTTTGACATAATTCCTGGGCACTTCCTTACTTAAATTTTCATTTACATAATCATCCTTCAAAAACTACTTGCAAGGATTCATGTAAAATTTGAAGTTTTTAAACCATTCCTCTTTTCCTCGTGGGATCTCTGTTACAGTAGATATCACTTCTGGCGAAACCTACAATTCTAACATGGCTACCTTTGAATTCAAGCCTGTGAAGTTAAGTGCAAATTCCTTAGTTACCTGTGCGTGTCCTCCTTGTAACTTTTTGCAAAACTTCCAGCACCCGGCCTTTTTAAATGCTTTCTTCACCTCTTCATTTCTCAGCGTTATATCCAGGCCTTCAAGTTTAGTCCTTAGACATTTACCGGATCTGTGCTCTTTTTTCTCCATTGATTCTTCCAGATCTTCACAAACAATGACTACCAGCTCCGGTTGGAATTGTGATTCGGCTTCTATTTGAATTCAGCCTCGCTTGATTATCAGCCTCGCTTGAATTTTGAATTTTTCCGTTTAAAACCTTTCAAGATGTAATCTTGCAGATTTCTCACTCATGCAAGACTTACGGCCATCATTAAGGTTTATGCACGGTTTTCTTTCTTGGGAATGATAATTCGTGCGTATCAACAAGATCTAGTGGTGGTGATAGTGGGAATGAGAGGTAAAATGTGATAAGAGGGCTACATGAGCTGACATGAGAAGACATGGCCTATGACTCACCTAACAGACTTGACATTTCGGGAAAGATTCGCTGCGGAATGTACGAATCCATGATTTCGCAGCGCTGTTAGTTTAAAATTTTAATGATGCGCTGCGAAACTGCCTAATCATGATACGCTGCGAAACTGCCTAACTATGATTGCGCTGCGAAACTGCCTAATTGGCATTGCGCTGCGAAATTACAAAAAGACACAGTGACTGACATAAGATAACCGGTGGCTATAGAACAATGGTAGATGGAGGGGAAACAATGGGAGCTGAGAATAACTTGACTCAAAAACTCATCAAAACTCCAGATTCCAAGGGAAAAAATTAAAACCAAATTAAACTAACACTGACCTTCGTCATCGGGCTAGGATGGAAAGTTACATGTATCAATTTTAGTTCTAAGTGATAACAATACCAATGGATAGGGACTCTGCAACTTGGGCTAAGCAATTTAATCTTTCAAAACTTTCTTTTTGTTTGAGCTCATCTATTAGGGTTTTAACTTTGTTTTGTAGTTGTATGTTTTTCATCTAGAGAATCTTATTCTTCCTTAACAATGAAATATACAAAGGAATATTTGAAGGGGTACTTACTGTTTCAACATGCTTCTTTGTCAATTTTGGTGGTGCAATTGTCAATTCTGTTCCAGTTGTCAATTTTGCTGGTGTAGTTGTCAATTCTGGTGGTGCAGTTGCTTGGGGAGTCATTTCTTGGCCCTCCTCCTCATCCCCATAAAAAATTGGAATTTAGGCAAGGACATATGTTCCGTACCATTTGTCTAGTGCTTATATGTAATCATAGTTAGAATCAAGAGAGGGAACCTTCTCAACTTATTATGTTGTGTCAACAACGTGACCTAATCCTTGTTCCATGAATCCTTGTTGCGTGCATCCTTGCTCCATGACTCCTTCTTCCATCAATACATCATGTGGATGCTTTTTCTCTTGCTCTTTCTCTTCTATTGTTTCTTTTGTAACAACAGGGATGGTTTCAGGAACTAGAGCAACACACCATTGCTTTGTTCTCTTCTGCTTGGATTTTGGCACCACTGTCAAGTGCTTCTTGTATCCTCTCAATCTTCTGGTGGCAGGTTTACTCCCCAATATTTCTACTTCTTCATCATTATCTTGTTTGTGTCCTTTAATTGGGGATTTAGCAGCATAATCTTTAGAAGCTCTCATAGTTTGAACACTAGGCAGCTCGACTGCCATATGGAAATGTTTTGTGGGAATTTTTGCATATGGGATGCCATGGGGTGGAGTTACAGCTATTATGGCATCCTTTGGCGGGGTAGCAACTCTCAAGGAATCCTCCGATGGGGTAGCAGCTTCAGTGTGCAGTGGCCTTCCAACTAGTTCATATCAAGTTCTCCCTTCCCTTTGCAGTGCACTAACTACCAAAATTTTAATGAGGCAATGGTGGGACATGATTTCAAATGACCATTTTTATTTCTGCACCGATCGAGCCATATTCTCTAGGGTTTTTGCAAGAAAGAAAGGCATGTTAACCAACCTGACATGATTCAAGTGGTCTAACAACCTAAGGTGCTGGTAATAAATAATGGCATACCTTCCTTCACACGTGAAATATATTTGGATAAGGAATGAAACATGTTTTCAGGGTTGTGGTAATGCCCTCCTGTCAAATCATGTGTGTATCTTTTGTAGTTGTTCACCTGCCTCAAGGAATTTTCACACAACATCAGGTTAGGGTTTTCAGGGTGCAAACCATTGTTCTCCCATCTGGGGTAACCCTGTCACTTATGCAATTGCTTCTTTTATCGTGTGCACCATTGTCCCTGATACCTCAGATCTACCCTCCCTGTAATGCATGGAAAATTCTAGAGTTATGTCGTCGACATACCCCTACAACCTATGAATATACTCCACCCAGCTGACTTGTTCAAAAAATGGTCTAACGTGTGGAATTTCGTTTAGAAATGCTTCGGTGAGTTCTCTGCAAACTCTTGGGCCTCTAATATTTAGTCAAAGTTCAAAGTAGCCATGGTTGTGTTTAGAAAGTGCAACAGTTTTAATGTTGGAGAATGGTAAGCAATGGAAGAGTTGATGGTAAGCATGTAATAATCAATCAAGTAATGATGCAATCATGTGGCGATGTCTATTGCGGTGACCATTTGGCATCAATTTTTCGTTGTTTCTGTAAAAATGGTAGATTCCCCTTGTATGCGGTCAGTTGTTGCCGCAATATTGACCATTGGAATGGGAGCGCAAGTTGTTGGAGATTTGGAACTAACTGTTGGTTGTTGTCGTGATAACAGGAGATTTCTGTTGTATACAGTCAAAGGTTTCTGCAATAGTGACCATTGGAATGGGAGGGCGAGTTGTCGGTCATTTGGCATCAATCGTTTCTTATTTCTTTGATCAGGGGAGATTCCCCTTATATGCAATCAGGATTTGTTGCAACTGATGCAATTAATTTGGGGCAGCGTTGATTTGCCAAAGTTTGATTATGTGCAACGTTGTGGGCCCATGAACCATTACACTCACTCCTTAAATTACTTGCCTTAAAAAGTATTGGTTACAATTTATTAGTTATCCTTGAATGCATATTATAATTTTGCATGATTATCAAGTTAACTTCATTGATTTGCAGGTTGTTCATATTATTTTCACTATTTTGCAGGCTTAGTTGTTGTTGTTGTCATGTATGTCAGAACGTGCTTCAATTCAAATCACCTAATCTTGTGGTTGAAGATGTTGATAATGGAGAAATTCACAACAATTGAATGGTTTGTTTGGATATTTATACAATTTTGTCCCTTAAATGAGGTTGGATCTATGAATTGGAAAAATGCAAGATATCACAATTGCATTTTGCATTTAACCATGTATAAAGGGAAAATAATGATTGATCTATAATTTATCTTGGTTGGCTTGTAACCAAGGGTATCTCACATAATTTGTTATGTTAGGGGCTTCTTTAAGAATTCGAGCTCATTAGACTTTTATTAGAGACTTGTATAAATTTTGCATGTGCTACTCGTGGATAATGAATGAATGAATGTTCCTAGAAGTTGGAAATGTGAAGAGGTATTGAAGGCATTCTAAGGTCTCGTTTTGTAACATCTTTTGGAGTCCTCACTATTTGATAATAAAAATATTTATTTTTTTGTTCATTTTTGGGTTCTATTTAAAGTGATCTTAACTAATAAAATAACATTTGTAAAAGTAAATATTGATTCTCCCTCCACCCTTCTCAGTATTTCCAACATATGGACAAAACCAATCTGTAACGAAAATGACACAACTAAACTGAAATGAATTGTTAGACACAACTGAATTGTAATCAAAATGACACATTTGAATTGTAATCACAATGTAATTCCATTAATATAATTGACTGAAAAATACATTCTTTACATACATGTTGTGTTGAGATATAAAAAAAGTACCAAAAAATAAAGTGAGCCCATCTATAAAAAACAAAGCTCATATAAATACATAAAAAATGATGGACATAATGGTTGTTTATGTTGCTACAATCTATCACAAGAAATAAGAACACCATAATAGGACTTCCACCATAATAACCCCAATAGAAATTACAAGAACAATCCATTCATTAATAGGCCACGTATATCGATGCCTGTCAATGAAAATTGGTGGAGCACATGTTGGCTCCCCCACATATCTTGCACATCTGCGTCCATTGGATGTTGCTTCAATGAGTATATCATCAACAACCCTTTGGACATCTGATTAGTAAGCTATGTTAAAGCTTTGAAATTGTGCAACAATGTTTTTTGCTTGCTTGTGGAGGGGTTTCAAATTTTGTTTTCTAACTTGGTATGTTTTCAATCATTTGATTGGTTATCAATTCTGAATTGGTGTAAGTGACAATGTCACTTGCACCATAATTCCTTGCTACTCTTAGCCCATCAACCAAAGCAAGATAAAAGGCTTCACTGTTTGTGGTTGTCCCAGAAATTTCTCTACTATTTTGATACACTTGGATTGGTGCTTCATTTTGAAGCACAAATCTAGTTCATCCCTTGCCTGGGCTTGGATGGCACTAAAACTGGATTATCAATGTCCACTTTTGGACGATCTGCAAAAGAAGAAAATAATTTAATGAAATATTGTTAGATTGTTAAAGCAAGGTTGCAGCAAATCTCTATTGCAGTGGAAGAAATTCACTATTACAATGGAGGCAACTCACTGTTACAGTGGTGGAAACTCATTGTTACAATGGCGACAAAACATTGTTACAATGATTGCAAATCACTATTACAGTGGCGGAAAGTCCGTTATAGTGGCGGCAACTCCCTATTACAGTGGCGGAAACTCACTGTAACAGGGAGTTGTCACCACTATAACAATGAGTTTCTACCACTATAACAGTGAGTTTAATCCACTATAACAATGAGTCTCCCTGTTACCCACGCACATTAGGATAATAGCCATTGTAACAATGAGTAATATAACAACACCACTATCACTTTATCAACACCGCTATCACTATCAATAACCACCTCATTTTTTTCATTCTAAGCTTGATGATATTTATATTGGTAAAGTAGAATATAGTGAAGATGAAGTGTGACCTTCCTTGAGGGAAACAAAGACCACAAAGAGTAAAAAAATAATGTTTATCTTGCATGTTTACCAGGTAGTGTCCTTTACATCTATAACCTTATTAGTAATATTGTGTATATATATTTTTAAAAGAAACATAAAATATAATTGACATAACAAAAAGGGGAATCATAATTCCCCTCTATAAAACTGGCCAAATGAAAACATTTATTCCCAATGCAAGTAGACATGTTCTTATTTTTACCATTGTTGGGAATCCTTATATTCCTTAAGATCTTCGTCATTGAAGATGGGGTTGGGGGGTATCTTTAGACACATGAGGAAGTATTTTTTTTTACATTGAGTTATGCTTAATATCCTTTGGGGTTTTCACTAAAATATTAATGTTATAAATTGCTATACAAACTATTTCAAACTTTTTATCCATTAGAAACAATTTATGAAGAATTTCTCGTTATTGATGATCTATTTCCTCCATAGTATGTGCTATGAACAATTTGTTCAACAAAAAATCTTTGTGAGATTGAAAATTTTGGTAACCTTGGATTGAGGGAACCCGATGTTCAAAATCGAGTCCCCCAATTCTACTTCAACATGTTGACTAGAGAAATTACTCATTTTATACCTAACTGAGTTTTCAATATGGGAAATGTCTTCCTTGATAGTAGTATAGAAATAATAGTAACCTTGGATTGAGGGAACCCGATGTTCAAAATAAAGTCCCCCAATTCTATTTCAACATGTTGATTGGAGAAATTACTCATTTTATACCTAACTGATTTTTTACTATGGGAAATATCTTCCTTGATAGAAGTATAGAAATAATAGTGTTAATTAGATGTCCCATTCATGGCATCACCCATACATCATGCAATGATGGATATTCTAGTATCGGGGATTGGTGGGATCTTTTTTGGTCACTTGTTTGAGCTTGCATTTGTTGGGATCATAGTTCATTGCTAGAGTTCAACATTTCAATTTAAGGACATTAGATAAGAGCTACAAATAGCTACCCAGTTAGAGAGAAAAAATTGAAAGAGGCCTCCTAGATTGACACATGAAATTTGTAACACCCTCCTCCCACATCTACCCAAGTAACCGGCCAACTGGGGTAAATGTGACGAGAGGCTACTATAATGGGATTCAACCTCCTAGGTGAACTTAAGGAAGTGAAATCAACATAAACACATCACAAAGACCTTCCACATCAGCAACAGAACTCTTAGGAGACAACCCAACCACTCAAGTAACCAATCCCTGATACCAACTAAAGTTTTAGACCACTAAACCCTCAGACACTCCCTTAATATGGACAAGCATGCATTTAGGAGGCTGCAGACCCTCCCAGAGCATGGATATGCATCCATCCAGAGACTTTTCTTCCCATTGTTGTGTTGTATCTCCGGGTTTTGAGCCATTTTTTCAGGCCCAGAGCCTAGATCACTGCCTAGAGCTCCATGACACTTTTAGAACCGAAATATAACAATAGAATAAGGAAGAAAATGCAATTACTTGAACAAGTACTTGACTGGACCCTGTTAGCCATGACATGAATTTCGTCAAACATGTCACAAATATGTAATCTATAGGTTTAAACAACAGATCTAAGAATAAAGGTCCCATACTTATCTCAGATTCACTATGAGGAATTTCTTCCTTATCACTTTAGCTGCATTGTCATCTATTAGGCCACAGATACATTATTCATTCAATTACAAGTAAAAAAATGATGAGATCCATACATAGCCATTGTCATGATACAAGTTCATAACCAATATAATAACAACGAAAATACCAAGGAAACAACAACCATATAAGCCATTATAATACTCATGAATTAACAAGGAGAGATAACCTCACATTAATGATGTAAAATCCAACCTGGTATGGGACTACCACGTTCCACCCGATCATAGATTGGTTGAGCCAAGTCTCTCTTCATCCAATCACCCTTGTGACATATTCCAAGCATGAATGTGGGATCTCATAAAACACACTAATCAAACCATCTAGGGCTTCCAAAGGTGAAACCACCTCAACGCATCAAATAGTGATTCCACCTCATGGTCAGACATCACAAAACCATCACTAGATTGATCTCTACCCAAGCTTTTCAAGGCTCCATAACGTTTGTTCCAACCAAGGATTCAAGGACTATTAACTCAACCCAAGCTAAAGGAAACATGAGAACCAACCAGAAAAATAAAGAAATGAACCCACAACACCATTGTTATCCAGGAAATGGAAAGGCTAGGAAAATCCATTGTCAATCCAGGTAATCCTCCATTCTAATGATAGATCATGACCAATAAACCACATGCATATTCCATGAATGCCAAAACTAGTGAGGAAAATATATGTGCAACTCGGTACTTGCAATCAAAACCCATTGTAATTGTTGATCCCGATGTCCTATTGTGATTTCCTTCTCTTCCTTTGCCTTCTTTCTCCAAACTCTATGTATGCAACACTCCTCCAAGAGTGCTCCAAGAAAAATCTAAGTGTCCAAGAGTATAAAAGGGAGAGAATAGAGAGAGAGCTCCAAAAGTAAACTGAAAAAATCCTACACTGACCAAGCCTGCCCACTGATCCTCAAAAGCCTTTTTATCAATGAGGCCTCTATTTTCTTCAATTTCCATTACTTTCCTTCATTTTCCTCCTCACATGCAACCCCTTTCACCTTCCTTTTCTACTAATTTCCATTATTTTCATAAATAAATGTTTCAAAGTTCCATTTTTCCTTTCCAAAGCCTTTGCCAATTCTGTTAGCCATAATAACTTAAATGAACACTCACTAGGATGTTTTTCCCACTATTCATCTTGGAATATTTGTCCCGTGACCATGATCTTATATATATTTTTACATAAGTTTTTAACCAGGGTTGTTACAGAACCCTCCCCCTTGGGGGAACATCATCCTCGGTGTTTAATGACACCTATAACCAACAAGACAGTTGAAAACAAAACATACTGCCCATGGAGCTTTATATCATAGCTTGTTGCAGTATTTGCAATGACCATCCACTAAAACATGACAAACATATTGTTGATTTTGGGTAGCATCGAATGTGCTCTAGCCATGGAAATTGGTAGAGAGGCTAAAGCACATGAGATCTCCAAGACCCAGAAATGGCTTGGGCGGATTCTAACTGGTTTAGGAGATATTAAAATAATTAATGTTTTTAATGGAGTTCCTAAGTCTAAACTTAGGAAAAATAAAATATTAATGGGTATTAATATAAAACTGGGTTAGAAGGTTCCAAAAGTCATGGATCAAGCCAAATCTAATCTTAGCCATTGATTAGAGATTTAATCTCGGTCCTTAAAGGACCAACAAGAAAAGTATAAGAGGAGGCTTGAGGGTTAGTTGGGGAACACACCAAGAGAGATCAAGAATTCAATTTTCTGGGGCGGGGTTTGCTAAGGAAATCAAGTGAGTGATCTGAGTTGCAACTGAGGGGTAGTGAATACATAAAATAGAGGCAGAGTTGGTACTAGATAGGCAGCGCATAGCCCAGTGAGGTTGACGCAGAGGTAGATGGAGGCTACGCAGAGGCAGTCAGGAGTTGTGCAGAGCCAGATAGGCCAGCGTGTGAGATGTAAAGTGTCTGGGGGCTGACGCAAAAGCTCCATAAACTATCGTAAGGCCTAGAGGCAGCGTTGGAGGATTTGGTGGGACAGAATGGGAGCTGGTGAGCCAGATAGGGTGACGCAGTCCCTATCAGAGTGACACAGGCAGCAGAAGCTGCAATTGTTGTTGTGGGATCATTCAGCCAGTGATTAATCAGCCGAAATATCTATCTCCAAGGAGACATACTACTACCGAGGGAATTCTCTGTTGGGTGAGCCATTTCTGGCACCCTAGTTGTATTCTAAAAATTGCATAATAATAAAACCCTCTGAATAGTTGCACCAGTTTTCCCGCATTGGGTTTTTCTGAGGACATTGGTCCAAAAATAACAGTGTCACTTGTGTGCTTGTTTACGTTCAGTTGATGATCTGTAGATGTTTATACTGTACTTGTATTTATTTTCAGTATTTACATAGTAAATAACTTGTTAAGTAATTGAACAAGTAGGAAGAAATAAATTAGATAGTGCAGGAAGAATTTCTAACGGGTTAAACTTAGAAATTCCAACATGGTATCAGAGAGTGGTTGTAGATCATAGGATGACTAAAGGCATCAACCAAGCAGAGCAGTAGCAGCAGAAACAGTTGTCCCAAGTGATAGAAGTTGTTCCTAGCAGAAAGCAGCAAGGAAGGGGTGATCCAGATGGCCTGCATCATCAGTTCGAGCTAGGAGGTGGATCAGTGCAGAGGCAGAGAGGAGAAGACATGACCTACGTAGTGCCCAATCATGTTTCTCAGTCAGGAAGGATCGACGTTGTGGCCAGGAGGTGCATATTTTGACGAGGCGCAAAGCCTAGATGCTCAGTCCTTCAAGTTGCTGGGGTATAAGAGGTTGCGGATAATTTGCAGAGTGAAGTTGGTGGGGTAGTGTGGTCAAAATAGTACCTAACATGGCAAGACCAAGAAGGAGGGATTTCCAAAAGGGAAATCGAGAATCAGAGGGAGTTGAACCAAGGAGTTCCAAGAGAGAAGTAGAGAGACTCAGAGGAGTTGGAAGAAGAGCAACATAATGGTCATAAATGGACTGAGAGACCAGGATAGGTTGGACGAAGCATCCAACTTCGTGGTCTGGAAGGCCAAGATCTTATCCATTCTACATAGGTATTGCATCAAGGACTTTTCCTTGAGAGAAATAACGATCTCAGTTGACCCAGCTGAAAATGAGAAGTACGAGGAGGCAATGGCCAGGGTGAAGTGCATAATCCTTGATGGCGTCAAGGGTCATGTGGTGTCACATATTGCCGAGAAGGACACAGAAAATGAGATGTGGGACGCCCTAAAGAAATTGTACCAGCATACTTCCATGCAAAGAAAGATGTTACTTGAAAATCAGTTGCAGTCATACCAGATGCAGAAAGGAGAGTAGATAGATGTCTTCCTTTGTCGATTGAAGGAGATTCGAGACCAGCTAACTTCCATAGGGGCCACGCCGGATCAGGAATTGATGGTGAGGACTACATTGAATGAAATCTTAGAGGATTGGGAGATATTTGTCCAGAGCATATTGGGCAGGTCGAGCCTTCTAGATTGGGAGGAACTGTGGGCAACTCTTCATCAAGAAGAGATTAGACAGGTAACCAAGGCGGGGAAGAGCGGAAAAGGGGTAGGAATCAAGAAGGAGTAAGAAGAAGATGTGGCTCTCACATCTGCGAGAAAGCAGGAGAAGAGAAAGAAGAAGGACCTCTCCAAGGTCAAGTGCTTCCATTGTGCGAAACTGGGTCATTTTGCAAACTAGTGTCCTAGGAAGAAGAGCAAGGGAGAGGCTTCTGAGACCAAGGTAGCGCCAGCAAGGGCAGAAAAAGAAGTCGAGGAGGATTACAATTGTGCCATGAGTGCTCATGCACCACTTGAGGGGAAGTGGAGTGACATCGAGCTGTAGTCAGACGAACTACAGGCGATGAGGGGCAGGATCCTTGAGGTACCCAACCTCTTGGATTATACCTTGTTACGGGAACCCTGAAGAGGAGTAGCAGGACTGGAAGATGTTGGTAGAGACAGATGTGGATGGAGCGAAAAAGAGTGCTATAGTGCAAGAGTCGCAGGACAACATGCTGCAATAGTGCGAGAATCACGATAGTGTTGCACCAATGCAGGATGTCAGAGAGAAGTGTGCAACAGTTCGAGATGCCTAGAGTTGTTGCAACAGCACAAAGGTCAGTAGAGGGAGCACTTGTTAGCGGCAAAGGGAGCTTCAGCATCGGGAGTGTCTCTAGCCTAACAAGGATGCTAGAGTTGGGTGGATTAGTTACCTACTTCTTGGTAACTGAGTTGTAGTGCCACAGTCAGCAACGACAGTGCTATAGGCGGCATGATGCGTCATGATGAGAATGGGATGCAGTGCAGATGTAGTGCTAGGAGTATGGACCAGTAGCAGCACGTATGCAGAGGGAGTTTCCATATGGATGTAACACTAGTAGTGGCAGAGCCATGGACGGTAGTACAAGATGCAGTAGTGCAAAGGATGTTTGGCAGGGAGGCTTAGCATCAGCACGGGTACTGGTGCCATATAATCAGAGTGATGCTCAGTGTGGAGTATTACTAGAGCGCAATCCTTGCTAAGAGGGCGTGTTGATTTAGGGTAGCATTGTATGTTCTCTAGCCATGAAAATTGGCAGAGGCTAAAGCACATGAGATCTCCAAGACCCAGAAATGGTTTGGGCAGATTCTAAACATTTTAAGAGATATTAAAATAATTAATATTTTTAATGGAGTTCTTATGTCTAAACTTGGGAAAAATAAAATATTAATGGGTGTTAATATAAAATTGGGTTATAAGGCTCCAAAATTCATGGATCAAGCCAAATCTAATCTTAGCTGTTGATTAGAGATTTAATCTCGATCATTGATGGACCAACGAGAAAATTATAAGAGGAGGCTTGAGGGTTAGTTGGAGAACACACCAAGAGAGATCAAGAATTTGATTTTTTGGGGCAGGGTTTGCTAAGGAAATCGAGTGAGTGATCTGAGTTGCAGCTGAGGGGGAGTGAATACATAGCAGAGAGGCAGATTTGGTACCAGAGAGGTAGTGCAGATCCCAGTGAGGTTGACGCAGAGGCAGTTGGAGGCTATGCAGAGGTAGCCAGGAGTTGCGCAGAGCCAAATAGGCCACCATGTGAGATGCAGAGGGTCTAGGGGCTAACACATAGGCTCTAGAAGCTGACGCGGGGCCTAGAGGCAGCATTGGAGGATTTGGTGGGACAGACTGGGAGATGGTGAGCCAGATAGGGTGACGCAGTCCCTATCAGAGCGACGCAGAGCAAGAGAGGTTGCAATTGTTGTTGTGGGATTGTTCATTCAGTGATTAATCAGCTGGAATATCTGTCTCCAAGGAGAGGTACTACTACCGAGGGAATTCTCTGTTGGGTGAGCCATTTCTTACACCCTAGTTGTATTCTGAAAACTGCATAATAATAAAACCCTCTAAATAATTGCACCGATTTTCCCGCATTGGGTTTTTCTAGGGACATTGGTCCAAAAATAACGGTGTCACTTGTGTGCTTGTTTACTTTCAATTGATGATTTGTAGATGTTGATACTATACTTGTATTTATTTTTAGTATTTACATAGTAAATAACTTGTTAAGTAATTGAATAAGTAGGAAGAAATAAATCAGATAGTACAAGAAGAATTTCTAGCAGGTTAAACTTAGAAATTCCAACACATACCGTTTACTAGAGCTTTATAACATAGCTCATTATGGTATTTACAATAACCACACATACACATACACATTTTCTTCACCCAAAAATTAACCATACTAACTATGGAGCTTTATAAATAAGCTTGATACAGTATTTACAATAATATGCACATGTACACATATACACATTTTCTCAACCAACAAATAAAAGTATATGATGCTCGTATCAATCAAAAAGGGAATCCATAGGCTCACCCCTCCACCCTCAAAAGTAGTACCAGGACTCACCTCCTTCCCAAGAAGTCCCGAATCCACTGTCAAAGTCAAAGTTGGATCCAATGTCCACGTTATAATCCTATGCCACTTGTCCTCTCAGTGAACAGTTACTGACTTATTGTTTCAGGCCACGCACCCAATGTGCATTTGATTCCATCTGGAAATGCTAATGACAAAAAAAAAATCCATCCCTCGCCTTCCCTTCTCTACTACACAACCCCTCGAGCAATCCGATCACCCATTTCCATGCAGTCACACATCTTCCAAGTTCCACTGGCACCCCCATCCTGGGTAGTCCATCCCTTGGAAAGGTTTCCTCACATTGGAAGGTCTAGAAACCAAGGCATATCCCTGCTTCAAACCATCATATCGGTCATAGCATGCTAATGTCAATCAATGACACTATTGGGTACCAGTGTTCCATAATGGCCCTGCTCCTAAATTGTTTTACTAGCATACTGTTGCATGTTCTAATTTCTTTTGTTATTGTCGTTAATGCTTGAAGTGAGTTTTGATCACCCAACCGGGCATTTCATAATTTCCTGTACCAAGCACATAATTTCCATTATATTTACAATAAATTGAAGTAAATTCACATCATACCTCATTGTTATCTCGTCAATAAGGTACAGTTGCAATCATGTTTACTTCCTGACAGAATAAGTCAAACTAGCATCTTTGATAAAAAGCATTATGTATAAACATGTCACATTAGGTTAGCTCAAAATACAACCATCGTAGATCAAAATCATAAATCACATGTAACCATAAAAAATTAGAATCATAAATCACATGTAATCGTCATAGACTAGAATCATAAATCATGTGCATAATAAAAATGAAATAAAATACGTATATGTATCCTTTAATAAATCCTTAGCTTCTACCTTTGTCTTTATTCCATACACACACTGGATCGATTACCACTCCCAACAAACACCCAATGTCTTCTCCTCGAGCATGTGCACATACACATAGTGTGCAACACACACATACAACCACACGCGACATACAACACCATGCAATACATGCACCTATACCTAGTATACAACAAAACACAATACATACTTCTACATTTGGTGTACAACACAACAAAAATATGTACATGGAGTACAATACAATGAATACATATGTCACGATACCGTGACTACAAAATGCACATATATAGTATCGCATGACCGCAACACAACATGTACAACATGTACACGGTACCACCTGCACAACATGTGCGCAACATCACATGTACACAGCACCACCTACACAACACATACATGGTGCCACATGTACACCGCACCACCTGTAAAACATTTACAAAATACCACATGTACAACATGTACACGACACCACATGTACACAACATCACATGCACGACATGTACAGAGCACCCCCTGCGCACAGCACCACATGTATAACATGTACATAGCACCACAACACACATCACCACATGTACAATCATGCACGCAACACCATATGTACATAACACCGCTTGTACAACATGCACACGACATCATATGTACATAGAACTGCATATACAACATGTACATAGCATCATATGTACACAAAATTGCATATCCAACATGCGCACAACACTGTATGCACACAACACTGCATATCCATCATGCGCTCAATATGGTATGTACACAACACCGCATATCCAACATGCACATAACACCATCTATACCCAACACTGCATATGAAATATTCACACAACACTATATGTGCCATCTTGTACATATCATTGCATAAAAGACATTTACACACACTATATATACACAACACCATATACGCACAACATCACATATGCAACATGTACAACATATGCACAACAATAGTACCACACATCCAAAACCACATTGTCTCTACCAAGCAACCTTGCTTCCAGTGTCTTATCCATGCTTGTCCCAACATGCCACATACCACACTGCTTTCATTTCGCTAATGTATCCCTCAGCCTAGCCTATCCATAACATAAACATAATATAATAACATAATATTAATTCATATCCATATGATATTGACCTCATAGATTTGTCAGGACTACTCTTCCCACTTGATTCCCCATAAGGCTAGGAACCTCATCATGCCATTCACATGCTGTTGTAGCGGCTACAACCACCCTCCAAAATTTTTCCTTAGCTTCATTTTGGAGCCTCCCTTCCAACCTTCACAACAGCTTGCCTCGCTTTGTCAAGTTCACCAGCTTCATTGTTTTTCTTTCACAAAGGCAGCCTGTCGATCACAGCTTGATGCATTCCCCTCACAAGTTGTTCACCCGAACATGGTCCAGCTGCAGGCTGAGTAGCTTCCCCTAGAAAATAGCGCATTTCTAGAGGGAAACCAACCCTCCCTCCAGAAATTGCGCAATCATGTCTGGCATCCTGCTGGGCACCAGGATTGCACAATCCTGCCAGTGAACACTCCCAACAGGAATTGCGCAATTTTCCCCAGTAGGGCTACTCAGCCCATAATTTGCACAAATTTGGGCAGTAGTCAACTGCTCTACCTAGAAATTGCACAAATGTCCTGGGCCGTCAGCCCAACTCCCATCCAGAAATGTGCATGTCCTTCAAGCAGTTGAACAACCTCTTGCATGTGTTGTTGAGTTGACTGATTCCCTTCGGGACTAAGCAAAACAGACTTGCATGCATAGGTTGCTTCTCCCAAGGCAACATGCAAAGGCATCCCTTGTTTAAGGGATCTATATTTAGCAATTGGAGGTTACATGCAAGGATCATTTCAGAAACCTCCCACCAAGTGTCACTTTCCCTATATTTGTGGCATGCACGTCACAACCTCTATGTTATCAAAACTCATCAACCGGATGTTTCAGAGCTCATTCCTCACATCAACCATGTAGCTCTGGCATCCCACATCACATCTAGGTTCATTCATCATATTCATCTCAATTGTTTTGGGGTAAGCCCGCTTCCCATGCCTTGTGTTTCATTTTTGTCGCTTTTTGTGTTTTCGCTTGTATGAGTATTGTTTGCTTGATTTCTTTGAATGCTTACTGTCGTTTACATGTATATTGGTGTGTCCTAGCACTGTTTCAATTTCGTCAACATCTCATTGATTTCGCATGCATGAAATTGTTTTTCTCGAACGGTCGTCGATTCAGTAACTCGCCTCACCCACATGCATGTTGTTCCATTTTCTGAATCTTTCATTCACCATTTTCATGCATGATCATTCACTTATGCTTACACTCAATATCATCATGCATTCGCACTCACATTCACTTGCAGTTGCCCATCAGTGAGTCTCGCCATCCTCGGCCCGAACTCTACCTCACCAAGAGCCTCACCAAGACAGCATTGCGCAAGCCTGAGAGGGAAGGCTCTGCCTTCCTCTCTGGAAATGTGCATTTCTACCCAACAGTTGTTCCCTAGGCCCACTTTGCACAATCCTAAGGGACAGTGACTGCTAGCCAAGAAAATTGCGCAATGCAGTCATTGAGCCTACAACCATTGCCAGCTGAGATTGTGCATTGCACAATTCCAGTAGTCAACAGCCAGACTGGACTGTGCATTGCGCAGTTCTAGCAATCAGTCAGTCTCCCAACAGCCCAGACTTTGCCTTGTGCAGTCTTGGTAGTCGGTCTCCCGACCTCCGGGCCGAAATTTTGCAACCTTCATGATCAGTCACATAGATATGTTGCAAGTTAGTTTCTTAAGTTCATTTTGATTATCCACTGACAAATTGCTTGCCATGAGCGTTGTCATGTCTCTAGGTATTGCAGGTGTTCATCTGCCTCTCCACAATTCAGGTACAATGGTTTCCAAGAGAGCGAAGTCGAAGACACCGTTCAGAGCACACTTGGAGATGCAGTTGATCAAATTTCTATGAGATTGCCTACTCCCAAAGATGTCAAGTTGTTCGTACATAAGAACATCAAGATATCATAGCAAGCAACATCATGGACAGCAGTTGAAGGCAGCATACCGAACGCAATGAATGTAGCGAATGCAAAGAATGCAAGAGGAAGGTTGTTGACAACACAGAGGCAGAACAAGGTTGCAAAATTAAGCAGATCCACTGATAATGAAAGCAACTTTGGAGACTCAGGCTATGAGGTGACGGCGTGACATGAAGATCACGTGAAGACAGAGAATGGAACAGAGAAGGAGTTGCATGTGCTGAAGCAGAAACTCAGGAAGAACATGAAGCTACACAGACAGACGAATGAGTTGCAACAGGAACAAGAAAAACAGTGGGCGCAACATTCACTCATGGATGAAACTACGCCCGTACAAGTTAAAGATTCATCCCAGTAGTTGACACGGAGCGGACATGGTGAGCAGTGTTGTTGATCACATGCAAGGGATTTAGCAACATGCATGCCATTGTGCGCATGCATGCAATCCAACACATTCAACACACTCACCAAGGTGAAGACAAGAAGCAAGTCCAACTGAAGCTGAACACGTACTTCGGCAAGTTGATGTACATGACCACCAGAACACACTTGAAGATCAGCACAGACACTATGCTTCATTGTGTTTTCAGTTTAGCCACACCCAGGAAGACCATGCACATGTTAGCAGACGAGTTGGATGAAGGGGATGAACTAATGCACCGATTACAATGGAGGCAAGAGTTCACTTCAACAAGGTTTCACCATGAGGTGCATACACATCATCATGGACAACCAAGCTTGGCATCATCTCACCACCTTCACCATCACAAGCATGTCAAAGAGTTGGTCTCATAACAACAAACTGAGTGTCAGTGATGTCTTTCAAGGCTTTCTCAAGCCATGTTGTCTCACGTGAGTACATGTGCATTGTAATGTTGATTCATGTCAAGTGTAAGTCAAGTGTCAATAGTTGGATGTAGTAGTCATAGAGTAGGTGAAGGGTCATGAGGGTAGTTGAACTATCACACAGGGGAAAATCAAGGGTCACCCCACCCTTTGCTATAAATAGTCCCTCATAAATAATTGTATAGGCTTTTGGTCATCCAAGCTTCTGATAAGACTATATTGGAAAGATCTTGGACAATATTGTAATGTGCCTTGGCTTCTCCTCTACACGAAGCTAGTTCATCTCTTTGGAGGAGCAGGCGGATGTGGTTGTAACGTTCCACTATTGGGGCTAGTGGGTTTACATGGATGTATTATATGATTGTAACTTACAATTCTTTATATAATAAGAGCCAACACATTTTCACACATGTATTGTATCTGTTGTAACACTGATCTTTAACACTTCTAATGCATGTTGCTTTAACTTGTGTTGTACATCTGAACTAATTCATTTGTTGTAATGCATAAGATTTTAATGAAAATGTGTTGTATATGATGCTAATGTTGTCTCGTCCGTGTCGACTGCTCTGCTAGATATCAGATGGACCTTTCACATGAACCTTGTTGTAACAACCGTTTCACTCTTTCGAATTGATCCGTGAGTGTTGTACATGTTATCTTACCTTGTATGTTGTGGCTATTGCATCCAAGTGGACTGCTCCACCGGAACTTATGTATACCCTGTGTGTTGTGTGTTCCTAGTCGAGTTGGGACTAATCCCTTTCAACCTGGAACTCATCTTCACCCTCATCTCAACCCACCTGTGTTAGAACCTCTCATACACCTTCCTTGACTCAATGCAGCGGTCATACCTTTGCTACTGATAGAGTTATCTTACTTGCCTCTATGCGGCATCACGGTCAAGGAATTACCATACAACCCACTGTTGGGACTCCTACACCAAACGGTCTGAGGTCTGATTGGGACTTCTTACCAGGGAGATCCCCTTACATGTTGGCAAGTCCAGCACCGTCAACACCTGCATAAGCAATCATTCCTCCACAAGAATGATCCCTGACAACCTTGTTAGATAGTGACATAGATACATTGATACATACGTACATATACATAAACATTAGCATAAAACGATCATGATCTTGTCAGACAACAACATTCATACACACATATATACATATAAACATTAGCCTTAAACAACAATGATCCATGACAACCTTGTCAGACACAACATACATACATACATACATGTATACATATATAAACATTGGCATAATCATGATCATAACATAATCACGAGATAGCATAAGGTCAAGTCTAAGAGAACTCCCTTTATCTGTGCACACCATGCACAACCTTGAGAACAATCATTCCCAACATATACAAGGCATCCGACGCCTCAAATCCAGTTACTTCACCTTTCATGTTACCTTTCTCATGATTGTCCTTCCATTGTCCAATCACCCCAATGTACCCAGCTAATCCAACTGACTAACATATTCTTTCCTCAACTACCATTTACTCATGCACTGAGCTTCATCCAGGCCTGACATCGCCTATTGGGTACCACACAACTCTCCCCGAACTCCATTAACTTTCTGCTTTCCCAAAACAATTCCCAATACTCCAAACATAAATGAAATGCAAGAAACAAATAATAAGAAAACCATGAAAATTAATAACAACACGACACCACAAATAAAGTGGCATGGCCATGCACAAGACACAACAAAACTGCAAATCACGCACAATAAAATCACAAAACACTAAAAGAAAAGACTAGCAACAAACACCATGACTCAGTCCCATGGTTCCCAATGCTTCCAATAGAAAGCTCAACCTAAGCCTTCTTCAATATTTCATGGTAGTCTCTTTTACATGCAATTCCCTGGATCATATTTACATACATGCATAGTTGTCAGTGTATAAACAAATATAACAATATACTAGTTATATTACCTTACTATGGCAAGCACATTTGCTTGTAGTTGAACACATATGTGCCATCTCTCAATGGACTCTAATTCCCTTGACAGATCTAGCTATAACTAGACACTAGTTGTTATACATGTCAAATACATGTCCGTGATATATCACATATCCACATAATTTCAAACAAATTAGGGTTAAGAAGACTTCATGTATGCAAAAAATTCATTCGTTTGGAATTAGGGTTTCCAAACATATCCAAAGGAATTCTCCCCCAATTCATTTCTTTTACCTTTTACCTTGATGCAATCAAGTCTTACTATATATTGCCACATCACCCTATTGTTAGTTATATAAACAATTCAACTATTACCTTGTCATGTTGATACCAAGCATGTTTCTCTGCAACTACTCACACATGTTAGTCACATGTTCCATAAATCAAGGCATCATGTCAATGAATTTGAAATTAACCTTTACGAGGACTAACAATCATATCATAATCCATAGTCAACTCGTAGTCATTATACATAATACTACAAATGTCACCTACTACACTCAAGTACATATCAATTGTCTCAACACATATGTGTTAGTACAACCATCTTAAAAGAAGATCATTTCTTGATGCAATCTTATAGACACATATTCATATCATGTGATTAACCAAACATTCAACAACATATATACGACATAATAGACACCAACACTCAAACACCAAATAGACGACATAATCAAACATTCAAGCACAAAGTAGACGACATAAGAAAGCTCATACCTTAATGTATCTCAGGGGAGGCTATCTTGTCTGCACAATCAATCTAGTTAGCATGACATAACTTCACAACACATCAACTCAAAAAAAAAATCATGATATCCATAATATTAACTAACTAACATGTTCACAACATAATCTCATAAACAATTTTCATTCATGCATAACAATCACACATTTAAAGTCAGTCTAGATTAGTACAACACAATATCACAATTTATCAACTCATACTTGAATGCCATAACCCTAATCATATGCATAGGCCAATCCAATTTAGCATGATACATATAACATCAAGATATTAATGTTATAACCCTAATCATCAAGTTAACTAACATATAACAACAATAAGTTATATATCATGCTCATCAACAACATATAACCTAATCATCAAGCTAACTATCATATAACACAACAAGTTAACCTATAACATATTCATCAACAACATATAACATAATCATCAAGTTATCTAACATAAAACAACAATAACAATGCATACAACCACAGGTTACTGTCATTCATGACTATCTGACACATGTGCATATGACTACACGAATCAACTAACATCTACCATGCATGTAACCACAACAACAATAGAATGACAAGTATATAAGCAACCCTAATTCTTATAACAACCATTAACCACATACCTGCATGCCCAACATACAAATCTATATGACGATATGCTCATAGCTCGAAGTATAGTGTTGCAATCTCACTTTAATTATCTACATCTCCTGCTCTATCTTGTTGCGCGTGGAGCCTGGTTATCTTCTTTATTCAAAGGTATCATCGCATTGGACCCTAGTTCGTAATGTGGCAACAACGCCGCCCGTAATATTTGCGCTGCAAGGGGGGTCCAGTGGGGGTAGCGCCCCCGAAGCTAAAAATAGATGTAAAATTTCCTTGTAAAATGTTGTAATTCCGTAGTCAATCTGGGTCGTTCATTAGGCAGAGATCTGATGGTAGAAGTTATGTTTAATTTAGGGTTTTCTTCCCTAGAAGGCAAACCCTCGCTATATATGAGGGAATTGTATTGCGTCTATGTATATTTGTATTTTGAGTGAGAAAGAGAGAGGAGATTGTGTGAGAGTGAAGAGGGAATTACAATGGATTTGTTGTAGGTTGTATCTCTTCAGTTTGCTGGATAATATAAAAGGAAGGACTGGTTGTTTCCTGTGGACATAGCCCAAATTGGGTGAACCACGTATATCTGTGTCTCTCTTGTTTTATGTGTTTTCTGTGTTTATATTTCTGCAATATATTTTATGTGTTCCATTGCTCTATAATATATAATTTTCTAACAATTGGTATCAGAGCCGAAGGTCTATTTGACTGATAAACTCGTAGGAGAGAAGGGTTTCTGGTTCGAGTGGGAGCAATGGAAAAAGATGGTAGGTTTAGGGTCAAAAAATTTAATGGCCAAATTACCAGCTATGGAAGATGCAGATCGAATATTATTTGTACCAGAAATATCCGTACCAACCATTGAGCTGAAAGACAAAGAAGTCGGTGAGTATGACAGAAACATAATGGGATATTCTCGACAGAAAGGCACTCGGAACAATACGGTTGTGCCTAGCAGCATCGATAGCCTTTAATTTTTCAAAGGAACCAACAACAGAGGGTTTAATGTCAGCATTGGCCAAACTATATGAAAAACCCTCGGCCTCAAATAAGGTATTTCTTATGAAGAATTTATTTAATATGAAGATGTCAAAAGGTGGATCTGTTGTTGATCATTTAAATGAATTTAATACAGTTACCAGAAAGTTAAGTTCTGTAGGGGTAACTTTTGATGATGAAGTTAGGGCTCTGTTATTTCTATGCTCATTTCCATAAAGTTGGAATGGTTTAGTTATGGCCATTAGTAACTCTGTCTCTAGATCTAGTACTTTAAAGTTTGATGATGTTGTCGGTGCAATCCTTAGCAAGGAAATGTGACGGAAAAGCTCCGGTGAGACATCAGGTAATGCTTTGATTGCAAAGACTAGGGGAAGAAAAATGGAAAGAGGAAAGAGCCTAGGATATTGAAGTAAGTCAAGAAAAGGTAGATCCAAGTCCAAATCGGGGATAGCATGCTGGAAATGCGGAAAGAAAGGACACCTGAAGAAAGATTTCAACTCTCAGAAAGGAAAAGAAGGAGACGCGTAGCAAGAAAACAATCATGAAGCAAATGTGATAAGTGATGTGTTGTAAGATGGTTTGATTCTTTCATTAGAAAATATTATTGATGCCTGGATGGTAGATTCAGGGGCCTCATTCCATGCTACACTTGATAGGAAACATTTTCATGATTATATTCAAGTAGATTTTGGACAGGTTCGATTGGGTGATGATAAACCCTGTAAAATCATTGGAATGGGTATAGTTTTCATAAAACAACAGAATGGAAATCAATGGCTATTGAAGGAGGTAAGGCATGTTCCAGATCTGAAGAAAAATCTGATTTCAACAGGGTAGTTGGGAGGTGAAGGTTGTGTGACTACTTTTACAGATAAAACCTGGAAGGTCATTAAAGGAGTCCTGGTAATAGAAAAACGAGAAAAGGTTGGTACATTGTATTTATGCAATGGTATTTGTAATGTTGTTAATGTTTTAACCTCTACAGGAGAAGATATGGCATTGTGGCATCATAGGCTTGGGCACATCAGTGAGAAGGGGATGCAGATTCTTCACTCAAGAAATTTGTTACCAGGTTTGAAGCATGTTGATTTAAAATTCTGTGAGAATTGTGTTTATGGAAAACAGAAGAGAGTCAGATTCCTCAGAGTTGGGAAAGAAAAGAAGAGCGAAAAATTAGAGCTTGTGCATGCAGATGTATGGGGACCTGCTCAGGTATCATCTCTCGGTGGTTGTCGTTATTATGTTACTTTTATTGATGATGCAACTAAAAAAACCTATATTTATTGTATTCGAAATAAATCTGATGTATTGATACTTTCAAGAAATGGAAAGCTTTGGTTGAAAATGAGACAGGATAAAGATTGAAGTGTCTCAGATCAGACAATGGAGGTGAATATTGCAGCAAAGATTTTGATAGGTACTATTCAAAGAATGGAATTCGCACAGAGAAGACAGTTCCAGTAACACCACAAGAAAATGGTGTGTCAAAAAGGATGAACAGGACAATCATGGAGTGTGCAAGATGCATGAGATTACATCGGGATTTCCTTTACAATTTTGGGCAGATGTTGTAGATATTGTTGTTTATCTAATAAACAAAAGGCCTTCAAGTTCCTTGGATGGTGGTATTCCAGAGGAGGCAGGGACAGGTAAAAAGGTAAACTGCTCATTTTTAAAGACTTTTGGTTGTGAAGCCTTTATCCACATTAATAATGAAAATAGAACAAAGCTTGAGGCAAAATCAAAGAAATGTACCTTTATTGGATATGGTGTTAATGATTTTGGTTATCACTTTTATGATTATGAAAAACACAAAATCATTAGGAGCAGAGATGTCACATTAAATGAAAAGGTTTTGTATAAGGATCAAATGCAGGAAAAGAAACAAGAAAAATAAAACAGAGAATACATAGTGCGATGAGCCCCAAAAATGGATAATCATATGGGCTCATTCAACCTCCTAATTTGACTTCATCCACCATTCTCATTAGTTTATTGCATGTTTTTTATTATATTTATGTTAATAGAGTGAATTGGGTTAGTCATTATGCCAACAAGTCTAATGGGTGTTTTGTGCAGATTTTAGTCAATTTTGAGACAAAATAAAAGGTTTTAATGAGCACTTGGCAGCCAAATTCGTGGAAGAACAAGGGGGAGGATTTGAAGGAAGGTGTCCCCTTCATTTATGGGCCCTTACCTTGAATTCTCCACCATCAGCTCGGAGTTCAAGGGCCACCAAATCGATTATCACAAGGGCAGCCAAGCAAGGACTAGTAAAGGTGTTGTTAACTACAAGTTTTGGCAGTCGAGTTCCTAAAGTTTAGGAGGGTTGTTGGGGTCCTCAATTTGTATAAATAAGAAGGCTTAGGGCCTCATTTCAGTTAGTCACTTTGTAGGAAGAAGTTAACTAGTTTGTAGTTCGATTTTAGTCATTTTTTAGGTAGTAAGTTAGCTCTGCATTTCAGCACATTTTCAAGTTTTCCTTGTGAAGAGTTTTTGGAATGTAACTATTCTTTTGATCAATAAAGATGAATCTAGCTTTTCACCAGCTCTAAATCTCTCTTAGGAGGCTGTAGCTCTTGGGGTTGGTCCCATCTCAAGTGTTCAGTACCTCCTTTGTTTATCTTTATGTGTTTTTGCTGCATTCTTAGAATAAAATCTACTATTTAGATTTAAATCTTGTTTTGTTGTTTAGGTTACTTTTGATGATTAAAAAGGATTTTGATGTTCAGATTGAGTTGATAGGTTGTTAACAGGGAAAAGCTTCAAAAAAAGGGCCATCAAACACCTTTTATTTCACCTCTCCCTCATGGGGATCAGGAGTTGGGATCAAGGTGACCTTGCTACCCACAAAAACACTGACTTTGATTTTCCATGCAATCACTAGTGTTTGATTTTCATTTGTAGAAGTTTGTTACTTGTTAATATTTTTTCTTGCTTAGTTGCATAAGTTAGTATACATGGTTTCATTGCAGTTCAAACTCCTGTTCATTCTCTTTATTGTCAGCTAGATCAGATTAGGTCAACGTAACTAGGTCTTTGATTTTACAAGTCTCCGTTGGTTCAGTTGGAAAAACAACTTGCATCGCACCTGTACCACTTCTCTACCTGCCCATACTCCATCAAACCCATCTGATCCATCCCTCAACTCAGCTTCTTGCCTTACGCTTGCCATTTTCTCACATAACCCTAGTTTTTGTGCATCATTGCTTGAGTCCTCCTTGAACAAATCTAGCCATCTACATCTTTCCTCAACTCCATCCACCAAGTCCTAGACCACCGCCAACTCTTATCCTGCCTCCATACCCACTCCATCTTTCTTCCTCCATCCATCCTCCACAATCCCATTTCTGAACATCTTGTAGAAAAATTATAGACATCCTATAGAAAATCATAGACATCCTATAGAACCCCTGCAGACTTCCTGTAAAAGCTCACGAATGAGGTTTCTTGATAGCCAAACTCTGTGAAACTCTCTGGAAGGGTGTTAGGGACCCCTTAGGCCCTCTTCTAACCTTCCCAACCTCCTGTAAGCATTTCCTTTCACCAATCCACCTCTGCACAGTCAAAAACAGTTAAAGCACATGCACAATAATTCTGCCAACTTACTCAAAAATACAAAAAGATGTTTCTTTTCATATTTCACTTCAGAAGTAGCTTAGTCACATGCATTTTACCTTTCTAAGAGTTAATGGCATTCCTTTCTGTAGCTTTCGTCATTTTTCTTGCACCAGTAGGGTTAGTCGGTAAAACTAGGGTTTACTAGAGTTTACGTTTCCTTTCAGCTTTCCAGTTTTGTTCTGCAAGTAGATCAGCCTTATTTGAGTTAGCTTTCGTCCATCAGTTAAAAAGCTTCTTCTCAGAGCTCATAGAAGTTGGCTTAAGCTCCTAGCGGACTTGTGCCAGCTGACCAAGTGACAGTTGCGGCAAGAGCTAGTACTTGTGCATACAGCACTGTCGCTTCCAAGTTTGTTACGAACTACAGGGTTGAGTCCCGGGAGTTGCAGCATTATTGCTGCAATACTGGGGCTCACCACTCTTTTTGGTGCTGTTTCCCGGGAGGCGTTAGAGTATTGGTGATTGCTGCTTTTCTTCTATTTTCTACTACAATCCTCTACTAAGTAGTTTATTTCATTTCCATTATGCAATTTCATTTATGCAAAAGTAGATTAGTATTTCTTGCTTTCATAGATTAGCATTTCAATTCCGTTATTTCGATTCTACAAGCATAGATTAGCATTTCAAATCTGCAATTTCAATTCTGCAAGCATAGATTAGCATCTCAATTCTGCAAGCGTAGACTAGCATTTCATTCCTGCAATTTCATTTGAGCAAAATAGATTAGTCCTTTCCTGCTTTCATTTCAATTCCGCATTTTCATTTCAGCAAGATAGTTAGTTGCAGTTCAATATATTTTAGTTTTTGCAGGTACAAGCATAAAAAAGAAACAAAAAATCAACCAAAAAGATTTCATTTCATTCCTGGTAGGAGTAGAGATAAGTCAGAAAAATGTTTGCACAACACCCCCCACTGCTTCACACAGCCAACCTTCTCTCTTCTTCGATGGCTGTGATTAAGAAGAACCCCTAGGTGGACAACAAGACATATTTGAAGAACCTCTAGGGGAGAAGAAGAAGAAAACATTCCTCTAGAGAAAATGGCTGCAAACAGAAATGTTGGGAGCAGTACCTTATCCAAAAATGAATTTGCAAATCAGATGGAAGATTTCAAGAGCGATATGAGGCAGTTTCTTGCCATGCAACTGGATACCTTACAGATCCAAAGGAAGCAAGAGGAAGCCAAGAGGGCTTTGGTCATCTTTTGTCCTAGGTGCACTAGAAAGCATCCTAGGAACAAATGTCCAATGCACTCCCTAGAAGTGTGTTTCGTCTGTGAAGAATACCATCCTACGAATCAGTGCCCTTCCTTGCCTGGACTTAAAGCTGCATATTAGAGAGCCAAAGGAGCCACTGAATCACTCTATTATATGAACCAAAGGAGGCCACATGGACCCATACCCTACCAGCAGGGAATGCAAGGGACATCCCAAACCTATTACGACCCCTATCAAGCCACTTCCATGCCTTCTTGGGGTTCCCCTGCTCATCCTTCCTGGTCCACACCCCCTCCTTGGTCGTATCCATCTCAATACCATGCTCCTCCAGTTGCTCATTCGTTTCACTCTTATGCTCAGCCATAGCCTCAGTGGAATGCACCTCATCAAGGGTGGAGGCCCCAGTACAACTCTCATCGAGCTCATTTGCCTCTACCACCTGCCCAACCACAACGACATCCACCTCCATCTCAAATATACATCCCCACTCAACTACCCATACCACCATTTCCAAACCCGCACATTGGAATAGCTCAACCCAATTGCAAAGCTGAGGCACAACATGTCCAAATGACTCCTCTTGAGCTTGATGATCTTCACCATAGCTCAGGAAAAGTGTTGCAAAACAAATATTATATTGACAACATTGAAGGACCAAAGGCAAAAGAAGATTCAAAAGAAAGGATCAAAGAACCATGAGCTGCACTTAATGAAGAGAAGGCATCAAAATCAGAGATCGATATAGTTCCCTCATGGTTACCATCAAATCTTCCATGTATTCAAGAGAAAGATCAGCAAAAAGAGGAAGATGAGAAAGTCATGGTAGAAGGTGACATGAAACATGATCCAGATCAACAAAAGGACCAAGGATATCAGAGCTATATTGAGATATGGTTTCAAACGGTCACTAAGTTGCAGTGGTACTCTCTTCTTCAGCTATGCTTGATCCCTTCAAAGTCAAATCATTTGGTCTCTGAAATCTAGATAGTTGTCAAAGCATGCATCTCAAGCAGCCACATCATTTTGTCTCTAATCTCGATGTGCACATGGCTCCATTGGAAGTATTCTTATACTTGAAAAGAATTTTGTTTCTCAAGTAGGGTAGGGTAGAAAAAAAAGAGAAAAAATAAAAAATAAAAAAGGAAAAATGAAAAATGGAAATAAGAGGAAAAATCTAAGGTGAAAACCTCCTCGGAGGCGCCTTAGATTGGCTCATTGATTGAAAACCTCCATGAGGCGGTCAATGGGTTGGAAAAAAGAAGAAAAAAGAGAATAAGATCCTTGGATGAAAACCTCCCTTGGAGGCGCCCAAGGCAGGCAATTAGGGTGAAAACCTCCATGAGGCGCCCTAGTTGTTTTCAAAAAAAAAAAAAAAAAACAGGACTAATCTCTGTGAAAAATTGTAGGTTGCAGTGAATACTTTGCAGGAAAAGAGGGCGCGTAAAACGAGGACAGGAGTCCGTACCAGGATCCAGGACATCCCTTCAGACACTCCCTCCACGGCCACTCACCTCTCCTAGGATTTGGTCACATTCAGGTCAGGATTTGGCTTTCTACAGGAAGTTCCAGGCGTTTCTACAGGAAGTTTTGAAACATCTTGTAGAACCTTCGAACGAACCAAATTAAATTTTAAAAGGGAATCTGATGGTTGGAATCTGTTGGTTAGGCCTGCAAGCACCCCTGTTTCCATCCCTCACCTTTCTCCATCATTTTTTCCACCTCATTGTGCTTCTACAGGAAGTTCCTGTAGAAATTAAAGGAAGCTAGAAATGGATTTCAAAAAGGTAGTTTGGCAAACATGCTAGCTTTCTCAAGGGTTTAGAAGTCCTCCTGCTATCTTCAAACTCCTCCTCCGTCATCTCCATGCCTGCATCACAGCCCAAGCTCATTTTTTTCTACCATGCAAAAACTTGCAGAATGCTTTGAAGAAAAAAAAAATAGAACAGAATTTGTTTTTTCCCTAGCTTGAAAACCATGCATCCATTTGGAAAATTGTTATAGGGGGCGTTGTATAGGGACAATGGTAACATTCTCGAGCAATTTTAGCCCATTCTGGTGCACGGTTTCCAAGAAACCAGCCTCCATCACCTTCAGCCATTTTTTTCATTTTCTCCATATCCATGCATCCGTTTCAAAACCTGTTTCATGGGAAGATGCACATGGGTGATAGTAGCCTACCCAAGCAGTTTCAGCTGATCCCGATGCATGGTTTCTGAGAAATTTATCTCTGTAATCTTCATCCATTTTCTATTTTTCTCGAAATTTGTGCATCCATTGATTGCAATTTTTCTATGGGGGTGCATAATGATGATAGGAACATACTCAGCAAGTTTCAGATCGATTTGATCTATTGTTCGGGAAGATCTAAACGTGGAAGCCAGCTCCTGCAGTGTGGATCCGACCAGAGGATACCTGCACAAGAAAATAGCCATGAATCAGTAGCCAAGCCATCATGCAACCACAGAAACAAATGCATGCAGCAGCAAAAAGGACGCAGCAGCACGCCGACTTACAGGTATGCGTCTAAACCAGTTCCTCTATCTGCATCAATATGATTTGGAAAGTGCATAAACGAATGAAATGGTGGGATTAAGTCGGGAAGCTAGCAAAGTAACCTGACAGTGCCTGTTCCAGTCTCTAGCGCTCCGCTGGAAATCATGCAGCATGCGTGTACAGTTAACTCACGTAAAATTAAAAAAAAAAAAAAAACAGACAGTGGTGACCGTTTAAACCTCAGTGCAATTGATGGCAGTGATTATAGGTAGAAAACATACAGTTCATAAACAACACTGCCGTCTGCATGTGGCCACGTACACCTGGCCACTTCACTCCCTCACCACAAATCACGCCGCAATTAAAAATGCTCGGCTGAAACACCACTTGCTGTTCATTGGCACTTGCAACGTCCTCAACTGAAGTATGCATCCTCCGCTTCCACAAAGTGATTAACCCATCGTCCTCCACTGAGCTTTTCAGCCTGGTTCAAAATTCTCCAGCGTATCAGGCCCACTCAGAGGTGCAAGGGCGTTCTACAGGAAACGGGGGGGGTCTTCTACAGGAAGTACGGCACAGCCTTCTGGAACAGAGAAACCTGAGCTTTCCTTCGTCAAATTTGGAGTTCCGAGAAAGGTAGGCTCGAAAACACTCTTCCATGCATGATATATTTTGAAAGGTGGTGAATTGAACTGTCTGGAGTAGGAGAATTAGATACAAGTCTGCATGTAAGTCAAAAATAGCAGTGTGATTGTGTGTTGCACAGAATTTCTCAGTTTTTCTACATCAAAATTCCTCTCCACGTTTCCGGTCTAAAATTCTCTTATAAGGAAGGCATATGCAGCTGTGAGAGCCAGCCTGTGGATGAAAATTTTAAAATTTGCATATCTGAATGTGTCCTGAGAAGAAAACTTAGTCTCTGTCCTCTGGCTATAGAAGCAAAACTCTTCCTCTCATAACCAGATAGCTCAAGAATTTTTAATGTCCTTGAGATCTCTTTCTACCAGAAAAGAAAAGAACAAACTTGGACATGGACTTTTGCAGGTATTAAGGAGGTTTTCTGGAAAAGAGAACCGAAGAACAAACTTGGTCAGGGTCTTTTGCAGGCATGAACATAATTGTTAAAACAGAGTAAGGTGTCATATCAGAATTTGATGCAGGTGATCCAGGATTGTAAAGGGATGGAAATCTTAAAGTTGGTGGGGGACTTGGAGGATGGAATTAGAGTCTCACATCAAAGGAGAGACATGAAGATTCTGTCACAGATCCAAGCTAGTTTGGAACTGTCTAAATTGAGAACAGGGGAACAATATTTTGAGAGTGCTTCTAAAAGCGATCAGACTGGGAATGAAAAATTTGTTTACTGTGACGGATCAGGCTTGGCAGCTAACAACCAGCTACAGCTAGAAGGATTAATTGAAGGTGCCCAAATTTGTACAAATGAAGGTTTAGCAAACATTGGTGTGACTTAAAATTGACCATAAGACTAATGAGATGAAATAAGTGTAAGGTGGAAATCAGTCGTAGGATTGGACCATTCAAGGCATGTAATTAACCGAACAGGAACAGTAAGTTTGTGTCTTGTCATAGTATAGTCATACAATGAACAGGTGGCTACAGGAAGCCAGAAAACAGTTTCTACTGGAAGACAGAAAACAGTCGATACAGGAATTTCTACAGGAAGTGTGGAAACAGAGGAACAAAAAGGAGAAATCGCCTGAGATTTTAGCCAGGGAGGCAGAAGCTGTGCTGGCTACCCTTAGCACATCTCCAAAGCAAAAGGGGCAGCGAAAGAGGGAGCCTTCCATGTATTTTTAGACAAGAAGGAGCATGCAGATAAAAACTGGCAGACCCCAACCATAGTCAAAGGAGCAAATTATCATTAAGGACAAAGCAGCTAAACAAAAGGAGGAGTCTCCTTCAAAGATAACCATCACCTATGAACAAGGAAGCCAAAACCCTTCACTTGGAGAGAGAGAATTCAGATGATGGACTCAAAGACAGCTCTACAGGAAGCTAAGATAGTTCTACAGGAAGCTAAGGATTCTCTACAAGAAACTCAGGCTAAGTTAAAAGAGACCGAGAAATTGGAGGAAAATGTGGCCAAACAATCACAGGAAGAAGGAAAGACAAGGAAACATCTGATGAACAGCAAGGAGAGGACAAGCTGCCAGCTGAGGTTGAAGCTTTAACAAAACTGCTACAGGAAAAGGAGCACAGGTAGTGGGAAGAAGTAGAGAGAAAAGCATGGTTTCATGACCGAGAAGAGGACATCACTTTAGAAGCTTGGCATGATAGGGAGGAAACCAAGGCCATCAAAGATGAGGAGATAGATTAGTTGCTCAGAGGATGAGCAACACTTTCAGTAGGGGGGTGATGATGAGCCCCAAAACTGGATAATTATATGGGCTCATTCAACCTCCTAATTCGACTTAATCCACCATTCTCATTAGTTTATTTCATGTTTTTTATTATATTTATGCTAATAGAGTGAATTGGGTTAGTCATTATGCCAAAAAGTCTAATGGGTGCTTTGTGTAGATTTTAGTCAATTTTGAGACAAAATCAAAGGTTTTAATGAGCACTTGGCAGCCAAATTCGTGGAAGAACAAGGGAGAGGATTTGTAGGAAGGTGTCCCCTTCATTTATGGGCCCTTACCTCGAATTATCCACCATCAGCTCAGAGTTCAAGCGCCACCAAATCGATTATCACAAGGGCAGCCGAGCAAGGGCAAGTAAAGGTGCTATTAACTACAAGTTTTGGCAGCCGAGTTCCTAAAGTTTAGGAGGGCTGTTGGGGTCCTCAATTTGTATAAATAAGAAGGCTTAGGGCCTCATTTCAGTTAGTCACTTTGTAGGCAGAAGTTAGCTAGTTTGTAGTTCGATTTTAGTCATTTTTTAGGCAATAAGTTAGCTCTGCATTTCAACACATTTTCAAGTTTTCCTTGTGGACAGTTTTTGGAATGTAACTATTCTTTTGATCAATAAAGATGAATCCAGCTTTGCACCAGCTCTAAATCTCTCTTAGGAGGTTTTAGCTCTTGGGGTTGGGCCCATCTCAAGTGCCCAGTACCTCCTTTGTTTATCTTTATGTGTTTTTGTTGCATTCTTAGAATAAAATCTACTATTTAGATTTAAATCTTGTTTTGTTGTTTAAGTTACTTTTGATGATTAAAACGGATTTTGATGTTCAGATTGAGTTGATAGGTTGTTAACAGGGAAAAGCTTCAAAAAAAGGGCCATCAAACACCTCTGATTTCACCTCTCCCTCAGTGGGATCAGGAGCTGGGATCAAGGTGACCTTGCTGCCCACAAAAACACTGACTTTGCTTTGCCATGCAATCACTAGTGTTTGATTTTCATTTGTAGAAGTTGGTTACATGTTAAAAAATTTTCTTGCTTAGTTGCATAAGTTAGTATACATGGTTTCATTGCAGTTCAAACTCCTGTTCATTCTCTTTACTGTCAGCTAGATCAGATTAGGTCAACATAACTAGGTCTTTGATTTTACAAGTCTTCGTTGGTTCAGTTGGAAAAACAACTTGCAACGCACCTGTACCACTTCTCTACCTACCCATAATCCATCAAACCCATCTGCTCCATCCCTCAACTCAGCTTCTTGCCTTACATTTTCCATTTGCTCACATAACCATAGTTTTTGTGCATCATTGCTTAAGTCCTCCTTGAACAAATCTAGCCATCTACATCTTTCCTCAACTCCATCCACCAAGTCCTGGACCACCTCCAACTCTTATCCTGCCTCCATACCCACTCCTTCACCTTTCTTCCTCCATCCATCCTCCAAAATCCCATTTCTGAACATCCTGTAGAAAAATTACAGACATCCTGTAGAAAATCACAGACATCGTGTAGAACCCCTGCAGACTTCCTGTAGAAGCTCACGAATGAGGTTTCTTGATAGCAAAACTCTGTGAAACTCTTTGGAAGGGTGTTAGGGACCCCTTAGGCCCTCTTCTAACCTTTCCAACCTCCTGCAAGCATTTCCTTTCGCCAATCCACCTCTGCACAGTCAAAAACAGTTAAAGCACATGCACAATAATTCTGCCAACTTCCTCAAAAATACAAAAAGATGTTTCTTTTCAGATTTCACTTCAGAAGTAGCTTATTCACATGCATTTTACCTTTCTAAGAGTCAATGGCATTCCTTTCTGTAGCTTTCGTCATTTTTCTTGCACTAGTAGGGTTAGTCGGTAAAACTAGGGTTTACTAGGGTTTATGTTTCCTTTCAGCTTTCCTGTTTCTTTCTGCAAGTAGATCAGCCTTCTTTGAGTTAGCTTTCGTCCATTAGTTAAAAAGCTTCTTCTCAGAGCTCATAGAAGTTGGCTTAAGCTCCTAGCGGACTTGTGCCAGCTGACCAAGTGACAGCTGCGGCAAGAGCTAGTACTTGTGCATACAGCACCGTCGCTTCCAAGTTTGTTACGAACTACCGGGTTGATAAATGTAAAGAAGGGAGTCCCAGGATTTGCAGCATTATTTCTGCAATACTGGGGCTCACCATAGTGCTTGATGAAATCACAGAAAAAGTGGTGGTGCCTGAAAAGCATAATGATCAACAACCAGAACAACAACAACAACAAGCACCTCAAACACCTGAAAGTGGTGTTAGAAGATCTACCAAGATAAGTAGACCCCCTGAACGATACTCTCCTTCATTATATTATGTATTTTTGACTGATTCTGGTGAACCAGAATGTTATGAAGAAGAAATGTAGGTAGAAACCAAGAAGAAGTGGGAGCAAGCCATGAAAAAAGAGATGGACTCCTTAGTACATAACCAGACTTGGGACTTAGTCAGGTTGCCTGCAGGTAAAAAAACATTGCAGAATAAATGGGTTTACAGGTTGAAGGAAGAAGATGGAGGTAGAAAAAGGTATAAGCTAGACTTAAGGTGAAGGGGTTTGCACAGAAAAAGGGTATAGATTTTGATGAGATATTTTCTCCTGTTGTTAAAATGAATTCAATCAGAACTATTTTAAGTCTTGTAGCAGCTGAAGATTTACATCTTGAGAAGTTAGATGTAAAGACAACCTTTCTCCATGGATATTTAGAGGAAGAGATAGTTATGCAGCTGCCACAAGGGTATGAGGTAAAAGGGAAGGAGAAACTAGTGTGCAGGTTGAAGAAGAGCTTGTATACAGTGGTATCTAAAATTTGACAGGTTTATGTCTAAACAAGGTAATACTAGATGTCACTCTGATCATGTGTTTATCTCAAAAGGAAAAATGATGGCAGCTATATTATACTTTTATTGTATGTAGATGGCATTCTTGTTGCAGGTTCTAACACGCAGGAAATAAATGTGCTCAAAAGAAAACTAGCGAACTCATTTGCAATGAAGGAATTGGGTGTTGCAAAACAAATCCTTGGTGTGAGAATAACTAGAGACACGAAAAATAAAAAATTAACATTGTCTCAAAGTGAGTACATAGAAAAGGTGTTGAAAAGATTTAATATGCAGAATGCAAAACCAGTTAGTATACATTTTTCTAGCTATTTCAAACTAAGTAAGGAGGTGTGTCCAAAACTCATGAAGAAATGGCTTATATGTCTAAAGTTCCATATGCATCAGCAGTTGGAAGCTTAATGTATGCAATGGTCTACACAAGGCTTGATATATGCAGTGGGAGTTGTAAGCAGGTAGATGAACAATCCAGGAAAAGAACATTGGATGGCATTGAAGTGGATTCCCAGGTATTTGAGTGGTACCACAAATCAAGAATTTATGCTTTGGTGGTTCAAAAATTGCTCTATAGGGATATGTTGATACAGATATGGTGGGTGATAGAGATAACAGGAGGAGCACAACAGGGTATGTTTTTACTATAGGTGGAACAGTTGTCAGTTGGGTTTCAAAACTGCAAAGTGTTGTTGCACTCTCAACAACAAAAGCAGAGTATGTTGCTACTACAGATGCTAGTAAAGAAATGATTTGGTTACAAAATTTTCTGGATGAATTGGGTAAGAAGCAGGAGTTGGGTAGGTTATACAGTGACAGCCAAAGTGCCATACATCTTGCAAATAACTCTACATTTCATTCCAAGACTAAACATATCCAACTCAAGTACCATTTCATACAATCAGTATTGGAAGATGGACAGTTGAAGCTAGAAAACATACACATCAGCCAGAATCCTGCAGATATGTTAACAAAAGTTGTAACCAGGGAGAAACTGAGATTCTGCTCAGTTTCAATTGGTCTTCAAGTATGATGAAGAAGATGAGAAATAGCCAGGTCCAAAGTGGAGTCATGTCTAGCAAATGAAGTATCAGTGGAGTTGCTATAATCAGTCTCCAAGTGGGATATTGTTGGGTGTGGATCCTGATTATCTTCTTTATTCAGAGGTATCACCACATTGGACCCCAGTTCGTAATGTGGCGGCAAAGCCGCCCATAATATTTGCGCTACAAGGGGGGTCTAGGGGGGGCGGCAGTGCCCCCAAAGCTAAAAATAGATGTAAAATTACCTTGTAAAATGTTGTAATTTCATAGTCAATTTGGGTCATTCATTAGGCGAAGATCTGACAGTAGAAGTTATGTTTAATTTATGGTTTTTTTGCCCTAGAAGGAAACCCCTCGCTATATATGAGGGAATTGTATTGAGTCTATGTAGATCTGTATTCTGAGTGAGAAAGAGAGAGGATATTGTGTGAGAGTGAAGAGGGAATTACAGCAGATCTATTGTAGGTTGTATCTCTTCAGTTTGCTGGATAATATAAAAGGAAGGACTAGTTGTTTCCGTGAACGTGGCCCAAATTGGGTGAACCGTGTATATCTGTGTCTCTCTTGTGTTATGTGTTTTCTGTGTTTATATTTCTGCAATATATTTTATGTGTTCCATTGCTATGTAATATATATTTTTCTAACATATCTTAGCCAACACATTAGCATCATAACAACCAACAACATCATGATGACCTAAACTACATACAATGACCTCATAATGCATGTTTGACCTACTATACATGCATAACTATAACCATGACAATGCATGCATAATAACATATGGACATTGACATGCATAACAAATGCATATACAACTGACATGCATTCATGACTAAAGCATCCCAACAACAACATCATCAACCTTCACATGGAGACATCACTACAACCATGATCAACACCATGCAAATGCAACAAGCACATGGACTACAAGCATAAGGAACACATATGCAATCAATATGAATGCATGACCAACACACCGCCCATCTAGTTCGAGGGGTGAACCATGCTCTGACACCACTTTGTAACACCCTCCTCCCACATCTACCCAAGTGTTATAGACATTTTTGTGCCTAACAGCATGAAGCATGAAATGTCAATAATCTGAGGGATCCAAAGTCCCTAAACATGTTGTTCCTACCCCTAGAGGAACAAGGTCAGCAAACCACAGCACTGAAAATCAGTTCTCCACCTGAAAACACTCAAAAACAAGCTATTTCTGGATCATGTCAGCTGCTCCACTGAGCATCTGCGCTGAATGTCAACTGCTCCACTCTGTACCTGCGCTGAATGTCAAAAGCAATGAAGGCTACCTGTGCTGGGCGAGATTGGCCAAGTGGCACAGTCATTCTGCAAGGTGTCAAATGCCTAGGAAGCTTCCAAAATGACATTTGGATCAAGGAATTCGCCTTGTGATGAGTAAGAGGGTCTTGATCTCCAAGTGGAAGCAAGAATCTCCAAGTGGACTCAAGAACTGAAGAATAACTGAAGTGGGAGAGGACACTAGTCAGCTTCATGCCAGCCTCAAGCTGACTCATCCTTTCTCCAAAACTCCTATATATAGAGCTCTCTCATGAGGTCTAAGGAGGCTGGAATTTTGTGCAAGTAAGGAAGTGCTGTTGGTTTGAGTATAGAACTATTGGGTGATTTTCTTGAAGGAGGTGAAGAGGAGATTTCTTTCTGTTGGGAGGTGTTGCTGGATTGGGCCTATTATGGTTGTAACACTCTCAGAAATTTGCTTCTTCCATTAATAAAGCATTTGAGGTTCTTCTATATGCATGTGTCTCAATGGTGAATTGATGCTTGTATATTTGATTTATTCTAATCCCTGAATCGATTATGGATGTATGCTTCTTGTAGTTTCCTTTTCTTGTGCTTTTACAGGATCTTTGTGTAGCTGGACTGGTGAAAGAGCAAGGAGCTAGGAGCAAGCAGCAAAGAGGGAAGATTGGATCAACCATTAGCGGAAGATAACGGTTAGTGGATCCCCTTTTCTCTTCTCTCTCACATCTCATAAAGAAGTAATCTTGAATAGCTTTGCATTCAGTTGTTGTTGAGGTACTATCACCCTTAGAGTGGGATAGGGTCATTCCGTATTGGATACTTTTCCCAACAACAAATTGGCGACTCCGTTGGGGAATGTATCTTGTTGGTTGTTTGTGTTTTTGCTATTCATTTCATAAACAAGGAGAGTACCGAATCGAACTGTATTTGGATCTTTCAAATACAAAGTAGAGGGCAGCTACTCTAGCTCAGTTTCTGGGCAAGTTTATGATTTGAAGAGCTGATCCACAAGGACTCTAATAAGCTCTTAGTGATATCTTTTCATCCTCCTTTCCATCCCTTAGTGTGTCCTTGACTGATAGCTTCTGATTTGAGCAAAAACTGTGAATTTTTTAGCAATTTGTGACCCGGAAACCAAGAGAAACGAAAGTTTCGTTCTTCAGTGCAGGCTGTGTGAAGGCTGTCTGCATTTCAGCGCAGTTCCCGAAGGGGCTACCTGCGCTGAAGGTCAAACTACCTGTGTACCACCTGCGCTGGACCAGTTTTGCCTAGTGCTACTGGGGTTTCCTCCTGTTTCTTGCCCCGTTTTCACTCTTGTTTTGCTGCCTGTTACCAGTCAATGTGCCTATCTGAAACCAACTTTCCTTGTCACTATTCCGCCTCGGTTGTATAAAGAAACTGTGTTTGTTCTTTGCGTATTTCTTTTGCATTTACAGTTTCCCATAACGAAAGTGAACTAGTCTTGTTGTGGCCTCTTAGATCTAGACCTGTGATTAAGTGTCGTTTTGATCTTAAGAGTTAGTTTGTTTGTTGTTCATAGCTGATTCAGCTTTCGCTTTCGTCATATGGTTTGAATTTATATATTTCTAGTGTCGAAACAAGTAAATCTTAAGGTGTCTTTTGATTTCGGACAAACTTGTTTGCTTTCGCTTGAAATTGAATTCAAAGTTATACAACAACTTTCTTTTTGTATTGCACCAACATTAAGAAAGAGAAAAGAAATACTTGCATTGTGCATGTGCATTATGACAGTTTGCATGTTGATTTAGGAAAATGCATTAGTGTTTGCTCTATGATCTGTGAGAAAAGGTGTTATCTTTCTTTTCCCTCAGTAGTTAAGGTTTTCAAAGTTGAAAGATTGAAAAGCTTGCTTATCATCTTAGACTGCATTTAGGAGTGTTACTATACATCTCGTGGTGATCCATAAAGGCAAACTGCTAAACAAGATCAACCTTAAAATAAATTGAATTTACATAACAACGCATTGAAACATAACGCAAACACATAGAGGTCTAAGCTAGAGACGTGTTCCGGCGTCGTTAAACGTGATATCTTAGCGTTGAGTGGTTGGGTGATTCCTCCACGGTGAAACGATAAGTATCAATACGGACTTGTGCTCCCACGTACCGTCGCGTATATATTGGGAGACCCCTATAGGATCAAAGCCTTTATCCATAGGAAACCGTGTCGGCCGCCCTACTGATCGCAATGCAGTGAACACAGCATTCACGAAGATCGACCACTCGTACCGTAAAACGTATTCTGTGGTTTTGCGAAAAGTTTGGCACACCCTCTACCTAGAACTCCAGAGCAGTTTCTTTTGGCCTTTTTCAAACTCTATAACTGAAAAAGTCCATCCGAGCATTTGTCACTTCGGGCTCGTTAAAACATCGAAGGAGACTAGAGTCATCTTTAGCTTTTTCTCGACTCTTAAAAAGTGAAAAAGCAAGTTGTGTCAAAGCGTCGTTATAAAATTTATTTTAAACGGAACATAATCACCTTCTATTCCCGTGTTGATCTGTAGGTTGAGAACATGGAACGCCCCAACCAAGGAATTCCACATGATGGAAATCCTAGTCCTTTCTCCTCTTGGGGAGAAGTTGGTGCGCCCCACATGGCCACATTGTCGCTTCCAGGACTGACAATTGGCCTGCCTATTTGGCTTTTCTCAACCAATGTAGTTCAGAACACCATGGTTCCTGAACAGTCGAGTCAACAGTTAGATGAGTCTAGAGCTACCCACCGACCTTCTACTTCCCATAACTCTTCCTCCAATCCTTCATCTTCGAAAGGTGGGGCTGGCAAAAGCCAAGCTCCCATGGAGAAGAAGGAAAAGAAGAAGAAAGAGAAGAAGAAGAAGGAGCCTAAGGCGACTGGGGGCAAGCAAAAGACATCTAACAAAAACCCACACACAGCACAGACCGGGCCTAAATCGCCATGTGTCATATGTAGAGGAGACCACTTCCATAGAGATTGTCCCTGTATTCCCTGGATACTAAGGGACTGGTCCCCTCGGTTGCACAATTCGGGAGCATCAACCTCTGATAGCCAGGTTGAGTGCTTACCGTCAACCAGCGAAAGTGAAGGTTCAAGACAAAAGGGGGGAGCAAGATCCCCCTGTAGACTGTGTGAAGGCGATCACGCCATCCACCTTTGTCCCTTCTTAGACGAAGCGAAGAGAGTTTTGGAAGATCTTCCGGTTTCACCGTTGAGACTTCCTCCTGGATACAAAAAACTCGTGCCAAGTCCTTCGTTGGTTGAAAACACAGCTGGCCCGCTCAAGTGGTCAGCTGAAGCGTCAGTCATTGAAAATGAACCTACTGAATCCAGACCAGATGAAAGTCTAAAGGTCGATACGGCAGTTGACCCGGTTCTTCCTTCAGAGGTTTCATCCTCAAATGACACCGTCACTGAAGATTCATCTTCAAATGACACCCTCACTGAAGAGAATAAAGATGACACCATCCAGATTCTTTTCATCAACACAGATTCTGATGAGCATCAGGGCAATGCGCCCATTCCTTTATCACAGGAAGGAACATCGTCAGGATCGTATCCGGCCGTGTATTCGGTCCCACCACCAAGCAACCTGGTTGTGTCCTTTGATTGGAACCAACTAGGTAGACCCTGGTTGCCAGCCAGTATACCATTCAGAATCATAGTCCAAATTTATAGAATGGTGATGGCTGGAACTATCATTGATGAAGGGGCATCTGTGAGTATCCTTTCCTCTGTTGCTTGGAAAGCACTGGGTTCCCTGGCGCTTTTGCCTGAGATAAGAAATCTCTCAGGCTTTGATAAAGGAACCAGTCGACCATTAGGGATCCTCCCCAATGTGCCTGTTACATTGAAAGGGAAGACCGTTCAAGTAAATGTGATGGTCGTTCAAGGACCCTTGGATTATAACCTACTCCTTGGACGAGACTATATATATTGCATGGGAGCTATAGTCTCCTCACTCTTTAGAGTAATGTGTTTTCCACACGAAGGAAGGGTGGTCAAGCTCGTGGACCAACTTTCATTTCCAGGATCACGCATCGCAAATAGTCAAATACCAACCCTCAATGGTCTATTCACTCAAGAAATGTCTCCAACGCCAATCCTCCTTCCCGATGAGTGCGAGTGATTCAGAAAGATGGGACTGGAACCCAGGGGGCATGCGTCCTGGTCTGCTTCGGGCAGAGGAAACCCTGGGTATAAGGTAGAATTTCCGCGAGAAAATATGACTAGTCCGTACCCCGTCCGTGGATGGAAGAGGGGTTGTTCTAGAATAGCATTCTCTTGTTAAGGTCACGTGTTTGACAAAGGTCATTCACCATTGTCTACTATGGGAGACAGTGCCGAAGAAAGAGATTCATTTGCGGCAGCAAATAGAACCATCTTTGGGTAACCAGAAAGAGGCAAGCCTCACCCTTTAAAACAAATGTTTTATCGGATAAGTAGGGGCAGCCTTGAAATTGTATTTTATACCTGGGGGCATGCAAACCTTTTGGAGTGCAAGCTAAGAGCGGTTATTTATCTGTTTTTGGGATTAGCCGTTTCCGAACTTGCATAAAGAAAGGATGAGAGGGAGCATAGCTTTGGTAAGGCGCAAGCTCTATAAAAAATGGGATCTTTCAGAAGACATTTCTTATCTTATGACTGGTATTTCGAGCAGTTTTAGCATAAAGTTCATGCTCGTTAAAAAATAAACGCAAGATTCGAGCAGTTTTACCGTGGAATTTATGCTCGTTAAAAAATAGAAAAGCGTGAGCAAGATTTTCCACCAGAGTTCAAGCTCATTAAAAAATGAACCTATTCCGGTAAATAACCATTGTGATCGTAAGTTTATTAGCCATAAAAAGCCTTGGTCGTGTTTGCACCTGCCACCTCCATTCCATTTGGCCGATCGTCCACCCCCATATGATTGTTTACCCATTTTGAGGAACAGCTGCGAAGAGTGATTTCACTTAGCCATCCTTGTGACACTGCCGTGATTGGAAATTTCCAACCTGTACCTGGAATCTGCTGCTATCCCTGTTTATCACTCGTTCCTCAAAAGACGAGTCTTCTTTGAGCTCTTTTCAATTGACTCGTAAAATATGAAAATTTTGCCGAGTTTTGGCCTTCCAGCTCGTTAAAAGGACCGGAAGAGCTATCCCTCCTCTAGATTTTAATCTTTTTGGACCTGAGGGATTATTGCACAAAAAGGTCGAGCGCTTGTTTTATTCGGCTCGTTAAAGTTATCGAAAACTCATCCCTTCTGTATTGTTTTATACTTTTTCGGACTTAAGGGATTAGATGACGAAAAAGGAATTTTGGAGTTAACTTTCTGTACCTTTTCAGACTCTCTAAAAATGAAAAGGACCGAGTTGTCTTTGTCGCTAGACTCGTTAAAATGATTAAATAGCGACAAACTTGTCTTTAGACGAGAACGAGTTTCCCTATCGCTAGGCTTGTTAAAACATAGCGATGGGCTTGCCCGAAGGGCAGGTCATAGAACAAGCATATGTTATCCTCCTCAAGCTTGACAAAAATAAAGAGGTACTGGTCAGAAATGACTGGGGAAAAATTGGGAGAACCTCAAAGCTTTAATGGTAGCAAGTCGCTCTTGAACATGACACTTTGTCCTCCGTATCACATCGGGTTGGGTTGTTTCATTCACCGGTCTCATCACCATGGTCTTCGCCAAACCATACGTATTTGGGGTAATGCTACCAATCCATCACATCAGTGTCGTTATATGTTCAAGAGATGTTGTTCAAGAAAGAGTCAACCGTGTCCCATCCACTGCCATACATTATCCTTCATCCACCCATGATCGCCACCCTGAATCATATCTCACAGATTGTTTTCACCTCCACTAAAATCATTAGCTCCGTTCCGTGTCACTGATGTGGGATTCATTAAGGCCCTCCTTTGATAGATCGCTTCTTGTCGACTTCAGCTCATTATCCAAGAAGTTGATCTAGGAACATCCCCCCCAGTACTTTGAAGCTTGCATGCCTCAATGGCAAGTTTCTCACTTCCGGCGACAGGTATACATCAATGACCTTCGACCAGAAGATTTTGCGTGGTGTTCGACGCCAAGTCCTATATTCACACCACGTGAATTGTACTGTAGTACCTTGAGGATCATTATCATTATCGGTGATTCCTCTCGCGCTTGTTAACGGTTTACATTATTGACCGGTAATCAAGCGATGTCTTTCCATGTTCGACTTCAGCGCAATTCTCGCATGGATCGACTTGTACTTAGAGTGAAGATCGAACGAGTTTGAAGACCCCAGATCTAGTTTCATCCATCCGGGCTGCGATATATATTCAGGAAATATAAAGGCATTTGATATGTACATTATTGCAGCAGATGATCATCCTACTCAAAGGATGATAATTTCAGCAGAGAATTATCAGTCTACCATCAGACGATCGTCTGTTATATGTACCAAAATGAATTTATAAAGCTGAGCATGGGAATGCCCGCCTCAGCCAAATCATGAAAGCAGAATGAAAAAATAATGTATTGTATTGTATTTTATTGCAGGGCACCTCTCAGCGATTGAATGAACTTCGGATCCTCCTGATAAAGCATTTCACCCGATAAACGGCCTCATACTTTAGGGGGCAACTGTTATAGACATTTTTGTGCCTAACAGCATGAAGCATGAAATGTCAATAATCTGAGGGATCCAAAGTCCCTAAACATGTTGTTCCTACCCCTAGAGGAACAAGGTCAGCGAACCACAGCACTAAAAATCAGTTCTCCACCTGAAAACACTCAAAAACAAGCTATTTCTGGATCATGTCAGCTGCTCCACTGAGCATCTGTGCTGAATGTCAACTGCTCCACTCTGTACCTGCGCTGAATGTTAAAAGCAATGAAGGCTACCTGCGCTGGGCGAGATTGGCCAAGTGGCACAGTCATTCTGCAAGGTGTCAAATGCCCAGGAAGCTTCCAAAATGACACTTGGATCAAGGAATTCGCATTGTGATGAGTAAGAGGGTCTTGATCTCCAAGTGGAAGCAAGAATCTCCAAGTGGACTCAAGAACTGAAGAATAACTGAAGTGGGAGAGGACACTAGTCAGCTTCATGCCAGCCTCAAGCTGACTCATCCTTTCTCCAAAACTCCTATATATAGAGCTCTCTCATGAGGTCTAAGGAGGCTGGAATTTTGTGCAAGTAAGGAAGTGTTGTTGGTTTGAGTATAGAACTATTGGGTGATTTGCTTGAAGGAGGTGAAGAGGAGATTTCTTTCTACTGGGAGGTGTTGCTGGATTGGGCCTATTATGGTTGTAACACTCTCAAAACTTTGCTTCTTCCATTAATAAAGCATTTGAGGTTCTTCTATATGCATGTGTCTCAATGGTGAATTGATGCTTGTATATTTGATTTATTCTAATCCCTGAATCGATTATGGATGTATGCTTCTTGTAGTTTCCTTTTCTTGTGCTTTTACAGGATCTTTGTGTAGCTGGACCGGTGAAAGAGCAAGGAGCTAGGAGCAAGCAGCAAAGAGGGAAGATTGGATCAACCATTAGCGGAAGATAACGGTTAGTGGATCCCCTTTTCTCTTCTCTCTCTCATCTCATAAAGAAGTAATCTTGAATAGCTTTGCATTCAGTTGTTGCTAAGGTACTATCACCCTTAGAGTGGGATAGGGTCATTCCGTATTGGATACTTTTCCCAACAACACCAAGTAACCGGAAAACCAGGGTAAATATGTGATGAGAGGCTACTATAATGGGATTCAACCTCCTAGTTGATCTTAAGGAAGTGGAATCGATGGAAACACATCACACATACCTTCCACATTAGCAACATAACTCATAGGAGTTAAGCCAACTACTCAAGTAACCAACCCTTGAGACCAACTGAAGTTTTAGACCACTAATCCCCTGGACTCTCCCTTGATATGGACATGCATGCATCCAAGAGGTTCAAAAAGATCCCATAGCATGGGTATGCATGTGTGCAGGGACTTTTTTGCCCAGTGTTGTGCCTGCATCTCTGGGGTTTTAGCCACTTTTTCAAGTCCACAGCCCAGGTCACTTCCCAGAACTCCATGACACTTTCAAAACCGAAAGATAACAACAGAATAAGGAAACAAATGAAATTACTTGAACAAGTGCTTGATTGGACCAATGGACCCCTACTATCCATGACATGCACTTCGTCAAACATGTCACAAATATGTAATCTACAGGTTTAAACAACATATCTGAGCATAGGGGTCTCATACTTATCTGGGATTAGATATGAGGCATTGTTTCCTTATCACTTTAAATGCATTGTCATCTATTAGGCCATAGATACATTGTTCATTCAATTACAAATAAAAACATGATGAGATCCATACATATCCACTGCCATGATACATGTTCATAACCAACTTAATAACAAAAGAAATACCAAGGAAACAACAACCATATAATCCACATATAAGCCAGTATAATACTCATGAATTAACAAGGAGAGATAACCTATTATTAATGATGCAAAATCCAACCCGATATGGGACTACCACGTTCCACCCAACCATAGATTGGTTGAGCCATGTATCTCTTTATCCAATCACCCTTGTGACATATTCTAACCATGAATGTGGGATCTCATAAAACACATCAATCAAAGCATTTAGGGATTCCAGAGGCCAAACCACCTCACCCATCAAATAGTGGTTCCACCTCATGGTCAAACATCACAAAACCATCACTAGATTGGTCTCTACCCAAACCTTCTAGGGCTCCAAATATTTTGTTCCAACCAAGGCTTCTAGGACTATTAACTTAACCCAAGCTAAAGGAAACATGAGAACCAACCAAAGAAAAAAAATAAAATAATGAACCCACAACACCATGGCTATGCAAGAAATGGTAAGGCTAGGAAAATCCATTATCAATCTAGGCAATCCTCCATGCCAATAAAAAATCATGACCAATAAACCACATGCATATGCCATGCATACCAAAACTAGTGAGGAAAACATACATGCAACTCGGTACCTGCAAGAAAAACTCATTGTAGTTTTTTATCCTAACGTCCTCTTGCGCTTTCCTGCTCTTCATTTGCCTTCTTTCTCCAAACTCCAAGTATGCCACACTCCTACAAGAGTGCTCCAAGAAAACTCTAAGTGTCCAAGAGTATGAGAGACAGAGAGAGAATAGAGAGAGAGCTCCAAAACTGAACTGACAAAACTCTGCACTGACCGAGCCTTCCCACTGATCCTCAGAAGTCTTTTTATCAATGAGGCCTATATTTTCTTCAATTTCCATTATTTTCCTTCATTTTCCTCCTCACATGCAACTTGTGAGATTTCACCTTCCTTTTTTCCTAATTTCCATTATTTTCATAAATAAATGTGCCAAAATGTCATTTTGTCTTTCCAAAGCCTTTGTCATTGCCTTTACCAATTTCCTTAGCCACAATAACCGAAATGAACACCCACTAGGATGTTTTTCCCACCATTCTGCTTGGAATACGTGTCATGTGACCATGGTATTATATATATTTTTACATGAATTTTTAACCAGGGTTGTTACAAATTTCCCTAATTGTAGTTTGGATTTTCCTACCCAAGTTTGATGTTGAGCCAAACTAGATGACAAGACAATGAAAAGGAATAAACCAACAATAAATTTAAAGTAAACTAGATGAAACAAACTTGGAAGCAATACCAAAGAATTCATGAAGCCCACCATTCTTTATTCCTCTATGCATAATTTTTTGCTTGATGAATGAACCATTTAAACATATGCCACTTTTTGAGGCATGATGGTTCATGTGATGGGATTAATGGTCAAATCATACCATCTAAGAATCAAATGGAAGGCATATGCAACAAAATCTCCCATTCTAAACACCATCCAAAACCCTGTTTATTGCATGATGCAATCCACATGGACATGTCATCTTGTTTAGTTTGGGGCTTGTGACACCTCATTTGATAAAGTTATGACTACTACGTTATTGTAATTATAAAATTTAATTAAAAGCTAATAATAATTGAGTCAAGGTGTGCTGCCCCAGTATGGGGGCAATGTTGCAATGGTGTAAGTGTGTGTTTGCAAACATTTACATGGCTCAATTAACATAAATAAAAAAATACCTATATGATTTCGAATTCAATTTGTTGTATTGTAATTTTGTGTTTAATAATAAAATTACAAACAAATATTTCCAACAAATTGCAAACAACGATGGCAAATGAGTTGCCACAACGGTGACTAGTGAGTTGTTGCAATGGCAACCCAAATAAGTGTTGTAGCGGCAACTCACTGGTCACTGTTGCGATAACTCATTGGTCACCGTTGCACCAACTCACTTGTCACTATTGCGGCAACACCGTGGAACAACATCTCGGAGCAAAAATAATGTAGATAATTGCAGACAATTTGTATAAAATGCATATATTTTGTAAAAAAAAAATAACTTTACCTTAGCAAACGATAACCCTATCTCACTTGGCAGAGGAGAAATGCACTCGGAAAATTGCTAAAAATAGTAGGAAAACACTTTGGGGCTTCCAGGGCACATGATCGGTGGCAAAAACTCTGAAATTATACACATGTTATCTTAATCCAATGGAAATTGGGTTTCCTCTATGAACTGGTCAGCTTACTTCGATGGAAATTGGGTTTCCTCTCTTGACTAGTCAGCTTACTCCCATTAGCTTACTCTCTGAAAATGGAAACAAATCAACGTGTGCCAGCTCCGACGAGTTCCTGAAAATGGCAGGCGAGAACCATGAAAATGCTTGATTCGTGTTGCATGAGAATGGAAACCGAGTTATTTCGTTCCTGAAGGACTCCATTCCTGAAAATGAAAATGGCGAGAAAATTTTTGAATGCACTCAACGGAACGAATGGAATTTCTAGCTCCTGAATTCCGCTCGACAGAATGAAAATGAGAATGGAGCTTCCGGACTCAGCGACAAAATTCTCCCAAAATTCTATGTTTTTCCTCCCACACGTGAAAGATTTTTCAAAAATTCAATTGTATGCTCCATTTACTCCCCCATAAATTTGCTAATTCAAATTTCAAATTCTTCTCCCTCACTTCATAAACAAATCACGGGTGGCCATTGATGAACACAGATGTGACTTGTCACTTCGACAAGTTGGCATGCAAAAGAGTGTCTGCATTAAGCTAATGGAAACGTCGACGCAGACGACGAGTGAGGAAATGAACATTAACGCCAATGGAGTCATTTCGTTTGCGTTGGGGATGGATGGGACCCACATCACGGAGGGTCGTGGAAGGTCCTCGCTAGTGGTGAGGGGCCGTGAAACCCAAAGGGTGTTTTTTTCGACCCATTAGCTTGCTCCAATTTTAAATTGTCATGTGTATTTAAAAGTATTTAATAAAAGTCAGATGAATTTTGGTAAAATTTATGCATTTTATTTTTTCTAAGTAGATGTCATGTAAGTTTATGTTGTCATTTGGTATTTAAAAATGTTGCAATGTTTAGAACATGGAGTTTGTATATCGTTAGCATATAATAACAATAGAAAGTAAGTCAAATTAAGTCTTGCCGAAGTGTATATGTTTGATACAGAACTATCTGACATGGTAATTCTAGCATAATTTCAGCAGAATACTTGGAAAAGAGGATAAGGACAAAGACATAAACCTACAAAGTATAAGCTAACGTAAGTTAAGCTTTAGAAAGTAAAAATGATTCTATGTTCTTGTGTAGCATAGATACTAGATAGGAGAGTTGAAATATATTTATGGTTGAAAGTTTGCAAAATCATGGGGGTGATACATCTTGTTATCACTTACTGCAAAATTGTTCGAATGGTGCCAAATCATGTCAAAAGAATGTAAAAGAGAAGAGAAGCTTGCAGTCATATTTCGAGCCATAGAAGGACTCAATGCCTACATCTAACCCTCTCCAATAGAAAGTGCTCTAAACAAGCTTTCCAACGACATGTGGAATCCAAAAATGGACTCCTGGATCAAAATATATGGTTTCCTGAAGTTTCAAGGATTAAAGCCTCAGGAAGGAAAGAATATCGATGATCACATATCAGAGGACCATAATATCGATGATCGCAACATCAGAGCACCATAATATTGGTGATCGTAAAATCAAAGTATCGCATATCGGAGTTCCTGCATCTTGGAGGTCCAATGGATCATAGTAGGTAGTATCGAAGCCCGGAGGAGATTGTCGCATCGCAATATCGCAACATCGGAAATCAGAGAATCAGAATTTTGAAGGTGACAACCTTTTAAAAGTTTCGACATGGGTAATGTGTCGATAGTGTAAAAACCATCAAGGGACTCTAATAAATATTAACAAAATATTCCATCGCAAAATCAAAGGTGTAAAGGCTGGGGTTGAGCACAAAGAGCTATCGAACTATCGAAAGTGTGAAATATCTTAACTCCCATGTCAATCCTTCAATTATAAACTTCCTATGAGAGGGGCTCGGATATTTGGCTAACGCATGGTTAAGAGGAAGTTAAAGAACCTCGGGTGCTAAGCACTTAACAAAGGAAAAGTAGCCCCCGCTAGGAACAAAAGCGTTATAGCACCTCAAGGCTAAGCGGCAAGTCACGGCCCTCAGTGCTATGGTTAGAAATGTGGGAAGGGCTAAGAAGAAGGGGCTTCTCATATCGAAGGTTGGAAATTGGTAGATTTAAACACTGCACCATTGTGAAGTTTGTGATATGGAACCACTCCAATAAGGAAGTACAAAGCTTTAAAGGCATATGGGTCGGCAACTGCGGTATTGAATGAAGGCACAAAGGAGTTGGTAATTGAAAAGGGCTAATCTTGTGGAAGCCTCTGTAACAAGAAACCAAGGTCAACATTGGTAGTAGAAATGAATTTGATTGCTTCGCGTGCACGTCTTCAGTGAGTTAAATGGAGGTATGGGACTCAGGAAGTAGTGTGCAAGTCACCTGAGAATTAATTTCTCAGCATGGAGATCCACACAGTCAGACAATGAAAGACTTCTAGGTCAATCTATGTTTATGTACTATGGCAAGAAATCGACATTCGACCACTCCCAGCTCCAGTGAGAGGGGAATTCAATTATTTAAGGTGAAAGTGACAGGTGAACTTGCCGAGTAACACAGGAGGAACATCATGGAAAAGGTGTGGCATGATCAAAGGCAATCACAGGAATCAACATGGAGATATTTTTCTAGGGTCATTATTCAGTTTTCCCATGTTCTGTATTTTGTACTTTGTTGTATTTTAAAGAAGCAATCAATTTGTTGTAATCATGAGGGGCCACAGAGTCATCGCACATTGATATGGCTAGTCGATCAGACCGCTAGAGCTTGGTTGAGATATTTTGTAGTTGTTGTTCAAAGCTCCCATCTACTTATAAATAGAGGGAAGAAACACTTAAACAAGGTTCAGAACTCTTGGAAAGGGCCTTTTCCTGTTTTCATGAAGGTAGTGTTATGAATATTGATGTATGTGAATTTCTCAGAAGATTAATACGAGATTCATAGTGATTCCAACTTATTGGATTACAGTATGTTCATCTCCCTTTATGTTTTCATATATGTTAAATATTATTCTCAGATTTCATGTCATGTAGCTACTAGAAAGTTTCTCATTAGATGCAGAATTCATTTCGATCAAGTTATTGATGGAGAATGCATCTATAAGATTCATTTCGATCAAGTTATTGATGGATTATGTTTGTATTGATGTGGAAATTAAGTCTTTAAAAAGCGCTCCATGTATCTTAGCACTACATAAGAATTTCTTTACTCTTGTTTCTCTCTAAATCTAGATACATAGAATTCTTAATGTTTAAGCTTTGTATAATGGATTTCTCCTCTACTATCTTAACAACTAATTTGTTGCAATCTCTCAATCTGATTTTTCCACCACTGACCAAGGATTATTTCATGTGTATTCATGCATGTATGTTGGTTCATATATTTTATCTTTATGAATGGTTCTAAACCAATCCTATTTGAATTACTTGTGAAAAACCATGGCGCTACAAGCCCTTAAGATAAACTTGACATCACTAATTAAGATGTCCTAGGCATTGGTCTCCTATCAACCTAGAGGTTGTCTCTAGGAGGCTTCTATATATTCTGAAGCACTTGTGTAACAGGAGATAGAAAAAGCGACAACACATCTACACCCCTTCCAAATATTCTGAGAGAATCTTCACTTTGCCTCTAGGAGAAATCATAGACCTGATTTACCCATCATGTGTTTCCTTGTTAGGAGTCTCCTCTTTTACTTGGAGCGTTGAGTCCACTAATATTTCAAGATAGGTTTTTCATTTTAGGCTATTATGTTAGGTCCCTATACTACAAGTGTAACCCCTTATTGTTATTAGTGCAACCCCCTTATTGTATTATTGTGCCCATATAGTCCCCATGTTGCTATTATTGTGCCCCATAGAAGCCCATTAATGTTATTGTTGTGCCCCTACAATATTATTGTTATGTAGCCTCTGATTGTATTGGGACCCCTTAAACTCATATATATAGAAAGGGGGCCTTGTCATTTGTATCATCCAAGAATTGTTCATTTGTGTAATTTAAAGGAGATTTCCCTCTTGAAGACGTTGATTTTGAAGTTGTTGATCTATCTTTTCTTCTATGTTGTGAGCTGGTTGCATAACATTTAGTATCAGATCTTTGGATTCTAGGGTTTCGATGCTTCAAACAAGTCATCGTGGAATTTTTGTTATAACGTTATTTCTACAACGTTTCAAAAGCTAAAATTAAAACCCCAATTGATCTGAAATCTTAATGAACCTTGAGTCTGAATTTCAAATCTTGTCTCGCTATATTTTCGGAGATATGAACCAAGGAAGTTAAGGTTTTTGCAGGCTCCTAAATTATATCTCAAACAGGTGACCTAGGGAAAATCGTCATAACATTCGCTCTAAGAATTAGATTGAAATTTCATAAAATGTTTCAAAAAAAGGACGGATTGTAGTTTTCTGTGTATCGTGTCTAGGTCCGAAGGTTGAAAAAGTGACACGTGGAACTTCGTACAAGTTCTCTCTACTAAACCAGTCTATAATTAGGCCATCGTGGGATATTTGGAATAACTATTTCTTGGAGAATCCAATATTGATAAGACTTGTGGGGTTGGAAAGGGGACTGGGAGGGATACCACAGGACAAAATTTCAGACCTTAGAGATCCGAAATTACAGAGATATAACAAATTCAATACTGATATCATACCAAGCGAAAAAAATGTGTGTAGTCTTTTTAAAATTTTCCATAAGTTTGGTTTGAAAAATTAGTTTGAAGTAATTCAAAGGGTATAGTGAAGCATAATTATCATTAATTGATGCCCCGAAGAAGGAAAATGGAAACACCTAGTAAGCAACATGAAAGCTCTACCATGACTCATGAAGAAGAGGAAGAAATGCAACAAGATATATCAAAATTATGAGACCAAGTGCAGCAAATTTCACTCTCACAAAAAGTAACAAAAGTTAAGATGGATCGTTTAAAGAACAATGTGGAAGCTAAGGTGAATGTCGTGGAAGCTAATATTGAGGATGTGGAATCTAATATGGATGGTTTAGAAGTAAACATTGAAGATTTGAATAAAGACATGGAAGGTTTGAAAGGAGGTTTGGCAAAGTCGCTTCAAGAAATGCTTCCTAATGGCGAAAAGGTAGTAGAGGAAACTCATGATGAGAACAAAAGAAATGCTAATCATGATTCCATAGAATCTAATGTTGGATTGAAGACCTACCATGTTCCAAAGCTCGATATGAGGAATTTTGATGGCAAGGATCCCGTAACATGGATACTACATATGGAGCAATATTTTGATCTCCATAATGTGCAAAACACACAAAAGGTACACATTGCAACTTTATATTTAGAACCCAATCAGTTTGTATGTTATCGATGGATTTTGTCTCATAAATAAATTGTCACTTGGTCAATTTTTATGGAGGAAATGATAGCACATTATGAGGATACAAAAAGCAACACCTTCTTTAGCCAATTGATAAATCTCAAACAAAAGGGTTCAATGGTGGAGCACATTGAGGAATTCCAAAAATTGAATATAAGCGTAAAATATATTCCAAAGGAGCATAGAATTAATGTGTTCATAGGGACTTTAAAGGATAACATCCTACATGAGGTTCACCTTTGGGCACCTGATTCATTGGAGAAGGCATTCAGGTTGGAAAGAAAAATTGAAAGAAAAATCATGGCAACAAGGAAGCCTACCACTCACAACTATAAATATGGAAGTGTTGCCTCCCCTGGCCCTCCATAACCTACAAGGTTGACACCACAACAATTGGAAGAAAAAAGAGCAAAAGGGCTTTGTTACAGTTGTGACAACAAATACACTAAAGGCCATAAGTGTGCTAAGAAGAAATTATTTTGCATAGATTGTGAAGAGGAGGAAGAAAATGAACAAGAAACATCAAAAGAAGAGGATATACACCAGGAATCGACCCTAGAGAAAGAAGAAATGAATCCGACCATATCTTGTAATGCATTGGCTGGAACTACCACTCCTCAAACTCTCAATATAGAAGGACATACCAAGAAGAAAAAGGTAATAGTTTTGATTGATTCGAGTAGTACCCATAATTTTATTCATTGTAAGATAGCCAAGGAATTGAATTGCTTCATATATTCAGCACCAGAGTGTCAAGTGATGGTTGCAAATTGAGGAACCATAAATTACTCTAGAAAGTGCCATAATATCAAGTTATCCATGGGAGAATATGTAATGAATAGTTCAATGTTTTCCATTTCAATGGGTGGTGCTGATGTTGTACTAGGATTCCAATGGATAAAATCTTTGGGTACGATAGCTTTTAATTTTCAAGAAATTTTATTGAATTTTTTTTGGGAAGGAAAGGAAGTTGAATTAAGGAGTATCGCAGGGAAATCGGGAAAGAAAATCATCTCTAACAGCATGAAAAAGCTTCTAAAGAAAGAACAACAGGGTGTAATTGCACAATTATGTTCACTAGAGGTTCCCACATCGAAATAATCTATTTCTCCATATCTCCAAAAATATTTGGACAATCATTCCAAGGTATTTGAGACTCCCAAAGTTCTCCCACCTATTCGTGATCATGATCATGCTATTCATTTGATTCCAGGAAGTGTTCCCCTAAACATCAGGCCTTACAGATATCCATATGCCCAAAAGAGTGAAATTAAACGTATGGTTGTAGAAATGCTAGAGGTTGGTATAATTCAGCCTAGTCAAAGTTCTTTCTCTACTCCAGTGGTATTGGTACACAAGAAGGATGGATCATGGCACATGTGTCTGTATTATAGGGAGCTCAACAAGCTTACTATTAAAGATAAATTTCCCATTCTTGTCATTGGTGAATTATTGGATGAATTACGTGGAGCAATTTACTTCACCAAGTTGGATCTTCGTTCAGGATATCATCAAATCAGAATGAAAACTGAAGACATTCCAAAAACAACACTTAGAACTCGAGGGTCATTATGAATTTATGGTCATGCCTTTTGGCCTTACCAATGCACCTTCTATATTTCAAGGTTTGATGAATTCCATTTTCAAATCCTTCCTTAGAAAATTTGTGTTAGTATTTTTTTTTATGATATACTAATCTACAACAAGTCTTGGAAGGATCATGTTCAACATGTTGACAGGGTGCTCAAACTATTGAAGGAGAAACAATTATTTGGGTCACATTGTATCTCATGAAGGTGTTAAGGTAGACCCTAGCAAAATTAAAGCCACTAAGGAATGGAAAATTACCACATCCATAAAGCATTTGTGAGGATTTCTCGGGTTGATAGGGTATTATCGCAAGTTTGTTAATAATTATGAGAGAATAGTAGCACCTCTAACAACATTACTAAAGAAAGATGAATTTTCTTGGACTCTAGAAGCAACGAAGGCCTTTGAACAAATTAAAGAAGCAATGTGCCAAGCACTAGCCTTAGCTACGCTAAACTTCACAAAAACCTTTATTGTGGAATCTGATGCCTCGGGAAATGGAATTGGTGTCGTTTTAATGCAAGAAGAAAGAGCCATTGCTTTCAAAAGTCGTCCAATCAAAGGAAAGTATTTACACAAAGATATTTATGAGAAGGAAATGTTGGCAATACTACATGCACTTAAGAAATGGCAACCTTACCTAATGGGAAGACACTTCAAGGTAAAAACGGATCATGATAGTCTTAAATACTTTTTAGAACAAATATTATCTTCGGAAGAATAGAAAAAATGGGTCACAAAGATGTTGGGTTATGACTTTGAAATCATATACAAAAAAGGGAAGAAAAATGTTGTTGCGGATGCACTCTCAAGAAAGGATGAGGATGTGGAAGCATTGTTTTGTGCCATCTCTATTATCCAACTAGATTGGATAAATGAAGCAAGGGATTAATGGAAGAATGACGAAGAAGTGTGGGAAATCATTCAAAAATTGCAGCAAGATCCCAGTACATCTAATAGATTTAGCTGGAAAAATGATTTGCTATGGTACGAAGATCGCTTATACCTCTGTAAGAATTCCCAACTCAAACAAAATATCCTTATGGAATTGCACACCTCTCCCTTAGGAGGGCACTCAAGATATTTAAAAACTTACCACAGGGTTAAGAAAGAATTTTTTGGGATGGCTTTAAATCTGATATTAAAAAGTTTGTGGCAGAATGTTTGGTTTTCCAACAAAATAAAGTTGAGACAATCAAGACCCCAGGTCTGTTACAACCTTTATCCATTCCAAGTCAATGTTGGGAGGAGGTTTCAATGGATTTTATCACAGGTTTACTGAAGTCCAAAGCAAAGGGTGTCATCATGGTGGTAGCTGATCGACTTACCAAGTATGCACACTTTTGTGAATTATCTCATCCATTTAAAGCCAGTACAGTTGCTACTGCATTTATGGAAACAATTCAAAAGCTACATGGAAACCCAAAGATTATTGTAAGCAACAGAGATCCCATTTTCACTAGAAATTTTTGGACAAGAATTATTTTCTTGTCTGGGTACTCAATTAGCTCATAGCTCATCTTATCATCCTCAATATTATGGGAAAATTGAGCTAGTGAAAAAATATTTGGAAGGATATCTTCGTTTCGCCGTATCAGATAAACGGACACAATGGGTCAAGCGGTTGCCTGAGGCTGAATGGTGGTATAACACTTCCTTCCATACTGCAGCAAAAATGACCCCATTTATGGCACTTTATGGATATCATCAACCATCCATCACATCATCTTTAAAAGAAAATTTTAAGGTTCAAGCAGTGGAAGATCAAATTGAGCATCAACAAAAAGTTCTCAAACTCTTAAAGGATAACCTCACTTTAGCGCATAATAGAATGAAACAACAAGTAGATCAACATCACATCGAAAGAAGTTTTGATGTAGGTGATCGGATATTTCTACGACTACAACCATACAAAAAAATGTCCCTCAAGCAAGCTAAGAAGGATAATAAATTATCACCAAAGTATTATGGTTCATACAAGGTGTTACAAAAGATTGGTACTATGGCATACAAATTAGAGCTTCTTGCATCTTCCTGAGTGCACCCAGTTTTCCATGTTTCATGCTTAAAGAAGGTTATAAGTGAGAAGATCCCAATTCAAAAAATATTTCCAGAACTTGAAGAGCAAGGAAAAATCATATTGGAACCTGAAGCAATCACAGAAACAAGAAATCGGCAGCTACAAAATCAATCAATTTCAGAGTATCTCATCAAGTGGAAGAACTTACCTGCTAAAGATTCCACATGGGAGGATGAGAATTTTATACAGAAGCATCATAACTACTCAAGCGTTGATGACAACACTATTTGAAGGAGAGGGGCATGTTAGGTCCCTATACTACTAGTGTAACCCCTTATTGTTATTAGTGCAACCCCCTTATTGTATTATTGTGCCCATATGGTCCCCATGTTGTTATTATTGTGCCCCATAGAAGCCCACTATTGTTATTGTTTTTCCCCTACAATATTATTGTTATGTTGGCTTTGATTGTATTGGGACCCCTTAGACTCCTATATATAGAAATGAGGTCTTGTCATTTGTATCATCCAATAATTGTTCATTTGTGTAATGTAAAGGAGGTTGCCCCCTCGAAGAGGCTGATTATGAAGTTGTTGATCTATCTTTTCTTCTATTTTGTGAGATGGTTGCATAACATATTATGAATATTTTTGAAATAAAGTTTAAACCTCTCAAATAGTTTGAGTTTTACTTGAATCAACAAGTAACTAACCCTCTTCTCATAGTTTTTCCTTAAATGTTTTCCATCCATTCTTATATTTCTCTACACTCCCTACAAATCTTCTGAGAGAATTTGCACTTTACCTGTTGGAGAAATCGCAGACTTGATTTACCCATCATGTGTTTCCTTGTTAGGAGTCTCCTCTTTTACTTGGAGCATTGAATCCACTAATATTTCAAGATAGGTTTTGCATTTTAGGTTATTATGATTTTTTTGGAGATAAAGTTTAAACCTCTCAAAGAATCTGAGTTTTACTTGAATCATCAAGTAACTAACTCTCTTGTAGTTTTTCCTTATATGTTTTCCATCCATTTTTATATTTATTTGGATTCGTGTTTTGGGACTTTAAATGATCTGCTTTGATGCCCAATGCTTTGACTCTCAAAGGTTTTTAACTTGATTCTAAATGAGGCCTTGTTTCCATTTCGTATTATAATTTTTGTGTTGCAAAACATTAAGGATATCTTTAGATAGAGTTTCTAGGAAGTTATGATCATACAATAATACTAAAAGTTCCATGTTTACATCCTCCATTTTCTCACAAAGGATTTTGATTTTGTCTCCTCATCAATGTCATATTGTCGCGTCTCCATTACATCTCAATCCTCCTGGTACCTGAATTACAACTCTGACTTCCCTTGATCTCACTATCGCTAGTGGTTAAGGGCAAGAGTATCGTGTTAGCCTACTTGGTTCAGAAGTTTGGGAAGGGGAATTATGATTTCTTTATTATATCTTTGTTGGATATTTACTTGAACATCTCCATTTGTCCAAGTCTCGGGATGCTCTTTGCTTAGCTCTATGTTCTCATTCATGTTGTTTAATACTTTTTTTGTTAGGGTTTGGTTTGAGAAGGGTAATTGTGATTTTGAGATTTATTTTCTTAGATTTTTTGGTGATTTACTTGACAAACTCTATTTTTTGGAGACTCGTGACTCTCTTTTTTTAGCTCTTTGTTTCTCATTCATGTTGTTTAATGCTTATTTTTTGTTAGGGTTTGTCTCTTCATCTTCCTATTTCTTTCTGATTTGCTGAATTTAGATTTAACCTCTTTGAAACCATCTAGATCAGTTTTCTCCTTGTAGCTAACTTTATGGTTTATTGGGAAATCCCACGTTAGGTGCCTATGGTTATGGCAAGTTTTTCCTCCAAAGAGTATCCACATCTCTATATTTTGTACCCATTCACTATAATGTGAACTAATAATGTTTGTCTTAATATGGTATATGATAAAATAAATAAAGTGCTAGCATTCTTTTGGTTGCTTGGTGTACAAGTGCACCTTGCCGACATAAATGGTTCTTCATCAAATTTGCTTCCTTGTTTCCATTTTTTCAAGTTCCCTGTTTATACTCCAGATTTGTGCTATTTAAACTACTTATTCTCCAATCATGAGATTCATTTAGGAATGGCCCATTATCATTCATAATCTATGTGGGTTGTGGAAGTAGATGGAAATAAACATTTACACATTTGTTGCATGTTTGAACATGAGGATTTCTAGGCCACCTCTTCAAAGTATTGGATTTTCATATCTCCATTTCATGCTTTTCCTTTATGAAGAACTCTATTGACTACAGTATGCCATTGAGACCTTTTGATTTTACATGTTAGAAAAATAAAAAAAATTACTAAGTAACCAGAGCTTTAGTTGTCAAACTAAACCAATTCTTCTATTGATTTTTTTTTTTATGAATTGTTGATTTTTCTTTCTTAAGCTTCACAGAAAAGCAAATTTTGTATGAGTTTTTCCAAGATATTAGTGAAGCAGTTCTTCTGATATATTATAGTTGTACAACCCAACATGAGGGAGATGTGTAATGTATAATTTCAACCCACACCCACAAACTTAAGTGAAGGATACGGTTTGGATGTACCTTGTCATTGCCTTTATTGTCACAAGTTGCATGCTAGACCATAGGAATGTTGCTAATGGGATGTCACAGGTTCCAAAGTGGGGAAATCACCTTACTTTGATTCTTTACACCCTCAAAAAGGTTTTCACATCCATGGATTTGATATTTTTGATAGGTTTTCTCCTCCACTTTGACCGAAAATGGACCATTGGATTGTCTTTGAAGGACATACAGTCTTGTCCATGTATAATGGTTGGTGAAAATTGTATGTCACTTCTTTAGCTGCTACATTCTCTCATAATATAAATCATTTTTTTAGATCTATGGCATTTTTTTCTGGATCTAGAACATCTTCTATGATTCATCTTCAGATGGTGACATTAACTTAGGTTTTTTCGTAATATTAATGTTCTTATGAGTTAAGAGAATTGCCATAACCACTCTTGAATGAGTATTATTCTTTGAAATTCATTTTGTTGCATTCTCTGTGAAGATCATTTTCTAATATAAGATTTCCAGTGGCTAAACAATTGTCTAAACAAAATATGTGAACACATCATTCAATATCAGGGATTTGGTATGGAACTTATAAGTATTAGAAAAGATGAATGTTATATCACAGTATCGTGCATGCCAATAGCACTTACATATTTTCTTATGTGGTCCACCTTGGATATATTTCTTTCTATACTTCCAAAATAGAATACTGCATTTGTTAGAATAGGATTTAACTTTTACCACAAACATGAATACGTTTCCAAATCTCCTACACTTGGAAAAGAAAATACTTTGAGCTTAGCCGCAGGTGGTTGTTACTTGAGCACTCATCTCTAATCTAACTTAGATTGTTGGCTATTGTTACATGTTGTACTATAGTGAAATTCCAAATGCGAAGGCCCTTAGGATATTAGACTTTTCCATATAATTTTCTTTTATGTTTGTGAGGTGAAGATATGAAGCATTATAATCATTATATTTTTCTTTTCAAAAGCTTATTTCCAGAGTTCTTACCATTAGAGAGCGTGGTATTGGAAGGACCTGCTACAAATGCATAAATGCAGATGTTCAATGATGAAGCATGTTGATCTTAACAATGGAAATGGGAACAAAAATTACATGTTTGGAAGAACTGGAAATGAGAGTTTTACTTCTCAAAATGGTCGTGCAGGTGTAAGTATTGTTGAGAGAAGTATGGGATTGGGGATGGGCCTTGGGGTATGTGGTCTAGAGAGTAAGCACTCAAAAATACAGCAAACAGAAGTGCCCACTTCTTTTTTATTGCAGATTAAGTTTGCAAGTCATGAATATTCTAATATTGATTCGGGTAATTCTGTTCAACCAACCTAATTCTGTTCAACCAACCTTATGAGAGAGATGGACTAATCAAGCCTAAAGAAGAACAAAAAGGGAAATTTATTATTTTATACTTCTTTACATTAAATTGTGCCTCTAATATATACAAAGAGAGAAGAGATGTATGTGCCTACCATTCTGTATTATTTTTGACATTGGTGAGTGTGGCTCCAAGCAACATATTTTTGCTATCATTCAACATTGTTGGAGGATTAGTGACAGGGGTTGCAAACTATAGAGTATAATTGAACAATTGACAATGGAATATTCTTGGTTTGAAGTTGACATGACATGTACATGTGAAATTTTTGACATGTTAATTTGTGGGGCCAAGTGAGTCATGTTGTTTTGGACTTCATCTTATCGACCCCGTTTATAGCTTTAACTTTTGACCCTTCTTTTGAAAGGATCAGCAACTGAATTGTTTTATTAAACCTTGATTATTGTTTATATATTTTTTCAACTCAATCTCTGGACCTTGTAAATAGTTCCTAGACATTTATTTATTCTTGCCCAATCTATTTCAATTACATTACCAAGCATTTCAACCTCGTTTTGTTCACAAGGTGTTTACAAGGTCTTTTCAAGGCGATAACCTTCTATGCAAATGTTGAAACCACTAGTATTGAATTTTTTTACAACATATCTGGATTTTATTAATAAATCATACTGAGTACAACTTACAATTTTTTTCGAGAAAATGCAAAATATGCCATGGACCAATCTCATCTATCTGTTATTTATCTGTCATTATAGTTATATTCATTGAGGAAGCTAGATGGGTGTAGACATTTTCATTTTGTGGAAATCGCCTTTGTTTCACTTAAGTTACTTGTTTGATAGATCGAGACTCATTGGAAGGTTAGGATCAGGAGGAGACCATCTAGCAATATAGCCTTGGGAATTCAAGCCTCTTTAAACATTATTCAAGTCACTCCTTTGTAATGTTGATTCAATGCATAATTGTTGGTTTCTCTACATTATGCTAAACATATATACATGACATTCATTCAGAGATGCTCCAAGTATGATTTAAAAATTAGTTGGTTCTTTATTTTTGTTCTCACAATATATTTTATGTGAGTGAATTTGTATTAACTAGTTGAAGGTGCGTGGGCAAGGAGCATGCATGGTGCAATTTTTTAAGGATTTTGTGTATGAATATTTATCATATGATGTGTAATGATAGCAAATTTTATGTTAATGTAAATACTAGACCATCTTAACAAATGTTAGCCTCCATTCCTGGATTGAATGATAAATTCTAGACCATCTTGACAAATGTTAGCCTTCATTCCTAGATTGAAAGATAAATTCTAGACCATCTTGATAAATGTCAGCCTCCACCCTAATATTATAAGGTAAATATTAGACTATATGCTACCACTTATGGATTTTTAAAGGTAAATCTTCATTGTTGTTTCATATGTTAGGATTCTTCTCAAATTTATGACTTGCGACATTTCCTTTGCAACATCTGTTGTAATTGCTACGTATTTATTGGTGTATTCTTCTTGTTGAATTGTTTGATCATTTAAAGGTAATTATTAGTAGAATTAAACTAAAGTAGGCTAGGTATGTAGATATTTCATGCAACACTTCAACTACTTACAAAGCATAATACACCACCCATTCATGATCTTAGTCAACAATAGTACAAGACACAAATTCTACTATTGGTACTAGTTCATTTAGTGTTAGTTGTTATTGCACATGATTCCTATGTTGGTTCAACACTCACTATGATGTTGGTTGGAAATAATGGGTCATAGGCTGAAGATAGAGAAATGGATTCCTTTAATGCTGACACACCTATTACACAACTCCTACCTAGGTTCTTCTTATCGGTACATAGTTTCAACTATGAGGAGGTAGCCAGCTTATTCTTCAATAGCTCCAAGTGGGAGGAATATGATTTACTCAACCTAGAACTACAGGGATCACCCATAGTGTTAGAGAGGTTGCAACTAGATAACCTCATAATACTACCATGGATTGTACAACTGGGAACTACATCAGATTGAGCAATAGAGACATAAAGGTCAGACCTATTTTTTTATCCATGAGCGAATTGCTACTACAGTCACCACTTGAATTACTGTGAATGTTGACCGTTTGTATCAACTAGATAACCTCATACTACTACTATGGATTGTACAACTAGGAACTACATCAGACATAGCAACAAAGACAAAGATCAGTCATGTTGCATAGTCCCATTTACTCATTGATTACCATTTCTATTCTAACCTTTGTTGACAATTATTTGATGCCCTTCTCAACTCGCTAATAATAAAAATCTACCATGCCATGTAAACGAAGTTTATATCTCTACCATGTCTCGTAAATGAAGTCTATATCTCTCTTCGGTTGAATGGGAATACTTAACAAACTAAGAAACTCAATATGATCTTAAAACTTTTATTTAAGAACTTGGGGAGGTTGTGGTGACAGACTTGATGTTGTACTCAATGGTTGAGGGCAAGTGCTTAGGAACCAGATAAGGGAAGTGGAGTGGTTTACTATAATGGAAAAAGTGATAGAAAAACAATGGTAGGAAATCCAGTTTTTGTAGGAATAACTAGCGACACAAAGGGCAGCGTCACAAGAAAAAAAATCGGATAGTGGAAATGAAGGAGAAATTGTTGGGATAGACAATTTGGTTGTTGCAAGATCAACTAATAGCACAGAGAATCCAACTATTGCAAGACCAACTAGCGGAACTGAGGGAAGCTTTTGACTAGAAAATTTTGGGTTTGGCTAGTCAAAATTTTGACCTGAGGATGAATTGGAATCCCCTTCAACAATAGATAATATGGCATGCAAAAGATGAAAGTATGGAAAGTGATTCAAGTTAAAAAGAGAACAGAGTTACCTCTAGTGAAACTCAAAGGGACGTCAATCTTTATTTTGGCTATTAAAGGCGTTTTTTTGCTTATAACAGTGTGTTTTTTTACTTATATGTTGGTCTAGTAGAGGAAAACGCTATGTCCATATATATTCTAGAAATAGGATGCAGGAAAATAGGATTAGTGGAAATGACTTGAATATGTAATCATATGGGATGCAGGAAAATAGGATTAGTGGAAATGACATGAATATGTATTCATATTTTCATAATTGGAACAATGTTTTTATGTATTTTTAATTTGAATATTAACATTGTATATACAATTATTATTGATTTTTCATTTAAAAAATTTAAATTGACGAGTTGGTAGATGAATTTAGATTTTTGTAATTAAAATGATTTTTTTTTTTTTTTTAAGATGTTAGATTGATTGATGGGTTTGGTAAATTAATGAATTTTTTACTTTTTAAGATTTGATATTTGTAAGGTTAAAATGGGTTATGGATTTATTGTAATTTAAACTGGAACAAACTTTAAAGTAGCTTAGACCAAAAAAAAAATAAAAGTAATTTAAACTGGAACAAACTGGATTTATTGATTTATTGTTGGTTACAACAACTTTGAACTAGCTGAGACAAAAATGATACAAAGAATAAGTTTCGTTTTCCATCAAAAGAATATTAAACTTTTGCTTCACATTTCATCTCTTTAAAGTTCTCAAGATGGATTTGTATTGTGGAAAAAAAATACATTTCATTGTAATTTAAAAGTAGATTTGTATTGTGGAAAAAAAAATCATTTCTTTATAATTCAAAGACGGATCTGTATTGTGGAAAAAAAAATCATTTCATTGTAATTTAAATTTTGAAGATAATTTGTAGTAGAATGATTTAACTACAACATATATTCATACTTCTAAGGTTTTTTTCTTGAACTGAACCACAATGTTGACTACATTGTAATCTATGATTCAATATATGTGTGTGTGTGTGTGCGCGCGCAATTTGATTCAATTGTAATCTGCAATTATTTTCCACTTCAAAATAAATGTATTCATTCATAATACTCTAATTACAATTCTGAGAAAAATTGTAAGATTTTAGCACTCAGGAGTACAACTATTTAGAGAGACAAATAAAATCATTCAATAAAGAATTTATCATGTCACAACTTTTCAATCCAAAGCAAAAGCATTTATCAGTCAATCAGTTTATCATGTGGACTTTCTTATCCAAAGCAAAGGCATTCATTCATAATACCCAAAATTTCTATCACAATTCTAAAAAAATGTATAATTTTGGGTAAAACCTGAACTTTAAAACACAGGTTATCATGTGGAATTTGTGATATATTAAATCATTGACATAAGACAACCACAATGCATGCATTCATAATACATATAATACCCGAAATGTCGATGACCGAGAGGTAGTACCATGCATAAGTCAATTATATAATAATTTAAGGCAAAAACTAAAGCCTTTCAAAATAAAGTTTATCATGCAATATTTGCAATATGTTAAATCTCTAAGAAAAGATGATTACAATTTACAAATTGTATTAATTAATTCATCTACAAATCATATTTAAAAAGAGTCTATTTTAATATGTTTTTCTTTATTGGCATTTTTTTATGTAATTAGTTGATTAGAAAGTGAGTCTTTCTACCCATATATAGTTGAAACTAATTATTTAATCTATATAATAAACTTTCTCATTAGCAACATGCCTTGAGTGAATTGTTCAATTAATTAAACTCTCTCCATCTTTCTCAACATACACAAACATTGATACATGAAAGTCATTCGTGCACATTCATAAAATTTTCATATTTATGGAAAATAAGTCATTTATATATATATATATATATATATATATATATATATATATATATATATATATATATATATATATATATATATATATCATTTCAATTTTTCATATATATATATATATATATATATATATATATATATATATATATATTATCATTTCAATTTTTCATATATATATATATATATATATTATCATTTCAATTTTTCATATATATATATATATATATTATCATTTCAATTTTTCAAAGTTTAAAATTCAACATTTGATGTGTTACTAAATTTTATATATATCTTCTTCATATACACTTTCAAACTTATCATGCATATATCTTGAATTATTCATCTAAATAAAATGATTTTCATGCTTTGAACATCTCTCTGTTTCTTCCATGTTTTTAGTGTGCAACCCTAGCATATTGCTTGTTTTGCATAGTATTATAATTTTTTTTCCTAAATAATTTAACTCCAAATTCTAATTACCCTTGAGTGGTGGTTTCACCAACAATAACATAAATAACATAATATTATAGTTTATTTTCCCTAAATGATTTAACACAAAATTTAATTATCCTTAAGTGGTGGTTTCACCAACAATAACAACAAAATAAATTGAAAACTAGAGTTTAAACTATCTTTATGAGCACTATTATATTGGAACAATTTGGATCAATAATGTGAACATGCAAAGTTTATTCATAGAAAATTTTGGATGGTGATGTTATTGTTCAACATGCTTTAAATGTTTAAGCTTAGCATATTGTTTGTTTAACATGGTATTATAGTTATTTTTAAATATTAACCAGAAAAGAATGAAAATTAAAAATTTATTATAGTTAAAATATTTTATTAGTTTGTTATTCAAAATCTACATAGATCCATTTTAATTCTAAATCTATCCAGAGCCAAAAAAAAAATCAAATCTCATGGGGCACAAAAGTTTCATCAAATTTTATAAATAAATTTACACATCCCTTGATAGAGCTACATTTAAGATGGATCTATAAATATACTAATTTAAAAATAAATTTTATATTTTAACTATTCTTATTTTAATTATTAAAAAATATTTCTAAATCAAAATTCTAATTATGTAAAAAGAAAAAATTAAATTTCTACAACCAACCATAATATTGTTTTTTCCCCTTTTTTTTTCCCGAAAACTTGTTCTCATGGTATTTGCTTCTTGAACAGAAGCAATATGTTATCCAGTATACACCACTTTCATACTAGCAAGTCGTTGGAGCATAAATACATATTTTATATTCTCAAAAAACTAAATAAATAAAGAGAAATTGTATTTTTCTAGTGAAGTGCAAACACCAATTCATGATTGTCCCAGCAACCTGAGACACAGCGACTAATCATACTTTCGCTGATTTCATGGCATAAATTTATAAATACAGGAGGAATATTTTCTAAAAATTTGAAGCTGCATGTGGCTCTAAACGCAAACTTTTCATTCTGTATTTAATCCTCACAACATTACCCACGTTTTATGCAAAATCTTAAACAACGACTGCCAGGGCCCTTTTAGAGTCTGAAAGCTCCTCACATTCAAAATATCCGCTATTTTCCTTTGAGAATGGCGACTGAAAATTGCACACCTTTTGGTGTGAACATCAACGACTGAATCTGAACTTCAAATCGCCTTTTCCGCCTGAAAATGAGAAACAAGAAGCTGCACACCGATGCGTATCATTTTTAATGTTATGTAAAACCCTTCGGAGGAAACTAAATTTCTTTTCAAGGTAAAAGTAGAGAAATTTTCTACAAACGCTAAATTCTGACCATCAAAATCCTGACTAACGCGACTGAATCTGGACATCAGATAGCCTTTTGCGCCTGAAAATGGGAAATAAGAAACGAGAAGTTGCACACTATTTTTAATGTTATGAAAAACTCTCTTGAATTTCTTTTGAAGGTAAAAATAAAGATTTTCTGTAAATGCTCCTGTATGGATGTGAAGAATTATGTAAAAGTGATCGAGCGTTGGGAGAAGATGGCACTCAGCACCGATCAATCAAGAGCGCGTCGGTTTCGATTTTGGATATAACCCACATTCAACCACCGACATGCTAAATATCAGTATTTCAGTATTTGTAAAAGAAAACAGAGAAAGATCCAACTGCATGCGAAGTGGTGGCCTTTGAGCGCCCAGATCACGCCAAGTGACAGCCTTTCAGTGACCAGATCTGGGTCATCCAGAATGTGCCAAGTGGCAGCTTCTTAACGGTAGATCTAGGTCGTCCAGATTGTGCCAAGTGGTAGACGTCCATCCAATTGCATTTAGTCATGACAGGTGGCAGGCATGCAATGGCGAGAACAGGGCCGGTTTAGATCGCACAAGTGGCAAGCCATCCAGATCGGGCCAAGTGGCAGCCTCTCAGTCGCCAGATCTAGGCCATCCAGATCATGCCAAGTGGCAGATTCTTAGCTGCATATCTGGGCCGTCCAAATCGCGACAAGTGGCAGCCTCTAAGACGCCAGATCTGCGTCGTCCAAATCGTGACAAGTGGCAGCATATAATGCCCAGATCTGGGCCGTCCAAATTGTGACAAGTGGTAGCCTCTCAGAGGCAGATCTGGGCCGTCCAGATCGTGACAAGTGGTGGCATCTAATGCCCAGATCTGGGCCGTCCAGATCGTGACAAGTGGCAGCCTCTTAGAGCCAGATCTGGGCCGTCCAGAATGTGACAAATGGCAGCCTCTCAGAGAAAGATCTGGGCCATCCAGATCGTGACAAGTGGCAGCCTCTCAGAGGCCAGATCTAGACCGTCCAAAATGCGACAAGTGGCAGCCTCTCAGAGGCCAGGTTTGTCCTGTTTACAATGCGACAAGTGGCGGCATCTAATGGGAATATCTGTCCCGTTCAGAACGCGACAAGTGGCAGCATCTAATGGCAATTTCTGCTCGTTCAGAATGTGACAAGTGGTGGCATGTCAGAGGCCATATCTGGGCCGTCCAGATCGCGACAAGTGGCAGCCTCTCAGACGCCAGATCTGGCCAGTCCAAATCGCGACAAGTGGCAGCCTCTCAAAGACCAGATCTGGCCGGTCCAGATCGCGACAAGTGGCAGCCTCTCAGAGCCCAGATCTAGGCCATCCAGATCACGACAAGTGGCAGCCTCTCAGAGCCCAGATCTGTCCAGTCCAGATCGCGACAAGTGGCAGCCTCTCAGAGCACAGATCTGCTCCGTCCAGATCGCCACACGTGACGGCCTCTCAGAGCCCAGATCTGGGACGCTCGATCGCGATAAGTGGCAGCGTCTCAGAGCCCAGATCTTGGCCGCCCAGATCGCGACAATGGCAGCCTCTCAGAGCCTTGATCTTGGCCGTCCAGATCAGGACAAGTGGTAGCCTCTCAGAGCCCAGATCTGGGCCGCCCAGATCAGGACAAGTGGCAGCCTCTCAGAGCCAGATCTGGGCCATTCAGATCGCGACAAGTGGCAGCCTCTCAGAGCCCAGATCTGGGCCGTCCAGATAGCGATAAGTGGCAGCCTCTCAGAGCCCAGATCTGGCCGTTCAGATCGCGACAAGTGGCAGCCTCTCAGAGCCCAGATCTGGGCCGTCCAGATAGCGACAAGTGGCAGCCTCTCAGAGCCTAGATCTGGGCCGTTTAGATCGCGACAAGTGGCAGCCTCTCAGAGCATAGATCTGGGCCGTTCAAATCACGACAAGTGGCAGCCTCTCGGAAGACCAGATCTGCGCCGTTCAGATAGCGACAAGTGGCAGCCTCTCAGAGCCTAGATCTGGGTCGTTCAGATCGCGACAAGTGGCAGAGTCTTAGAGCCTAGATCTGGGCCGTTCAAATCGCAACAAGTGGCAGCCTCTCAGAAGACCAGATCCGGGCCGTTCAAATAGCGACAAGTGGCAGCCTCGCAGAGCCTAGATCTGGGTCGTTCAGATAGCGACAAGTGGAAGCAGGAACACAAGCAGAGGTTCTGGTGGCCGAAGGGCGGAGATTAAATTTTAATCTTTTCAGATGCCAGATCTTTGGCGTTCAGATCGCGACAAGTGGAAGCAGACCAGATCTGGGGCATCCAGGTCGCGCCAAGTGGCAGTCTCTCAGAGGCCATATCTGAGAAGTCCAAATCGCGCCAAGTGGCAGACATTAGGTGGATAAATGCTATATTCTGAAATTGTGACTCATTGGCATTATGAAGCCGGAAATTCTGTAGATTTTAGCAATGCGGGACAAGAACAACAAGTTACATGTATTTTGTTCTGGCGCTATACGGCATGAGGGAGGAGGATACTTCTGTTGAAAGTTGGGCACAACGGCCTCCACGACAGACAGCGAATGTGATTGGCAAGACGACCTCCTCCCCCATGAAACGCAATGAAACAGAGTTGATTGCAATGACACAGATCAGAGTTTTTCCGCATCGAAGGACTTTTGGAGGTGAGGTCGTTCCATGGTGAAGCATAGCTGCGCGCTGGACCATTCATATTTTATGTACAGTATATCCATCTGATAAAGGTAAATTACAACCTATAACAAATGAAAGCATACTTCTCCAGAGAGTCGAATCCAATTTTTCAAAATGATCCGCTGGCAAAGAAGTATCAGCAGATCATGGGCACTCCGACGCATAAATCCATGCGTATGTGCATAATATATATGCATAAATCCAGTGGAGTTCCATCGGTTGATTGAATCTTATGTATAAAAAAAAATTGGGAGAGTCAACCTAATATCTAATCTAAACCTAAAATTCCTAAGGTAAAAAATCGTGTTTATTATTTCACTCTTCACAACTTTTAGTGTCTTTGAGGGAGAATAAAGTTTGATGACATACATTCATTGATTATAATATAATGTTAATATGTGGCTAAAGAGTTGTTTTAGTTTATAGAAATCATGTAATATTGTAAGAAGTGGATAAATTTTAAACCAACAAAAAAACATGGATTTTCTGTTTTCATATTTACATGGATCTCATTTTATTTGAACGTTAAACTAGGGAATTTGGAAACTTGTAAGCTCTCTAAGTGTGAAAATGTATTTGGAAACTTGTAAATTTTCTAAATGTGAAAATGTGTACTGCATACCTTGTTTTCAAAAAGATACTCCAAATTCTGTCTTAACTTAGATGTTGAAATATGGCAACAAGAATATTCCAATTTAATTTGCCCTTGAATTAAATTGTGAATTAAAATCAAATTTAGTCTTAACAGCTACTTGGAAATAATTAATTAATTTATTTTAAATTAATTAGTTGGAGAAATTCAAATTAAAAGTCTTTCTGAAGTCATGCAAGAGTTATCCCTTAAATTAAGGAGATAAGATTGATTTATATTTGAGTTGTAATTAGTTAACTCAGTTTACTAAGTTAAGTCCAGTTAAATTAGTTCCAAACTGTTTGAGGAACTAATAGAGAGTTAACAGTGAGCTGATGCATGCATGCACTCAACTAGTGCTACCCCAGTTAACTGGAGATTCCCTCATCAGAAACTCATGCATGTCTATTATGAGAAAGTCCCAGTTGAGATTAAAGTCAATGACAGAGTACTATCAGTTGCATGTATTTTCTCATGGAGAAAACTCATGCATATAGTCAAGGATCTAATCCTTGAGGATTGCACAGTTTTGGAGGAGATCATCCACTTGGTAACAGGAGAATCATCCACAAGGAACAACGCAAGGAAATAGGAGCTTGGAGGGCAAAGAGGAAGGTTGGAGAAAAGCCAAGAGTGAGCATCTATGAAGATTGTACTGAGAGCTAGCTAGCTGTGAGAGTTAAGGTGTTGTATAATTCCTATGTATTTCCACCATGTATGATAATACAATAGCCTTTCCCCAAAGTATTTTCATGTGTATTGTGCCCTTGATTCTTCTTCTTCTGGTTATATTGTTCAGCTCAATCTATAAGCTTCCACAAATTGATAGTAGTAGGTTATAGTATTTTGCTTTGATTTATATTGCATTATTGGGTTAAACTACAACCATATTTTCTACATTAAAAATCTCAAATTTCCATATTTAACAAAGGAAATGGTTCAAACGAAGAACAAAATAGTGGGATTAAGATTCCCCAAATATATGAACTCAATATCTTCAACTTTCTAACTCAATCAATAAATTCCTTTCCAACATAGAGTGGATTTTATTTTTAAATAATATCTAATACCATGAAATGAGGAGGAGATATGAATAAAGTGGCTAATTACTCCATGGGGTCAATGAAATTGGAGTACATGGAGCCATTACTAAATTGGGACTAAGTTTAGATTATGGTAAGTAATTCACATTATTGATAAATAGATATTTGTTGATAACATTCACAAAAATCTAAACTTGATTTCTCCTCCTCTTATAAAAGTAGACAATGTTGATTAACATCTATTTACATTTCCTACATAAAGGTTTATAGCTTGCTAAAAAAATTGTTGGTGAATTAACCTTAGTTACTTGGTTCAATTTCCTTTCCTAATTTATGATCAAACCTAATCTAGTACTTGAGTGAAGTACCCTAATTGTTTAGAACCATATATTACATTAACAAGACTTTAAGATCCGAATTAACCTTCTGGCTTACCCTTTCTTCTCACCCTTTTATTTCTTAGTTTGGTCCTAAAACCGAGTGGAAACTCCATTCTCATCTTCCCCTATTTAGTAGTTTGCACACTTGGGTCCTATTCCGTTCCTACCCTAAAAATTCATGTGGTAGAAAAATCCATTCATTCTCTATATCTTGGCAACTCCACTTGGGAGTCCATATCAACTCTTCCATATCTCAAGTGAAGGCTCACTCTTCTTCTTTCATTTCCATCACTCAATCCCAACATAAGGGTGTTGTACCTTTTTCCTTTGTGGGAGGGAATGTCCTTATACTCCCTTTCTCACTTTCTTTGCATGAATACTTCTCTAAGTATCACCCCCCCAACCCACATCAAAGGACTCTATCTCTCTAGAATGGGAGTTTTTCTAGGCTAACACCATTAACATGGTTGTTTATGTTAATGCCTATGATCCCCCTTCCTAGCATTACAATTTGACAGAGGGGAGGATTCCCCAAAACTCAAAATGAGGAGAGATATCTCACTCGCCATCTAAGGATTTTTTTCTCTCAATCGTAGTTATGCTCCCCCCTTTAGAAATACTTTTGATGATAATTAAGCCACCTTTCCTTCTCTCTTGCAAGCAATCACCATTTAATACTTTATCCTAAGAAATGTCTTCACCTAGTAGCAAGGGTCCAAAGCAATTGTGGATGCCTCACCCAGCCACCTCCTTATCCTTGATTTCCCTAAGCGTTAACATTGTAACAAAAACGTATGCATACTTACTTTATCTAGACAAGTACACATACAACTATATCACTACCAAGTCAACACTCATTAAACTTTCAAAAATGAAATACCAACTTCCTTCACAATCTTTCAATAATATCCCTTCCTTGCACAAGTGTGCATGCAACAATACCTTCAAACATGAGCCAACCTCTTATGACAACCGCCACATAACCTGTAAGGTAAGTGCACATCCCAACATATCCTTTAAAACAAATACACATTCTAGCAATTCTCCAATGACAAATTTACATTCCAACACACACCTAATTATGGGTAAAATATTATATATCAACAATTTCACAATATCCAAGCGTTCACCTTAATGGAAACACCATCTCAAGCCTCTTTTCCATAATTATTTGAATAAGTATACATGCCAACTATGTTACAAATTTTAGTTGACACACATCAATTCAAAAATAATATTCAATTCTTCAATTCAAACACTTCTCTCAATCAATTATACAAAGTTTGGATAAGGTATCCCTTTCTAACAATAATACTTCCCCCTTGGAGAATACCCCAGTTAAGAGCTAAATCATGGTAGGAGGTATGAAAATACATTCTTCTTTTGATTAAATATCTAAACAATCTTCTTGCCCTATATTTTACAAACACAACTTCCTCCATATCTATCAAAATTACCCAAATTTGGGGGGGACATTAAAGAAAACCCTTGGCATCACTTGGATACTTTAACCATGGCTTGCTCCAAGTTCATCAATAATAACAACATCTCAACTAAAGTTTTTCCATAATATATAATAGGTAACTCCCTTGTTTGTTCCATCACCTCTATGAGGCATTGATACAAAACCTATACCTATTAGTAGAATAGTTCATTCAACACTTTGACATGCCTAGATTGGATGGTTGTGGTATGTTTACTCTCATTGGCCTATATCTCCTTCAACTTTCATACGCCAATGGCATAAGGATCTACATGATTTCACTTTAGAGATAATCAAGGAAATCAGTTCTGAAATTTTTAAATGGACCCTCGACCAATTAAATAGAGTCAAAGTGTTTCATGAAACCCCAAAACAATAAAATATACAATCAACCATCTAGTGTGCATGAAGAACACCTACGTTGAGGTTGTTGTGGGAAAAACAAAATCCAAATAAAATAAAAACCAAATCTCCAATAGAAATGCTAACACATGATGGAGTGACAAGCACCCACAACTAAAATTGACACTCTAACCATATTCCACACTAAGGAGGAGAAATACAACCTTTCCACCTCAACCACTAGTATGTGGAGCAAATATGGCAAGTGGGACATAGACAATACCAAATATTGGTGAATATTCAAGTAACTAAATGAAGAGAAACGCCAAACAAATCACACTGCCAAACCCAAAACAATGGTTGTAGAAGAATTTAATGTTATACTTGAAATAGACAAGGTACCCATGCCATAGTTTTTCTTCCAAATATTTTATGAAAAATAGTTTTAATCTAAGGAAGAAGAGGCTTAGACTCCCTCCCTTGAGGAAAAGGATAAAGTTAATGTTGATCCCTCTATTATCTAACCTCTTAATATCATATAAAGAATCCACATGATGTAGAAGTTATTAAGAAAACCAACACCCACTACTTATTAGATCAAAGTTATGATTGCTTCATATCCTAAGAAGGAATTCCCTCCATAGGATTTCTCCCTAACTGTCACATGGAATCAGTCAATAGTGCGGACACAACCGACCTTCCTAGAAGTCTAAGACATTCTAATGACAAACAAAACAAACTAGAGCTATCCTTCTCTAAACATGCATTATGATATGAGAAATCAAGTGTTTTGTTCTTACCTTTGTCCAAACGCTGTTGTATAAGTCCAAGCTTTGTTGATCTGGATGAGCTCCTCCCTTTCTCCAAAACCTGCAATCACCAACAGTCAAACCATTAAATAGCACCTGATTATAACATAAAACAAAGCATATTCAACATATAGACCAAGGAGTACATGAAATAACTCATAAACAACAAGTTATTGAGAAGAATGGACTAATTTGCATTAAAGGTAATCAAAAGGAACCATTACAACCTGAGCCTTGGTGTTGTGCAAGCTCCTTCCAGGGTCCACAAGAGTTCTCCTTTACTTTGACAAAGCTCACCCACTTCCAAATAGAACAAGTAAAGATGGCAATCTCTCCTCACAAGCTTCTAAATGGGAGTCCTAATTCCTGCAGCATTTACCCTTAGAAATGTATAGCTTTCAACCTCCCCTCCTTCTGGCCCAATGCCTGTATTTATAGTGTTCAAGAGGAAGTTAATCAGGTCCACCATCAATGGGATAATCCCCTCTTTGGATGGGATAGCTCCCCTATTGATGGGATAAGTTCCTCTTTGGTAGGAGTGCATGAACCATCTGGAGGCACTCAATACACGTCGAACAACCTTCTAGAATGCTCTAGAAATAACCACAAGTGACTTTTTAAAGATGAAACTTGCGCATTTTAACCTTTTCAGGGGGACGCACCTGCACCTTTACATACAGAGCGTCCAAAGACACAGCTTTTGTGAACCTTGGGTGTGTCCCCGCAGGTAAGGTTGAGAGAACCTGCATCCCCAGAGATAAATACATTTAGAAAGACTTTCTCTCTTTTTTGGAGTTTGACATGGAGAGCAGAGGCATAAGACTTGCCTAAGAGGGTAGTATGACTGTTGATAGAGTCATCCTAACTGTAAATAGTCATGGTGACATTTTTTAGTGTAACAGATTGCCCCCTAAAGTGCGAAGCCTGGAATAGATTAGGGTTTTGTATTATCTAGGAAGGGTGAAGCGCTTTATCATTTCAAGGATTATCTCGTGGAGAGCCTGGTCAGAACCTACAATTTTCAACACAAAATACATGTATAAGATTATATCATCACTGAGGTAGGCATTCCCATACTCAGATTAAAACTTTAACTAACAGACTAACTACTCTGATACAGGAATGATCTTGCAGTACATCATAATCATAGACTTTTGCAGACACAGTATGGCCGCAGCCATCTGTTTATGATTAGTCTACTTAGATAATGAATACAAAACTCCTCGCAGCCTGGATGGTGGAAACTAGATCCAGGGTCTTCATTTCTACTTCTCGAATTGGTACGATTCTAGCCATGCGAATAAATGAGTTGATGTCGAACATGGTAGAAACCACTTGATTACCAGTCGATGATGTAAACTGTTAACAAGCGTGAGAGAGACCACCAGTAATGTCAATGGTTCTCAAAGTACCCAGTACAATCCATGAGATGTGAATGAATGAGTTGATGTCGAACATTTCACGGAATCCTTCGATCGAAAGTCAATGATGTAAACTGATGTCAAAGGCGAGAAACCTGCCATTGATGCATGCAGACTTCAAGGTACTGATGATTTCTAAGTCATCTCTCTAGATAATGTGCCGATGTTGATAGAAAGCGACCCGTTGCAGGCAAGCCCACAACACGAAATCATTGTTCAAGTTGAAGAAATGTTGCTGTAAGGACTGACTCGGGGATGGTCAAATGGATGACAAGTATTTTGCAGATGAAAGTTTTGTTTGCAGACCTCTTGAACACATAACAACACGACAGATGGCTTGGTGCTGAATAACTCAAAGTTAATCCCCGGAACCCGGTTGAAGACTTTCAAAGTGGTTTGATCAACTATGAGGTAAAGGATTTCCCAACCCAGGTGAATGAAAAAGTGTCGTGTTCAAGAGTGGTAATAAAGCTTCTTCTGAGACAAAAGGTAACAAATAGGCTCATTCTTCTCTCTTTTCCCCCACCATTTCTGGCAAGTACCTCTTTATTTTTAACAAGCTTGAGGAGGATAACATATGCTTGATTATAAGCTCATCCTTCGGATGAGTCCAACCTAGTTTTGATTCGAACCTTAGGAAGGAGTGGTTCGTTCCTGTTTGTAATTGAACAGGTCCTTTACTGTGAAATGTTTAACGAGCCCAGTATAGGAGAAACTCGGCGTTTTTCAATTTTAGAGAGTCTGAAAAACTTAAGAAGACTCCAAGTCGAACTTTTTCGTAGATTTGTGTCCCTCAAGCCCGAAAAAAGTATAAAATAATACCTGGGGGAACCGCTTGATCTTGCGACCAAGGAGTACTTTCATAATTAGTGTCACTGACCTGAAAAGTAAAAAGTGATCAAAGACACGTCGTTTTATTTCCGTATCGAGTTTGAAACGACAAAAACCCGGCAATCTTTTCCTGATTTTACGGTCAGAAAAGAGCTATAAGGGGACCGTCTTTTAATTCCGTTTTAACGAGTGTAAAAGAAACGCTCGGCAATCTTTTCATTTTTTAGGAGTCAGAAAAGGCTTAAAAGATGACTCTGATATTTTGGTTTGTGAAAAATGACAATTTTCCCTCTAAGTCCCTTTGTCCTGCACAAAAGCGACACATTACTCATACCTGTTTAAGATAGGCAAAAATACATCGAAAAACATCTTTCCATGGTGAAAAATGAACAAATTCATCCAAAAAACCTATAAAAAGACTTTTTACCATGTCATTTTTACCGTTTGACTGTTGAGGTTGAAAAAGGAGCTTTTGGCAAGAAACTTCCCGTGGTCGCTGCGGAAAATCCGACCGTCAGAATCGAACGCCGTCTCTTCCAGGTATTTTACAACATCCTACTCTTCAATTTCATCCGATTAAAGTTGATTTTTAGGTTTTAGTTTTGGTTTTTGGGGGGGTTTAGGTTTTAGAATGCGCCCCTCGGTGGACGCAGGTGCCCTTCGGGTGACCTGCGTCCCCCAACTTTTTCCTATACAGGAAAATGGTCGGGGGACGCAGCCCACCTTCAGGCCAGCTGCGTCCGGACACCCTGTGTTGTAAATACGGGGTGCGTCCTCCGTGAAAGGCGGATTTTAAAACCCCAATCTCCACAAATAACCATTCAAATTTCCCCAAATCAGTTCTAATCATTGTTTCTTGGTGTGTAGGGAACTCACCATGTTGGATTGGAGAGAAAGAGAGCATGAAGACGTTGATTTAGCTGCAATTGAACATCAACCTTCCATTGATGCCCTAAAAGAATGCGGGCTATATAAATACTGGGCCATACCTGGCATGAGGGCTCAGGTAAGATTCTTAGAATGGCTGGTTGAGAGATGGAACGTTCAAGAGCAATGCTTTTACATAGGAGGGCACCAGCTCGAGATAGAGCCCTCGGATGTATACTTTCTCACTGGCTTGCCAAATAGAGGCGAGCAACTCAATCTAGCCGGGACTAGGCCGGGTGGCCAATCCCTTGTTAGTCTCCGGGAAGATTGGTGCACACCTGGTGCACACCATTCGAAAGGCGTGGAGATCAAACACATCTCTCTGCACGAACTCAAAGTTATAGCGTTCACGGTTACCAGAATTTGCGGCGCGGCCGCTTTACACATTGCTTCCGGGTCCCAAATGCGGATGGCAATTGACTGTTACCAAGGCACCATTTTCAACTGGTGTGATGCTGTGTCGGCTAATGTGAAGAGCCAACTGACTAAGGCAAAGAACGGAAGACTGAAAACTTTTGGATATGGGCCTTTAATCGTGAGCTTTGCCTTAGAGAGAGTTCCGATGCTGATCCCTCAGCAACTCACTGTTGATATCTTGGGTCCTCGGGAGCCAAAGCTGGTACGATGGGTTGCGGTGATGGCCCGGCATCCTGACAAGGGCGCGGCAGTTGTTCGATTTTCTGATAGTTACTTTCACTGGTTGGAGGACCAGGTTTTCTCGATCCAGGACTTTCCGTATGCCGGAGTAGATTTTCGAGGTGATCCGGACATGGTTCTTCCACAGGGAGAACAATGGGATGACAGAGGTACTTTATTTTTCACAAGTTTTCAAATTATGCATTTTTTTTGTTTTTTATATATATCGTCTCAAAACTGACAGTAAAATTTTCAAAATGCAGATGTTGGTCCACAGCGCCCAGCCAACCTCCGGCCTTTTGAGAGAAGACATCCAGTTGCACCAGTACCGGCCCCACAGGACGCGGCGGCTGCAGAGGTACTAGCTGAGTTGGAGCATGATCTAGAGCGTCTGATGGCGGATATGCCTGAGACTACTATGGATGATATTCCTATCAGACTTCAGCGCTATGTAGTCGCGGTCCCTGGACCGTTTAGGAGATTTTTGCGTAAGGTAGCCCGTGCAGTGGTGTCGTATAGGGAGCACCACCAGTGATTGGCTAGTCACTTTGTAGACACACGTGACATTTTTGACTTTTTGTACTTTATCATTTTTGCTGATCATAAGGTGTTTTTCAACCTATGATCGAAGACGATGTATATTTTTTGACACACTCCTATCTATATATATATCACTATTACCGGCTTATCTTGTTTAACATGTATGATGAAATGTTTTTAAATTTACTTGCATGATTATCGTAAATGTTTGTCCAACACTCGAGAAGCAATTGCATCTGCTAATGTATTTAAAGACCTTGGAATATGTTGATATTCAATGTAATCAAATTCACGTTCCAAGAGACGCACTCTCAAAAACAACCTTAATAACACAGGATTTCTAATGGCATAAACTCTATTAAGCTGTAATACAACAAGTTCAGAATCTAACCTCACTATCAAACGTCGAATTCCAAATGAAATAGATTCGGATAATAATTCAACCACTGCACTGTATTCTGCAATGTTGTTCATTGTTTGACCGAGGCTTACCCCATGCATAGAAACTAACTCGTCAGAGGGTGAATAGATAACCCAAGCTGCGGAAGAGATATTCCATGTACTACGACAAGCACCATCAGCAAATCCAATGTATGTTTGGAGAGGCATCGACATCTGCAATATCAAGAGTAAAACCAAGATAAGCCAGAATAACGACGAAAAAACACACTCGCTAAGCTAAGCACACTGACTAACTAACAAACATACTAGCTAGAAAGAAAACCTAACCTAACTAAAACTTCTCCATACCCACCATTTAAGCATAATACCTCTTTAAGTAAAGTCCATTTCTGGGTTTACCCAAAGAGTCCCCATCAAAATCTACCAGCTCATAAGCCCCTTTTGCTAGCTTTCGCTTTACAATATAGGGTCCATGCCACATAGGAACGAATTTTCCAGCACCTAGCTTATCGTTAGCTTGATCATATAAAAGCACTAGGTCTCCCTCCGAAAAACTTCGAGGGGTCACATTTCTATCATACTGAGCTTTCATTCGCTTTGCGTGAGTCTCGATTGCCAATGCAGTGTCACGTCGAGTCTCATCTAATTTAGCTAAGTACAATAAACGTTTCTCCTCTTCGGAAGTAGCTGGGAGTAATTCGACAGCCATTTGAAGTGATGGGATTTCGCATTCAATGGGTAACACAGCTTCCAAGCCAGGTGGTCAGCTCGATGTAATGAATGAGCAGGCAAATCATCGAGATACGGTTGCACAATGTGCTTGATGTCATGAAATGCATAAGACATCGCCCGTTGAAAAGTGGCCCCGGCATTCTTAAGCCCAAAAGGTAATTTGCAATAAGCAAATGTCCCCTATGGACAAATGAATGCCGTTTTTGGTTGGTCGGCAGGTAGAATATTGATTTGATTATAGCCCGAAAAACCATCCATGAAGGAAAACATTTCACTTCCGGCACAATCATCAATAATTTGATCGATATAAGGCGTAGGATAGTTGTCTTTTGGACAAACTCAATTGATATCCCTATAGTCGATACAGATTCTTATTGTTCCTTGTTTCTTATTGACCGGAACAATATTCGATACCCAATCCGTTAACGGGATCAGATAAATGAAACCTGCTTTCAACAGCTTTTCGACTTCTGCTTTAATCGCAGCCGCTTTTCGAGGGTGAATCTGACGCAACCGTTGCCGGACGGGTTTAGCATCCGGGTAGGTTTTTATTTCAGGAACAACAATGGCAGGATCGATTCCCGGCATTTCCTCGTAAGACCAGGCAAACACATCGCGGAATTCTTGGAATAGGGCCTTGTAAGTTTGGATTTCATTGTCTGTACATGCGGCACCTATATGAATGTTCTCCTCAATTCCGGGCTTCACTGAAATATCAATGGGAATAGTACGAGAAATATTCCCTAAATTCAACTCTGAATCAGAATGTTTCGTTGGATCCTGAGCGTCTTTGATATATTCAGCGGTAAAGATAGATGAAAAATCATTTTCAAATGCTTCATCCTTAGGTAAAAACGAAGATCTGTGATGGAGATCCTCCCATGGTAGATCGTCTACACTTAGGATTTCGCGAAGTTGTTCGTCAGATGACACGACTTCGGGAAACGCTATCCGTTCTAAGGTTGAGGTGAAAAGTGATTCTTCACTGAACACATTCATTTGGTCGATCTCGGTTGAATGAGAGTTGGTAAAAGACATGAGAGCTTCATAAGAAATTTCATATGGACTCAAGGGCATAGCATCACCGAATGAGTCTATCTCAGAGTCAGATGGGACAATCCAAGGATCATCATAAATAATGTTTTCTGATGTCATCATATGAATTGTTGCAAATGAAGGTTCTACGCTGAGTGGAGGGAGAGGAAAAGTTCCCAGTAAACCGGAATCCTTAACTAAACCTACACCAACGTCCCTATAAGGGATTGTCGTCTTACCGACATGCTGGATACTCTCTGAAGAGGCTGGGTCGGATGAAAAGTATGTTAGCTGATCAATAGTCACGATCTTACCGTTATGTGGAAATTTAATTACTCTGAAGACCGATGAAACGACCGCCGTCATAGCATATGACCAACTTCGACCCAAAAGAAGGTTGTAGTCTAGAGGGGCATCAACCACTTCCACATCCAGACTAACAGTTTTACCTTCTACCCCTATAGGCAATTCCTGTAGAATACCAAACGGACGGAACCCACGGCCATCAAAGGCCTTAAGGATGGTGGGGGATTGGTTCAACGAAGGAGAACCAAGGGATCTCCAACATTGAATCGACATAATACACGTAGAAGCTCCCTCATCAATCACAGTCCTATGAATAGGCCTGTTTTTTACTATCACTGGAATTTGGAAAGCCATTTGATGGGGGAGACACGGTGTACTATTTTCTAGATCGAAGATTATTAGATTCGGGTCCTGAACATCAACAGCTCCTATAGCCGACAAAAGCAATTTTCGTTGTGCTGGGCATGATTGCAGCACTTCTAACGCCGACATTGCTGAGGGTGAAACAACTAAGTCCTCAACAATGTTGTAATTCTGGGACGCTCTCGCATGTGGATTGAAAGCAGACCTTCGAAGTACACCCTTGGCGGGCGGTTTAATTACTAAGTCCGGGTTAGGTTTCTCGATCTGTAGTGGATCGGAACCAGGAGCTGAGGTTGATGGGTTAGAGTGAGAAGATTCTGCTTCCTTACCATCAACAGGATTCTTACTACCATAATCTTGCGATCGAGTCACAATCCTCACATGAGACATCATCAAAATGGGTTCTTCACTGGCATTCGAGGAAGAACCTATCATCTTATTCTCTTGCTCCGGAAATGGATTTTTTAACACAGCAGGAGTGGGAGAACCTTTGACTATTTTCACAACCTCAGCCCGATGAGGGCAATCTCTCGTAAAATGATCCTCTTCACAAATAAGACAAGGATATCGAGGTTTGCGCTTTTCGTCATTGGTTTCCGACTTTTCGGTTTTCTCCTTCGGAGCCTTGTCTGCTTTAGCCTTCTTCTTTCCTTTCTTCTTTCCGCCGTTTTTTGATTTGGCCGTAGATGACTCTACAGCGTGAATATCGGCGGTAAGTTCAGGAGAAGACTCTCCTGTCGGGGAATCGGGCAAAGTGATAATAGGAGTAGTTGAAGCCTTGGAAGACTTCTTCTTGCTCTTTGTATTCACGATACCTATCATACCATCAGCGGCATGAGATCCCGAAGGAGCAGCAGCGATTTGATTCGACTTTGGAAGATCCAGAATCTTCTCGTGTAATGTACCCGACTGAGTGTAAACTAAGTCAAGGTATTGCGCCTGAGCAATGACTTGCTCCTCAGTAACTACTCCGGCCTTAGCTACATCTTCAGTAATCCTTGGTAATAATGATTTAACAAACCATTCAGCTAAGATTTGGTCCGGGATAAAAACTTTCACTAGCCTTCTTCGACGTCTCCACTCATGAATGTGATCGGAAATATACGTGGAGGTTGATTGTTTTAGTGAAGTTAATAACTCCGTGCCGTTATCGTATCTAACCGGCAACTGAAAGTGAGTTAAGAACGAGGTAGCTAACTGGCTAAAATTGTAAAAAGAGGCCCGTGGTAACTCAATGTACCACTTGGCCGCGAGACCAATGAGTGTACGCTGGAAAAGACGTAAGCGGATCGAATCATCCGAGATAGAATTTGAAGCACACCAGAGGTGGTAAGTCATCACGTGATTGGACGGATCCTCTCCAGACTTACCTTCGAACTTGGGTATATCGCTGGGCAACTTATTTGGCATTGACGGCCAGAACGGAAGATATTGAATTGGATCGTTCGTTAGGCGCGTCAAGTCTGGTAAATCCAAAGTTGCGATAAACGGTAACTGCCGGTTAGGATCTCTAAAACTCTGGGTCACAATACCGGCCCCAGGAGGAGGATATCCAGGATAACTAGGAACAGGAGTCGCATTTGGGATATTATATCCTCCTGGAAAACCAGGATTAACCGGACCGTACTGGGGTTGTTGAGGTTGTTGATAAGTGTACCCAGGATACGGTTGATACTGGTAAACCGGTTGTTGGACAGCTTGTCCAGGTTGGTACTGTCCCTGGTACGGAGGTTGAACAAATTGAGGTTGAGTAGTGACAACTGTACTTATACCAGGCTGGCCTACAGGCATCTGGACCGTGGTTTGAATCGTAGATCCAGACAACGGTAAAGATGTCTGAGGAGTGGTTACAGAGACAGTAGAAACCGGAGCCGTCGATACTCCAGAAGTAAGTATGGTAGATGTGGCGGTAGTTGCAGCAGCCGTTTGAGATGGAGTACTAGGTGCAATTGGCGGCTGAGTAACTACCGAAGTTACAGAAGTTTGAACACTTGACTGGACAGGTTGCGGTTGCTGGGGTGGACCAGAAACTACGGGTTGTCCAGCTTGAGGCACCGACTGTATACTTGGCTGCAACATCTGTTGACCCTGTGACGGATCCCACACTAACATTCCAGGGTATTGACCCGTAACAGGTTGAGGATACTGAGATCCATAGCCGGATTGAGGATAGGATTGATAACTGTAAGGTGCAGTTCCCATACCTTGACCATATGATTGACCTTGAGGTGGTTGATAACCTTGACCTGAGTATTGACCTTGAGGTTGATAACCTTGAGGTAAATACGGGTACTGGGGTTGACCTTGACCTTGAGGTTGGTACCCTTGAGGTTGATACCCTTGGGGTTGATACCCTTGGGGTTGCCATCCTTGAGGTTGATATTGATACTGAGCTTGACCTTGGGGTACATATTGAGGCTGGGGTTGACCTTGAGGCATGTATTGCGCCATAGGCGCGTACTGACCTTGAGGTTGCCCCCCAGACACAAATGATGTACCTTGAGGTTGCCCCCCAGGCGGTAATTGGCCACCTTGAGGTTGGGAAACGGGAACTGAACCTGACATCATGTAAATGTCTCCTACACCCAATGGTATATTACCACTGTTTCCAACTAATAACCCTTGATCAACGGGTTGAGGAGATGCCCCCGCAAAGGTACCAGAAAGAGATTGATACCCAGTGGGAACAGAAGGACCGTCGTGTAAGAAAGATTCAGGACTTTGTGTAAACACGGACGACTGACCAGACATATTTACAGGAGTATGAATACCTCCAGGTGGAAAAGGAGTACGAGGTGTGGAAAAACCTAGCCCAAAGTTGTCTAAATAATTGGTTAACGAAAGGTACCAAGTAGTACTTCTAGGAGGACTGTAAAAGATAGATTCACGCTCTCTTAGATCAATAGTAAGTTGATCTTCAAGGTTAGAGACGCCTATTTCTTCCTCTGGAGCAAGTTCTTCAATAGCAATCAAACCAGTAGGAAGATTTTCGGTGATAATTCTTTCTATTCTCGGTGAATCAGGAACACTAGAAGTCGGAGTAACAGGTTCAGATATTTCTGGTTCTTCGCCTGTATCACTAGCAGACGAAAAACTACCAACAAGCTCAGAAACTGTAACAGCTTCGGGATTATAACCTGTCTCTAAACTTTGGTAATCTGGATGGACCACCAAGGAAGATTCTCCTTCTTCAGGTGAACCTACTCTACTGCCACTAGGAGGAGTTACAAGGACCTTCAACCCTTCGTACTGACCCAGAACGTCTTCAGGAGATCCACCCTGCGATCTACGGAGTTTTCTTAACAAATCTGTTCCGGTAACAATTTCAGGTGACTTGCCCCGAAGTCTACGGGACTGTCTCGGTAATTCCGCCACAGCTAAAAACTTTTAACTACTACACACGAAAACAAAATAAAATTTCAAATCAAACCACCTAAAGTCTCTAAAGAACCAAACAAATTTGAATCACACGCCTAAAGAATCTAGGGCGTCAAACCAAACACAAACAGTAGCCTTCCAGACCGAAAGCGCTAGTTGGTGATGAAGCCCAACCTCGCTGGATTCAGTACAGAAGTGGCGGGTGGAACAGTTACCCCGGCAACCTGCTTAATGAATAGACTGGACCAAGTTCCTCCACTTTAACCGTCTCGAGTGAAGTGAACCCCCAGAAAATCCAAGTGAGTCTAGCCGACGTCTGCTCCAGGTACAGTGGGATCTTCCCTCCACCGTCACCTCGGTAGAATCCTAAAGATAATGGTCACTAAGGTTACCAACCGCAACAAATGCACCTGGGGGAACAGTCTAAACTCCGACAGCACGCAAGGGCAGAGTAGCAAGCTCAATCCCCTTGCCGGCTCCTTGACAATAATCCAAGGTTTACCGACAAGTGACCCCTGGCTCCTCGACAATGGTTAATCCGAGGTTTACCGTTTGTAATACGTGCGTGTCTGGCGTCGTTCCCAACGAGGGGGGATTGATCCCCTCACTGGTTCGGACACGAGCTCGTGCTTCTCCTTTAAGAGGAGCTTTCCCAGAGTACAAGTGAGACAATTGGATTTATTCTATCACAAGATAAGCTACTTGTTTGGTTTTGTTGTCTTGGAGAGTTAATTACTCACCTACTCCAAGACACTAGCCTGATCTAAATTGGTGTTTCAAAGCCCTAGTAAATAAAAGTTACTACGTTGATTTTACTTTAAGCGTTAATTTTATGGTTTTTCTTTAAAGACAAAAGGTAGTGGAAGTGAAACCAATGGTGTGTAGACTCGACTCAAACCACTACAAAGATGCACCTAAGATGATTTACGTTACTTTGCTTTTTCAATGAAATTCTTAACTAAGAGAGTTGAGAGATGCAAATTTTATAGAGAACCACTTCCTTAGAAAAGACAATCAAAGAAACAATTCTCTTTATCTTTTCAAGCATACAAACATGACCACTCCTTACGTGCATGAAAAAAACTCTTTTTCTTTCAAAACTTTTCAAATCTACTTGAAACAAAACTTTTCAAAGGAGATGTTTTTGTATTTTCTCTTTTTAATAAAGCATATAAACCTATCTTAACAAAAAACAATTTCAAAAGCTATAAAATCTATGAAAACTTGACTCACAAGCAAATCAAAAGAGAAATTACTCTAAGCAAACCTAACAAGGCAAAAGCTCACAAAGATGATTCTAGGTTGTTTTACTTGATCAAAATCAAATCAAGGACCAGCTAATGCAGAATCAAAAGACTAGTCAGAACAAAACTCAAATCTTTTTGTTCTTTTTGTAAAATGGAATTCAAGACTTAATCAACAAGTACTTCGAAATTTGCCCAAAGAAACAACTCAATGGTAAGTTGCTCTCATAGGTAGACTTTGTGACAGGTCTGACTTCTTAGAATGCTGACAAAACCAGGGAGATCTAAGGCTTGACAACTTCTACCGCCAAAGTCACTACAAGACCTACTCAAAAATCAAACCCTAGGGCTTACACTTCGATGAAATCCACTAAAACACTCAATGCTATCGAAACAAGTTCAGGTGAAGATCTTTGACAAGGGACTAATGAATCTGGGCAGTAAAAACTAAGAAAAAACAAAATCTAAGAGCAAAAATGCAAAAAATGGAATTTTCTCAAATTTTAGCAGGGGACACAGGCAACCCGTTAGCACAGGTGCGGGCCCGCTCTGTGCACACAGCAAAAGTGCGTCCAGGGACGCACTGTGCAGCACTCAGAGGGTGCGTCCTACTGAAAAACTCAAGAAAAACCAAAATGAAACTAATCCTAAGCTAACCCACCCAAAGACAAAGTCACAGAGCCAAAACTAGAAAAATAAACCAATTTTCTCAGAGCAAAGTTCACACAAAGGAAAAGACTTTTCTCATCAATGGAATCCCCAGCGGAGTCGCCAATTTGTCACACGGAATCAGTCAATAGTGCGGACACAACTGACCTTCCTAGAAGTCTAAGACATTCTAATGACAAACAAAACAAACTAGAGCTATCCTTCTCTAAACATGCATTATGATATGAGAAATCAAGTGTTTTGTTCTTACCTTTGTCCAAACGCTGTTGTAGAAGTCCAAGCTTTGTTGATCTGGATGAGCTCCTCCCTTTCTCCAAAACCTGCAATCACCAACAGTCAAACCATTAAATAGCACCTGATTATAACATAAAACAAAGCATATTCAACATATAGACCAAGGAGTACATGAAATAACTCATAAACAACAAGTTATTGAGAAGAATGGACTAATTTGCATTAAAGGTAATCAAAAGGAACCATTACAACCTGAGCCTTGGTGTTGTGCAAGCTCCTTCCAGGGTCCACAAGAGTTCTCCTTTACTTTGACAAAGCTCACCCACTTCCAAATAGAACAAGTAAAGATGGCAATCTCTCCTCACAAGCTTCTAAATGGGAGTCCTAATTCCTGCAGCATTTACCCTTAGAAATGTATAGCTTTCAACCTCCCCTCCTTCTGGCCCAATGCCTGTATTTATAGTGTTCAAGAGGAAGTTAATCAGGTCCACCATCAATGGGATAATCCCCTCTTTGGATGGGATAGCTCCCCTATTGATGGGATAAGTTCCTCTTTGGTAGGAGTGCATGAACCATCTGGAGGCGCTCAATACACGTCGAACAACCTTCTAGAATGCTCTAGAAATAACCACAAGTGACTTTTTAAAGATGAAACTTGCGCATTTTAACCTTTTCAGGGGGACGCACCTCCACCTTTACATACAGAGCGTCCAAAGATGCAGCTTTTGTGAACCTTGGGTGCGTCCCCGCAGGTAAGGTTGAGAGAACCTGCGTCCCCAGAGATAAATACATTTAGAAAGACTTTCTCTCTTTTTTGGAGTTTGACATGGAGAGCAGAGGCATAAGACTTGCCTAAGAGGGTAGTATGACTGTTGATAGAGTCATCCTAACTGTAAATAGTCATGGTGACATTTTTTAGTGTAACACTAACCCCATTGACCTTGACACCAATCTCCTAATTCATCAGGAAAACATCTCTCCAAACCAACCCATACATGATCCCCCTCTTATCTTATCTTGATTGATGTCAAAGGCACCTTTCCCTCTCATTAGAGTCAATCAATTTCCAAAAGTCGACATAAAACATCTGACCCTCCTCTCCTCTCTCATCCTACAATGGTTCACACCATAGCTTCCTAAACTCCCTCCTGGTCCCTTTGTCTAAGTCCTCTCTTCTCACTTGTCCCAAAGGAAATTTATAAATGTCCTTAGGGAAAGCCCTAATCAAAATGACCTCATAATTGAATCCCTCTTTGAGTTATCCCCTAATATTTCTTTGGAATATGCCCAATTCCTTTCCTTTAACCTTCCCAACCTACCCTTTTTCAATAAATGAAAGGTTAATGTAGTGAATCTGTTCTTTATTGAGATTTGCTACAATGACTTCAAGATCAAATGAGGCACTGTAATGTCATAACAACTCATGTATGTCATTCCCTTAGTACTATGCACCTTTCAACCACTAGGACAATCTAAAGTTTTAAAAATATAAGACAAGACCTCTCAAAGTCATTGAAATTCCCTAATCCCTTGGCGTCAAGATAATGAATACGCATTTCTCATTTCTCCCATGAGACTTGAAGTAAAACATCCTCCATGGCCACCCTTCCAATTTTTATTTCTCCCATGAGATTTGAAGTATAACAGGCTCCATGGCGACCCTTGGATGCAATGACAATGATTATATATACCTTTAAGGAAGAGAACTTGTTTTTTCATGAGGGGACAACTTATTTTATTTTTATTATCTCATTCCCTTTTCTCACCTTCCAAATATCACTTCCAAGGCCTATCCCTTGTCTCTTTAGTCTAGTATCCTATCTTATTTGAAGTTTGCTTCCTCTCCTTATTACTCAAAAGTTTGCATGACTAGGTTAGACTTTTTTTTTTTTTTCACTTCTGGTTCACGGATACCATGGTCAGTGGTCCGCTACGTCCAGGATCGGAAGTCTCTAGGGTGAACCCCACCCGAAGGGGGTCACACCCCTCGGCCATCACAGACCTAACCCCAAGAGCTTTCGGGTTTCGACCCTGTGACCTCCCATTGGCGAGGCCCCGGCTTGACCGATTGAGCTAACCCTTGGGGCTATACTAGGTTAGACTTATCAAGCCTTACTTTTATTTTTATTTCAATACATGATTATCCTTAAGAGAACTCCCCATGGGCTTCCCACTTTGTCACATCTGTGTTATTCTCAACTAGCTTGGGGATCTTTAACTCTCCATCTCCTATCCCTCATTCCCTTATCATATAAACACTTGAGGTAGGTCTCTCCCCTATCATCAATATTTCACCAATGCCCTAATACAATTTTTCTTATCTGCAAGTGCCTTCAATAAGGATATAACAAGTCAAATTAAACCTTGACTTGAATAAGACTTTTATAAGGCCAACTTTGCCCTCTAGTATCTAATATTAATGGCTATATTAAGGGTTGATGGTGTTGTACTTCTCCTATGCTTCCCTTGTTACTCTCCTTGACAACTCGATCCTGCTCAAGATAATCTATTTTCCTTCCATCTCTCCAAATTCTTGGTCATTTTTCTACTTTTGTCATTTGGTTGGTCTCCTCATGGATCATTATCTTGAGTAGGGCCAAATTAAGAAGATATAATCCTAATCAAAAACCATGCTTCTCCTGTAAGACATTGAGTCTTAAGTGGTCAATTGTATCTACATGGCCACTTTTTGGATCATACTAATAACAACTTTTACTCTCTCTGCTCTTTTGTCCTCACTAGTCTAGCCTAGAATAGTCACCTCTCTTCTCTTCACTCAATAAGGCCACCCTAGTGTTTCCACCTCCCTTCTCTTTCCATTTATACATCTAATCGATCACCTTCACCTTCTGCATCCTTGATTACTAATAAGTGCCTATCTAGAATAGGGAGTGCATTATGTGGTTCAACCCCATACTAGGTTCATGTGTAACTTGCCCAATGACAAAATAATACCTCTCAATTATTACATTAATGTGATGAACATTTCCTTGTAATACCCTTCACATTATCATAAATGTGGGGCCTTGTTAGGATGTCTAACACTTAGGTGGGGTCCTTGGATTCTTTTTATCCCTTGTTCACCAAGTTTGACTCATTTTGGACACTTTCCTAGGTAATTTCTACATTTATGGATCTAACTATGGGTGAAAACCTCCTATTAGACCATAGTTACTTAGAATACCTCATTTTGGTCTCATGGGAATCCAAATATATTTTGGACTTGTTATTTATGGGGTCAAGTGAGTTAAACCTCAGTATCCCTTACTAATTTTTAAGCAAGTAGTGTACCACAAACTCCTTGGAGGTGACATGCTTGTAATTCATGGCATGCACAATAAAGCATGAATTTAGTGGTAAAAACCTACAATATAATCTTACCAAAACTACACCTCCAAGTCAAAATTTAATTTTTACCAAATCTACACCTTCAAGTCAACATATAATCTTTAACAAATCTACGCCATCAAGTCAACATAGATGGTACAATTATTCAATATGAGATCGCTCAACAATACACCTACAAAAGGAGTTTGGTTCTACTATGTAAATTCTTTTTATGTGAAAAATAATACCACATTGGTTGAGAGATCACATCAACGATAAAAACATTAATACATACCATGATCTTTCTACACTAAAAATTGGCATGGGAATAACTGTAACGTAGTGTTGCCTTTTACTAACATAAATTGATTGAGATGTGACTATGCTTTTCAAGACTTTAAACTTCAAAGAAAATTTTAATATATAATTTAAAATTTATACTTTTTGTTTCTACACAACAAACTATTAAACATTAAATAACCCTATCATAAATATTAATAACCTATAATTTGATATTATGTAGAATTCTAAACACAATAGTAAACCCACTGCGCCCTAAGGTGAGTGGCTTATATACCATATGTGATCTTAGGATATGCCGTTTGCTCATGATTTTACTACGAGACTAATTTATTACTAAAAAAATGGTTAGTTTATTAGTTCAAGAAGATTAAAAGATAACATACCAAATCCAATTCATGGTAGAGTGATCGTATTTGTGGTGAATTATGTTGATGGTCGTGTCTAAACTATTACGACGAGAAAGCTATAGGACAGGTTGAATTCCAACAGAGACGTGAGACTCGTAAATTTATTAGGTATTCCTCCACTAAAATGATTTTCATTGAGCTCGAGTCTTCAATCACATCAAATTCCCCAGCAAAAGAGGTATTGGTGCTGAGATTATTTTGACTTAAGAGGGTATCGCTCCACTCAGTGAATTGTGTGACATAACCAGTTGTTGCATACAGTGTCGATCACCTGCTTTCAAAGGTATTGAGCCCCTAAATTTGTTTCGATACAAGTCCACCATCTCTAAATTCCCGCTCTTTATGGAGAATACTGCAACTCTAGGCCCCGTGAGGTGATTTAAATGGTGGTCTACATTGTTGAGGTTTTGCAAGTTGTCCGTCTTCTCTGGTGACCACAATGAATTCCTCCCACATACATTAAAATTAAATCATACCAAGCCTTTATAAACCTCATAAACACTCATTCCTACAAAATTACTAAACGACGCCTCTAACTAGCAAAGTTCCCACATTGCAACAAATCACATATCGAGTCGCCGACCAATTTACGACTCTAGGGATGCCATGTGCCAACCAACTTATACACATCAATTGTCAACCTACTTCCAAGTGGCACGAGATCCACTTCCCAGATCAAGGGCTCAAGCTCGGGGAAAATTTGGTCGTCCGTTCTACACAATCTCAGTGGTTTGATTAAAGCAATCTTGACCATCAAATATGAGAAATTGTGCGCATCCAATTTGATCTTGGTCCTCTAATTTGGACAATCTCAGTCATTTGATCAAAATGATATTTTATCGTAAAATCTGAGATCTTGACCCTCCAATCTAGACAATCTCGGGCATTCAATCAAAGCAATCGTGACCGTCAAATCTAAAAAATTGAAGCCATTCGATCTAATAAATTGTGGCCCTTAGATTTGGGCGATCTTGACCCTCGAATCTAGAAAACCTTAGTAGTTCGACAAAGCAATCTGGACCGTCAGATTTGGAAATTGCAGATGTTGGATTTGAGTGACCTTGGCCATCTAATAAAGAGAATCATGGTCATTCGATTAAAGCAATCTTGACTGTCAGATATGGGCGATGTTGCTCGTCGGATCTCGGTTGTTCAATCAAAGAAATTTAGACTGTCAAATATGACAAATCTTGGCCATCCAATCTAGTAAAGTGTGGTTGTTAGATCTCAGCGATCTTGGCTATCTAATTTGAGAAATTGTAGCCGTCAGATCTAGGCCATTCGACCCATCCAACTTGAGCAATCATGGTCGTCATATCTGGTAGATGTTAGTCATCCAATTTGAGCGATCACGCCCATCAAATATGACAAATCATGGTTGTTACATCTGAGAGATCTTGGCCATCCGATTTGAGAAATTGTAGTCATCGGATCTGGGCCATTCTAGCCATCAGATCTGGGCCATTCTAGCCATCTAATTTGCACAATCATGGCCATCAAATATGAGTGATCATAGTGGTCAGATCTTGTAGATCTTGGTCGTCTGATCTGGGAAATCATGGTTGTAGATATGGGGGATCTCAGCTATCAGATTTGAGAAATTGTAGCCGTCAAATCTAGGCCATTTTGGTCATCCAATCTAGGCAATCATGGTTGTCAAATCTGGTAGACCTTGGTTGTCCAATTTGAGCAATCACAACGATTAGATCTAGTATATCTTGGCCATCCGATTTGAGGAATTATAGCCATCAGATTTGGGCCATTATGGCCGCCTGATCTAGGAAATTGTGACCGTGAAATTTGGTAGATATTGGCCATACAAATTAAGCGATCACAACTATCAAATCTGGAAAATCTTGGCCGTCCGATCTGGTAAATTGTGGCCATTAGATCTTGACAATCTTGGTCTTTTGATTTGAGAAATTGTCACCACCAGATCTAGCCATCCGATTTGGGCAATCATGGTTGTCAAATTTTGTAAATCTTGTTTGTCCAATTTGAGAGATCACAGCTGTCAAATCTTGTAGATGTTGGTCATCCGATCTAGAAAATTTGGCCGTAAGATCTAGATCTTTCTGGCCATACGATCTCAGAAATCGTGGTTGTGAGATTTAGTAGATATTGGTCACCCGAACTGGGTGGTTTTGGCCATCATCCGTAAGCCTTTCTAGTCGTGAAATTTGGGACATATGGGCCTGCCAAGTGGCGTAAGATCAAGAGTGCCTAATCTAGGACTCTGATGGGCGTAGCGCTTGCTTATTTTTTCAGTCCTCATCTTAGCGTAGCATAGTGCAACGCTTTTGACAGTACAGGTATACTGCATACGACTCTTCAATGTGAATCCATTTCAATTGTATGGTTTCCTCCCTGCAACAACTTCAAACCTTTCCTTTCTTCTAAAGGAATGTGTATATTTTTTAAGCTTATGCTACAATGTATTTATAGAGATAAAAGTAGTAAGACTTAATGCAGTGATGAGCGAAGAGCAGCATGCGTGCTTGTTTATTGTATTATCTCAATAGCTCGAAGAGACGTACACATCAATCTTTTTAAATGAATAAAAAATTAATTTGACCATCTATTTAGGATTTAAAAAATAATTAAAACACATTTTCATTTTTAAATATTAATTTATAAGCTTATTAATGCAAGTCTTTTTTCTTATTTCGTAATACATTATTGGTTGCAACCCTATATCTCAACTCTATTAACACTTTTTGTCATTTTAATACATGTTTAAATCTCAACTCTATTAATACTTTTTATCATTTTAATAAATGTTTAACCATTTAAAGAATAAATAATATTGATATTTGAAACTTTTACTTTATAGACTTTTCTTTTTGTAAGGTTAATATGGATTATGAATTTATTGTAACTTAATTTGGAACAACTTAGGATAGATACATTATTGGGTAGAACAAACGAGTAGCCTAAGATATTTATTGTTGGTTAGAACAAACTTAAAATTCGCTGAGACAAAATTGATACAAAGAATAAGTTTTTTTTTTCCATCGAAAGAATATTAAACTTTTGATTCACATTTTATCTCCTTTTCTAACAATGGATCTGTACTATGGAGAAAAAAATCAATTCATTGTAATTTAAATATAGATCTGTATTGTGGAAGAAGTCTTCATTTTATTATAATTTAAAGATGGATTTGTATGGTGGAAAAAATTTCATTTCATTATAATTTAAAGTTTGCAAATAACTTGTACAAGATTGATTTAACTACAATTTTAATTGATACTTTTTAAAGTTCTTTTCTTGAACTGAACCTCAATTTTAACTACATTGTAATATACAATTCAAGATAATGTATATAGTTTTTTTCTTTTTTGTACAATTTGATTCAATTGTAATATGCAATCACTTTCCACTTCACAACAAATGTATTCATTATATACTCTAATCACAGTTCTCAAAGAAATGCAATATTTTAGCACTCAAGGTACAACTATGTATAAATTTTAAAGAGACGAATAAAATCATTTCCAAACACAATTTATCATGTGGACTTTTCAATCCAAAGCAAAAGCTTTCATTCATAATATCCAAAATTTTGATCACAATTCTCAAAAAAATAGAAGATTGTAAAACCAAAGGATAGTGTTATGTATAAGTCAATCAATAAAAATATAAGATTGTAAAACCAAAGGATAGTGTTATGTATAAGTCAATCAATTTATCATGTGGACTTTCCAATCCAACGCAAAGGCATTCATTCATAATAACCAAAATCTCTATCACAATTATCAGAAATTAAGGTAAAATCTAAAACTCAAAATACAATTTATCATTTGAAATTTGTGATATATTAAATCACTAAGAGAAAAGAACTACAATGCATTCATTCATAATGCCCATAATACCCAAAATTTCATTCACCTAGAGGTAATGCCATGAATAAATCAATTATCTGATAATTTAAAGCAAAAACTAAACCATAATTTGTAATATGTTAAATCTATTAAAAGAAAGAATCACAATTTACAACTAACATCTTTAATTTATCTACCAACCAAATTAGAAATCATTAATTTACCAACCCATCAATCAATGTCAACATTTCAAAATTGAAAAATCATTTTAATTACACAAATCTAAACTCATCTACTAGCCCTCTAATTACACATTGCTCCAATTATGAAATTATGATAACATATTAGTAATTTCCACATCCCATTTTATTGCATCATATTGCATGAATACAATATATATGAACATAGTGTCATATAAGCAAAAAAAACCGCCTTTGTTAGCTTTTGTGTTTTGCTGGAGAACTTTGTTAACTTAGCTTTTGTGTTTTGCTGGAGGCTTTGTTCTTTATTTAACTTGAACCACCATCCATACTTTCATCATTTGCACTCCTGAAAGGGGACCACCTTCCATACTTTTTCACTCCATATTATCCATTTCTTACGGGGATTCCAGTACAGATCAAATTTGACTGGCCAAACCCAAAATTTATTGGTCAATGGCTTCCCTATGTGCCACTAGTTGATCTTGCAATAATTTGACTCGCCAAACCCAAAATGTATTGGTCAATAGCTTCCCTGTGTGCCGCCCTTCGATCTTGCAATAATTGGATTCTTTGTGCTACTAGTTGATCTTTCAATAGCCAGATTGTCCCTGCATTTGTTTTACCTCTGTTCCTGCACTGCCACTATTCGGTATTCATATATCATTGCCTTCTTGCTGGTCACATAGGAAATGACATGTGACCTTGAATTTACGCAGCAATTATGACAAATATCATGTTGGATTCTTTCTGCCGCTAATTGATCTTTCAACAAGGAAATGGCATGTGACCTTGAATTTACACAACAATTATGACAAATATCGTGTTGGATTCTTTGTGCCGCTAGTTGATCTTTCAACAGTCAAATTATCCTGCATTTCTTTTACCTCTGTTCCTTCACTGCCACTATTCGGTTTTCATATAACATTGCCTTCTTGCTGGTCACATAGGAAATGACATGTGACCTCGAATTTACACAGCAATTATGAGAAATATCATGCCCCAACAAGGATGGCTTCTCACTATTCTATATATTAATCCAGTTCTTCACAAGTAGGCTTTATCCTGAAAACCAATATAATAATTAAATTACACTAAGAAAAGTGTTATATAATAATTAAATTACACTAAGAAAAGTGTTGGTGCATATTGCAAATAATTGCAAGCATTGGTCCTTGGTTTACAAGGAATTTCAAATAGACTTTCTTTAACACCGATTTACGCTTTTCCAATTTATATTTTTCCTTTAACCTTGATTTCCTCTAGAAAGGAAGCCTAAACCTACCTGATGGCTCATGAGAAAAGCTAGCACTATTATACAACATCAATTAACACTGGCTTGTCGAGATAGCATTAAAATGTCCACAAGGGAAAGACGCAGGTTATTACAACCTTCGCTCGTTTTCCCACCTTCATCGACGACTGCTCATCAGGTGGTGTCCTGCAAGTTCACTCAGCATATCCATCTGGAGCTGGACAGCCATAAAAAAACAAAGAATAAGTGATTTAAGATAACTCGAAGAGGTCATTAAGAGCTCTATAGTTGACTCCCATTTCCTTTTCAGAAGCCCCTGTTGGACCGTTGTGGATTTTAAGAAGTCGAAGTCCAAAATGTCAGGCCAGGTTACCTGACTCCCTTTCCTTTTCAGAAGCACCTGTTGGACCGCTCTGAATTTTAAGAAGTCGAAGTCCAAAATGTCAGGCCAGGTTACCTGACACCCATTTCCTTTTTCAGAAGCACCTGTTGGATCGCTCCGAATTTTAAGAAGTCGAAGTCCAAAATGTCAGGCCAGGTTACCTGACTCCCATTTCCTTTCTAGAAGCACCTGTTGGACCGCTCCAAATTTTAAGAAATCGAAGTCCAAAATGAATTTTAAGAAGTCGAAGTCCAAAATGTCAAGCCAGGTTACCTGACTCCCATTTCCTTTCTAGAAGCACCTGTTGGACCGCTCTCAATTTTAAGAAGTCAAAGTCCAAAATGTCAGGTCAGGTTACCTTGAGAAAGATCTAAAAATTAATCTATTTGTTAAGAGCGAAAAGGTGCTTTCTCATTTGAGCCATTTTAGATATACATTTTTGGGAAATATCTAAAAATTATTAATTAAGAACCAGAAGCTGATTTCTCATCTAAGAAATTTTAGATATATATTTTTGGTAACCGCCTAATTTTTAGAACAAAATCCTTAGAAGAAATATACTGACCATGGTGTGGGTCTTTCCAGATCCTGTTTGACCATATGCAAAAATGCAGACATTATAACCAGTCATTACAGATCGGATCAATGGCTGTGTATCCATGTAAATCTCCTTTGCCATTTCATGGACAAAAACAAGTTAGTAATATTATACAAACTATGTCAGAAAACTTTTAATCAGTATCTTGTGTAGAAGATGGCCCAAAAACCTTACTAAAATTGGATATTCTCTTCACATCTTTGCCTATTTTGGATTGCAGATCGGATGAATGGCTGTATCCATGTAAATTTCATCTGCCATTTCATGGACAAAAAATATTTAGTAATTGTATGCAAATTATGTCAGAAGACGAGGTCAAAAAACTCTTTAATCAATACCTTGTGTTGCAGATGGCCCAAAAACATTATTAAAATTGAATATCCTATGTTCATCTTTGCCCATTTTGGATGTATTGACAAGGAGCGATCCATCTTCCCCAATAAATTCCACTGCACTGTGGACATCAGATTGACCTCCAAAATGGGCTTTGATTCTGTAGTACACCCTTACGCTTCCTGAGACCCAAGAAAACAGTAAATATAAAACCTATAGTGGGACTATTATAAAGGATCTTGTTTTCTTCCAGAACTCTGTGATACCCACTAGCAACATTAGAAATTCTTGTGACTAGGTTATCTGTAAAAATAATGTTTTAGAGAGAAGAAGTCAGTGTCATTCCTTATAATAGGTTACTCAGTTAGCAATACACAACAACAAAACAAATGTAAAGCTTACAAACTTCGAACATTAAAGAAAAATAATAACCCCCCATTAAATGTCGAGGTGTAGAAGTGTTTGGCTTTAACTTACCAAGCAATTCAAAATCCCTTCGCCACTCTGGCTGTACCACGTGTACACTTCCCGTGCTCTAAGTATGTCTCTTATGTCTTGAAAATCATATCCATTGTTTAATAAAATGAGTATTGTGAAGTTTCTAAGAGATGGTAATCAATAATGAGACAGTCGTGGATCACAAAATGATTAACGAGTTTTCTTTAGTACAACAAAAGTAGTATTCATTTGATTTAGTTTCATTATTTCAAACAGAATCAGAAAAAATTGTGATCTGACTGCATATTTAGGAAAACCGGTGCTCCCTGATTGCATACTCTGACTGCACATGTAAGATATAAGTCTTTAACATGTTTCCTACTAGCCTACTCTAGGGCAGCAGGGACATTTTGGGATAAAGCTCACATGGGATACTAGTAATCAGCGTGAAACTATGTTGGTTATCTCATCATCATGGAAACAGAGGCAATGCAATCATGGTAGGATAATCTTCCTACATTGGCAAATAAATGTTCTACAAATCACATATGCAATTCTTCATCAAACAATATTCCTCATTATACTGAATCAAATGGCGACAGAATTTATTTCGTGTTGCAGTACATTTTGTTTACATTTCTGATTTGCCTCCACAGCATGTTTAGTGAAAAGTTAAAATATTACTCACCTTGACTTCTTTTCTTTGTGCTTCCAAACGCATTTGATGTTCCTAACTGATATGCAAAGGTTTTGGATCCTGACTTTGACAGTCACCATTTTTCTTGTCTGGAGAATCTGAAAGGAAATAATTGTATTGATCCTGGCCTTTCTGAATCTTCAAAGCAAATTAGAGTTAACGTAAGATGAAAATTGCCGATGGAATCTCTATAGCATGTATTTATTGTTGATACTTTTTTACTTTAGGCAATGTGGTAAGTCATTTCCCTATGAGGGATCTAGATAATAGATATTACTCATGAAACCTATGGATATTATGCAATCAGATAATTTGTATTTCATTTTGCATCAAGGGCAATTGATGCTCACCATGGAAAATTTATCTTGTCTATTCTCTGCAGAAATTGCAATGGTAAGATTCATGAATGCTTGCATCCAGCCCTGCTGCATAGCAACAAAGAGTTAAAAGCATGAACTCTTGAGGACCTAGTGTTCAATATGTTTAGAGAAATTCTTCATATCTAATATGTATGACTGAACAAAACTAGGGTTCTGAAGCAAATTTTGCATTTAGAATGTTTTGTTCTTAATCGAGAAGGATTACTGCAAAAGAATAGGCATATCGGTGCAGCAGTTTGTATGGCTTCAACAAGGTTCCGATCAATATTTTCCTTTTCATTTGCCATTTCTTCAGCAAACCGCTTTAATAAATATCCCATTACGTCTGTCAACCATAGCATGTGGTTAAGGATGTGTAAAGCAAAGAATTTTTAATTTTCAAGCATGAATAGTTTCTAGAACTTTGGAGCAGGATATCAACTCAATAAACACACATTAATTGAACCTTTAGATTGAAAGATGTCATCGAGTCATTTTTCTCCCTCATCCATGTTTCTAACTGATAAAGATCTTTATCTCAATATATATTTTCGAATGACTTTATATTTTAGATCTGAGAAACTCGTGATAATACCAATGCAAAAGCAACGGCTCATGATAGAATACTTAACTGAAAAAGCCAGGATATTACAAATGCAAAAAAAAAAAAATGCAAGAAAGAAATTGAGTAGTCAATGGCTAGGGCTTGAATTCCTCTCTTCCGGGATCGTTGTGGTAGCATGGGCCCTGAATTCCTCTCTTCCAGGATTGGTGTGGTAGTAGGATTTCAATCACTGGGCTCGTTCATTATCTCTCCATTCTCTATGCGCACAACATTATAAGAAGTTTAAAAGAAGTTGAGGGTTAGGGTGGGGGTGGGAAGAAAGAATAGAGAAAGAATTGTGAGCCAAGGATGTTGATGGCTGATGGGTGTGGGGGTGAAATATTAGAGAAAACATAAAATTGTGAGCCAAGGATGTTGATGGGCTTTGATGTTTTTAGATCAGTATGTTAAATGGATCAATGCGCTTGTCACTAAGGTTTTCCTCTCTATGCATGGTTTCCCCATATCGAGAATCATATTATCATTATATGTGAAGGGATATCAAGTTCAAACATAGTTCAAGTGCTAGCTAGGAAAATAGAATAATATGCATGTAGGGAGTGCCTTGCGGTACAACTTGATAACATCATACATGGGAATTGGTAAATCAAGTTCACAAGAACTAGAAGAAAACTTTTCCATAGCTATTTCTCCAAGGGATTAAGACATGTGTTGCAAATTTGTATATCATCTAAAGGATATGAATGTGGCAAAATAAGCATAGGAAGCAAGGCTCGTAAATCAAGTTCACAAGAACTAGAAGAAAAATTTCCCATAGTTATTTCTCCAAGGGATTAAGACATGAGTTGCAAATTTTATATCATCCAAAGGATATGAAGGTGGAAAAATAAGCACATGAAGCAAATCTAGCAAGCCCAGAAGGCATTCTACAATTGTGGGATCAGAGGAGAATTATAGTATCTCGTAAGAATCAAAAGCCAATTGGCGTTGGGGTGCTACCAATAATTTTGTTGAAATGGCTGGTCCAATACCACATCTCAAGTTATTATTATTATTATTATTATTATTATTATTATTATCCAATTTTTAAGGTTGCTGCCAAGCCAGACACCAAATTGGTGTATGAGAACCCCTTGTTTGTGGGACAAGGGACCCACCTCCATGCAGTGATTTGACTGCTAAGTCTATGAAGGCATACATACTCTACCCCGCTCTGGTTTTGAACCTGTGACCTCTTAGGAGGGGAAACACATGCTCTTAACCATTAGGCCCACTCAAGTTGTATAAGGACATTCATATAAAAAAAAAGGAAGATCATCTGAGAATTATGGTAGTGAATTAAGGAGAACAAAACCTCTAAACTTCTCTATTTCTCAGAGAGTGAAAGATCCTGTTGAAGATGGAAGTAGAGTTATGAAAGGCTATTATTTGCAATTAGATAAGACAACAAAACAAATTCAAATATCCAATTGACCACGAGAGTTCTTATGATGAATCCCAATTCATAACAACAACTATAGAGATATACGAACGATAAAATACTTTTTTGAGATTGTTTTCTAGATTAATCACATAGTCACTTTTTTGGTCGATGTTTGGAACCAACTACTGTGGTTCATCCTCAGTACAAAGAAGAAAAATCTGACCTATACAAATTTAAATAGTTGAGATGCATCATGTTCCAGATGTGAACATGATGAACCATAGTAGTTGGTTTGAACTGTTGACCAAAAAAGTGACTATGTGATTAATCCAGAAAACAATCTCAAAAAAATCAGAATGAATCACAGAAGCCTAAAATCTGAGAATAAAATACTTATGTTTAACAAGATGACCAAATCATAGGGTGATGCTCTATCACATACTAGACAAGTAAGAATTTGAGAAACCCAATCTAACCAATGAACATTTGGAAAAGCAAGCATTGAGTTAAATTTCTTGCCCTTCTATTGAAGATTCAAAAAATGACAAAAAGACAAAAAATGCATTGGCCTAACAAAACTCGAAACTAAAGAAGGCTATAGTTTGAAATTGATGGTTGCACACAATCAAGAGCAATTACAAATATCCCTCAAATGCAACATGACTATGTACAACATAAACTAACCACGGAACTAGCCTAAGAGGATCGGCACAAATTCTCAACAGCTACCTAGCTTTCCCAATGCCATCAACTTTTATAGCTGTTTTTTTTGTTTTTCTATTAAGAAAGGTCCAAGGTCTCTTCATAAATAACTTGACCCTTGTCACTCCTCGACAAGTTAAATAAGCAATCAATTTTGAGTCTTTCTATAAAGAAAGGTCCAATGCCTCTTCATAGATAGAAAGGTCCAATGCCTGCAACTACCTTAGGTGTTGGTAGTTATGTAGCTAATGATCCTTATATCACCATTGTTGCTAGTGTTGTTCCTTATGGGTAAACTATAACTACTCCTAGGTTTGCAACTACTCATTATGGTATTGTTCATGCTATAACTACCTCTACTTTCCATACTGGCGGATTAGAAACCCTATGAGGAGAAGCTATAATAGAATTCACTGTCATCACCATCCTCATTGAAAGCATTGTTTTGGGCCTCCCTTTGCACCCTCCAAGGCTCATATTGCATAGCGATTATGGCTTGACCATGAGCAAGTTGGAGTTGGTGCTCGATACACAAAGAGGAAAGCATTCCCGATATGTAAATCATTATAGCATTAAAATAAGGTCGGGAAATGACTAAATCAATCAAGAAAGGAAGTACTTTGTTAAAGACCCAAAGAGGAAAGCATACCCAGTATGTAAATCATTACAACATTATACATTATAGTAAGGCTAGGAAATGACTTGACTAATGACGCAAGGTTGTACTTCATTAAAGACAAAAAGTCTTAGCAAGGACTCAAGCCCCCCATACCCAGCCATGTTCCAATCCATACCAACCAACTAGGCAAACCTATCTGAAGAAGCAGGGCTCTCGGTAAGGGGGTATTGGAACCACCCCTATACTAATTTCAGGCTTCGAAAGGGAATTATTTATTAAAGGGGCCTTATTACCTAATCTTTGCATGAAGGCACTCTCTTCTGGGCAATATTTATCGAGGTTGATCATGCTAACTGAGGAATAGACAATGTCAGAAGAATTCTATTAGGAGAACTGCACTATAGTGGTTCTTCAAAAACTTGCAAGTATGCAACTACTCATTATGGCATTGTTCATGCCATAACTAACTCTACTTTCCCTACTAGTGGATTAAAAACCCTATGAGAAGAAGTTATAATAGAATTCACTATCATCACCATCCTCATTGAAAGCATTATTTCGGGCCTCCCTTTGCACCCTCCAAGGCTCATATTGCATAGCTATTATGGCTCGGCCATAAGCAAGTTGGAGTTGGTGCCCAATATCCAAAGAGGAAAGCATTCCCGATATGTAAAAATAATTATAGCATTATAATAAGGTCGGGAAATGACTCAATCAATCAAGCAAGGCGGTACTTTGTTAAAGACCCAAAGAGGAAAACATACTCGGTATGTAAATCGTTACAACATTATAGTAAGGCTAGGAAATGACTCAATGAATGACGCAACGTGGTACTTCATTAAAGACAGAAAGTCTTGGCAAGGCCTCATGCCCCCCATACCCAACCATGCTCCAATCCAAACCAACCAACTAAGAAAACCTATCTAAAGAAGCAGGGCTCTCGGTAAGGGGGTATTGGAACCATCCTTATACTAATCTGGGGCTGCACAAGGGAATTAGTTGTTAAAGGGGGCCTATTACCTAATCTTTGCATGAAGACACTCTCTTTTGGGCAATATTTATCGAGGTTGATAAAACTAATTGAGGAATAGACAGTTTAAGAAGAATTGTATTAGGAGAACCGCATTGAAGTGGTTCTTCAAAAACTTGCAAGGATGCAACTACTCATTATGGCATTGTTCGTGCTATAACTACCTCTACTTTCCCTACTAGTGGATTAGAAACCCTATGAGAGGAAGCTATAATAGAATTGATTGTCATCACCATCCTCATTGAAAGCATTGTTTTGGGCCTCCCTTTGCACCCTCTAAGGCTCATATTGCATAGCTACTATGGCTCAGCCATGAGTAAGTTGGAGTTGATGCCCGATACCCAATGAGGAAAGCATTCCCAATGTGTAAATCATTATAGCATTACAATATGGTCGGGAAATGACTCAATTAGTCAAGCAAGGCAATACTTTGTTAAAGACCCAAAGAGGAAAGCATACCCAATATGTAAATCGTTACAACATTATAGTAAGGCTAGGAAATGACTCAATCAATGACGCAAGGTGGTACTTCATTAAAGACTGAAAGTCTTGACAAGGCCTCATGCTCCCCACAGCCAACCATGCTCTAATCCAGACCAACCAACTAGGAAAACCTATCTAAAGAACTAGGGCTCTCAATAAGGGGGTATTTGAACCACCCTTATACTAATCTGGGGCTTGGCAAGGGCATTCGTTATTAAAGGGGCCCTATTACCTAATATTTGCAAGAAGACACTCTTTTGGGCAATATTTATCGAGGTTGATCATGGTAACTAAGGATTATACAGTGTCAGAAGAATTGTATGAGGAGAACCACACCATAGTGGTTCTTCAAAAACTTGCAACTTGCATGCCAAAAAATATTCAGTATTGAAATGAAAACTAAATAAAGACAAGGTCCATGAAGCAATTACTTTGAAGCATGTGGAATGAATGAAGGGAAGTTGGACCAAGCTGGGATGTTTGCCTAGGTTATCATAGTTATTAAGGATTTTCAGCACCATCCACTCATGTAGGATACCGAACACCTGGTATGGATTTCAAAATGGAAGCTTTTAGTTCTTTGAATGAAAACATGTTATGTGCCCCCATTCTTGTCCCTTTGTCTTGTTTTACCTATGTCTTTGTTCCACCGTTGCACCCATAAGGATTCTCTCCTAAGGTGTCTCCCCTCTATAAATGCTCGACATTTTCAATAGAATCCCCTCAATAGTGGAACCTCCCACTGTTAAGCATTGGAACCAACTACGATCTACTATCCATCAAGTTGGATACCTTCCCACATGAAAGAGATTTTCCGTTTCCATCAAAGGAGCAAAGACCCTACCACTCTCTTTGTACTACTTTGCCTATGTCTCTACCACATGTTAAGCAAATTGATCAGTAACAGTGTTTTATATCAAGATGATTTGAGCTTGTTGATTCAATTTCAGAAGCATATAATCCTTTCATTACCCATCAGTGCGCATAAATGTCATGTCGTGTACATAAATTACCATATTATGCATATCATTCCAGTGATGTAATTGATGTGGCAGTTCAATTTGGTCGCCTCAATCCACATCATTACATGCATGACTGGTTGTGGCAAGTAGTATCCATAGTCGCCCTATCCATCCGGTAGTAACCTCTAGCCCTCCCCCTTTGGTTCCTCTTGTTTTGAAATCTCCTTCCTCTCTTCACGTCCTACCCCTTCACTCCCTTTTGTCTATCATTAACATTATAGTCTCAATACGGGGTCTGGGAATCTCTATTAAGTGGTATAACTCTTCTCACTCTCTTTCTGGCAATGGCTTTGGTAAATACAATTGTAGTTGCGAAGAAAAAATCTTAGCTCAATTATTGCTTCAGCAATAATCACCACATTAAAAACAGCACTCTCATTTGTTTTTTCCAGTTGAATCTTCAATTATGCTGTGTCTTGAGGTAACTAGAGTTTGTTCCCTCACCTTAAGCATATGTAGTCACCCGGTACGGGGCCGAATGAGCCACACTGTGAGTGTTTCACCACTAGTATACCTCACAAGAGAGAGTGACTAATGCTTGTTATATACGATTCACCAGTTGAAGATCGGATGACGATATACACAGAGAAGCCATACAGGTCAAGGATAGCAGCGAGATAGAGATCATTCTGGGAAGGGAGGTAGAAACATTCAGGGAGAGGTCCGATTGAGCCATTCACGCTCAAGTTCCTTGATATCATCCCTGTCCAACCCAGCAAAAAACGCATATTTTTCCGTGCTTAAACCGCGGCTGCTCATTACCCCGAATAACCAGCACGAATCTACTAACTGATAACCACCCGTTTAATGGAACTAAGAGAACTATGCTAACCATGTTCTTCAGGAAACCTAACAGAATCGGGATCGCAGGGATAAGTATATCTATTATTATCTATGTATTTATGCCTAATGACCCTCAGCACCTAACGTCTTTATGCTGTTTATTGATGACCGAGCCAATAAGCGGGGGGGAAAGCCTCCAACCAATATTGACCCCCGCCCAGTTCCGTGCCAGGGGGAGGGAGCACCCTCAAACCCCCAAAGGCGGTCCCCACCGACAGAAGAAGTGTTAACAGCCAGCCCTATGCAAGCAACAACTGTGGCACCAACCTTGGAAGCAGTAACGACGGCAGGCACCATCATTAGCACGAACCACCAGAACCAACAGCCGGAATAGCAGCACCCACAACAGCAGCAGATCAACACCGGGCATATATTATATGAACCCTGCCTTCCAAACTGAATTTCTTTCATGTCTAATCATGCTAAGTGCTCAAGTGTAATTACATATATAACGAATGAATGCATAATGACATATGCCCATATATGCATTGTTTGCTAAAGCGAAATGACATATATCGAGTCATGCCGTAATTACTGCTATAATTCATGAATGCATAATGACATATTCCCATAGGAGCGTTGTCCGCTAAAGTGTAATTACTGCAAAAATGCATAATGACATATGCCCATGGCAGCTTCGGGCAGGGGAGATGGAGCAGGAGGGAGGACATATTGATAAGGGACAGGGTGGGTATGAGTTCCCGGAAAAGCCTTCCCTCTTCTCCCCCTTATCAACGGTGTTCAACTGACTTGCACTGCACTGATAGACTCTTATTGAAACTAGGCGCCTCATCTTTCTCTATTGCCAACTAATCCCTTCAATGTTCAATTCGTATGTTACTACCTTTTCGTGAATGCTATTCCAATCTAAGTGGTCCTATCCTGTGTCCCGTGCTGGGGAGCATTATTCCTCTTTCCATTCCAAATTCAAGAATATGACTGATACGATTCATTGGTCTGTGCGCCTCTCTTCTCACTTTCTCGTACCCCCCTGTTCCTCGGATACAATTTGATTCTCCTACGGCCGAATCCCAATTTGTGGGAACCATTCAATGGCTTCCTTGTGAAAACATCAATTTGTACACGGGTATAGATGGTATAGGTTGGTCCAGTGCGGAAAGTTATGGGAAAGAGTATGTTAGAGCATTTCCAATTCGCGAATTTCTCATGATCGCCGTGTCTCGCATGCCGTATCTTTCACTATTTCATGTTCTTCCCGAAAGCGTGCTAATCCCTATGTTGTGCGAATCTCATCATCTTATATTCATTGGGGTACCCACCCTCTGCAGGAGCCTTGTGCAGTAAACCCCCTACGGGCAAATCGTCCATCGTCGTCAAATTGAGTAGTCCCCGGGAAGCTCTTGGGAAGAAGGGTAGTCTTGTGCGTAGGCATAGCATTTCCGGTCGAACCCATTAGATGACAGACACCTATCTATTTCTTGGTATCGTGGGGTACTTCGCTCCGATGGGTACCTCACACGTCAAACCTCAACCCGCCTACTCTAGTATTGTATGGATATGCGGGAAAGGGTGCTCCTAGGTGTAGGGATTGTGCCTGGTCACGAGAAGTCATTCCTTGTAAAGCCTGGGATGCAGATACACTTGCGCGAATTCGGGTGACGGCTACAAGGAAGGGTGGCGAGGAAGCTAAAGGGAACTGTACTTGATCAGGGATGGACGTAAACTCGTAAGCTATCAATTGGGTTCACAAGGATAATTGTCCTGGTCCTCCACAAAGCGCCCGGGTTGGTTCCTTCCTTTGTCGTGCGTGGGAAGCTCTTGAGGAGGGAGTAGGATGAGTTGCTAAAACGAATGAAATGTAGGATCGACCCGTTATGATTATGAAGACAGACTGTTGCATTGGCTGGCCAGCCGAGGGGGGCTCGATATATCTAAATCTGAGCAAGCAAAAAGAATAGATTGGTTCGATAAGAGGGTCCCCCAACTTGGATCACCTTAATAGAAATCCCCAACATCCATTATAATGAACCCGATACCTCGAAAGACATAACTCCAAAGCTAGTCGTCGTAAACTCAGAGGCTACTATAAGACTGACCTGGGCCATGCTTTGTATATGTAGAGGCGAAATCAATATGAACACTTTCACCTAAGAAGTACTTATCTCCTGAATAGATAATAGGAAATATAAGGGCGAAAGGGGACATATAAGTGCGTAAGGGTAGGAAGTACGTAAGGGTAGGAAATCTATAAGCGTAAGGGGTATAGTAACTTGCCTTCTCACGCCATTGGGAAAATAGGGGAACTAGTTCTACCACTTTCTATCATATCATTTTAAGATCTCCCATCAGCTGAAGGATAGATTCTTTATACTGATCCTCTGATGGGTGTGTTGTATAGTACAGGGACAGGGTGATTAGATTCTCTCGAGCAGCGGGAGTTGACCATTATGTTACTCTTACTTCAAGATTCTCTCAGATAGAGGGAGTTGACTTTGTTGAGGATGTGAGATCCTCTATTTCACAGGTATCTCCTTCAGTGATTGAAGGAAGTGAGGAGGTTGCTATTCCAAAGTCAGATTCAGATAACTGGTTTCAATCAATGTTTGTTCTACTGGAGAGGCTGGGACTTCTGTTTCAACTTTTGATGGGGAGCAGCAGAGAGAGGTTATAGGTTCAAGGGATCTGTGCTTCTGCCCTCTGTCTAAAGGCTACACCAGAGCTACTATTATCAGTGGAACAAAGAGCATACTTAGGTTGTACCGAATGTTGGGAAATTAGAGAATTGTAATGGATGCTTCCACCAAGAAAGTAGGTGGAATAGGGAGGAATGTTGAGTCTAGTGCCTTTTTCTCTACTTTTGGCTTTGGATATGCCTTAGATGCCTAGAATGACATTGGAACTTACTCATAGTTCAATTGATGGTTTATTTGTGAGGTGGTGGAGGAAAGTCATCTGAATTTGCTACCACAAATTGTTAGAGAATTGACACACACACAGTTCTTAGAGAATTGTACCGTGGAGCATCAATTGTAGCAAACTCTGTAATTTGAACAACACTGCAATATCTCACCTACAACATGGAATACAATGAATTGCAAAGCATTGTTTGCAGGAAGCTCTGCAATCTCATAATTCTTTAATATAACAAGCCTACATAGTGACCAATACAAAAATCAAATTTTTAAATAATTAATTATTCCTGACAATTAAGTAAAATAAATCCAGACTCAAGATTTAAGTCAAATCATGTAAGAATGAAACCTATGAAAAAGGGATATTTTAAATTTCAAAAATATAATAATGAATTCATTTTTTTCTAAATAAATAAAATAAATATTAAAATTTGATAAAACATAGAATAAATATGATGAAACTGAGCAAACTAATATATGTTCAAAAAAAATTGACTACTACGTAAAAACTATAGTCCCTGGCTAGAGGGAGGGACTAAAAATGTCATCATACAAAAATGTCTATAATTAATGTAACAACCCTAGTTCCACCACCTGAATGAGTAAAGTAATAACCATGTAAGACTGTGTTGGCTGGTGAGCCTGAGACTCATGTAGAGCCTCTACTCTACACTTACTTGTCTACCATTTCCCTCAGTTTTTCCTCATCTTTTCTTCACTTTTGCCTCATTTTCACTGTAAAACCACCCAGATCATTACATTAGGTGTCATTAAGCATGATCAAGTAAGTTTTGCTAATGGATGACTGTTTTGTTTAGATTTTGACTTACTTGCAGGAATTCCGCAGCTGTCTGGCAATCCCGCAGCCATTCAGCGATCCCGCAGCCATCTGATGATCCTGCAGCCTTTTTGTTAAACTCAAGGTTCCACGTGTCAGTTTGCTAAATGAGCCACATGGGCACTTAGGTATCAACGTTCTCGAGGTTCCTGTGCCATTTGTTCAACCATCCATGTCATCCGTACCGCTGGTCAAAACTGGTCAAGTTATGGTCAAATAAAGGCAGCTCAACGGTGATTGTAAGCTGTTAGGTCACGTCAGCTCAAACGGTGACTTGTCCACGTTTTGCAGGTGGTAGGGGACATGATCCAACATGGGATTCATTACCCATGACGACAGAGCCTCCAGCTCATCCACGCAGCCTTATGATGTGTCAATGAACCTTAAATACGCATTACAGTTAGTTGTTTTTCAGTTATTAGCTGTACGTGTAGACCATCCTTCAGATGCTTATATATATCTGCGTCTGCGTACGCTTATTTTACTTTTTAGTGGCTGTACTTTCTGAACTTGTGATAATTTTAAGAGCTTTTGCAAACTCTGTTTTTATAGTGTTGTTCTAGCACTCTGTTTTGTATATTTCTGCAAATGGAGCAATAGAAATAGTGTTGTTTTGAAGCTTTCAGTTCCTTAAGTCTTCTTGTGGCTGAATGAGTAGAGGGCCCCTATTCATGTTAGCCTCTGTAAAGTATTTTATGTTCAGCATTTCTTTATTTTCTCAATCAGCATTTCTTTAAACATGTATAGTTTGATTTATTTGATTTCTTTTCTTTCAAGCTGATCAGTATTGTTTCCTTGCAGATTTTTAGCCCGGGATTTGTTTTTATGTTTGTGTATTTGCTTTACAAACTAATGGTATTTGAAGTTGACAGGTTCAAGTGGCTGCCTTTGTTTTCATAGCTGATTTTTAGTCTTATTTCTCAAAGTTCTGCTAACACATGAATGATCTTTTATCATAAATTGCTACCTTTTAAGGATCAGAATACAACTAACTTGCAGTTGGCTTTGAGTGCTTTTTAGACTAATTTTTCACTACTTTCTAATCATACTTTGCATAGTACATATGGCAGAAGTAGAGAGTTAGAAAGAGCAAAACGTTATCACTAGTCTTTAAAGTATATCTTTCTTATTTTTAATCACTTTTCTAATTCAACTTGAGCTACTTCCTAATCATACTTTACACAGCACTATGTGTTTGAAGTAGGGAGTTAGGGAGAGATAATCATTATCTTTGGTTTTAAAAGTGACTTTCTTTTCTTTTACTTGCAGCAGCATGAATGGTGTCTAGTGCCATTGGAAGTGGTTCTTTGCTTTCAAGTTATTTCAAGTTATTTATTTCTTTCAAGCATTTCCTTTCAAGCAAGTAGTTAGCAATCACTAATCACACACTCTCACTCATTTAGAATTCACTCCACACACACTATCACTCATCTGTTTATAAATCATCACTCCACTTTAGGAAGATAAATTAACCACAACAACACCCCCAACGATAAAAAAGCTCTAAGAGGTTGCTTAAGTACATATAGTACACCTTCACTTCATCAGCTTACGAGCCCCGGGTTGACAATTAATACTAGCAATTTAGGTAACACTAAATTGACTAAACATTTTGACGTCGTTGCCGGGGATCGAACCCGGGTCACCCGCGTGACAGGCGGGAATAGATGAAGTGAAGGTGTACTATATGTACTTAAGCAACCTCTTAGAGCTTTTTTTATCGTTGGGGGTGTTGTTGTGGTTAATTTATCTTCCTAAAGTGGAGTGATGATTTATAAACAGATGAGTGTTTGTTTGCAGTAACTACCAAAACTCCTTGGTATGCTGATATTGCTAATTATTTAGTTACTGGAAAGTTACCTTTACATTTATTTCCTAATGAGAAAAGGAAAATCATTCAGGAGAGTTCACATTATTCTTGGATTTCTAATGAATTGTTCAAGACAGGGCCAGATTTTATGATCAGAAGATGTGTACGGGAGGATGAAATGCCTGACATTCTTAAGGCATGTCATGACGAACCTTGTGGCGGACACTTTGCTGATAAGAGGACAGCCTATAAAATCCTTTCTTTAGGATATCATTGGCCTTCTCTCTTTAAGGATGCAAAGCAATATGTTAGAAGGTGTGACAGTTGTCAGAGAGTTGGAAGACCAACTCTTTCAAATGAAATGCCACTACAGCCACAGGTATGCATCGAACCCTTCGAGAAATGGGCTCTAGATTTTGTTGGACCAATTAATCCGCCATCCAAGCAAAAGAGATATATATTGGTTTGTACTGATTATGTTACTAAGTGGGTAGAAGCTAAAGCATTGACTTCTGCTACTGAAAATTCAGTTGTTCAATTTCTTTTTGAGGATATTTTCACTCGTTTTGGTGTCCCAAGAGAAATTGTAACAGATCAGGGGAGCCAATTTACATCAAGGATGATGGAGAAGCTGATGGAGGAGTATAAGATCAAACATAGAACATCTACTCCATACCATCCGCAAGCGAATGGTCAAGTAGAATCTACAAATAAAGTTCTTGAAAGCATCATCACAAAGACTGTTCATCTTCATAGAAGAGATTGGGCAGAAAGGCTTCCTGAAGCCTTATGGGCCTATAGAACTACATGGAGGAACACCACAGGACATTCTCCCTATGAACTTGTTTATGGGAAGGAAGTCCTGTTCCCCATTGAGTTCCAAATCAAGACCTTCAAGACAGCAGTTCAATTGGGGATGAGCTTATCAGAAGCCCAGAAGCACAGAATGGACCAGTTAAATGAACTAGATGAAATGAGACAAGATGCAATTCTAAGGACCGATCTAGTTCAGCACCAAAGAATCAAATGGCATGATCGACATATCAAAGAAAAGAAGTTTCAAAAGGGTGATTGGGCACTCTTGTTTGATTCCAAATTTAAGGACTTCAAGGGAAAATTTCAAACTCATTGGCTTGGGCCATATGAGATTGATGAAGTCTTTAATAATGGAGCAGTTAGAGTGAAGACTATTGATGAACTTCAAACTCCCTTTATTGTGAATGGCCACCGGTTGAAAGTTTACCACAAGCCACTCTCAAAAGAGGAGTTTGTTAATTTGTTCCAAGGCGATTCTGAAATAAGGCTGGTGGAGAAGAATTATTCTCCTCCATTAGCCTAATCTCTGTTTCTTTCAATTTCAGTTCAATAATAAATAAATAAAAAAGAAAAAAAAAAGGAAAAAAAGAAAAGAAAAAATAATAAATGTATGAGCCTGAAAACCAATCTCTGATTGGCAGTCTCATGCAGAAAACCTGAGGTGAAAATCAGGGTCACCTGACACCTCATGTTTTCCAAAAAAAAAAATCTCTCTCTCTCTCTTTCATCTTATTTCGCCATTTCATCCATTCCATTTCACCATCTCATTCCATCTAACCATTCTCACTTCACCTCACTGCTTTCCACCCATTCATCCATTCATTCCATCTTATTTCATTAATAAAAGTTTTTTTCAGACAACTAAGGTTATTTTGTGCAGCTGGAGGACACTATTGCAGTTCCCGCAGCGATTTGGCAATTCTGCAGCCGTTTAGCCTTTCCGCAGCCCCTCTGCACCTGCACAAAGAAACACAGTCTGTTTGAGAAATTTTTACAGTTCAAAAATCACCAATAACAAGGAGGAAAGAATCATGTAATAGCAATGAGTTAACAAAGGGTTAATGGCAAATCATTGAAAGGCAAACCAAATGCAGATCTGAGGTATGTTTTAATCTTAAACTTGCAGTTATTTTCGTTATGCAAAGTTTGCTGGGTCATGTCTTTTTGCCACTAATTGTAATGATTACCCATTTTCCCTACCATGCGACCATATACCATGCATATCTCCCAAGTCCATCAGTCTTTGATTATCACGATTTTGGAAATCACTTACGGCTGCTTCTGTCATTAAGGATTTCGTACCCTAATGACGTAGCCTAATGTACTACGACTCTCTAAGTCCTCATTCTGCAGCCATGTGTAAATCTACCGCCGAAATCTAAGGATCTAGCCGTTCCTATTCATTATTTCGAAACCCTCCTACGCTCATAACACTTCATTTCACGCTGTTCCATTCTCTCATTTCCTTCATTTCGTTCCACTCACTACGCTGTCTCCATAAACCATACTCTGTTTTTCCCTCTCTGCTAATTCTGAGAAACAGTGAATACATATAACCAGTGAACGTATGTTACGGTTGTATTACGACTGTCAAGCCACCGTTCCACTGTGTTAAAGCTGTAATCCACCATTTCACTGTGTTCAAGCCGTGAATTCACCGTGTCTAAGGCTATTGTTGAAGCCATACAACCTCCTCTCCACAAAATTCTAGAACAGAGCCGAGAAATTACTGTGTAAAGCCACCATTGAAGTCGTGTTTTAGAACAAGAGACGTGGAGTCAATGGGGAAACTTTTAAGGGCTGAACCAGAAGGTTCAAAATTCCTGGAAGCATACCCTCAAGTTAAGGAGGCATTGCAGAGAGCCAACTGGCTACAGTGCATCAAGAAATTTAAAGGCTACCACAAGGAGGTTACTAAGGCCTTTGCAAGGTCATTCAGAGATAAAGACAGTCAAGTGGAGGTGGGTGATTTAACGTTTACAGTCTCAGAGGGCAGCATAGCACAAGCTACATCTCTCCCACAAACCAGTGAAAGGTGGTTTAAGAACTGGTCAGTTCAAGGTCAACAATGGAAGAAGATTTTTAAAAACCCAGGTATGGATACCAGTGTCTTCACAAAAGGAATTCCTGTCACTCATGTTAAGGAAGAATGGAAAATTTTACTGTTGTTAGTGTAAAAAATTTTCACGTGTGAAGGGAGATTTGGGGTATTATACGTTTATCATGGTAAAATTATGCTGCAATTTCAAGGAGAACATGATATAAATCTTCCCTACTTTCTATTCCAAAGCCTTAGAAAAATGTGTTCCATGGCCCAAAGGAATCCACGAAACATTGAAGCACATCTCTGTCATCATAGTCTTGTTAAGATGTTAGTGGAGGAACAATTAAAAGCAAAACGAGACACATGGGAGAAATTTCTTGTGAGAAATCATTTTGAAGAACCTAGAGAAACCTCTGTACCTAGGAAAAGTAGAAGAAAAAGAAAAGAGGATACCCCTGAAACTGATATCTTAGAGGGAACTGTCCAAGGACAGATTGAAGAGGAAACTGAAATACATCAGTCTGAACATGAGATGGAGCTTGAACCTACTGTGGACAGTGATCCAATAGCTCAAGAGATTATCACACAAACCCTCTCAGAACTTGCCCAAGAAGCTGCCCAGAAGATAAAAGAAAATAGGAAGAAACAAAAGCAAGACAAGGGAAAATCCATAGTTCAAGAAATTTATCAAACTCCAGAGACTTCTAATGAGGAAGATAGTCAACCCTTAGCACAAAGGCTGGCCAAACTCCATGCAAAAACTGCCCTTTCTAAGGAAATAAAAGTGCAGAAACCAAGGAAAAAGGCACAAAAAGAAACACAGAGTGTTACCAATGTAAGAAGGAGCAGCAGATTGCAGAATAAAGGGAGAGCCACAAGGACACTTTTCATTGATCTAAGCACACCTAAGAAGGGTGCTATAAAATCAGACCTTGAGGATAGTCCACAACGTGATGCAGCTACTCCTCCAAGGGAGGACAGTCCATTTCAGCCGGAGTTTGAAACTGAAATTGAGCATGAACACAGTCCAAGGAAGTCACCAATTGTTGACCCAGTTCAGCAAGAGGTGTACAACTATTTTGAAACATTGGAGTAGAACACTGCTGGCCCAAGTAATATCATACCTCATGAGCAGCAAATAGACATACTCAAACAAGAGATCTATGAACTTGAGGTGCTAAATCGCCACATTAAGCAGAAAAATGAAGAAATGAAGCAGCAAGCTGATATTGCCAAAGCAATCCAAGATAACACCATGCTTCACATGGGCATGTGGCAGAAGAAAAACAGCAGACTCAAGAAGAAATGTAGAAGGCTAAACAGAGCCTTAATCAATTTGAAATTCAGATGCATGTTCAAGAGACCAAAAGTTAATGTCTCCACACAGAGGAAGAAGAGGAGATTGGATGTCTTAGCAGAGGCATCCCAGCAGGTGGATTGAGCTATGTTTTCATTGCATGAGGACATGCAATACCCTCGTAGTGGGGGTATGTAGAGCCTCTACTCTACACTTACTTGTCTACCATTTCCCTCAGTTTTTCCTCATCTTTTCTTCACTTTTGCCTCATTTTCACTGTAAAAACCACCCAGATCATTACATTAGGTGTCATTAAGCATGATCAAGTAAGTTTTGCTAATGGATGACTGTTTTGTTTAGATTTTGACTTACTTGCAGGAATTCCGCAGCTGTCTGGCAATCCCGCAGCCATTCAGCGATCCCGCAGCCATCTGATGATCCTGCAGCCTTTTTGTTAAACTCAAGGTTCCACGTGTCAGTTTGCTAAATGAGCCACATGGGCACTTAGGTATCAACGTTCTCGAGGTTCCTGTGCCATTTGTTCAACCATCCATGTCATCCGTACCGCTGGTCAAAACTGGTCAAGTTATGGTCAAATAAAGGCAGCTCAACGGTGATTGTAAGCTGTTAGGTCACGTCAGCTCAAACGGTGACTTGTCCGCGTTTTGCAGGTGGTAGGGGACATGATCCAACATGGGATTCATTGCCCATGACGACAGAGCCTCCAGCTCATCCACGCAGCCTTATGATGTGTCAATGAACCTTAAATACGCATTACAGTTAGTTGTTTTTCAGTTATTAGTTGTACGTGTAGACCATCCTTCAGATGCTTATATATATCTGCGTCTGCGTACGCTTATTTTACTTTTTAGTGGCTGTACTTTCTGAACTTGTGATAATTTTAAGAGCTTTTGCAAACTCTGTTTTTATAGTGCTGTTCTAGCACTCTGTTTTGTATATTTCTGCAAATGGAGCAATAGAAATAGTGTTGTTTTGAAGCTTTCAGTTACTTAAGTCTTCTTGTGGTTGAATGAGTAGAGGGCCCCTATTCATGTTAGCCTCTGTAAAGTATTTTATGTTCAGCATTTCTTTATTTTCTCAATCAACATTTCTTTAAACATGTATAGTTTGATTTATTTGATTTCTTTTCTTTCAAGCTGATCAGTATTGTTTCCTTGCAGATTTTTAGCCCGGGATTTGTTTTTATGTTTGTGTATTTGCTTTACAAACTAATGGTATTTGAAGTTGACAGGTTCAAGTGGCTGCCTTTGTTTTCATAGCTGATTTTTAGTCTTATTTCTCAAAGTTCTGCTAACACATGAATGATCTTTTATCATAAATTGCTACCTTTTAAGGATCAGAATACCACTAACTTGCAGTTGGCTTTGAGTGCTTTTTAGACTAATTTTTCACTACTTTCTAATCATACTTTGCATAGTACATATGGCAGAAGTAGAGAGTTAGAAAGAGCAAAACGTTATCACTAGTCTTTAAAGTATATCTTTCTTATTTTTAATCACTTTTCTAATTCAACTTGAGCTACTTCCTAATCATACTTTACACAACACTATGTGTTTGAAGTAAGGAGTTAGGGAGAGATAATCATTATCTTTGGTTTTAAAAGTGACTTTCTTTTCTTTTACTTGCAGCAGCATGAATGGTGTCTAGTGCCATTGGAAGTGGTTCTTTGCTTTCAAGTTATTTCAAGTTATTTATTTCTTTCAAGCATTTCCTTTCAAGCAAGTAGTTAGCAATCACTAATCACACACTCTCACTCATTTAGAATTCACTCCACACACACTATCACTCATCTGTTTATAAATCATCACTCCACTTTAGGAAGATAAATTAACCACAACAACACCTCCAACGATAAAAAAGCTCTAAGAGGTTGCTTAAGTACATATAGTACACCTTCACTTCATCAGCTTACGAGCCCCGGGTTGACAATTAATACTAGCAATTTAGGTAACACTAAATTGACTAAACAACTCATGAGGCTGGTAAGCCTCTATGTGTGTGTACATGTTAGGCCAATGGGCCAAGTTAGAAATATGATTAAGGTCGATGTGCCTATGTAATGGGTCTGAGGATCATGATTATTAGGCTAGTGAGCCAAGACATAATTAATTAGGTTGGTGGGCCAAAAGTTGCTTCTAGGGCAATATGCCCATGTGTATGTGTGTCTATGTGTTGGGACCAGTGTGTCCGCGTGATTATGGTTTTATATGCTCTGAGGTTGAGAGGCCTAGTGTGGTAAATGTGTTTAATTTATGAATATTAATAAACACATAATCGTTGTAGACGAACCTAGACAATGGAGTATGTACTATGGACTCAAGCTAGGTCAAGGGTATGGAGTTGATCACCAATTGAGGGGCTTGACTTGACTAGGGAGGAGAATAGGATCAAAGGACTAATTTTCTTTTAAATGCAAATGCAATGACCCAATTGAGCACACTCACTCAAAATCAACCTAGGAAAAGAAATGGTCTCGCTAGTAGGGCTTGCTATATCTTGAGATTCCACTGTCGGATTTGCCTCAAATTTGGAGGACCTCTTGAGAAAACCCCATCACAGTAGTGGACCAAAATTAAAGGGTTTTGAATTGCTAGAATGAATTTCTCTTGATGCCCAAGGTGACCCTCTAGGGTTAGGCCTAGAATTCGGAAAAATGAAGAAAAGAGAGGTAAATTTGACCACCAAAGGGATATGACAATTAGTGCCTTATTGCTTGGGCTTAATGGAGTCAAGATACACAGATCAAGAATTTTCGTGAGCTAAGGAGTCCTAATTGATCTTTCCTAGCCTCTCCAAGGGCATCAACTAGGTCAATAGGGATTTACACTTCAAATTTGTGAAAGAGATGAATTTTCGAGGTCTTCAACCTAAGAGGTGCCTCTAGGAACATTCACCTAATCCCTCAAAGATCCACGCATGCATTTAATCATTTATTCAAGGTCCTAGAAGAATTTCACATTACATTAACCCATACAAGAACAATGATAACAAGATACATGCATTTGACAAGTAAGATAACAAGAATAGCATCAAAAATTCGACTTACATGAGAGAGAGAGTATATCCATTCATCAATTTCACATTAGAAAGAAGCTCCAAAGACAATAGCGAAAATCCAAACATCATAGTGCATCAAGAAAGCTCCAAAAAGTTATCCCAGCAAAAAGTGCGAAAATCTCTCAAGAGATACTAATCCAATCCAAGTGATGATGAGAGAAATGAATCATCCTCTCATCTATTTATACAATCCAATAGGGGATTCAAATAGCCTTATTTGTCTTATTTAGCCCCAAATAATTATATAATGTGCAATAATAATATTCCTTGGTGACAATCCCACCAAGATAGCTAAATAACATAAGAATAAGCCTCTCAAGAGGGCAGAATAATCAACATAATGATTCGTTGGGCCATTGAGAAGGCCTGATAAAGTCCAAAGTGTGTCATAGTGAGAGAATGGACTCCAATCATAGTGGACAAGGGGTTGGCCCCTTGATATCCAAGCAAGTCATATGTGGCTCCCCTAGTGGGTGTGGGGGCAATATGACGTCCACATGGGTCTCCAAGTGAATCGATCATGTCTGTATACCATTTGTAAGGGCTAGGATGATGACATAAACCCTATGTTTGTCTACTGCAGTGAGACACATCCTCATCTGGACCCTAGAACCTCTTCCAAGTGTGTGGTACAAGTGTGGAGCCGGTTGGGCATGGCGGTTCAGGTGCATCATCCTCATCCAAAAAGGTGATACACGAGCAATTACTTAATGGTGTTGGGGATCCAAGAAGTACTCTCTGTTATGGTGGAGACCCATGGCTCTCAACGCTCACCCTACAAGTGCCCATGTGGCCCTTTGGAGGGCATGGACCCCGTATAGAGAGACCAAACCCCAAATGGAGACCCACCTAAATCTTGCATAAGATCTAATGCATCCTACCCTCCAATACAACAAATCATTAGAATAATCAAGTAAACAAGCTTACAAATCATGGAATAAATGGGGCACTTCATGTTGGCATGCCCTTTCATAGTGGGTTTGTTAAAATTGGAAACTAGGGCCAAACTCCATGTGGGTCATCTTATTTATGGCAACTGATATTTTTCTTGGATCCCTCCCATCGAGAGGTGTAGGATTGATCTATAGATCATCTGATTCCGATAAGTATTCATGGAGATATGAATTTATTAGTGTTATGGGACAATTCGTCAAGGTCGGCCGACAACCAAATAAACCCCACTTGTGCTCAACGTTTTAGTATAAATAAAAGAGGACTTCAAGTCATTTAGACTCATCTCTTGTGATCTCACTCTCCACTTGTTTTGGGTTTTTGGTGGAAGAAGAGGTCTAGAGGAGATGCCTTCTACGCAGCCCAAAGAAGGGTCATCTAGGAGAGCCCTAGCCACAGACTTGTAGGAGATCTAGCCGCAGACTTGTAGGAGGCCCTAATCCGCAGCTACAAGAGCCGTAATCCACAGCTAGAAGAGCTATAATCCGCAGCTAAAGGGAGCCCTAATCCACAGCAAAGGGAAGGCCCTAATTTGCAGCTAAAGGAAGCCCTACGCTTCCCTACCTAAGGGTGGTATAAAGGTTCCCTAGCCGCAACAAGAAACGATCAAGAAGAGGACAGTTTGTTGGGTTGATTTGCAGACTGTCCTAGGACTATTTGAGGGCTATCAAGACAAATCTGAGTTGTTGTTCAAGGGCCGAGTTGCTGGGTAGTCAAGGCCGAAGAGCTAGAGGGACAAAACGTTGAAGAAGAAGGTGTGTTTGGGCATGCATAGGGACTGTCTCATGACAGTGCTAGGCCGCAAGCCTTAGCACACAGAAAGAGTTGCGTAGAGGGTTGTTAAGGTGGACTAGCCCCTTAGAAGGCAGCGTGGGCAAAGAGGACGCTTCACTAGGAATGCTACAAACCTTTGAGGGTTGGTTTGTGGATTGTCATAAGGGTTTAGGGCTGCAGCACATGCCCTAACAAGGGCTATCACAAACGCAAACAAATATCAGTTCAACAGTGTTTTGCAAGGGTGTTGGATCCTAGTTTAGGATCAGTACTACAATTGGTTGTTGTCCTGAAAGGTCACCTAGTTGTTCTTGCTATAGGTGACAGCTGATGAGCCCCAAAAATGGATAATTATATGGGCTCATTTAGCCTCCTAATTCGACTTAATCCACCATTCTCATTAGTTTATTGCATGTTTTTTATTATATTTATGCTAATAGAGTGAATTGGGTTAGTCATTATGCCAACAAGTCTAATGTGTGCTTTATGCAGTCTTTTTGGTCAATTTGGAGACAAAATCAAAGGTTTAAATGAGCACTTGGCAGCCAAATTCGTGGAGAGGATTTTTAGGAAGGTGTCCCCTTCATTTATGGGCCCTTACCTCGAATTCTCCACCATCATCTCGGAGTTCAAGGGCCACCAAATTGATTATCACAAGGGCAGCCGAGCAAGGGCTAGTAAAGGTGTTGTTAACTACAAGTTTTGGCAGCCGAGTTCCTAAAGTTTAGGAGGGTTGTTGGGGTCCTCAATTTGTATAAATAAGAAGGCTTAGGGCCTCATTTCAGTTAGTCACTTTGTAGGCAGAAGTTAGCTAGTTTGTAGTTTGATTTTAGTCATTCTTTTAGTCATTTTTTAGGAAGTAGATTAGCTCTGCATTTCAGCACATTTTCGAGCTTTCCTTGTGGACAGTTTTTGGAATGTAACTATTCCTTTGATCAATAAAGATGAATCCAGCTTTGCACCAGCTCTAATCTCTCTTAGGAGGTTGTATCTCTTGGGGTTGGGCCCAACCCAAGTGCCCAGTACCTCCTTTGTTTACTTTTATGTGTTTCTACTGCATTCTTAGAATAAAATCTGCTATTAGATTTAAATCTTGTTTTGTTATTTAGGTTGCTCTTGATGATTAAAAAGGATTTTTATGTTCAGATTCAGTTGATAGGTTATTAACAAGGAAGATATCCAGAAAAAGGCCATCAAAGACCTCTAATCTCACCTCTCCCTCAGTGGGATCATGAGCTGGGACAAAGGTAACCTTCCTGCCAACAAAAACACAGTCTTTGCTTCGCCATGCAATCATTAGTGTTCAATTTTTATTTGCAGAAGTTGGTTACCTGTTCAGAGTCTTGATTGCTTCGTTGCATAGTTGGTATACATGGTTTCAGTGCAAATAAACTTATGTTCATTCTCTTTACTGTTAGCTAGATCAGTTTAGGTCAACGTAACTAGGTCTCTGATTTTACAAGTCTTCGTTGGTTCAGTTGGAAAAACAACTTGCAGAGCACCCGTACCACTTCTCTATCTGCCCATCCTCCATCAATCCCATTTGCTCCATCCCCTAACGCGGATTCTTGCCTCACATTTGCTCACATAACCCTAATTTTTGTGCAACATTGCTTCACTCCTCTTTGAACAAATCTAGCCATCTTCATCTCTCCTTTGCTCCATCCACCAAGTCCTGGACCTCCTCACACCCCTGTCCTACCCCCATACTCACTCCTTCACCTTTCTCTCTCCATCCATTCTCCAAAATCCCTTCTGAGCATCCTGTAGAAACTTACAGACATCCTGTAGAAATTCCAAAACATCTTGTAGAACCCCTACAGACTTCCTGTAGAAGCTCACGAATGAGGTTTTTTAATAGCCAAACTCTGTGAAACTCTCTGGAAGGATGTTAGGGACCCCTTAGGCCCTCTCTGAACCTTCCCGACCTCCTCCAAGCATTTCCTCTCGCCAATCCACCTCTGCACAGTCAAAAACAATTAAATTGCATGCATGATAATTCTGGCAACTTATTCAAAAATACAAAAAGATGCTCTTTTCAGATGTTATTGTAGAAGTAGCTTAGACACATGCATTTTACCCTCCTAGAAGTCAATGGCATCTCTTTCAGTAGCTTGCATCCTCTTTCTTGCATCGGTAGGGCTAGCTGGTAGAATTAGGGTTTGCTAGGGTTTACGTTTCCTTTCAGCTTTCCAGTTTCTTTCTGCAAGTAGATCAACCTTCTTTGAGTTAGCTTTCGTCCATCAGTAAAAAGCTTTTTCTGAGAGCTCATAGAAGTTGGCTTAAGCTCCTAGCGGACTTGTGCTAGCTGACCAAGTGACAGTCGCAGCAAGAGCTAGTACTTGTGCAAACAGCACTGTCGCTTCCAAGTTTGTTACGAACTACCGGGTTGATAAAATTAAAGAAGGGAGTTCCACGAGTTGCAGCATTATTGCTGCAATACTGGGGCCCACCATCTTTTTGGCGCCATTGCCGGGGAAGCGTCAAAGTATTGGCGATTGCTGCTTTTCTTCTATTTTCTACTACAACCTTCTGCTAAGTAGTTTATTTCATTTCCATTCTGCAATTTCATTTCCGCAAAAGTATATTAGCATTTCCTGCTTTCATAGATTAGCATTTCAATTCCGCAATTTCGATTCTGCAAGTGTAGATTAGCATTTCATTCTTGCAATTTCTTTTGAGCAAAATAGATTAGTCCTTTCCTGCTTTCATTTCAATTCCACATTTTCATTTCAGCAAGATAGTTAGTTGCAGTTCAATCTATTTTAGTTTTGTAGGTACAAATAGAAAAAAACAAAAATCAACCAAAAAGATTTCCTTTCATGCCTTGTAGGAGTAAAGATAATTCAAAAAAATGATTGCACAACACCCCCACTGCTTCACACAGCCAACCTTCTCTCTTATTCGATGGTTGTGATTAAAGAACCCTTAGGTGGACAACAAGACATATTTGAAGAACCGCAAGGGAAGAAGAATAAGGAAACATTCCTCTGGAGCAAATGGCTACAAGCAGAAATGTTGGGAGCAGTACCTTATCCAAAAATGAATTTTCAAATCAAATGGAAGATTTCAAGAGTGAGATGAGGTAGTTTCTTGCCATGCAACTGAATACCTTATAGATCCAAAGAAAGCAAGAGAAGCCAAGAGGGCTTTGGACATCTTTTGTCATAGGTGCACTAGAAAGCATCCTAGGAACAAATGTCCAATGCACTCCTTAGAAGTGTGTTTCGTCTGTGAAGGATACCATCCTACGGATCAGTGCCTTTCATTGCCTGGACTTAAAGCTGCATATCAGAGAGCCAAAGGAGCCACTGAATCACTCTATTATATGAACCAAAGGCGGCCACATGGACCCATACTCTACCATCAGGGAATGCAAGGGACATCCCAAACCTATTACGACCCCTATCAAGCCACTTCCATGCCTTCTTGGGTCCCTCTGCTCATCCTTCCTGGTCCACACCCCCTCCTTGGTCGTATCCTCCTCAATACCATGCTTCTCCAGTTGCTCATTCGTTTCACTCTTATGCTCAGCCACAGCCTTGGTGGAATGCACCTCATCAGGGGTGGAGGCCCCAGTACAACTCTCCTCCCACTCCTTTGCCTCCACCACCTGCTCAACCACAACCATCGCCTCCTACTCCACCACCTTCCCAACCACAACCCCATCCACATCCATCTCAAATCTACACCCCCACTCAACTACCCGTGCCACCATTTCCAAATCCACACATTGGAGTAGCTCAACCCAATTGCAAAGCTGATGCACATGTCCAAATGACTCCTCTTGAGCTCAATGATATTCACCATAGCTCAGGAAGAGTATTGCAAAAAAGAGACTATCTTGAAAGCATTGATCCAAAAGAGGAGATCAAATAACCATGGGTTGCATTTGATGAAGAGAAGACATAAAAATCAGAGACTGAGAGAGTTCCCTCATGGTTACCATCAAATCCTCCATGTATTCAAGAGAAAGATCGGCAAAAAGAGGAAGATGTGAAGGTCATGACAGAAGAAGATATGAAGAATGATCCAGATCAGCAAGAGGACCAAGGATATCAGAGCTATATTGAGATATGGTTCTAGACAGTCACTAAGTTGCAGTAGTACTCTCTTCCTCAGCTATGTTTGATCCCTTCAAAGTCAAATCATTTGGTCTCTGAAATCCGGATAGCTGTCAAAGCATGCATTTCAAGCCTCCACATCATTTTGTCTCTAATCTCGATGTGCACATGGCTCCATTGGAAGTATTCTTATACTTGAAAATGATTTTGTTTTTCAAGTAGGGTAGGGTAGATTAAAAAAAAAAAAATGAAAATAAGAGGAAAATAAAAATCTAAGGTGAAAACCTCCTCGGAGGCACCTTAGATTGGCTCATTGATTGAAAACCTCCATGAGACGATCAATGGGTTGGAAAAAAAAAAAGAGAAAAGAGAATAAGGTCTCTGGGTGAAAACCTCCCTTGGAGGAGCCCAAGGCAAGCAATTAGGGTGAAAACCTCCATGAGGTGCCCTAGTTGTTTTCAAAAAGAAAGAGAAAAAGAAAAATAAACCTAATTTCCATTGAATAATTTTAGGTTGCAGCAAAGACATTGCAGGTTATAAGGATCGCTCAAAACAAAGACAGAGGAAGTTTTGTGCCTTCTACAGGAACTTCTGTGTCTTCTACAGGGAGCCTACAAACAAGCCAAAAATGGACCTCTGAAGAGGACCTAAAGGCCGAGAATCTGTCCATGAGGCCTGCAAGCATCCATGTTTCCATCCCTCACCCTTCTCCATCATTTTTTCCATCTCATTGTGCCTCTTTCCTAAAAACTACGTGTTATACAGGAAGTTCCTGTAGAAATTACAGGATTTCTACAGGAAGCTAGAAATGAATTTCAAAAAGGTAGTTTAGCGAACATGATAGCTTCCTCAAGGGTTCAGAAGTCCTCCTACAATCTTCAAACTCCTCCTCCATCATCTCCATGCCTGCATCACAGCCCAAGCTCATTTTTTCTTTCTATGCAAAAACTTGCAGAATGCTTTGAAGCAAAAATACATAGAACAGAATTTGTTTTTTCCCTCACGTGAAAACCGTGCATCCATTTACAAAACTGTTTACGGGGAGTTGTACAGGGATGATGGCAACATGCCCGAGCAGTTTCAGCCAATTCCGGTGCATGATTTCCAAGAAACCAGCCTCCATCACCTTCAACCATTTTTTCATTTTCTCCATATCCGTGCATCCGTTTCAAAACCTGTTTCATGGGGATATGCATATGGGTGATAGTAACCTACCCAAGAAGTTTTAGCTGATTCTGATGCACGGTTTCCGAAAAATTGATCTCTGTAATATTCAACCATTTTCCGTTTTTCTCGCAATCTATGCATCCATTGATCGCAATTTTACTATGGGAGGTGCATAATGATGAGAGGAACATGCTCAAAATTTTAAGATCGATCCGGTCTATCGTTCGGGAGCAATGGAAAAAACAAGTTTTTGTCCTGTGAAAATTCAGCGTCAACAGCATGAGGGTGCAAATCTGAACGTGAAGCCAGCTCCTACAGCATGGATCCGGTCAGAGGATACCTGCACAAGAAAAATAGCCATGAATCAACCATCATGCAACCACAGAAACAAATGCATGCAGCAGCAAAAAAGACCTAGTAGCACGTCGACTTAAAGGTATGCGTCTAAACCAGTTCCTCTATTTGCATCAATATGATTCGAAAGTGCTTAAACGAATGAAATGGTGGGATTAAGCCAGGAATCTAGCAAAGTTAACCTGACAGTGCCTTCTCTAGCACTCAGCTAGAAATCATGCAGTATACGTGGACAGTCGACTCACGTGAAAAATTAAAAAAAACAGGGAGTGTTGGCTGTTTGAACTCCAGTGCAACTGATCAAGAAGAGAACATGCAGTTCATGATAGCACTGCAGTCTGCATGTGGCCACGTACCCCTGGCCACTTCACTCCCTCACCACGAATCACGCCGTAATTAAAAAAATGCTTGGCTGACTCTCACCACCCGCTGATTCATTTGCACCTGCAACGTTCTTAGCCGAAGTACGCATCCTCTGCTCCCACAATCTGTTAACCTGTCGTCCTCCACCAAGCTTTTCGGCCTGTTTCAAAGTTCTCCCGCGTACTGAGCTCATCCAGAGGCGCAAGGACATCCTACAAAAGCCATAAGAAATTCTACAGGAAGTACGACATAGCCTTCCGAAACAGAGAAGCCTGGTTTTTCTTGGACAAATTTGGAGTCCCGAGAAAGGTAGGATCGAAAACACTCTTCCATGCATGATATACTCCAAAAAGGTGATGAATTGAGCTGTTTTGAATTGGAGGGTTAGAGACAAGTCTGTCGTGAGTCAAAAACAACAGTTTTCCTGTGTTGCATGGAATTTCTCGGTCGGTTCTGCGTCAATATTCTCCTCCACAGTTCCTGTTAAAACATTTTTTCTCTTGTAGAAAAGATAAAGCACTGTGAGGGCTAGCCTGTACATAAAAAAAAATTTGAAGTTGCACGTTTGTATGTATGTTGGGAGTAAAAATTGAAGTGTTGTACCCTGTCTGTGGAAACCTAAGTCTTCCTGTTATACACGGACGACCGAGTATTTGGGCAGCAAAAGTCTTGAAACCAGGGAATTATTGTTCATTGATATCAAACAGACGAGGAATTCTTCCTTGAGTCCAGGGGGAAACCATAAACAACATTTCCTTTTCTGACCAAAGCATAAGAAAAAGGGAGCACTCTCACCATGCCAGGGGGATTCATAATTCAGCATTATCCATGGTTATCATTTCAGGTTGTTGTGTGAACTTAGACATGGAATTGATTCACCTCTAGAAAAGAAGTTAAGCATTCCCTATTTTCTTTTGCAGTCATTAAGTGAATGTGCCACAAAAATGAATGAAGGGATTCCAGACCAGTTGGCCCATCATGGGCTCATCAAATTATTAGTAGAAGACGCCCTGCATACCTACACTGTCCCTCTCTCTTGGGAGATTTTCCGCAACATGTCCAAGGATGATGATATTCGAATTCTGGCCGAAGAACTCACTTCATCCAGCAGTGAAGACAGGGAACACATTGAGGTGGAAGAGAAAGCCAGGGGTAAGGAAACACAGGACAGACCACCATAGAAAGAACAAGAAGAGAAAGGAGGGAAAGGCCAAGCTGCTGAGCCCAAAACTATGGGTGGAACAAAGGCACAAACACCAAGGGAGAAACAATTGCAGAGCAGGGCAGAGAAGACTGAAAACGTCCAAGCAAGTGAGGACACAACCAAGACAACCACACCAAAATTAAAAGGGAAGGCACCCCCAGCCAAGCAGACCAAAACAGTGAAGACAGTTTCTACAGGAAGCCAGAAAACAGTCAACACAGGACTTTCTACAGGAAGTCTGGAAATAGGGCAACAGAAGGAAAAATCGCCTGAGATTTTAGCCAGGGAGGCAGCAGTTGTGCTGGCTACCCTAAGCACATCTCCAAAGCAAAAAGGGAAGCAAAAGAGGGAGCCTTCCATGTATTTTAAGGCAAAAAGGAGCATGTGGATAAAGACTGGCAAACCCCAGCCACTGTCAAAAGAGCCAATCACGATTTTAGACACCCCAGCTACACAAAAGGAGAGGTCTCCCTCAAAGGCATCCATCACCTATGAATGGGGAAGCCCAAAGGCATCCATCTGGAAAGAAAGAATTAAAATGTTGGACACAAAGACCTCTCTACAGGATGCTGAGACTGTTCTACAGGAAACGTTGGCTAAGCTAAGAGAGACCGAGAAATTGGAGGAAAAGGCGACCAAACAATCACAGGAAGAAGGAAAGACAAGGAAACATCTGATGTACAACAAAGAGAGGACAAGCTGCAGGCTGAGGTTGAAGCTTTAACAAAACTGCTACAAGAAAAGGAGCATAGGCAGTGGGAAGAAGTAGAGAGAAAAGCATGGTTTCATGACTGAGAAGAGCACATCACTTCAGAAGCTTGGCATGACAAGGAGGCCACCAGGGCTGTTGGTAAGGTAAATCCCCTCTGCGGATAGAGGCGATCCCACTAGCCTATCACAGAACTAGCCACAAACAAACCACGCTGCTACGCAAGTTCCTAGTTATGCATCAAAGATGAATCAAGAAGACTAACCTGGAGTCCAACGCTATGATTGAAGCAGAGTTGATATCCTCGCTCCCTTGCTCCAACAGATCATAACGAATACCTGCACATGCAAAGGAAGAGACAGATACCAACATAAAAACTACCAAGGCACAACTATATTTCAGTCAGAAAGGAAATAAATCAACATATCACCATGATAGATAATGAGATTGGAACTATAATAGCAGTCGCTCATCAATTAATAAACAGGAAAAGTTACAACCATTGTTCTGATGTCGACCCCTCTCCTGGCTGGGCGAGTAACTATATGTGTCTTGACATGCATCTCCTCTCCGGCAGCATAACCTCTCTAGCACTCACTAGTATTTCTCCAAGAACTCAACATCCAACACTCCATGACTAATAATCATCACTACTATCACTCAATCACCAAATCACCAGCATAACACTAACACCAACACTCTCCCACTAGCTTGTCCAATGCATAATGACAAGCTTATATAGATGAAGAAGGGAGGAGGATGCGATGAACCGGGACACCTTTCGCAGATTTAGAAAAATCCATAAAGATGGATAAAGCTCGACAAAAGACTGATTTTTTATCCTCAGAAAAGCTCCATGTAATAAAGGAAACAACAGTCGGACGTGCATTAAGGCAAAAAGCACGACTAAATTTGGTTGGCGCGACTGTTGCTCTAAGACAGAGCGCCAATGGTCGCGCCCTCTTTTGAGGATCTCCACCATTGGCGCGAGTATAATACTGTGGACTTGTGCCAATGGAAAAATAGCACTTTTTAGGGATGATCTGCAGAAGGTGTCTTTAGGGAACATGGAGTACATACTCAGGGGAACATAATGCAAGTGTTTTTAGCCTTTGTCACTTCTTATAACTCCCGGGATGTGTCCTCCAAGGTACGACAAGAGGAGTAACAGGGATGGTGACAAATTACTGTGTAACAGATGCCCCCTAAAGCATGAAGTCCGAGAGGTGGAGAGGGGTGAAATGCTTTACAAGAACACACATAAGAGCACATATAAGAGCACATATAGTTACTGCCGCCGAGGAGCCGTATTAAGAGACATGACTGATAGTTCAATTACAAGATGTATGTGGTATGGTCGCAGCCATCCATAAGAGAGTACATAAATAATCTAGATCCATAGTATGGACGCAGCCATCTGGTTAGGATCAATGAACTGACTCAGGTATGGTCACAGCCATCCAGTGAATGAGTCAAGTACCAAGAATCACGCCTGGATTACAACAGACACAATCCAGGGTCTTGCGCTCCATCTCGAACCGAACAAGAGTACAAGTTCAAGCATGTGAATATATGAGCTGAAGTCGAACATGCATGAACATCGTCTGATTACCAGTCAATGGTGGAAACTATTAACAGACGCAAGAGGTACCACCAATAATGACAATGGCCCTCAAGGTACTATAGGTACAATCTACGGCATGTGAATCGATGAGCTGAAGTCGAACACTCGTAGAATCATTCGATCGGAGGCCAATGATGAAAACCTCACGTCGAACACAAAGAACCTGCCATTGAGGCATGCAGGCTCCAAGGCACCGGAAGGGAGTCTCTAGGTCAACTTCCTGGATAATGAGCTGAAGTCGACAGGGAGTGACCTTGATCAAAGGTGGGCCATAATGTTTCCCACATCATCGACACGAGACAGAGAGATAATTTCGTGAATCAAGTTTGTACGAACTATCAGAGGGAGGTTGTTTATTTGCAGAGGTCAACTTCTCTTGAACATATCGGCGGCACATTAACGGAATTGGCAGTATTTGACATCAAGGTATCAAAGGTCATGATGACGAGGCAATGAATGGATGAGAGGTCAAATAGGGTACCCAAGCCCATGGGAGCAAGTGAAAAATATGAGATGAGATATCCCCACCCTGGACACGAAAGAAAAAAGTGCCATGTTCAAGAGCGACATACTGCCGTTACGGTAATGGTTCAAAAATTTTCTTTTCCCCCGCCATTTCTGGCGAGTACCCCAGTTATTTCTAACAAGCTTGATGGGGATAGCATATGCTTGTGTTGTGAAAAAATCCGATGTCATTAAGTTTTAACGAGTCTGACAAAGGAAGAACTCGGCGTCTTTTCATGTTTAGAGAGTTTGAAAAGACAACAGAAAAGGAAACTCCAGGGATGTCCTTTTTCGTAAAGTTGTGTCTCTCGGGCCCGAAAAAGTATAAAATAATACCTGAAAGAACCGCCCGATCATTACGATCGAGGAGTAATTTTCATGATTAGTGACTTTGACCTGAAAAAGTAAAAAAGCGGTCAAAACCACGTCGTTTCGTAACCACTAACGAGTTTGAAATGACAAAAACACAGTAATCTTTTTATATTTTAACGGTTGACAAAAAGAACTTAAAACGACCGCCCCTTATCACCATTTAACGAGTCAAGAGGAGGGACTCGGCAATCTTTTCCTCTTTAAATGGTCAGAAAAGAGCTGAAAGCGGACCTCCATTTTTATTTTCTTTAACGAGTCAAAAAGGAAAAATACTCGGCAATCTTTTCATATTTTACGAGTCAGAAAAGAGCGTAAAGGCGACTCGTCCTGAAGGAACGAGTGGTATAAGGGATAGCAACTGGTTCCGGTAATGGTGGAACTATCTTGAAACACGTAAAGGTTAAGAGGCTGGCTAATAAGACCACTCATCGCTGCGGTTCCTCAGGAAAGGAGAAACAACCAAGTGAAAGCATATGATCGGCCAAAAAGATGGTGGCGATGGAATGAAACAACCAAGGCTCATCTAGCAGAATTTTAGCGAATAAAAGGCAATCACGGGATGTAACTGGGTTCATTTTTACACAAGCTTGAACCATGAAGAACTTTGCTTGGATTCGGTTTCATGTTTACACAAGCTTGAAACGAAAAAAAAACTATGCTTGTTATAAGTTCGCATGCCCCAGCATAATTATACCATTCGAGGTACATGCCCCCCAAGCTTCATGGCATTCACGGAGTGGATGGAATGAAGGTTTACTTGGAAAGACTCGATTGGAGGATGCCCCCGGGCTTCAGTCACGCGCCCGGGTGAGCTGCCGTCATCAGAATGATGGGGTGGGTGCTGGGGCATTTCCTGTGGAAATAAGACCATTTAGGAATGGCAGATGGCTATATGTGAAGTGTGAACCGGGGAATGAAAGTTGGTCTACGACTTTGATCGTTCTTCCTTCATGCGGAAAACACATCACTCTGAAGAGTGAGGACACAATAGCACGTATGCGATAAATATAGTCTCGTCCAAGGAGTAAATTGTAATCTAACGGACCTTGGACTACCATGAGACCCATTTGGATAGTCTTCCCTTCTAACGTGATAGGTACATTGGGAAGAATTCCTAAAGGTCGAGTGACTTCTCGATGGAAACCTATAAGGCTTCGCATCTCAGGCAGAAGCAGTGGAGAACCAAGTGCTTCCCAGGCTGTTGAAGAAAGGATACTCACAGGAGATCCTTCATCAATAATTGTACCAGCCATAACCATGCGATAGACTTGAACTATAATTCGAAATGGTATGGAGGTTGGTAACCGAGGATTGACTAGTTGATCCCAATTAAAGGAAATAACTAGGTTGCTCGGAGGTGGGACTGGATAGACAGCCGGATATGCCTCTAATGGACTTTCTTCCTGTTGTGAAGAAATGAGAGGGATGCTCACTTGATCATTAACGTCTACGTCAATGAATAGAATTTGGACGGTGGGTTCGTCATTCTTGGCAGTGATAACATCATCTGAGGAGGTAACTTCTGAAGGCGAAACCGGGTCACTTGTAATCCGGACCGTTTGACTGTTGTCTGGTTTGGATTCAGATGTAGGATCATCTAGGGGTGGAAGTTTTGAAAGCAAAACTGGGTCACTTGTAAGCCGGACCTTTTGACTTTCATCTGATTTAGATTCAGATGTAAGAGCAGCTAAAGATGGAACTTCTGTAGGCAAAACCGAGTCACTTGTAAGCTGGACCTTTTGAAAGACTGGGTTACTTGTAAGCTGGAACTGTGGACTTTCGGTTGTTTTGGACTCAGGGAGTTCATCTTTGATGATCAAGTGGTGCGTAGATGATGAACATAAATCACTTGTTCTGACCAGGGACTGGTCTGGAGCAGGATGAGCACAGGTAGGTTCAGGAAGAGAAAGCTGGACCAAAGAGGAATCATGTTTGATCACTTGGTTAGCGGAGAGACGCTCTGCAGGTGTAAAAAGACGCTGATATCCAGCGGGTAGTTGGGGTAAGGGATCCGACAGAGTTGCCAAAAGACGGGAAGCTTCATCCATAAGTGGACAAAGGCGAAGGAGATGATTACCTTCACAAAGTCGACAAGGGAAACGAACCTTCCCTTTTCTGTTACCAACTACTAAGGTATCGTCGATTTGTGACAACAAGGGGCGAGTCGGGTCACGGGACCATATATCTAGGATCCTGGGAATGCCAGGACAATCAGAAAGAAAATGGTCCCCTTTGCATAATCGACAAGGAGACCGAAGCTTCCGCGGAGGAGCAGAAGGTGGTTCTATTTCTGATAGTTTCGTGGTAGATACGACCTTCCCCTTAGAAGACTTCTTCTTGTTGGTCTTCTTCTTCTTCTTCTTAGTCACCTGGTAAGTGAAATCCAAGGTTTCACCAGGTGAAGTAGAAGATGAGTACGCAGCAATAGGCGAAGAAGGAAAGGGGTCCACCTTAGAATCAACATGGTGTTGTCCGGGTGGAGGAGGTGGTGGTGGGACAGGAGTCATCACACTTGAGACCACCGAGTTTGAAAACAACCATACGGGTAAACCAATGGTCAACCCAGGCAAAGACAATGTTGCGATATACTGAACGCCAACATTTCCGACAGAAGGAAATGGGCGAGGGTTCCCATCAGGAGGAACACATTGGCCGGTGGGCACCGGAAAGGCTGCCATTGAACGAGAAATAACCCTACTCAAGCTAACGCAAACAAAATCTAATTGGGTAATGTTATCGTGGCCAATATTTTTTAAGACACTTAACTTAACCTTTTCATTTTTTAAGAGTCGAGAAAAGGGTAAAAGATGACTCTAGTCTCCTTCGAATATTTAATGAGCACGAAGTGACAAGATGCTCACAGGCACCTTTTCGTTTAGGGAGTCCGAAAAGGATCAAAAGTGACTGCTCTGGAATTCTAGGTAGAGGGTGTGCCAAACTTTTCGCAAAACCACAGAATACTTTTTAGGGTACGGGTGGTCGATCTTCGTGAATGCTTTGTTCACTGCATTGCGAATTGTAGGGTGGCTGACACGACTTCCTATGGATAAAGGCTTTATTCCTATAGGGGTCTCCCAATATATACTCGACGGTACGTGGGAGCACAGTCCGTATTGGCAGCTATCGTTTCACCGTGGAGGAATCACCCAACCACTCAACGATAAACTACCAGGTTTAACGACGCCGGAACACGTCTCTAACCTAGACCTCTAGAGTGTTTGCGTTATGTTCCAATGCGTTGTTATGTTCATTTGGTTCATTTTAAAGTTTATCTTTGATTATGTTTCAGTTTTTTGGTCCTACCGTATGTGATATCTCGAAAACTTCTTACATGCAAACTATATGCCGAAATTAAATCATTTGATTCGATGAATTTTATCTACAGGAGGGTTGAGATCTTTTTCACCAACGAAACGATCACTTCAACAAACAACAAAGATCTTAATGCAGCTAATAACAAGAAACGAAATTTTGTCTTTTTCTTTTTAATAGCAACAAATAATAATAAATGCTAACTACTATGATGCAAGAGATTTTTTGTTTTTCTTTCCTTTAAGATGGCATGATGCATGTAAACAAATTCTAAGAGATATGCACAATCCAAGTTCAGTCAATGAAATAGAACCAATTATAAAACACAAAATGAACCATGCAAGCAAGGAAAACACCAAGGCTAGTGAAATCCGAAGAAGTTGGAAGTGAAGTATTCAGAGTATAGAAGATCAAGCTTTAACAAATCACTGGATAAGTGCAGAACAATCAACAAGCTGACTGGATAATCAAGAGACCGAAACTTCCCACAGAAGGCTAGACTTGCAAAGTCACTGGAAATAAGCAAACAGCTGAGGGATACAGGCTAAGACCAGTCAAGCAGGGGTTCAACACAGTTCCAGAGGCCGAAAGAGATATATAAAGAGACTGAATGAGCTTTCCACCCACACACAGGAAAAATTTACAGAGTTGGCGCGACTGTCAGCCTGCAACTTGCGCTACCACAGAATTGGCGCGAGTTGCTTTTGAGCAACGTGCGCCAACTGGCGCGACTGTCAGAGAAATAACCGCGCCAATTAAGCTTGCCAACTAAAAAGATAAAAGATACGACCTCAGGTCAGGTTGACAGTGCTCAGATGGGTCAAATAGTAAAGAATCAACTCAAAAATGACTCAGGAAGCTCATGCACTCAAGCATGCAGAAGAAAATTAACATGCAAGACAGAAATCAAGGAGTTACTCCCTAGCGGAGTCGCCAATTTGTTGGTAAGGTAAATCCCCTTTGCGGACAGAGGCGATCCCACTAGCCTATCACAGAACTAGCCACAAACAAACCACGCTGCTACACAAGTTCCTAGTTATGCATCAAAGGTGAATCAAGAAGACTAACCTGGAGTCCAACGCTATGATTGAAGCAGAGTTGATATCCTCGCTCCCTTGCTCCAACATATCATAACGAATACCTGCACATGCAAAGGAAGAGACAGATACCAACATAAAAACTACCAAGGCACAACTATATTTCAGTCAGAAAGGAAATAAATCAACATATCACCATGATAGATAATGAGATTGGAACTATAATAGCAGTTGCTCATCAATTAATAAACAGGAAAAGTTACAACCATTGTTCTGACGTCGACCCCTCTCCTGGCTGGGCGAGTAACTATATGTGTCTTGACATGCATCTACTCTCCGGTAGCATAACCTCTCTAGCACTCACTAGTATTTCTCCAAGAACTCAACATCCAACACTCCATGACTAATAATCATCACTACTATCACTCAATCACCAAATCACCAGCATAACACTAACACCAACACTCTCCCACTAGCTTGTCCAATGCATAATGACAAGCTTATATAGATGAAGAAGGGAGGAGGATGCGATGAACCAGGACACCCTTCGCGGATTTAGCAAATGCCATAAAGATGGATAAAGCTCGACAAAAGACTGATTTTTTATCCTCAGAAAAGCTCCATGTAATAAAGGAAACAACAATCGGACGTGCATTAAGGCAAAAAGCACGACTAAATTTGGTTGGCGCGACTGTTGCTCTAAGACAGAGCGCCAATGGTCGCGCCCTCTTTTGAGGATCTCCACCATTGGCGCGGGTAGAATACTGTGGACTTGCGCCAATGGAAAAATAGCACTTTTTAGGGATGATCTGCAGAAGGTGTCTTTAGGGAACATGGAGTACATACTCAGGGGAACATAATGCAAGTGTTTTTAGCCTTTGTCACTTCTTATAACTCCCGGGATGTGTCCCCCAAGGTATGAAAAGAGGAGTAACAGGGATGGTGACAAATTACTGTGTAACAAGTGCCATCAAAGATGAAGAGATAAATTAATTGCTCAGAGGATGAGCAACACTTTCAGTAGGGGGGTGATGATGAGCCCCAAAAATGGATAATTATATGGGCTCATTCAGCCTACTAATTCGACTTAATCCACCATTCTCATTAGTTTATTGCATGTTTTTTATTATATTTATGCTAATAGAGTGAATTGGGTTAGTCATTATGCCAACAATTCTAATGTGTGCTTTATGCAGTCTTTTTGGTCAATTTGGAGACAAAATCAAAGGTTTAAATGAGCACTTGGCAGCCAAATTCGTGGAGAGGATATTTAGGAAGGTGTCCCCTTCATTTATGGGCCCTTACCTCGAATTCTCCACCATCAGCTTGGAGTTCAAGGGCCACCAAATCGATTATCACAAGGGCAGCCGAGCAAGGGCTAGTAAAGGTGTTGTTAACTACAAGTTTTGGCAACCGAGTTCCTAAAGGTTAGGAGGGCTGTTGGGGTCCTCAATTTGTATAAATAAGAAGGCTTAGGGCCTCATTTCAGTTAGTCACTTTGTAAGCAGAAGTTAGCTAGTTTGTAGTTCGATTTTAGTCATTATTTTAGTCATTTTTTAGGAAGTAGATTAGCTCTGCATTTCAGCACATTTTCGAGCCTCCCTTATGGACATTTTTTGGAATGTAACTATTCTTTTGATTAATAAAGATGAATCTAGCTTTGCACCAGCTCTAATCTCTCTTAGGAGGCTGTAGCTCTTGGGGTTGGGCCCAACCCAAGTTCCCAGTACCTCCTTTGTTTACTTTTATGTGTTTTTGTTGCATTCTTAGAATAAAATCTGCTATTTAGATTTAAATCTTGTTTTGTTATTTAGGTTGTTCTTGATGATTAAAAAGGATTTTTATGTTCAAATTCAGTTGATAGGTTATTAACAGGGAAGATATCCAGAAAAAGGCCATCAAGGACCTCTGATCTCACCTCTCCCTCAGTGGGATCATGAGCTGGGACAAAGGTAACCTTGCTGCCAACAAAAACACAGTCTTTGCTTCACCATGCAATCATTAGTGTTCGATTTTTATTTGCAGAAGTTGGTTACCTGTTCATAGTCTTGATTGCTTCGCTGCATAGTTGGTATACATGGTTTCAGTGCAAATAAACTTCTGTTCATTCTCTTTACTGTTAGCTAGATTAGCTTAGGTCAACGTAACTAGGTCTCTGATTTTACAAGTCTTCGTTGGTTCAGTTGGAAAAACAACTTGCAGAGCACCTGTACCACTTCTCTATCTGCCCATCCTCCATCAATCCCATCTGCTCCATCCCCTAACGTGGATTCTTGCCTCACATTTGCTCACATAACCTTAATTTTTGTGCAACATTGCTTCACTCCTCTTTGAACAAATCCAGCCATCTTCATCTCTCCTCAGCTCCATCCACCAAGTCCTGGACCTCCTCACACCCCTGTCCTACCCCCATACTCAATCCTTCACCTTTCTCTCTCCATCCATCCTCCAAAATCCCATTTCTGAGCATCCTATAGAAACTTACAGATATCCTGTAGAAATTCCAGAACATCCTGTACAACCCCTGCAGACTTCCTGTAGAAGCTCACGAATGAGGTTTCTTGATAGCCAAACTCTGTGAAACTCTCTGGAAGGGTGTTAGGGACCCCTTAGGCCCTCTCTGAACCTTCCCAACCTCCTCCAATCATTTCCTCTCACCAATCCACCTCTGCACAGTAAAAAAAAGTTAAATTGCATACATGATAATTTTGGCAACTTATTCAAAAATACAAAAAGATGCTCTTTTCAGATGTTACTGTAGAAGTAGCTTAGACACATGCATTTTTCCCTCCTAGAAGTCAATGGCATCTCTTTCAGTAGCTTGCATCCTCTTTCTTGCATCAGTAAGGTTAGCTGGTAGAATTAGGGTTTGCTAGGGTTTACGTTTCCTTTCAGCTTTCCAGTTTCTTTCTGCAAGTAGATCAGTCTTCTTTGAGTTAGCTTTCGTCCATCAATAAAAAGCTTCTTCTAAGAGCTCATAGAAGTTGTCTTAAGCTCCTAGCGGACTTGTGCCAGCTGACCAAGTGACAGTCGCGGCAAGAGCTAGTACTTATGCATACAGCACCATCGCTTCCAAGTTTGTTACGAACTACCGAGTTGATAAAATTAAAGAAGGGAGTTCCATGAGTTGCAGCATTATTGCTGCAATACTGAGGCCCACCAACAGTAGGGCCATGTTTGGGTATGATATGCTGAACATATTATGGGACAGAAGCAGTGTATACAACAACATGTATAGGTACAACTGTTGCAGTGGAAGCAGTATGTACAGCAGCATGTATAGGTACAACTGTTGCATAGTGGAGGCAGTATGTACAGCAGCATGTATAGGTACAACTGTAATGATTGCAGCATAGTGGAGGCAGTATGTACAACAGCATGTATGGGTACAACTGTGAGTGGTGCAACATAGTGCACCGTGATGGGTACAACCATGATTGGTTGCATTTCCATGACAAGAGCAACTCAATGAATGGGTGCAACATGATGACGAGATGCAGCACGATGGAGAATCAGTTGAAGCAGCTTGTCTTCAACTGATCTCATGTATCATCTTCTTAGAGATGATCTATGCTCTTATCTAGATAAGTCAAAGTGTTGACTTCTATTGTAAATGTACTCTCTCTCTCTCTCTCTCTCTCTGCTGAACTATTGAAGAACATGTAAGAAGAATTGATCAAGGGTTTCCCCATATTGGGGTTTGTTCCTGGCTAGCGCCACACCTTGTGTCCTCTTGTCTTGGCTTGTCTTCTGCGATTTATGTTTATGTTCTATCTATAGTTTACTTTAACGCTGATCTGATTGCTAATCTGGGAAAGATATTGAGCTAACTATGAAAATTGAAATAAATTTCTCTAAGCATATAACATACCTAAACTTAACAGGGTTTTGTCATGTACAAGTGTCTCCCAGCTCAATAAGGGGGGGTAACCAAAGACCCTATTAGGTGGTTTCAACCTTTGAGGTGGGTGGCATGTCCATGGTACATCCATCAAGTAGTAGGTGGCATGTGATATAATGATGGAACAGAGTGTGGATCAGGGGAAGGCTCCAAGCCACATGCCATGGTACAAGGGTAGCATTCCTCTACGATAGAATGATGGAAGAATTCCATGATGCTTTTAGCTCCTTCATAAAAACATGAAGCAACCATATAGAAAGTTGTAGATATTATGGAGCTAAAAGGACAAATGCATCATGTTTTAATGATAATGTTGAGATTGAAATGCACACGTAAGAAACCCACACTCTCCAATGGCACGAAGTGCTTAGTACCCCTCCCAATTGTAGATGAAAACTAGTATGGTCATAACTTGGATTGGAAAAACGGCTTTGTTTCATCCATACCTACAAACACTCTACTCAATTAGAAGCAACTTTTCATGAAGCAACAATATAAAAAGGTGTAGATATTATTATGGGGCTAAAAGGACAAATGTCTCATGTTTTAATGAAAATGTTGAGATTAAAAAACCTGCACTCTCCAATGGCACAAAGTGCTTAGTATCCCCTCCCAAATGTAGATGAAAACTAGCATGCTTAGTACCACTCCCAAGTGTAGATGAAAACTAGTATGCCATAACTTGGATTGCAAAAAGTGCTTAGTACCCCTCCCAAATGTAGATGAAAACTAGTATGTCATAACTTGGGTTGAAAATTTTGTTTTGTTTCATCCATATCTACAAACTCTACTCAATTAGAAGAAAGTTTTTCTTATGCTTGAATATTCCAATTGCCTTCGTTTACCAATATTGCATGTGTCTTATTTTTTAATGAAAATGTTGAGATTGAAATACACATGTGAGAAACCTACACTCTCTAGTGGAACAAAGTGCTTAGTACCCCTCCCAACTGTAGATGAAAACTATTATGTCATAACTTGGATTGCACAAAGTGCGTAGTACCCCTCCCAAATGTAGAGGGACACTAGTATGTCATAACTTGGATTGAAAATTCTATTTTGTTTCATCCATATCTACAAACTCTATGCAATAAGAATAAAGTTTTGCTTATGCTTGAAGATTCCAATTACCTTCCTTTACCCATATTTCCTATAATAAATTTACCCATATTGCCTATAATAAATTTACATGAGCACACATGATATTAGTAGAAACAAAAGAGTTCAATTAAAACAAGATGGAACCATTAAATTACGTAGCAAATAACTAGTGAATTCCCTCATACATACCTCTTTCATCTTCGCCCATTACAACTGTTGAATTTTCATCAGCCCTAAATCCACAATATGTGTTGTTGAGGCTTGCCTTAATTTCCACACTCATAGAACCCAAAACAAAAACCATGAACAAAGGTATATAAAAAAAATAAAAAAATAAAAAGAAAGCAAACATGAAAATAAAAAATACTAAACCACAATTTAGCATGGCCATGCTCACAAATGTAAAAAAATAACAGTGGTTGTACAAAAACAAAGGAATAGCAAAATATAGCAGCAACAATAGCAAAAAGAAAAATGAAAATAACAAAAACAAAACAAACAAAGTGAAATGGTAGACAAAGTCTTCTTTACAATCCCAAAAAGTGTCTACAGCCAATCAAGGACATCCTGCAGATTAAAAAATAGAAGAGTATTAAATAGAGACCATACAATATTATGACAAAGACCAACATGAGTATTTCATAGCATAGAATAGATTTTGCACCAAAAGAGAACTCACCTTTACTACTACCCCTTCACTATAATATAGTGTTGCTACATAGATAATCCAAGAGTTTCACGAATCAAATTCATAACATAACCAAAAAATAACTCACCATCCACCTCCACTTCTACACTCTCCTTGATTGCCATCATCTTCCTCGCATGAAAATATTTCACTTATTTCATTAGTGCACCTCTGACTTTGTTGCTCCTTTCTTTATCTGCATTGCATTGCATTCGTAAATAAATAAATCACAAATGATATGTGATACCTCTATATTAAGCAAACACACATGGAATCATACATACCTCCTCATCTTGTGTTGTGTTCTTCATTGAATGCACAAGTAGAATCTACAACGGCCTTCTGACTTGTCTTTATTTCTCCATTGCTTAAAACCAACAAAAACCAAACTAGAAGGTATCAAATAGAGAGCAAAAAATATTATGGGAGATATTAAATAGAAACTAAAACAAAGTATGAGAAATCTTAAACAAACAAAAAAACCCTTATGAATAATCATATGCAAAAGTAAATCTTATGTAGAGGCGAAAAATCATAAACCCTAAATAGATAAGTATGGAGGAGAACCATCTATGAAAAACATACATGGGTCTTGCACCATAAAATAACTCCTCGACCTCTAGTTTTGCCTCATCTATAGTGCATCCTATGTCTCTCTCACAAAAATATATTCAATAGTTTCAACCTTACTTTACATGCATTTCATCATATTCATAAATAAATAAATCGCAAATGATATGCGATGCCTTTAAATTAATCAAATACATGTGGATCCATACATACATCCTCATCTTGAGTCGTGTTATTTATTGAAAGCACCTTGAGCCTTGAGACTTGTCTTTATTTTTCCATCGCCTAAAGCCAACAAGAATCAAACTAAAAAATATCAAATATAGAGTAAAATATCTGATGAGAGATATTCAAAAGAACTTAAAATAAAGTATGAGAAAAACAAACTCTTATAAATAATCATATGTGAAAGTAAGTACACCTTATGTAAGGCCAAAAATGTAAACCTTAAATTAATAAGTGATGAGAACCATCTACGTGAAACGTACATGGGTATTATACCATAACTCCTCTGCCTCTATTTTTGCCTCATCTATAGTGCATCTAACATCTCTTTCACAAAAGGATATTCAATATTTTCATTAGCATTCAGCCTTACTTTACATGCATTGCCTCAAAATTTAAATAAACACAAATGTTATAATTTTGAAGCAACAACTGAGTTAATGTAAAACACCATGGAATTGTAAAATTATGTAGACAAAAGCAAGTGATACATACCTCCCCCTTACCTTTTTCCTCTGCATGTGTGGAATTTGCATCAACTGTAATACCACAATATGAGCTATTAGGTCTTCCATTAATTTTCCCATCCATTGAATAACAAAAAAGAGATATCAACCACACAAGATATGTTGTGAGAAATATGATGCAAAAATTGAAATATCAGACACACAAAATATCATGTGAGAAATGTGAAGCAGTCTGAGAACCATTGAGAACCATTGTAATGAAATAAGAAAATATCCAAAAGAGAACTCACCTTGTACCTTTGCACTCTCCAATACTTCTCTAAGTCTCTCACAGACAAAGATTTAATTAGTTTCATCAGTGTTCCTCCACCTTCCTTTACCAAGATTTGCATTGCACTCACCATACAAATAAATCTCAAATACTATAGAATGCATTTAATTTAAACAAACAAATGAAACCATACCCACCTCCTCCTCCTACTTAGTCTTCCCTTACCAAATGCACTTATGCAATCTGCACCATTCCTAGGACCTGCCTCTATATCTCCACTTCCTAAATCCAACAAAAACCAAACCGTAAAATATTAAATGAAAACAAAAAAGTTCTAAGACAAACAACCAAAATCTTATAAGAAATATTAAACAAACGTTGAAAAATATTATACATCATCTTAATCAAAAGCCAAGGCCAAAAAAATTATCAATAATATTATGCAAAAGTACAGTTTATTCAATGACCAAAAATCATAAAGCCTAAAAAGGAATGAGGGAGGAGAACTATCGTATTGAAAATGAGAAGATAAGAATATTAGAACCAAAAGAGAATTCAGACTCTACCGTTTCACTCTGATACACTAGTCTCTTTTACACAAAAAAATCCAAAAGTTTCAACATTGTTCCTCCACATTTGCTCGGCCACCTTCCTTTCCCTGCATTTGCACTACATCCAATAAATAAGAGAATTCAAAATAATAGAAGATGCATATAATTTAAACAGAAGTACATCTTATGCTACAAAAAAATTAAAAACCCCAAATTAACAATAAGGGTGGAAAACCATGGTATCTAAACCAAGATCTAGGAGGATTTTACAATAGAACATACATGCTACATAAGCCTTGCACCAAAAGATAACTTACCCTCACCTTTGCTTCTAATTTTGTTATAGTGTTCCATGTCTCTCTCACACAAAGATATTCAATAGTATCATTAGTGCTCATTCACCTTTCTTACTCAGCATTGAATTTAAATTTCAACAAACACATGATATAAGGATGAAGCAACAAATCAGTTAAATTAGAATGGGCATGAAATGGCATAATTATGTAGTAGCAAACAAGTAAATTCCCCTTATACATACCTTTTTTGCCTTTGCCCATAAACAAGTAAATTCCCCAATTGCATACCTCTTCACCTTTGCCCTCTACACTTGTGGACTCCACATCAACCCTACACCCGCATTATGGGTTGCTAAGGTATTTCTTGTTTTCTCCACCCATTGAATCAAAAAGAGAGAAAAATAAATCAAAAGACACAATAAAAACAAAATACTAAACCACAAATTAGCATGGCCATGCTCAAAAAGTCAAAGATATAAGAGCCACAACAATAAAAATAAATAAAACAATAGCAAACAGTATGACCAACAATTGAAACAAAAAACAAAAATGACAAAAAAAGCACAAAAAGACAAACAAGAGTATGTTTTACAACCCCAAAAAGTGTCCATGGCCAACCAAGGAAACACTGCACATCAAAAAATAGAGCAGTGTTAAATAGAGACAAGAAAATATTAATCTGAAACAGAGAGACCAAATATCTTATGAATAATCTTATGCACCAAAAGATATATCTTATTCAAACATCAAAAATCATAAACTCTAAATAAGTAAAGAGCAAAAGAACTAGTGTTTGCTACTGGAAGATTTTGTAGCAGATTATGAATGGATTTTGCACCAAAAGAAAACTTACCTCCACATTTGTATCTGCACTCCACTATAATGTCTCTCTCAATGAAGATATCTCAGTAGTTTCGTTAGTGATCCACTGCATTCTTTTACCTACATTGCATTGCACTCATAATTAAACAAATTACCAATAACGTAAAATGCTTCTAATTTAAACAAACACGTGAATGTGACCATAGATACACCACAACATTCACCTTTACCTAGTACATCTATGAAATCTTGAACCATTAGGACCTACATTAATCTCCCAACCACTAAACTAAATAAAAATCAAACCATAAAAAATAAAAATAAAGATCAATATATCTTATGAGAAATCTTGAAAAGACACAAAAATAGAACAAAAATATTATGCAAAATTAATTACAATTTATTCAAAGAACAAAATCACCATCTACCTTACCTTACCTCATCTTTGTTGCACTGGCCCACATCTCTCTCAGGAAGATATTTGAAGAGTCTCATCAAAATCCTCCATCTTCCTATACCTACACTACATCACATCTAAATTTAAATAAATTAGGCATGCTCAGAAATGTTTAAATTTAATTTAAACAACAAAAAAAATTGCAACAACAATAGCGAAAGATACAAACAACAATAGCAAAAAACAAGAGAAAAAACAACAAGAAACAAATAGAGACAAACTCTACTTTGCAACCCTCAAATGCATCCACATGCAAACAAAGAACACCTTGCATAGCACAAATTGAAGTAAAAGAGACCAAAAAATCTTATGAGAAATATGTTGAAAATAGTAGCGAGAAAGGTCTTCTTGACTTGTGCCTTAGTCAAGAAAGACCTCGACCAGTCCTTGATAAGACAAATTAAAGTAAGAGAGACCAAAAAATCTTATGAGAAATATGTTGAAAATAGTAGCGAGAAAGGTCTTCTTGACTTGTGCCTTAGTCAAGAAAGACCCTGATCAGTCCTTCTTTAGCATGCACAACTTTGAGGACATGTCATGGAGTAGTTAACTCACATGCAAAATTTGAAGGCTCAGTTTTGTTCGTCTCCAAGTGTGAGTATATATTTCGAAAAAGACAAGTGAGAGTCTTAGAGTCTAATTGAGGCTAGGACGAGTTACAAGAGTCAATTCGACTCAGTTAACAAATCAATCACCAGTCCGAGTTCTAAAAATTAACTTTCCATATTTAGCATGAGTCAAAAAGCCTAAAAGGAGGTTGAAGGCACATCATTAAACCATTAGTGTTGAGCAAGAGCTTGTGTGAGAAAGTGTTCTTGCTAGCAGAGCATGTAAGGAGCAGCCTATACACCATTTGAGAGAGAATTTTCCTTGTGATGTGTGATAGGATTTAGGGAGAAATTCCTAAGAAATAGGGGCTTAGATCTGCGCTAGGAAATAGGGATTTCCAGCATTAACAAATAGGAGCCATAGAGCACAAGGAAATAGGAGTTGCGTCAAGTTCTTGCAGAAAATTTTTGAGTTAAGTATTAGAAGTGAGAGTAGCTTTATTTTCTATTGAAACAATTTGCCTTGTAAATAATTTTGTTGGCTCAATTTTTCTCAATAAAATCTATTTGAAAGGAGAGGGTTTTCCCAGTTGGGTTCCCTAGAAAAATATTGTGTGATTGTGTTCTTTATCTTTGTGTTTCTTTTATTTCGCTACTTATCTATCGTAGAGAAATCCTATGTCTTGGTGCAACGAAATTAATTTCATATTTGTCATCATAACAGTTGCAGGGTTTCGTTGGAATTCCATAAGGTATCAGAGCAGCGATAAATATAAAGACTGGTACCGAGATGAATTTGTGATCAGTGCAGATCAATCAAGAAGGTTAGCGCTAGATTATGAAGGAGAGCTCTCTGGGTAAGCAAGATGGCGTTCCCAGGATTGAGATTAGAACACTGTTTTGAGGGAGCCTCTAACTTCGTCTCTTGGAAAGGGAGGATCATGATAGTATTGGAGGCTAATGGGGTGGGAAACTTCGTCAAGAGAGTTATACCACCACCACAAAATCCCCAAATTTGACCCAACATACTAAGAATTATATCAGGATGAGAGGATTATTCTAGAAGGGGTCAAAGATCACATAGTTGCTCATATCCATGAGAAGAAGACAACCTTTGAGATGTTCAAACCTATTTTATATCTATGTCATAGTACCAGTGATGCCAGGAAGCTTGCTCTTAAGGATAAGCTAAGAAGTATCTGGATGAGACAGGAGAGCCCATCATCATGTATCTTTTGAAGTTCACTCAGGTTTGAGATGAGCTACGTGGTTTGGGTGTCACTATACCTGAGCGGGACCTTGCTAGGATTTCACAAGTCTTGGTATTGTTTCCAAGATGTTGTCAATGGCAGAGATAATTTTCCCAATCGAGAAAGGTTACGAACTGACTGCGTCCAGGAAGAGATCCGAAGAGGGACCAGAGATGGTAGATCAGCAAAAAGAGATGACGAGAACTTTGCTCTGGCAGGCAAAGCCAAGGGAAAGAACTGCAAAGGGAAGGTTGACTCTAATCAAAAGGGTGAGAAGAAGAAGAAGGATCTTATTAATATCAAGTTGTTCTATTGCCATGAGTTTGGGCACTATGCTACTAAGTGTCCTAATAAGAATAAGGGGTCTAGTAAGAATAATGTGGTTGCATCAACTGAGGTATATGTGTTTGCTTCTCAATTCGAGAAAGATTTCTTATTCATAGCTTGCATGGGAAATTCAAAAGGGAGCAACATGTGGTATATTGATTTCAAAGCCTCCTTCCACATGACCGGGAACACGAAGTATTTCAGGCATTGAAGGAGAAGGACACATAGTTTCACATCGAGCTAGGAGATGTTCGCAAGTACGCATCTAAGGGAGTTGATATTGTCAACTTTAAGAGGGAGTACGGGATCCCTCTCCATCTCAGAGATGTCCTCTATATTCTAAGACAAAAGAAGAATCTTGTTTCAGCAACAACCCTTGAGAACAAGGGATATGATGTCATCTTCAGCAGAGGTAAGGCATACCCCAGGCACTTAGCTTCTAGAACAGTGAAGCAGATAGGTCTGAGGGTGAAGAACCTTTACAAGTTACAAGTTGAGACATGTGCAGCCTTGAGCAGCAAGGCAAGTGGTGAGTAGCGTAGAGATGTTGCGGAACTAGGGATGACCCTTTAGAAAGTTAGAAAGGATATAAGGCCTATATCAAGGAGGTAAGAGAATGTGAAGGAGAGCTTTAAGACAAATCCAAAACCTTAAACAAAATATATTTGAGCATCTTGCAGATGTGTTCATTGATTGCCAATGAAGGGGAGAAAATATATCAAAAGATATCAAAGTAAGGAAAACAAATATTTTAAGTCTACAGCAAACATCAATTCTACTAGGTTAAAGGAATGGAGCTCATTACTAACATTAGTACAGGGGGAAGAGTGTTGAATTTTCCATAGGCCCTAGATCTGGTTTGAGGCTAATCACGCACACAAACACACTAGGAACCTACAACATTCTAGCACTTTGCACAGTGGAAATTTTCAGTAGTGGAATCAATTAAGTACACAGGGATTTGAGCCCAAAGCTCGATTATTTTATTAATCCATCAAAAAAAGAATCATGGTGCTCCCGTACCCGGGATCATGGCCCTCGATCACTAGTACAACTAGTATACATAGTATACAAAAACTTAAAACATAGGGCTTGTGATCTGTCACTTCAGATCTTAAATATGCCCACAAAACATACAAGGATAAACAATTTGACTTACTTGTTGGAGAAGCCTTTCTCCTTCAACCCTTTCAGTCCACATTACGCTCGGTTACACACCACTACTCACAGTGGCTTGATCCATCAAATGGACTCCATATCAACCCATAACATCTCTACTACTCAAAGTGGATTTGCCCTTCAAATCACTGTAGATTAGCCCTCCAACAATCAACATACTCAGAGTAGATATTGTCCAACCCACTGCATACTAGCCCTCAAAATGCACTATGTTCACAACTTCATTTGTGAACAAGCTTTATGACAAGCTCAACATCGTTCTAAACTTCCCCTGATGGCATTCTTAGACCTGGGCTAAACCCTTTTGCCCATAGATCCCTTGCTACCCATTAATGTCTTCCACAACTAGCGTTGATCAAACTTTCGAGAGACCTCATAGGCTAGTAATCTCACAGGCCTTTGTAGTAAGCTTCTCAACAAGACTGGCACATAACATATCTCAACAAACTATGTCCTTGCCCTTGTTCTCACTGTAGTCCTCCTTTACCACTATCGGATTGCACCCACTTTGTTCGGCCTTCAACTCTCGACCTCGACATTCACAAATCTACCATTGTTTAGGCTACGAATAGACATTTCTTGGACTCCATTGCATTCCTGAACAAGCCCTTTACTACCATTCACACCTCAACCTTGTTCTTACTAGCTGTGACTCGTCATATTTGTCCTTCAAATCCTTCGTTCAAGCCCTTAGCAGACCTCCCACACACTTTGCCTTCTCCCTGTAATCGCTTAGGTCCTCAACTTAACCAACAGACCCCTCTTTCCAGCTCTCAACACCTGATCTAGGTCTCAACCTATAGATCTGAGTCATATAGATCTTGGCCCTTCATTTACTGCTTCAAATCAGGTCTCTTGTCATCTACAGCTAGACCCTTTTTTGCCCATTTCTGCTACAAGACAGACCCTTTGTAGGCTTCGGCTAGGATCTTGATCTTTATTTCAGCCTACCTTGGCTTTCAAACATGGATCCCCCTTCCTTTTCACAGAAGATGCATGGTCCTTACTATAGAAACCCTTGGCCTCTTTCATGGAAAAACCTTGGCTTCTTTTCTAGCCCTACTTGACCTCTAGACTTGGCTCCCTCTATGGTGACATCCTTCTAACCTTCACGCACAATGAAGTCCTTCTCATTGATATGCCCCATGAGTCCTATAACAACTTTCCTTGAAGGACTAGATGTGTTAAACATTCTATGGAGACTGAGCTAATGAGCCAGCGTCATGCACCATGGGTACCTCCCTACCCCATAGATAATGGCGCTAGATATCAAATGGTAATTATCATGTTGAATATGTGAAGGTTGCATTGCATACTAACAGCTTTCCCTCTGTCTACGTGTATTAAACAGAGGGATTCTCAAAGCAGGAGGATTGTCTTATAATGCCAATCCTACCTGGTCATTATGCATGAAACCCATTTTTTTATATGATTTCATGGGGACTACTCTGAAATCTATGTGAAGGATCAAAAAAAAATCTGGTGTATTTTTGCTTTGTGCAACTGCACTGAAACCCTCAAGCATGCCCTTTGGAACCCTTGTTTGGGTCTGACAAGGCTGTATGGGAAACCTTCCCCTGTAATCTAAAACATGTGTTATGAATTTCTCTCCAATCATCAAGGGTACCTATCAGCGATTATATCAGTATGGTGGTCCCTCTTATACACCTTAATCGTAGAATTGTCCTTCATGACCTCATTATCCTCAGGCTCTAACTACTCAATCTGTTGTGATGACTCTATTTGCTTGTGGCAATCTGATTTTGGTCTGCTTGGTTGTGATAGTGGTGGAGTTAGTTTATTTGTACAAAAATTGGTTTCTCGCATCCATATGGTGGATATGACTAAAATATCAACCAATACCCTCATTGGAAGAGAATATGCCAGAGACTTTACATCTAATACATTAACAAAATCCAACTTCTGATGAAAATGTTATACACTAGCAATAACCAGCTATCTTTCCCATTCACAGGATCACATTTCTTATGGAAATGTTAAACACCAGCAATGCAAACATCATTAACCAGCCATTTTTCCCATTCAAAGGATCACATTTCTTATGAATGATGTGTGTAATGTCACATACAGATCACATTTCTTATGAGCTATATACATAATGTCATTGCAACGAGATTTGAACTCGAAAGATTTAACCTTGCAGATTTTATGGTTAGAAAATGATGTTCTATTGTTGCTACAGAATGGGTTAAAATTATAGATGGGACAAGTTGAAAGCAAACTAGAATTAAAGCAATTGCATGCCCTGTGGTGAGTTAAAGTGCACAACACATCATTGATCACTATACATGGCAGCACGCCATTGAACACGGAACCTATTTATTTGTCAACTGCCATATATTGAACTTTTCTTCACTAGTATATATATATATTCAACAGTTATGCAGCAATTTAGTAAGAGCATAGGTCAAGAGAACATAACGAAAATGCTAGGTACAGAGGTGCAGCAGATACAACAATCGATTTTTAACCAATTTCGGTAGCTCACAGAACGGTAATGCACATTACTAAAACACATATAATAGACACTAAATGCATGGTGGGCAAACCAACGTAACAGACACATAGCAACACGCTATTCTAACAATGCATTCTGCCTAGTAATGAATCCCCAACATGAATAATTAATGATAACACATTTTGTTACAGTATACTATGCTCAGTGTTATGATCACATATAACATCATGTCCAACCAGTTATAAGAAACATGTCCTGCCCAGGGTGGAGATAAACTATCACGCTTGATATCATGCCCCATCATGAATATATAATGACAGCAGATTGACTTTACATACCATTAGTTTGTAGCAAAAATTCGTGATGAAAAAACACGTAGCAATTAAACAAAATATTATGGTGGGACAACACATACTTGAATGGAAATATGTTATGACTGTGCAAGATGACAATGCAATTCGAGGCTACAGAAATTGCATACTCTTGAGTTTCTCTTGTTGTCTATGTAAGACAGTCAAGTATAGCTACAACCATTAATTCAGTATGGTCTTCTACTCTGTTGTATACATATGCATGAGAAAACTAACCACTGCAGTGTCCTTAGAAAGGCATACATAGATACAACAAAGTAACAGAGCAGACTATCAGTTGCACCGTCCTTAAAGAGGGCATAGCATAATTTCTAGGGATAGTGATAGCATAATCTCTAGGGACAGCGGTGGTAATAGCAGAACTTATACAAGGAAACACCAGAAACATATTTATAATAAGCCACAGCCATAGTATAAGTCAACATAGCTTATACAAGGAAGTACCAGGAACAGAACTATAATAATCCACAGTCCATAGTATATGTCAAATTTGTGCATAAGACGAGCAATGTCACTATAGATGACTTTGATACACTAGGCATTATTCATATGAACCTCACGAATTGTATTTTAAGTTACCCGGGAAGTTCCACCCTGACATTATGAGGTCTTTCAAAGTGCCAAATCGTGGTACCCAGTGGCTCAATCTTAAGGAGCCCTAAGGTCTTGCATCATGTTAACGTTCCCTAGGAACCATAATGTCCCAAAAGTTGAGTAAACCATCCAGCTTGTGGAAGTACCTTTGGCATATGGGTTAATAACAGTACCTAAAGGTACAACATTATCCATGACGACAAAATCCATTGATTACCTCCTACCATGCAATTTAGGAAGTACTGCAATCTTGTAACCCTGGTATATGGCGAATCGTTCAGACAACTACAGTCAATAAGGTATCTCATAATGGGGCATTGGGATAAAGTTCATAATTTTCCTCCCAACCATTGACAAACTACCAACAATGCAGTTGCCAACCCCTAGCTTGTGAAATCTCTTCCAATGACCAAACCAGGGATTCCAGAGGTTTGTCCCACCTCCACCCTACATATAAGTGTTCAGTTGTATGCTTGTACACAGATTCCAGAGGTAATTCTCCTCCACCCATCAGCCAATGAGGGACTCCAGAGACGGAAATCCCCACACCTCACTTATTTTATGGATCCCAGGGATTATTTTAGGGATGCTGGGAATCCAGAGTGTGCTAATTTTGAGCGTTCAACAAGGAAACTAGCCCAGGGAAGCCAAAGGCCTCCGCCTTTTAGCTATGAGGGACTCCAGAGATGGAGATCTCTACCCTCGGTCAATTCAAGTACCCTAGAGAATTTAAACAATAATTCCATCAACAGAAATAAGGAATTTAAGTCTACGGTGTAAAGTTATGAGACATAAAGGTTGACACAATTGTTTTCCCACCAAACTAGCTAGAAATTAGTTAGGTCAAATGGACATGACTACAAGTCTTTGTTCTCTGAATGGTAATGACAGTCAAGTAGTAGTGTTACTACCAGTCTGCTTGCAGAAAGGACTTAACTACAGGGTTTTTGCCCTCTAAAGGATAACGACAATCAGACAAACGTTTTAACAAATTGTGTACACAGGTAACAACCCTAGTTCCAACCCCTGAATGAGTAATGTAATAACCATGTAAAAAGTGTGTTGGTTGGTGAGTCTGAGACTCGTGATGCTAGTAAGCCTCTATGTGTATGTACATGTTAGGCCAATGGGCCAAGTTACAAATATGATTAAGGTCGGTGTGCCTATGTAATGCATCTGAACACTGTGATTATTAGGCTGGTGAGATGAAAGTTGCTTCTAGGGCGGTACACCCATGTGTATGTGTGTTTATGTGTTGGGATTGGTGTGCCCGCATGATTATGGTTGTATATGCTATGAGGCTGCAAGACCTGGTGTGGTAAATATGTTTAATTTATGAATATTAATAAACACATAATGGCTGCAGACAGACCTAGAAAACGGAGTATGGGGATCCCATGACTCAACGACATGAAAAGAGGTGTCAAGATGAAAAGGTAATATTTTAATATTAATAAAATATTATTATATTAAATAAAGGAGAAAAATGTTTTTAAAAGGGGGGAGTTGGTTACCCAGTCATTCATTCAGGAGGATTATTTAGTGATTCATGGTTATGTACCAATCGATTATTGGAATCACGATTGTCGTTACACCAAAACCCGCAGGTGTTAGTAAATGGCCGCATCGCCAGAGTTAACGAATCCACGAGAGGCGGTTAAGCCATGTCACGAATCATATGAGGAGCGTTGGATTATCCAATGCCCAACAATCTCCCCCCAACGCGAGCCGGGTGTGATTCAAACTCAAGACCCTTAGCTCTGATACCACTTTTTGGAATCACAATTGGCCTTACACCAAAACCCGCATGTGATAGTAAACGGATGCAAACACACGGGGAGCACTAGATTATCCAATGCCCAACATCAATGAACCCAGTGTGGGTTTTGGAACCGACTAGGGATTTTTAATCGGTGAATTTTGTAATTGAACTCAGGAACCGACTGAAGTTCAAATGATCGGTTGGTGAGCCTTGGGAAGTGGGCACCACAACAGGATTGGCAAAGTCCCGAAGAAGAAAGTGCCACTTGGGTTCTAGAACTAACCAAAAGACAAATCGTTTATGGCCTCGAAGGGTACGTAGAAGCCCTAGAAGTGGGACGAGTTGTTGGGGAACTGTGCTGAAAATTTCCTAGCTCACGGTGATGCACCCTGGAAGGTGGGCATCCAGTGGCACAAAGTGATTAGTACCCCTCCCAATTATAGATGAAAACTAGTATGGTCATAACTTGGACTGGAAAATTGCTTTGTTTCATCCATATCTACGACCACACTACTCAATTAGAATCAAGTTATCATAAAGCAACAATATAGAAAGTTGTAGATATTATTACGGGGCTAAAAGGACAAATGTCTCATGTTTTAATGAAAATGTTGAGATTAAAAAACCTATACTCTCCAATGGCACAAAGTGCTTAGTACCCCCTCCCAAATGTAGATGAAAACTAGTATGCTTAGTACCCCTCCCAAATGTAGATGAAAACTAGTATGCCACAACTTGGATTGCACAAAGTGCTTAGTACCCCTCCCAAAGGTAGAGGGAAACTAGTATGTCATAGCTTGGATTGAAAATTATATTTTGTTTCATCCATATCTACAAACTCTACTCAATAAGAATAAAGTTTTGCTTATGCTTGAAGATTCCAATTACCTTCCTTTACCCATATTTCCTATAATAAATTTACCCATATTGCCTATAATAAATTTACATGAGCACACATGATATTAGTAGAAACAAAAGATTTCAATTAAAACAAGATGGAACCATTAAATTACGTAGCAAATAATTAATGAATTCCCTCATACATACCTCTTTCATCTTCGCCCATTACATCTGTTGAATTTTCATCAGCCCTAAATCCACAATATGTGTTGTTGAGGCTTGCCTTAATTTCCACACTCATAGAACCCAAAACAAAAACCATGAACAAAGGTATATAAAAAAAATAAAAAATAAAAAGAAAGAAATCATGAAAATAAAAAATACTAAACCACAATTTAGCATGGGCATGCTCACAAATGCAAAAAAAATAACAGTAGCTATACAAAAACAAAGGAATAACAAAATATAGCAGCAACAATAGCAAAAAGAAAATGAAAATAACAAAAACAAAACAAACAAAGTGAAATAGTAGACAAACTCTTCTTTACAATCCCAAACAGTGTCTACAGCCAATCAAGGACATCCTGTAGATTAAAAAATAGAAGAGTATTAAATAGAGACCATAAAATATTATGACAAATATTAAATATATACCAAATATATTTGGAAAAATATAAAACAAAGACCAACATGAGTATTTCATAGCATAGACCAGATTTTGCACCAAAAGAGAACTCACCTTTACTACTACCCCTTCGCTATAATATAGTGTTGCTACATAGATGATCCAAGAGTTTCACAAATCAAATTCATAACATAACCAAAAAATAACTCACCATCCACCTCCGCCTCTACACTCTCCTTCATTGCCACCATCTTCCTCACATGAAAATATTTCACTCGTTTCATTAGAGCACCTCTGATTTTGCTCCTCCTTTCTTTATCTACAGTTCATTGCATTCATAAATAAATAAATCACAAATGATATGTGATACCTCTATATTAAACAAACACACATGGAATCATACATACCTCCTCATCTTGAGTTGTGTTCTTCATTGAAAGCACAAGTAGAATCTACAACAGCCTTATGACTTGTCTTTATTTCTCCATTGCTTAAAACAAACAAAAACCAAACTAGAAGATATCAAATACAGAGCAAAAAATATTATTACAGATATTAAATAGAAACTAAAACAAAGTATGAGATCTTAAACAAACAACAAAACCCTTATGAATAATCATATGCAAAAGTAAATCTTATGAAGAGGACAAAATGCGTAAATCCTAAATAGATAAGTATGGAGGAGAACCATCTATGCAAAACATACATGGTTCTTGCACCATAACATAACTCCTCTACCTCTAATTTTACCTCATATATAGTGCATCCCACGTCTCTCTCACAAAAATATATTCAATAGTTTCTTTAGCGTTCAACCTCAATTTACATGCATTTAATCATATTCATAAATAGATAAATCACAAATGATATGTGATGTCTTTAAATTAATCAAATACACGTGGAACCATACATACCTCCTCATCTTGAGTCGTGTTCTTTATTGAAAGCACCTTGAACCTTGAGACTTGTCTTTATTTTTCCATCGCCTAAAACCAACAAAAATCAAACTAAAAAATATCAAATATAGAGTTAAAAATCTTATGAGATATAATCAAAAGAAACCAAAATAAAATATGAGAAATATTAAACAAACAACAAAACTCTTATGAATAATCATATGCGAAAGTATGTATATCTTATGTAAGGCCAAAAATTGTAAACCTTAAATTAATAAGTGATGAGAACCATCTACGCAAAACGTACATGGGTCTTGGACCATAACTCCTCTGCCTCTACTTTTGTCTCGTCTATAGTGCATCCCACGTCTCTTTCACAAAAGGATATTCAATAATTTCATTAGAATTCAGCCTTACTTTACTTTCATTGCCTCTAAATTTAAATAAACACACATTATATAATTTTGATGCAACAACTGAATTAATTTAAAACACCATGGAATTATAAAATTATGTAGATAAAAGCAAGCAATACATACCTCCCCCTTACCTTTTTCCTCTACATGTGTGGAATTTGCATCAACTATAATCCCACAATATGAGCTACTAGATCTTCCATTAATTTTCCCATCCATTGAATAACAAAAAAGAGATATCAACCACACAAGATATTTTGTGAGAAATATGATGCATTAATTGAAATATCAAATACACAAAATATCTTGTGAGAAATGTGAAGCAATCTGGGAACCATTGTATTGAAATGAGAAAATAAACATGTTGGAACTAAAAGACAACTCACCTTGTACCTTTGCACTCTCCAATACTTCTCCAAGTCTCTCTCACACAAAGATTTCAATAGTTTCATCAGTGTTCCTCTGCCTTACTTTACCTAGATTTGCATTGCACTCACCAAACAAATAAATCTCAAATAATATAGAATGCATTTAAATTAAACAGACAAATGAAACCATACCCACCTCCTCCTCCTACTTAGTCTTCCCCTTACCAAATGCACTTATGCAATCTGCACCATTCCTAAGACCTGCATCTATATCTCCACTTCCTAAATCCAACAAAAACCAAACCATAAAATACTAAATCAAAATCAAAAAGTTCTAAGACAAACAACAAAAATCTTATAAGAAATATTAAACAAACGTTGAAAAATAATATAATAAATCTTAATCATAAGCCAAGACCAAAAAAAATTATCGATAATGTTATGCAAAAGTACATTTTATTCAATGACCAAAAATCATAAACCCTAAATAAGGAATGAGGGAGGAGAACCATTGTATTGAAAATGAGAAGATAAGCATATTGGAACCAAAAGAGAATTCACCCTCTACCTTAGCACTCTCCTACACTACTCCAAGTCTCTCTTACACAAAATAATTTCAGAAGTTTCAACATTGTTCCTCCACATTTTCTCGGCCATCTTCCTTTACCTGCATTTGCACTACATCCAATAAATAAGAGAATTCCAAATAAACGAAGATGCATATAATTTAAATAGAAGTACATCTTATGCTACGAAAAATTAAAAACCCCAAATGATCCGGATTTAAACAGGAACGCAACAAATTACAGAGATAACCATATACACAAAGATGCAGCGGAAATAATACTTCATTTCATTAATGGAAAATACTCAAATATGCTTACAACAGAAATGGAAATAAACTAGCTAGGGCGATGGTAGCTTATCTCTGAGAAGAGATGTGATGGCTACATGCCTCTGAACTATCTTACAATGAGGCTCGGAGGCCTATTTATTGTTGAGAAACAATAGAAAACCCTTCACATTCCAATACCTAACCCTAGAAGATGAAACGCCAAATTGTGGGCCCCGTTTTTGGGTAAGTTGGTACATCAACTTCCCGGGGTCGCGAATTGGTCATACTATCTCCGTTTGATGTGCATGATAGCCCATTGGAAAGATCTCTCCGAGGACTACGATGGAAAAGACGATTTTTATCAAAAAAACCGCTGGCGGTAGATTTCCCAAAAAACGTCGTTTAGGGCCTCAAAACGGCTCCGGAAGTTCAGGACCCGAAAAACTGCTAAAAATAGTAAGTTGTGCTACAATTAAGGAAACTGAAAATGCTGAGAAAGACAATGGTGGGGGTCCAGGTGGACTTGGCAGGTGGCCACCAATATCCACCTGGATCATTCCTCCCCCCTTAGGAAGCAATGGTCCCCATTGCGTTGAGATCCTCCATGAGATGAGGAAACTTCTGCTGAACTTGTTCCCTAGTGAGCCACTTGCCCTGCTGAAGGAGTTGGCCTGCTTTGACAACTCGATACAGTTGGATATTCTGTTGGCGAGTGTTCTTGACCTGTGTGTCCATGATCCGATCAGTTGCAGCTTGTTCCATGCAATCTGGATTTAATTCTGTGGGTTTGAGCTGTTCTGCAATGTCGGATGTGTCTAGCAATGGTGGAAAGTATGGCCGAAGGCGGTCCACATTGAACACTGGGTGCAGGCCAAGGAATGGGGGAATACTGAGCTCAAATGCATTATCTCCCATAGCCTTAGTAATGGTGTAAGGACCATATCGGAGTGGTCTCAATTTCCGATAGGCTCCAATAAGGCGTTCCTTTTGCAAATGCAACCAGACTTTGTCGCCCACCTGAAACTTGTGTGGCACCCGATGTTGATCATGTCGCTGCTTGTACTTGGCATTTGATTTCTCAAGAATTTCATGGACCTGCTGGCGAATATGTTGGATGCGCTCAATGAAGCTGGTGGCCTTATCTGTTTCGGACTGGACATGAGCTGAATTCATGTGAGTAGCTGCAAGTGGCATGGCCACATCAATGGGGCATAGTGGCTGGAATCCCAAACCCACCTGAAAAGGGCTATGGCCAGTGGAGCTGTGAAGAGCTCGGTTGTAGCTATGCTGAACATAGGGGAGGCTCTCGTCCCATGTGCGTGGATGCTTTGAGTTATACATGCGCAGAATGTGCACAATCATCCTATTGACAACCTCTGTCTGGCCATCAGTTTGAGGATGGAAGGCTGTGGACTTCGTGAGTTTGGTGTCCATCATTGACCAGAGACTGGACCAAAATGTGCTGAGAAACCGACTGTCCTGATCTGAGATGATAGACTGTGGGATCCCAAAGTGCACCCACACTCGTTCAAAGAAGAGTTTAGCAGTGGCTTCTGCTGTGATATTCTTCTTGCAGGCCATCATAATGGCCATCTTTGAGAACCTGTCAACGACCACAAAAACACAGTCATTTCCATGCTTAGTGGAAGGAAGGCCTGACATGTAATCCATGGAGTTGGATTCCCAAGGTCGACTAGGGGTAGGCAACGGGGTGTAGAGGCCTTGCTTCTTAATGGTCGGTTTGGCAATGGCACAGGCAGTACATGATCGGATGTACTTCCCAACATCCTGTCGAAGATTCGGCCAATAGAAATAATTTTGCAGTACTGCCACTGTTTTCTCGACCCCGAAATGCCCAGTAGCCCGACTGTAGTGTGCTTCCCAAATCATCTTGGCACGCTCGCTTGAAGGAACACAAAGGTGACCGAGGTGGCATAATAGGGCATCCTGGAGGTGAAAATCTGCAACCTGCCGACCCTCCAAGAGTGTCTGGTATGTGTGGCCGAATTCTGGGTCGCTTTTGTAGAGAAGTGGCCAATCAGAAGTCTCGTGCCCGCAGGAGTTGAGCACGGTGGTTAGCGCCATGATCGGTGGTCGACTGAGGCAATCTGCAACATTATTGGTGTTGCCCTTTTTGAACTTGATATTCAAGTGAAACTGTTGCAGGTATGTAGACCACTTCTGATGGCGATCATTTTGCAATTTCCCTTGGGTCTGTATGAACTGCAGAGGTCGGTGGTCTGTGTGGATGACCGTTTCCTTCCCCAAAATGTAATGCTTCCATTGTCGGCAGGCCTGTACAATGGAATACATCTCTTTATCATAAGTGGGGTACTTCCGGACTGTGTCTGAAAGTGTTTCACTGTGATATGCCACTGGATGTCCATGTTGAGTAAGGACTGCCCCAATAGCATAGTCAGAGGCATCTGTCTCGACCTCAAATGGTTGTTGTAAATCTGGTAACGCGAGCACTGGTGCCGTGCAGAGGTGATCCTTCAACTCCCTGAATGCCTTCTGTTGAGATTCAGACCAAAAGAATTTTGCTTTCGCCCCGCCCTTGGTGACTTGACTCAAGGGCCAAGAAATATGAGAAAACCCCAACACAAACCTGCGGTAGAAGTTGGCAAGACCTAGAAAGCTGCGTAGCTCTGTTAGAGTGGTTGGAGAGGGCCAATCCTGAATGACTTGGACCTTGGCTGGATCGACATGCACCCCCTGTTCATCAATAATGTATCCCAGATACTGAACCTCGGTCATGCCAAAAGTGCATTTCTCCAAATTCGCACATAGCTTGTGTTGCCGCAGTGTTTGGAGAACCTGTTGGATGTGGTGGAGGTGCTCTTCCCAACTCTGGCTGAAGATCAGAATGTCATCCAAGTATACTACTACAAAGGAGTTGGTGAATGGCCGCAAGATGTCATCCATTAGCCTCATAAAGGTTGCAGGAGCATTCGTCAATCCGAAAGGCATGACCAACCATTCGAAGAGGCCCTCCTTGGATTTGAAGGCAGTCTTCCACACATCTGAGGGTTCGATTGGTACCTGGTGATATCCTGACTTCAGATCGATCTTGCTGAAATATTTCGCCCCCTTTAGTTTGTCTAGGAGGTCATCAATCCGTGGGATCGGGTACCTATTACGGACAGTGATCTTGTTCAGCGCCCGATAGTCAATACAGAGTCTCCACGTCCCATCCTTCTTCTGTACCAACACGATCGGGCTCCCACAGGGTGATGAACTCGGACGGATGTGACCTTTCTGCAGGAGCTCCTGAATCTGCCTCTTGATTTCATCGTTCTCCAGAACGGAGCGCCGATAAATTGGTCCATTGGGTAGCGGTGCACCTGGGGTCAGATCGATGGAGTGCTTGACTTGACAGTGCAGAGGAACCCCTGCCGGGGAGGTGAAGATGTCCTCGTACTCCTCCACAATCTTGTCCCCGTTTGGAGGCCGCGGCCACTGTCTTCTTCTTTCCTTGAGGGCGTATCATCAGGAAAACAAATTTCCTGGTTTTGGAAATGATCTTACTGCATTGTTTTGCAGTAATCAAAGAGAGGGCGGCAGGTGGTGCTACCTCTGGTATCCTGAACAACTTATTTCCCAATGTAATAATAACTGCACGGGGCCTCGATTCATACACAGCATGTCGCTTCCACAAGTATGGTTGTCCTAGTAATACATCACAAACTTCAAGGGGAGCAATGTCACACAATACCTCATCCGTGAAGGGCTTGATGTTGTATGGAAGGCGACACTGCTGGCTCACACGAAGATCTCGTCCTTGGTGAAGCCACCCAATGGTGTATGGTTGTGGATGTGATGTGGTCGGTAAGCCCAACCGCTTCACGACCTCTGCCGAAATGAGGTTCTTTTGACTCCCGCTATCAACAATGAACTGTATCGGGGAGCCCTTTACCCACATCTGGGAGTGGAAGAGACGCTCCTCCTCCTCTGGATCTTCGGGTTCATTTTTCTGGATCTTTGCGGTAGCAACAGTGGCGCTGGGGTCCGCATCAATGATCTGCTTCCCTTTTTCATACCCCTTATCGGGTTCTGACTCCGTGTCGGAACATGCATCTGATTCTAAAACCTTTAGCTCAGCCACCAGTGGCTGCTTGGCCCGACACTCACTTGTGTTGTGAGTGGAGCTCTTATGGAACTCGCACCATTTTCCAGTGTCCTTTCTCGGCTTCGCGGCGCTGTTCTTTGCTTGCAGCTTCGGCTGGTTGTCTTGGGCTGTCCCGCCTTGGATTTGTCCTTTGTTCTGTGGTTTAGGGGCACCTTTCCCCTGCTTTGGATTCGCAGATCCAAAGTCTCGCTTCTTTTGTTTAAACTTCTTCTCGACCTTGACGGCATACCGGTATGCTGCGCCGAGCGAGGGGATGTTTAGGAATTGTATTTCTTCCTGGATGTACTTGTGCAGGCAGCCACGGTATTTGAGTATCAAATGTTGCTCTGAATCCTTGATACCCAACTTTGTGCGAAGGGTATGGAAAAGATTGGTGAACTCCGGCACGTCTTGGTCCCTTCCCTGCCGCAGCGTGGTCCACTTTATGTATTCATCCTCATAGCTCCCGACAGGGTAGTACTGCTCCTTGATAGCATCCCAGAACGAATCCCAGGTGGGTGCGGCTGAAAATAGTGAGCCAGTACTTTCATCCTTCTGCTCGCAGTAGGTTTCCCACCAGTCCTTGACGTGGGGGGCTGCTTTGAGGAGAGCAAAAACAATCTTTTCCCGACTCGAAAATTCATGAACAGAAAAATAACCCTCTAGCAGATTTAACCATTTATCTACGGCATCTGCGTCTATCTGACCTTCGAATATGGGGATTTCAAAATTAACTTGTACCTTAAAGGGTGTGGCGTTTCCAGAGTAGTTGCTGGAAGCCGATGCGTTGCTTCTCGGTAGCCGCTGAAGGATCTGGGCAAAACTGTCCATCATCGCGTTCCGTTGTCGCTCGAGGGCTTCTTCGAGCAAGATTTTGATGGGATCTCCTGCCCCCTCGTCTTTCTTCTCGTCCGCCATGGGAGGCCGTCGGGATTTGCGAGGCTGGTCTTGCAAAGGTTCAACCAGTTCAAGCCCTAACTCCTTATATCCCGACCTTGTTGGGGACATGCAAAGAAAAACAGAGAAAAAGCAGACCGCTCTGATACCACTGATCCAGATTTAAACAGGAACGCAACAAATTACAGAGATAACCATATACACAAAGATGCAGCGGAAATAATACTTCATTTCATTAATGGAAAATACTCAAATATGCTTACAACAGAAATGGAAATAAACTAGCTAGGGCGATGGTAGCTTATCTCTGAGAAGAGATGTGATGGCTACATGCCTCTGAACTGTCTTACAATGAGGCTCGGAGGCCTATTTATTGTTGAGAAACAATAGAAAACCCTTCACATTCCAATACCTAACCCTAGAAGATGAAACGCCAAATTGTGGGCCCCGTTTTTGGGTAAGTTGGTACATCAACTTCCCGGGGTCGCGAATTGGTCATACTATCTCCGTTTGACGTGCATGATAGCCCGTTGGAAAGATCTCTCCGAGGACTACGATGGAAAAGACGATTTTTATCAGAAAAATCGCTGGCAGTAGATTTCCCACAAAACGGCTCCGGAATTTCAGGACCTGAAAAACTGCTAAAAATAGTAAGTTGTGCTACAATTAAAGAAACTGAAAATGCTGAGAAAGACAATGGTGGGGGTCCAAGTGGACTTGGCAGGTGGCCACCAATATCCACCTGGATCATTGTTCCTCCACATTTTCTCGGCCATCTTCCTTTACCTGCATTTGCACTACATCCAATAAATAAGAGAATTCCAAATAAACGAAGATGCATATAATTTAAATAGAAGTACATCTTATGCTACGAAAAATTAAAAATCCCAAATTGGCAAGAAGGATGGAAAACAATGGTATCTAAACTAAATGATCTAGGAGTATTTTAGAGTAGAACATACATGCCACATAATCCTTCCACCAAAAGATAACTTACCCACTACCTTTGCTTCTACTTTTTCTATAGTGTTCCATGTCTCTCTCACACAACGATTTTCAATAGTATCATTAGTGCTCATTCACCTTTCTTACTCAGCAATGCATTTAAATTTTAACAAACACATGATATAAGGATGAAGAAACAAATCGGTTAAATTAAAATGGGCATGAAATGACATAATTATGTAGTAGCAAACAAGTAAATTCCCATTATACATACATTTTTTGCCTTTGCCCATAAACAAGTAGATTCCCCAATGACATACCTCTTCACCTTTGCCCTCTACACTTGTGGACTCCACATCAACCCTACACCCACATTATGGGTTGCTAAGGTATTTCTTGATTTCTCCACCCATTGAATTAAAAAAAAGAGAAAAATAAATCAAAAGACAAAATAAAAACAAAATACTAAACCACAAATTAGCATGGCCATGCTCAGAAAGTCAAAGATATAAGAGACACAACAACAAAAAAACAAAAAACAAAAAAAACAATAGCAAAAAATATGACCAAAAATTAAAATAAAAAACAAAAATGACAAGAAAAAGCACAAAAAGGCAAACAAGTGTATGTTTTACAACCCAAAAAAGTGTCCATGGCCAACCAAGGAAACCCTGCACATCGAAAAATAGAGCAATATTAAATAGAGATAAGAAAATATTAATCTGAAACAGAGACCAAATATCTTATTAATAATCTTATGCAACAAAAGATATATCTTATTCAAACACCAAAAATCGTAAACCCTAAATAAGTGAAGAGCGAAACGAACTATAGTGTTTGTTGCAAGTAGATTTTATAGTGGATTATGAATGGATTTTGCACCAAATGAAAACTTACCTCCACGGTTGTACCTGCACTCCACTATAATGTCTCTCTCAATGAAGATATTTCAGTAGTTTCATTAGTGATCCTCTGCATTCTTTTACCTACATTGCATTGCACTCATAATTAAACAAATTACCAATAATGTAAAATGCTTCTAATTTAAACAAACACATGTATGTGATCATAGATACACCACAACATTCACCTTTACCTAGTACATCTATGAAATCTTGGACCATTAGGGCCTAGTTAAATCTCCCACCCACTAAACTAAACAAAAATCAAACCATAAAATATTACATAAAGATCAAAACATCTAATGAGAATTATTGAAAAGACACAAAAATAGAACAAAAATATTATGCAAAATCAATTACATTTTATAAAGAACAAAATCACAAACCCTAAATAGCCAAGGGAGGACAACTTTTTATTTGAAATGAGAACAGTTTCATAGCATAGCATACATGGGCTTTCCACCAAATAAGAACTTACCATCTACCTCACCTCTGTTGCACTAGCCCACATCTCTCTCACAAAGAAATTTGAAGAGTCGCATCAAAATCCTCCATCTTCCTATACCTACACTACATCACATCTAAATTTAAACAAATTAGTCATGCTCAGAAACGTTTAAATTTAAACAAACAAAAAATAGCGACAACAATAGCAAAATATACAAACAACAATAGCAAAAAACAAAATAAAAAAACAAAAAGGAACAAATAGAGAGAAATGTAGAGACAAACTCTACATTGCAACCCCAAAATGCATCCACATGTGAACAAAGAACACCTTGCATAGCACAAATTAAAGTCAAAGAGACCAAAAAATCTTATGAGATATATGTTGAAAATTGTAGTGAGAAAGGTCTTCTTGACTTGTACCTTAGTTAAGAAAGACCTCGATCAATTCTTTAGTATGCACGAGTTTGAGGACGAGTCATGGAGCAGTTAACCCATGCGCAAAATTTGGAGGCTTAGTTTTTTTTGTCTCCAAGTGCGAGTTTATATTTGGAAAAGGACGAGTGAGAGTCTCAGAGTCTAATTGAGGCTAAGATGAGTTACAAGAGTTAATTCAACTCAATTAATAAATCAATCACAAGTTTGACTTCTAAAAATGAACTTGCCAGATTTAGCATGAGTCAAAAAGCCTAAAAGGAGGTCGAAGGCACATCATTAAACCACTAGTGTTGAGCACAAGTTTGTGTGAGAAAGAGTTCTTGATAGTAGAGCGTGTAAGGAGCAGCCTTTACACAGTTTGAGAGAGAGAATTTTCCTTGTGATGTGCATTAGGATTTAGAGAGAAATTCCTAAAATAGGGGCTTAGATCTGCGCTAGGAAATAGGGATTTCCAATGCTAGCAAATAGGAGCCAGAAAGCACAAGGAAATAGGAGCTACGTCCATAGCTTGTAGGGAGGTTTTGAGTTACGTATTAGAAGTGAGTAGCTTTGTTTTCTCTTGAAACAATTTGCCTTGTAAATAACTAGCAATTGTCCCAAAAGGTACAAAGAGAGGCCGATAGGATTATTAAATTGGAATTGTTGAATTTTTCTAGAATAGTTAATTGGTTTATGGAAAACCTTGTTTTCTTGGACTGGATCATTGTGCAACTACCCTTCTAAACGCACTTTGTCATTTGATAAAACAATCAGAATATTGTTTTCAAATTTCCATAGATTTCCTCTTGCAGTAAATTTCAAGATGCGCTTTCTCATTTTCGTGGGGACGAATGAAAATAAACCATAATAAAAAGAATAAAATAAATAAATAAATAAATTAAAAAAAAACGGTAGATGTAGGAAATCAGATGAAGAAGACATTTGCAAAGACACCTTCTGCAATACCACCACACCTATTACTACTGTACTCGAAAAGCTCAGCTCGTGCCAACTTCCAAGCTACTCGCGTTATTCAAATATCGAGGCCAACTTCCACACACCGGGACTTAAAAAAAAATTGTGCCTCTGGAAAAAATTGTGATGGAGAGAACTGGTCACTGAGCATTTATCTACAACGTACATTGCTTTTTCCCTGTACAAATTTACTAGTAAAACTCATAGATATTGAAAACCAAAAGCATACCTGCTTCTATCCATAAAAAAATTCGAGAATTTCATTCCAATGGATCAAGAATTTCATCTCTATCAATTCTTCTACTCAACATAATAGCAACAAAATAGAATCGCCAAGATAAACCATGCAAACACTCTTTTAAAAAAAACATAAATTAAATTCAAAACAGAGAAAAACATAACGAAAATAAAACACTGTAAAATCCAAAATGCATAGCCATGCAACAAAGAAAATAAACTTGAACAAGAAATAAGGCAAGCCAATGCAATGCAGAGTATTGAAGAAAATGATGAGATGAAAGTCAGAACGTGCTCTGTGAGATGCTTAATACTAATCAATGCTTGCCTTTATTCACTAATGTGAAAAAAACAAACAAAACAGAAATTCGGTACTAAGAGACCTGGAATCCAACTTTACATTTGAACATAAACTCAAAATCAATGAAGTTATTTTTATACATAAAGGTACAAAAATATAAATATGGAGCTACTTGGAATTTCTTGGAATTTCAACTTGAGGTTAAAACAAACTTATAAATAATGATACAGATGGGAAATAAAAAATTATTGGCTCTAACGTTGAGCAACGGCGAATCACAAAGTGTAAACAATGAACTGGGCGGGTAGCTTATTGTTGCAAGGGGTCCCAAGCTCGAAACTCGTCCCGCTAGCTTATTATTGCAAGGGGTCTCGTGATCAAAACTCATCCCACCAATGATGTATTGACAATTCCAAGCGTACAACAATGAGATGTTTACAAATGATGCGCTGAGGGGCAGAAAAGAGCTGATAAAGGAGCTTACAACAATAAAATGTTTACAAATGATGAGATTAGGCGTAGAAGAGAGCCGAATAAAGGAGCTTGAGATCAGGGGTAGAAGAGAGTCGAGTAAAGGATCTCGTTCCAGATATCGGGAAGCCCAGGCAAACACCAGTGGCTGCAATCTGTGTAGCGCTAGGGATTTTTCCGTTGCCCGACTGTCAAATCGTTATTGTATATTGAAGGGTGCGTGTCTTTTCTGAGCAACGACAGCGTCGTGATGTTGAGAAACGACACAGGCGATCTCATAGCTGTCACAACGCTTTCCGCCACTTGGAATTGGGGAGGATAGGTGCCCAGATACAAAGTCCCCGCCGTAGGTTCTTTCTCGGAGTAACAGTTACCGCCATTCATAGTATTGCAAAGCACAAAGATTCATTAAAAAATCAAGCAAACGTCATTCATCAGAAGCAATTTTTTCACATTTCCAACCGTATCTGAGATTACTAAACCTGGAATGCGAGTGCAAGGAACTGCGGAAAAGGACTTTCGTTCTGTTGGTATCGATGTTGGAATTGATCCAGTTTGCCCAGGTAGTCATTCCTTTCCGGTAAGCCACCATGAAATCCATGCTCGTGTATAAAGTATTCCCTTCCTGCAGGTAATCCCAACTGTTTTGTTTTTTTTACCCGAACAAAGTGTCAGTCATTCAGTCCGCCATTAAAGATCACAGTGCCATAAAAGATCACAGTCAAAAATCTAACAGTTATCATTAATGGCTTGCATAAAAGTACCCTCTGAGATTGCCTGTGTGAGTCCACCAATGGCCGGAGTTAAAAACAAGAATATCGGCTCCCTTCCATCCTCTGCCATTACTCTCGGCCGAGTGCAGACGAAGCACCACTTTCTGGTGTCCTTGAACTGTAGTGGTCACCATATCCACCAGGTGCGGAGCTCGATAAAACGACATTGTAACTCCGTAATCCTGCCAATACCCAAATCATAACAATTTAGCTTAATACAATAACATCACAGAGATCATATTAACTAAGCTACCAGTACCCACCATGGCTCTGAAACTGGAAAGAGTATCTCCAGAAACCACGTATGTTCTGCCTTGCGGCAACGCTGCGTGAAGAAGGCAAGGGCATTTACTCCAATCATACAGCGGGTACGATAAATCGTGAACCCAGTGCCTAGAGAACATATTGCGTTTGGTTCCAATAGCTACATCCGACATTGTGAGGTTCTGGATGGATTTAACTTCTTCTTTGCATAACAGGGCCAGGTTCAATGCACAGCAGAACGGGAGGTTAAAAGAAGGCAACTCAACTGATATTTGGAAAAAGCAGTGAAAGTGCAGTGCATGCTTGCCAGGAAAAAGCAGTAAGGCAACTCAGCTGATATTTGGAAAAAGCAATCACACTTCAAATCAATCGTTGAAAGTGTCTCACCTGATCCAACGGAGCAGGGTAAAAGTGTTGACGATTGTTGATAAATAGGAAGGCCTATCAGCCTAATTATGTTTTCTCAATTTTTCTTAATAAAATCTATTTGTAAGGAGAAGGTTTTCCCAGTTGGGTTCCCTAGAAAAATATTGTGTTATTGTGTGACTATGTTCTTTATCTCTATGTTTCTTTTATTCTGTTGTTTATCTATCGTAGAGAAATCTTATGTCTTGGTGCAACAAAATTAGTTTTGTCATCATAGCAGTCATAGGATGTCTTGGGAATTCCACAAGGTACCAGAGCAGCGATCAATATAAATATTAGCACTGAGATGAGTTTGTGACCAGCGCAGATCAATCCAGAAGGTGAGCACTAGATTATGAATGAGAGATCTTTGGGTAAGCAAGATGATGTTCCAAGGATTGAGATCAAAACACTGTTTAGAGGGAGCCTCTAACTTCGCCTCTTGGAAAGGGAGGATCGTGATAGTATTGGAGGCTAATGGGTGGGAGACTTCGTCAAAAATGCTATACCACCACCACAAAATCCCCAAAGTTGACCCAACATACTAAGAATGATATCAAGAACAAGAGGATTATTCTAGAAGAGGTCAAAGCTCATATAGTTCCTCGTATCCATGAGGAGAAGACAACCTTTGAGACGTTCAAAACTATTTTATATCTATATGAGAGTACCAGTGATGCCAGGAAGCTTACTCTTAAGGAGAAGCTAAGGAGTATCTGGATGAGACAAGGAGAGCCCATCGTCATGTATCTTTTGAAGTTCACTCAGGTTTGAGATGAGCTAGGTGGTGTGGGTGTCACTATACCTGAGCAGGACCTTGTCAGTTTTGCTTTACTAGGACTTCACAAGTCTTGGTATGGTTTCCAGGATGTTGTCAATGGCAGAGAGAATTTTCCCAATCGAGAAAGATTATGGACTGATTGCGTTCAAGAAGAGATCTAGAGAGGGACCAGAGATGATAAATACATAAAAACAGAGGACGAGGAGAACTTTGCTCTGTCAGGCAAAGCCAAGGGCAAGAACGACAAAGGGAAGTCTGAGTCTAGTCAAAAGGGCAAGAAGAAGAAGAAGGAGGATCTTATTAAGACCAAGTTGTTCCATTGCCATGAGTTTGGGCACTATGCTACTAAGTGTCCTAATCGGAATAAGGGCTCTAGTAAGAATAATGTGGTTGCATCAACTGAGGTAGATGTGTTTGCTTCTCAGTTCCAGAAACATTTCTCATTGATAGCTTGCATGCAAGCTCAGAAGGGAGCAACATTTGGCATATTGATTTAGGAGCCTCCTTCCACATGACCAGGAGCACGAAGTATTTCAGGCAGTTGAAGGAGAAGGACATGCAATTTCAGACCGAGCTAGGAAATGATGGCAAGTACGTATCTAAGGGAGTTGGTACTATCAGCTTTGAGAGGGAGTCTGGGAGCCCTCTCAAACTCATAGATGTCCTCTATGTTCTAAGACAGAAGAAGAACCTTGTTTCAGTAACAACCCTTGAGGACAAGGCATATGATGTCATCTTCAACAGAGGTAAGGCATACCCTAGGCACTTAGCTTCTAGAGCAGTGAAGCAAATATGTCTGAGGGTAAAGAAACTTTACAGGTTGCAGGTTGAGACGTGTGCAGCCTTGAGCAACAAGGAAGGTGATGAGCAATGTAGAGATGTTGGAGAACTTTGGCACAAGCACGTGGAACACTTGCATCATCGGGTGTTGAAGATTCTTCGACAAACAGCCACAAGATTACCAACATGCAATTTTGACCAACATGATGTGTGCAAGGGGTGCACACTTGACAAGTATGCCAGGACTTCCTTTCAAGGCCGAGGCAGTAGAGCCAACGGGATTTTGGAGTTGGTGCATTCAGATGTATGCAGGCCCTTCTCTTCTCCGTCTCTTATGAGACAAGTATTATGTTACTTTCATTAATGATTATTCTCGAAAAAATTTGATATATTTTATGAAGAAGAAAGATGAGTTCTTAAGTTCATGGAGTTTAAAGCCTTGGTAGAAAACTAGACCGGGAAGAAGATCAAGACAGTGAGAAGTGACAATGGTGGAGAATATGTCTCCAATGCCTTAAAGGATTTGTGTGTGAAGGAGGGCATTAGCAGAGAGTTGATAACACCCCATAATCTTCAACAGAATGGGGTGGCTAAGAGGAAGAACCATAGTATTGTTGCATGATCAGGGACTACCCATGTTCTTGTGGGCTAAGACATGCAACACTACAGTATTTCTGCATAACAAGAGTCCACACAAGTTTATTGGTTGAGTTACAACAGAGGAGGATTTTTCACAAGCAAGAAGCATGATGATTCACACTTTTGTATCTTTGGCACAAAAGTCTATTGCCATGTGTCCAAAGATAGCAGGAGGAAGTTGGAACCCACAACAGAAAAGGGCATTTTTGTGGGATATAGTTAGACAACTCAAGCATACAGGGTGTATCTACCAGGACTCAAGAAGACGGTTCTTAGGCAGGATGTGAGGTTTGAGGAGCCAAGAGCTCTGAGGGAGTCCTTAGAGCGAGAGCAAGATGGAGTACCTAAGATGGAGGAGCTACCCACTCCCAAGGAGGAGCCTCAGCGAGATGGCAAGAGTCCTGCACAACAACACCCACAAAAGGATGCAGAGCAGGATGATGAGGAGAAGAAACCATAACGAGAATAGATAGCTACTCAGAGACTCCTAGCACAGGGAGGAAGAAAGCCAAGTGGGTCGAGAAGTTGATTCAGGAAGCCCAGGAGCGGGTTGAAGCTCCTAGCATTATGTTCAGGCAAAGCAAGAAGCTATAGAGGTACACAGAATATATGACAATGATGATAGAAGTGGTGGGCACTGAGCCTTCTAGTTATAAGGAGGCAGCTTCTCAACAAGTTTGGCAACAGGTTTTGCAAGATGCCATGGTAGAGGAACATTCCTCCATCGTGAAGAACGATGTCTGGGAGATTGTTCCACGACCTAAACGCAAATTAGTAGTTGGCTCACGCTAGGTGTACAGGGTGAAGCATAGAGCAGATGGGAGTGTGAAGAAGTACAAGGCCAAGTTTGTGGCCAAGGGCTTCTCACAAATTGAGAGCATAAGACTATGATAAGACCTTTGTCCTAGTAGCACAGTATTCATCATTAGGACTATTTTGGCACTTGCAGCACAAATGGGATGGAAGATCCACTAGATGGACGTGAAGAAAACATTCCTCAACAGAGTGGTTGAGGAGGAGATTTATATGGAGCGGCCAAAGGGATTTGAGCAGTTCAGCAAAGACACATATATGCAAGCTTAAGAGAGCTCTTTATGGGCTCAAGCAGGCTCCGAGAGCATAGTACACTCACATTGACAACTACCTTCGAGGATTGGGCTTCACTAAGAGTGAGGCAAATGCCAACCTATACTATATCATGGTTGAAGGCCTTTCGCTCATTCTAGTGCTCTTTGTTGACAACCTTATATTGACTAGAGCAGACAGCTTGATCCAGGATTACAAGGAGAACCTTGCAATGGAGTTTGAGATGAAGGATGTGGGGCTTATGCACTATTTCCTTGGATTGGAGGTTTTCCAGTGTGATAGTGAGATCTTCGTGGCGCAGATGAAGTACACTACAATGATTCTCTGAAGATTTCATATGCAGGATTGCATGCCCATGGCCACGCCTCTAGTCACAAATAAGAGGAAGGTGGATGTTAGTAGAGCAGAGCGAGGGGATGATATAGCATACAGACAACAGGTCATTGATGTACTTGGTCAACACACGACTTGATATTTGTTTTGCAATCAACCAGCTGAGTCAGTTCATGACAGAATAGACCAGAGTTCACTGGGTTGCTACGAAGCATGTTTTGAGGTATCTCAGAGGCACATTGGAGTAAGGATTGTGGTATAGACAGGTTGATGGAGTAAGGCTTAAGGGCTTCACAGATGCAAATTGGGTGCAGAGCTCCATGGATTAGAAGAGTACTTCAGGTGGCGTCTTGAGCATTGGGTCAGCAGTCATTTCCTAGTACAGAAAGAAGCATATTTTAGTTGCACTCATTGCAGCAGAGGTCGAGTACAGGGCCACCAGTTTGGTAGCATGCGAGGCTATTTGGATGAGGAAGTTGCTTGTGGGACTATTCAGACAGAGGATGGAGCCTATTGTGATACACTATGATAATCATAGTTGCATCAAGTTCTCTAAGAACCCAGTGTTTCATAATCACCCGAAGCAAATCAAGATCAGGTATCATCATCTCAGAAACTGTGTACAGAAAGGGATAGTGAAGCTACCGTACATTCCAACATAGGAGCAGACAACAGATATCTTGACCAAGGCATTTGCGAGAAACAGTTTTGTTCATTTCAGAGATAAGTTGGGAGTTGTACAAAATCCCTTCCGTGATAAGAGGGAGTGTTGAAAATAGTAGCAAGAAAGGTATCCTTGAATTGTGCCTTAGTGAAGTAAAACCTCGATCAGTCATTCTTTACATGCATGAGTTCGAAGACAAGTCATGGAGAAATTAACTCGCGCAGAATTTGGAGGCCCAGTTTTGTTTGTCTCCAAGTGTGGGTTTATATTTGATAAAGGACAAGTAAGAGTTTCAATGTCTAATTGAGGTTATGACAAGTAAGAAGAGTCAATTTGACTTAGTTAACAAATTAATCACAAGTCTGAGTTCTAAAAATTAACTTGCCAGATTTATCATGAGTCGAAAAGCTTAAAACGAGGTCGAAGGGACATCACTGAACCATTCTTGTTGAGCACGAGTTTGTGTGAGAAATACTTCATGCTAGCAAAGTGTGTAAGGAGCAGCCTATATGCAGTTTGAGAGAGAGAATTTTCCTTGTGATGTGCGCTAGGATTTAGGGAGAACTTCGTAAGAAAAAGGGGCTCAAATATGCACTAGGAAATAGGGATTTCCAGTGGTAGGAAATACGAGCCAGACAATGCAAGGAAATAGGAGTTGGGTTGAGTTCTTTCAGGGAGGTTTTGAACTAAGTATTAGCCATGAGAGCGGCTTTGTTTTCCGTTGAAACAAATTGCCTTGTAAAGAATTTTGTTTGCTCAAATTTTTCTCAATAAAATTTATTGGCGAGGAGAGGGTTTTCCTAGTTGGGTTCCCTAGAAAAATAGTGTTATTGTGTCACTGTGTTCTTTATCTCTATGTTTCTTTTATTTCACTGCTTATATATCGTAGAGAAATCTTGTATCTTGGTGCAACAAAATTAGTTTCAGATTTGTCATCATAGAAGTTGCAGGATTTCGTGGAACTTCTACAAAATACTAAATAAACACAAATTATCTTAAAATAAATATGAAACAAAGGCCAAATTATCCTACGAGAAATTTTAAATACAGACCAAAAACCCTATAAGTAATCTTATGAAAAAGTAAATACATCTTATAAAAACATAAAAAATCGTAAACCCTGAAAAAATAAAAAGGGAGGGGAGCCATTGTATTTGAAATAAGGAGGTTGTCACAATTGATCATAACATGGAATTGGCACCAAAAGAACTCACCTCTTCCTCAACCTCTACACTTTACTACGATCTATCTCGCACAAACCTAGTAGTTTCATCACTAATCCTCTACATTCCCCTACTAATGCTAGGACCCAACCTTAATTCCTCCAACCATTAAATCTAACAAAAAAACAAAATAAAATAAAAAGACCTCGTGAGAAATCTTTAAAACATACCAATTCTTATGAAAAATATTAAACAAATTATAATATACTATAAGAAATGTTTAATGGAAACCAAAAATCTTATGCAAAAGTACGGAGGGAGTGACACCATTGTATTTGAAATGGGGAGGATTACATGGGTTCTGCAACAAAAGAGAACTCACCCTTTGGCACCCTCTTACACAAAGATATTCAACAATGTTCCTACATTTTCCATTACCTACATTGCCTCTAAATTTTAAAAAATAACACATTATGTAATTATGAAGAATAAAATGAGATAAATTAACCATACATATCTTATCTTTAGCCTTCACTTACAAAATCTGCATCGACTAAGTTGTTTGAGTCTGCACTAATTTCCTCACCCACTAAATGAAAACAAAACCAGAAAACCTTATGAGAAATCTTTGAAATACACCAAAAGCTCATGAAAATTATTAACATAGAGTGCATTATATTATCAAAAAGGGGAGAGGATGCAATTGAGGAATTGTTGAAAATGTGTAACTAGGTTTGGTCTTCATGAGTATGAAATGTATTTTTGTAAATATAAAATGAAAAGAAAATTATTATTATTATTGGAGCATGGGTTTCATGCTCAAGTTATTTTATTTTATAGGTCAAGCACCCATTGAGTGCTTCTAGGGTTTGTCCTAGGTAAAAGAGTCATTGTCGTATATTGAAGACCCTATGGGCACATTGTAAATTGTAAAGAAAAAATTATTGTCTTTAAAGTTTAAAGTGTCAAAATACCTCCAAGATCAAGTCGGCCTAAAGAGCTGTCAAGTCGGCCTACATGAAGAGCCACGTACACCCTTGAAGAAGCCTATATATAGAGAGGAACTCATCCTCCATTGATCACTCACACATCTCTTGATATGTGAAGAAGCAGAAGAAGGAGAAGGAAGTCCAAAGAAGAAGAAGTCGAAGAAGTCAAATTATTTTGGGTCTTATCTATATCTCTGGGGAAAATCAAAGTTAGGCTTTCTAAGTTGGGATCTCCTGTGGTTCGATCTTGGAAAAGAAGAGAAGGGAAGGCAAGCGAAGGTCTCTTAAGGAATCTTATTAGCCCTAAGACTCAAGGCAAGGCAAGCGAAGTCAAGAGGTAGGCTATTAGAGGGAGATAGAAGTCTCCAAGAGAAGCAGCAGCAGTGGCTGGAGGGGCTGAATTTCAGATCTACTGGGAGGTCAAAGATATTGCAACAGGAGGTTGTGGTAAACTTGATCTTGGAGGGTATTTGTTTGAGTCTTTAGGTCATGGTATTCGTCAATTGAAAGATCTATAAGAAGAGAAGAGATTTACAGGTTTTCCCCTCAAGAGGAGGGGTTTTGGCCCTAGCTTGCAGCCTATATATTGTGTCACTATTCTTATTGTTTTGCTAGCTGTTTGATGTATTGCACATTAGAATAATAATGAACAAAGCCAATAAAAAAAGGGTAACACAAACAATTATCAAGTTAAGAGAATTAACATATTCATTGCCCTATTGAATTCTCAACATGGTATCAAACCTTTGGTTCTATAAGGGCATCATGAAGATCTCCTCTACAATGAAGAAGGTCATCAAGAAAATTGCAAGCCATCTCAAGAAAGGTATCAAGGAAGCATGGAGTTTCTTATTCTCTTCAAAGAAGGCATCAATCAATGAAAGGGATGAAGGTCTCTTCTTGGCTCTCTCTGGTACAATTCAAGACCAAGACATCTGGGTAATTGATAGTGGTGCATGAAGGCACATGACCGGCCACTCGAACCGATTGAAGACCTTATCAAAAGGAAAATCTGTTTACTCTATGGAACTTGAAGACAACAAAAGTTATCCTGTGAAAGGCATTGGATCAACTTCCATAAAACTTGAAGTCCACCTCAACAACATTCTAATTGTTCCAGGTTTGCACAAAAATTTACTTTATATTTCAAGTTTAGAAGACAAAGGAGATAGAGTAGCCTTCATTGATGGAAAGGTAGTTGTTTTGGGAAAAGACTCAAGCATAGATCAAGCTAAAGTTATTGGTATCCGAGAAGGAAGGCTTTACAGATTAATATCTCATGTAAACGAAGCCCTAGTTCACACTAAGATTAGTCCATGTGAACTTTAGCATCGAAGGTTTGGTCATCTACATTTCAAAATTCTTCCAACTTTAAGTTCCATAGTAGATGGAAACCCGAATCTGAAGGAGGATCATGAAGGTGTCTGCAAGGGATGTGCATTGGGCAAGAATACCAAGAGACCATTTGGAAGTAGTGCTTCGCAGTCGAAAGAAATCTTGGATCTCATTCACTCTGATGTGTGTGGCCCTATGACTCAAAAATCATTTGGAGATCATCTATACTATGTCACATTCATAGATGATCATTCAAGAAAGACCTGGGTTTACTTAATGAAAACCAAGGATGAAGTATTTACAAAATTTCAAGAATTCAAGGTTGAAGTGGAGAACCTTACAGAAAGGAGAATCCAGATACTAAGATCTAATAATGGAGGAGAATATACATCCAAAGAGATTATAGCATTTTGTAAGGAGTCAGGGATTAAGAGGGAGATGATAGCCCCATACAATCTCGAACAAAATGGAGTCACAGAAAGAAAGAATAGATCTATTGAATAAAGTGTAAAAGCAATGTTACACGATCAATATCTACGTAAGTTTTTGTGGGGAGAGGCAACAAAGACAGCGGTCTACATTCAGAATTCATGTCCTCATAGATCTCTAGATAACAAGACTCTAGAAGAAGTGTTCACTGAAAAGAAGCCATCTGTAGATCATCTCTGAATCTTTGGGTGTCCTGTGCATATTCATATACCAAAGGACAAAAGAAAGAAGTTGGATCCTTCCAATATGAAAGGTATATTTGTTGGGTATAGTAACTCATCAAAAGCTTATAGAATCTATATGAAAGATGGATATCACATTGAAGTTAGTCGTGATGTCATATTTGATGAGAGTATAGAATTCAAAATGTCAAAAGAACTTTCTATAGATTCTGATGATGAAGAACTTCCGATATTTGAGGAAGAATTTGACAAGGAAGGAGAAGAATCACACCATGAAGAAGAAGGGCCTAGTGAACCTGTTCAACCCGTGGTCATTCTAGAAACAAGGAAAGACCTAATTGGTTGAAATCTCTGTTACACAAGAACCGCTCCCTAGAGGTGGGAAACTCATTCCAGTGATTCTCGCACTCCCGAATGCTTTGGAACTGTATGGGAACGTTTCCTTTTCTATGGGAGCTGCAATGGGAGCTTGTGAAAGTTCTGAGAGCTTTGAAGACTGTTTTTTTTGGAGTTCCCGCGTTCCCTGGGGTTGGGGAATACAAAGCATGTAGACAAATATGTTGAACTGCCCACAAAACATGAGGCTTTGTTGAAACCTTCGCAGGAAGAAAGGCCAAAGACATCCTTAACACGATATCCTTAATTGAGAAACTGGAGCAATCTCTTGATGGGTTAAGGAAGCGTGTGACACCTCAATGTAAGGGTGATATCTGGGATGTCATGGTGATGAGTATTTATTTATTTGTTTATGTATATGTATCGCAGAAGATTGTGTGCATATTGTATGTGGCAGTGAATGCTTAACCATTAGAGTCGCTTTACTTTTTCTCATAAGAATAACTAGAGAAACATAGGTAAAATTGTTCCTTTGTATATTTAGGGCAGATTATTTCAAACACTGGTCATGTATCAGAGAACTGGTAATGAACTTGACATTTTAATATTTTATATATATATATAAGGGAGAGACTCATGAAGAGAGACACCCAGAGAATATGTTCATATATAAGAGAGACTATATATTTAAATTGATTTTAATATTTGAAAATTTTTGATTATTATATAATTATATATTTTTTATTTTTTATTTTTCATTTTTTTTATTATATAATATTACCGTTCCCAATTAGCCGTTTCCTGTAAATTTTGGGGAAACCTCTAGCCGTTCCCGATACCCGTACCCAAGTTCTCAACGTTCCCACGTTCCAGAAACTCATGCAACATAGGTTGAAATCCACACTACTTGATTTAAAAGGTCATGGGCAGAGCAAGGATCATTTAGAGAAAGTAAGAGACCCAATAAATATTATGGGTATGTTGCATACATGGCAAAATTAATAGAAGCATAAGCATCCACCTTTGAAGAAGTTGTAGAACATCGAGAATGGAAGGATGCCATGAATGAAGAGTATCAATCTATAATGACGAATGGTGTCTAGGAGATGCACCTAGGCCAGAAGACAAATTTGTGGTTACTTCCAAGTGGATCTATAAGATCAAGCATGCAGCTAGTGGAAGTATAGATAAGTATAAAGCAAGATTTGTGGCTAGAGGTTTCTCTCAACTTGAAGGCATCGACTATGAAGAGACATTTGCTCCAACAGCGAGATATACAACGATTCGACCATTATTCTCTCTGGCAGCATCCATGGGATGGAACATCCACCAAATGGATGTCAAAACTGCGTTTCTGAATGGCACTATAGATGAAGAATTCTATATAGAACAACCCTTGGGATTTGAAGTGAAAGATAGGAAGGCATATGTTTGCATATTAAAGAAAGCATTGTATGGCCTCAAGCAAGCACCAAGGGCATGGTATGCTAGAATGGATGCATACCTACAAAGAATAGGCTTCTCAAAAAGTTCTGCTGACTTGAACCTTTATATTAAGGTTGTAAATAATGAAACTATAATTATTATTTTGTATGTAGATGATCTTCTCTTAACAGGTGTAGAAGGTCGAATTCAAGAATGTAAAAAGCAACTGGTAGCAGAATTTGACATGAAGGATCTTGGGTTGATGCATTACTATTTGGGACTAGAAGTCTGGCAAGGACCAAATGAAGTCTATTTAGGTCAAGGAAAGTATGTGATCGAGATACTAAAAGGTTCGACATGATGGACTGTAAACCTATGACCACTTCAATGATCACAAACTTGAAAAGAGTAAGAAGTTCTGAGTCAAGCCCTATGGATCCTTCCAAGTATAGGCAACTCATTGGATCATTGATGTACTTGGTGAATACTTGAACAGACATGTGTTTTGCAGTAAATGTACTCAGTCAATTCCAAGTGGAGCCGAAGCATGAGCATTGAATAGCAGCGAAGCATATTCTAAGATATCTGCAAGGAACCATCAACTATTGTCTGAAATATGATAAAAGGAATGATGTCTAATTGATTGGATATACAGATTTCGACTAAGGAGGTAGTGAACAGGATGGTAGAAGCACTACAAGAGGATGTTTCAGTTTAGGTTCCTCCATGGTCTCATGGATGAGCAGAAAGCAAGACATCGCTTCTTTGAGTAGTGCTGAGGCTAAATATGTTGCAGCATGTGAAGTAAGCAGAGAAGCAATATGGTTAAGGAAGTTGCTATCTGACTTGTTTGAAGGATCGATGAACCCTACAATGATACTTTGTGATAACACTAGTTGTATTCATTTGTCTGAGGATCCAATGTTTCATGGAAAGACAAAGCACATCAACAATAAGTATCACTATATTCGAGAGCTAGTATGAAATGGTGTGCTGCAGCGACAATATATCTCCACTAATGAACAGGTCGTTGACATAATAACGAAATCACTTTCGAACAAGAAGCTTGTATACTTAAGGGACAAGCTTGGTTTGGTTGATTTATCCTCCCTAATTGAGAGGGAGAGATAGAAACAACATTCTTGTCTTCACTTGGGAAGAAAGAATGGAGGATTGGGTAACCATCTGACATTTGATACTCTTTGAGAATGTGGTAGGGCATTCAAGATAAGAGTAGTCGTGGACCGATATTCTTTGAGGATTAGCTACCCAAGATAAGAATAGTCCAATGGAAGGTCATACTCTGTGAACACCCGAGTGGAGTATGTACCATGGGAGACATGTGAAAATTTCTAAATAGAAATCCTACTGCAGTGATTAATATGATTTCTTCTACTTATTACTTCATAAATAAGTTATCTATTGTATTCTTACGGCAAATATCGAAATATATTCTAATGAAACCTTCACAATTAAACATTGCAGAAATAAATGTAACTAAAACGTTGGCACAAATACAATCACAATCACAGTTATTTTCGGACAATTGTCCCAGGAAAACCCCAATGCGGGAAAACTGGTGCAGCAAATGAGGGTTTTATTATTCTTCAGCAAAAAACTTCATGTACAAATTACACCTTGCAGTATAGAACAAGGTTTTCTCAAAAAAAATTACAGACGTTCCTGAACAAGTATTGACCCGCGAGAGAAGTTCCTCCACCCTCTACGTCTCTCTGGCTTGCTCAGCGTCACTTTCTCTGGCCCCTGGACTAGCCTATGCAATGCATGCGTCACCCAAGCCAATGCTGCCTCTCCCAACATCAATTTGCTCAGCGTTGTCCTTTTACTGCTTTGCATCTTCGTCCCTGTCGCTCTGACTGGTGTTGGACCCTCTCTGTCTCTCCTCCACCTGAAACTCTCCCTCTGAATTGATTTTCTCTTGCCAAACTTTGACCAGTGAGAAAATCGATTTTACTCGAGCAATTGAGTATCTGCCTAGTGTGTTTTCCAAATGACCCTCAAGCCCCTTCTTATATCTTCCTATTGGATAACCAACGGCCTAGATTAACTCCTAATCAAAGGCTCAGATCGTTTTGACTTGATCTTTGTCTTTATCTAGAAGATTCACCCACAATTAGATTAATACCCATTAATATTTTAATTTTCCTAAGTTTAGACTTAGGAACCCCATTAAAAATATTAATTATTTTAATATAATCGTCTCTGGGTGGAATTTCCCAAAACGGTTTCTGGGTTCTTTGGAATGCATGTGCCCAAGCCTCCCTGCAAAATTTGAGGCTTAGAGCACATCTGATGCTACCCCAAATCAACACTCCCTCTTAGCGAGGAATGTGCTCTAGCAATATACTGTTGCTGCACACTACTATGACTCTAAAGCATTGTCCTCTACGCTGCTGATGTCTGACATGCTGTCCACCAACTACTGCGTTGTTGCTGCAACTGTACTACTGCCTTTGACACTGCCACTGCTAATGTTACATTTGTACTATAGGTCCCTATTGCTGGCACTGCCACTGCCAATTGTCCCTGCACTACAAACTATTGCTGCTACTGAAATGGGTTTTCAACCATACCCAATTGCTCTCTGAATTGAGTGAACTTAGCTCTTCTAAGAGCCTTTGTGTATATATCAGCCACCTACTCTCCTTTGGGAACATACTGTAGTTGAACTGCCCCATGCTGAACACAGTCTCTGATAAAATGACAACAGATATATATATGTTTCGACCGATCATGAAATACTAGATTCTCAGAGAGTTTGATGCAATTCTAATTATCGCAGTAAACCTTGGTCGCTTCCAACCTTTTTCTGAATAGGCTCACAAGCAAATTCTTGAGCCATATGGCTTCGCACGTAGTTGTGCTGGCTACCATATATTTTGCTTCTGCTAAACTCAATGTTAATGATTTCTGCTTCTTGTTGCACCAAGATATCATCCCTAAACCAACACTGAAGCAGTACCCTGAGGTACCTTTTTGGTCTACTGAATTACCAGCCCAATCCACATCGGTGAACTCACTCAAACTGATGTCCTCCCCTCTGGAGTATTTTAACCCATATATGATTGTTCCACATACATACCGAAGTATGTGTCTTGTTACTGCCCAATGCACCCTTTTTGGTTCCACCATGAACTGACTAAGAGTGTTGACAGCAAAACAAATGTCTGGCCTAGTGTTGACCAAAATACATAAGTGACCCAATGAGCTGGCTATACAAGGTGGGATCTACTTCTTTGTCCTCTAATGCATCTATTTTCTTCCAGTTGGTGATCATGGGAGTTGCCATGGGTCGGCAATCCTGCATTCTGAATCTCTTCAGAATTTTTGTAGCATACCTTCCTTGTCCAAGGATGATCTCCTCGTTCTTCTCCCAAACTTCCAACCCCAGAAAATAATGCATCAATCCCAAGTCCTTCATGTCGAATTTGGCTTCAATATTCTTCTTGTAGTCCTGAATGAGCCTAGATGACCCAGTTAGGAACAAGTCATCTACATATAGTACCAAAATAAGTGGATCATTCTCTACCAGTAAATAGTAGAGATTGGGATCAGCATCACTCTTGACAAATCCCAACTGCTGCAAGCAACTATCAATTCAACCATACCATGCTCTGGGTGCCTGCATGAGCCCATACAGGGCTTTCTTTAACCTGTAAACATGAGATTTCTTCTCATGAGTTTCGAAGCCTTCGGGCTGTTCTATATACGCCTCCTCTTCTATCACTCTATTCAAGAATATTGTCTTGACATCCATCTGGTGAATCTCCCATCCCATTTGCGCTATTAGGGATATAACAGATCTGATATAGGTGTATCAAGCAACTGGGAAAAGGTCTCTTCATAATTTATTCCTTCTTTCTGAGCATACCCCTTTGCTACGAACCTTGTCTTGTACTTCTCTATGTTGTCGCCGGCAGCATACTTGATCTTGTAGATCCATCATGATCCTACAACTAATCTATTTTCTGGTCTAGGTACTACTTCCCAGACATCATTCGTCATGATGGAGTTGTACTCTTCGACCATGGCATCCACCCATACTTGGTGTTGAACAGCTTCCTGAAACCTAGAGAGTTCTTCAACCTGAGTTACCAATGCTTCGTATCTATCTAGTTGTCTACGTTGCCTCTTCTCGACTCTAGGAGCTCCAACAAACTCCTCTACGTCCCTCAATGTTTGTCGCACTTCTCTGCTCGTTCTACCACTGGTGGTGGGAGGCTCAACCAACTCTTCCTCTTGATTCTATCGTTCCGTCTATTGAGAAGCATCTGCATTTCCTCCCTCTGAGGAGATACTGGTGCTAGTCACTGTACTCAACCCAGGTGTATGCTCTCCTGCCTGTCCTTCTTGCTGTCGCTGCTGCTCTTGGACTAACAAAACATCTCTTTACTGATCTTTTGCAGGCATTTCACGAGATTTCCTAAAAGCTCTATCTTCCATGAACTTTGCATCTCGTCTTACTACAATCTTCTTGCTTTCAGGAATGTAGATTCTATATGCCTTTGAGGTCTCATTGTATCCTACGAGATACCCCTTCTCTACAGTCTGATCCAGTTTGTTGCGCTTCTCATTTGGAATGTGGCAATAAGCCACGCTTCCGAATATCCTGAGATGACTGAGATTCGGCTTCTTCCCTATGAACACTCCTTTGGTCGTTCTCTTCCCCAATACTCTATGAGGAGTTCTATTTTGGATATATATTGTTGTGTTGCAAGCTTCTTCCTATAGATACTTAGGTAGGTCCTGATCATACAACATGGCTTTGGCTGCCCCAACAATAGTTCTATTCTTCTGTTCTGCCACTCCATTCTGCTCTGAAATATATGGAGTTGTCCACTCTCTTTTGATGCCCTCCTTTGCACAGAAATCTGTGAAATCTTTGTCTATATATTCTCCACCATTATCTGAACGCAAAACCTTTATCTTTTTACCTATCATATTTTCAACAAGAGCCTTAAACTCTCGGAAACAATCAAAGGCCTCATCCTTGTTCTTTAAGAAATAGATCTAGGTTTTTCTGGAGTGATCATCGATAAAAGTGACGAAGTATTTGCCACGACTAAGATCCCTTATGGACATAGAACCGCAGATATCTGAGTGTATTAATCCTAATACACACTCTACTCTATTGTTACTTCTGGAAAAAGTTGTTTTAGCATACTTTCCTAGCACACATCCTCTGCACAAGGCATCATGTTCACTACTAAGGACCAGTACCCCTGTAACAGTTGCTCTGAGCATCCTCAGTTCTCCATGGTGTAAGTGCCTCATTCACATGTGCCATAATTCATTTCGGTCCTTCTCACCATTATAGTTGTTTCTTATCGGTGCCATTGGCGATTCGAGCTACAACCTATATAACTTGTTGCTTTCAAACCCCAATTTGCTTTTTCTTCTTCCAGCATGGATGCTTAACATATACTTTCTGCCCAACGAAGTATACATCATATCCCTTGTCCTGTAACTGCGACATTGAAATTAAATTCATTCCTAATCCTAGCACATGCAAAACATTGGTGGCTCGAATGTTGGTCCCTGCTTCTGTCTGAAAATTTATGGTGCCTCTCCCTAATATAGTACATTTCGTTTTGTTTCCCATAGTTATTTGGAAGTCCATTTGTTCTCGTTGATAGCTCAAGAAATGTTCTCATACTCCAGTCATATGAGTTGAATCCCTGTTATCAATGTACCAAACATTCGCTGATGCTGAATTAGCTAGGCATACGAATTCTTCATCTAATCTGGTAGATAAATCTGAGACACTTTGAGTATCCATATTCTGCTAATTCCTGATGCTAACCTATCCCAGCAATTGTTGTAGGAAAAAACCTGCATCCCCCCTGAGATAATCCTCCTTGCTGAATATTCTACTACGTTGTCCCTTCTACCACTGATAAATTTCGATTGGAAAAGACTTACCTCTCTGTCGGCTCACTCAGAGAGAATTTTCCCACGAAATCCAATCTCCTTGATTTGAACTACGCAATCCTCTGGGAGATTCGAATTTCTGCCCCTACAGGAATTTCGAATTCCCTTCTCTTCTCAGCACTGGATCCTTCCGCTTCTCTCTTATGATTCTCTGATACCATGCGAAAATTTCTAAATAGAAATCCTATTGAGTGATTAATATGATCTTCTACTTATTACTTCAACAATAAGTTATCTATTGTATTCTTATGGCAAATATCGAAATATATTCTACTGTAGCCTTCACAATTAAAACATTGCAGAAATAAATGTAAGTAAAATGCTGTGACAAATACAATCACAATGACACAGTTATTTTTGGACAATTGTCCCCAGAAAACCACAATGCGGGAAAATCGGTGCAACAGATGATTTATTATTCTTCAGGAAAAATCTGCATGTACAAATTACACCTAGCAGTATAGAACAAGGATTTCTCAGAAAAATTTACAGATGTTCTTGAACAAGTATCTGACTCAAGAGAGAAGTTCCACCACCCTCTACGTCTCTCTGGCTTGCCCAGTGTCACTTTCTTTGGCCCCTGGACTGGCGTGCACAATGCCTGCGTCACCCAAGCCAACGTTGCCTCTCCTAGCATCAATTTGCCCATCACTGTCCTTTTACTACTTTGCATCTTCGTCCTTGTCTCTCTAACTGATGTTGGACCCTCTCTGTCTCTCCTCCACCTACAACTCTCCCTCTAAATCGATTTTCTCTTGCCAAACTTCGACCAGTGAGAAAATAATTTTACTCTGGCAACTAAGTATCTTCCTGGTGTGTTTTCCAAATGACCCTCAAGCCCCTTCTTATATCTTCCTGTTCAATAACCAATGACCTACATTAACTCTTAATCAAAGGCTCAGATCATTTTGACTTGATCTCCGTCTTTATCTAGAAGATTCACCCACAATTATATTAATACCCATTAATATTTTAATTTTCCTAAGTTTAGACTTAAGAACGCCGTTAAAGATATTAATTATTTTAATATAATCGTCTTTGGGTGGAATTTCCCAAAACGGTTTTTGGGTTCTTTGGAATGCATGTGCCCAGGCCTCCCTACAAAATTTGAGGCTTAGGGCACATCCGATGCTACCCCAAATCAACAAGACAATGATGATGGTGTATATACATCATTGCCTTGACAGCATTGTGCTCTGATCTTGTGGAGAGATAGAGTTGTTAGTCAAGGCCTTGCTATGTGACAATGCTAGTTAATATGATGCTCGACGGATGGGTTACCAATCCAACTCTTCTTATGAGATCTCTTTAGATTGAGAATGACCATGTACCTCTTATGAATACCTCCCTAGTGAAGAGGGAGTGTTGAAAAATGTGTAACTAGGTTCGGTCTTCATGAGTATGAAATGTATTCTTGTAAATATAAAATGAAAAGAAAATTATTATTATTATTTGTGAAAATTTGGATGCCCAAATTCCTACTACAACAACTGATTACGTTTCTCCTATTCGTTAATTACCGAACCTAATTATTTATTGTTTCCTACAGTAAACACTAAAACAAATACACTACAACCTTCACCATTTAATTAAAATGTGGAAACAAGAAACTGAACAAGAAAGAAATACACAACACATCTACACAGTTATTTTTGGATAAATGTCCCTGGAAAAACCCAATGCGGGAAAACCGGTGCGGAATCTCTGAGGGTTTTATTATTACGCAGTATTAATTTCTGAATACAATCTCTGGAGGCCTTCTCGACAATCCAATTACAGAGAATATCACTGACAAAGAGATAAGTGAGGTTACCTCACACTATCACTGGAAATCCTGGCTGATCCAGCCACTGAATGAACTACCTTTGCGCTACCTTTGTGCAGTCACTGCATCAACCCAGCGTCACACCCTCTGGGACAACGTCACCCCTTCAGCTGATCGATTTGTTGCCCAGGAAATTCGATTTGCACCTCCCGGTCTCACACCCCGGCTTTTAGCTTTTACAATCAACTCCTTTAGCAAATTTTCGGATTCCCTCTTGGCTTTTGTGTTGCCTCTATGTCAACCTCTTTGGCTCTGCGTTGCCTCTATTGGATCTCTCTCTCTCTTCTCTGCTGAGAATTCTCCAACTGGGAAAGATTTCCCTACAGATACCTCCAAGATCAAGTCGGCCTACATGAAGAGCCACGTCCACCCTTAAAGAAGCCTATATAGAGAGAGTAACTTGTCCTCCATTGATCACTCATTCATCTCTGATATGCAAAGAAGCAGAAGAAGGAAGTGCAAAGAAGAGGAAGTCAAAGAAGTCAAAGTGTTTTGGGTCTTATTTAGGGTTGTTGCGCTTGGATATTTTATGATTCGATCTTGGAAAAAGAAGAGAAGGGAAGGCAAGCGAAGGTCTCTTAGGGCATCTTATTAGCCCTAAGACTCAAGGCAAGGCAAGGCAAGTGAAGTCAAGAGGAAGGCTATTAGATGGAGATCGAAGTCTCCAAGAGAAGTAGCAGCAGTTGCAACAATTGCTAGAGGGGCAAAATTTCGGATCTATTGGGAAGTCGAAGATACTGCAGCAGGAGGTTTGTTATGCAACCGTCTCCTAAAATAGAAGAAAATATAGATGAACGCCTTCAAAATCAACCTCTTCGAGGGCGAAACCTCCTTTACATTACACAAATGAACAATTCTTGGATGATTCAAATGACTACACCTCCTTTCTATATATAAGAGTCTAAGGGGTCACAATATAATCAAAGCTGACATAACAGTTATAACATAAGGGCACAACAATAACAATAGTGGGTTTCTATGGGGCACACTAATAACAATATGGGGACAATAGGGGCACAATAATAACAATAAGGGCTACAATGACAATAGTAATGGGGGAATCACTAATATTATAGGGACCTAACATGCCCCTCTCCTTCAAAAAAGTGTTGTCCTCAACGCTTGAGTAGTTCTAGATGCTTCTGTATAAAATTCTCATCCTCCCATGTGGAATCTTCAGCAGGTAAGTTCTTCCACTTGATTAGATACTCCGAAATTGATCGATTTCGTTGCTGTCAAGTTCTTGTTTCTGTGACTGCTTCAGGTTCCAATATGATTTTTCCTTCCTTGTCAAGTTCTGGCAATATTGTTTGAACTAGGAGCTTATCACCTATAACCTTCTTTAAACATGAAACATGGAAAACTAGGTGCACTCGGGAAGTTGCAGGAAGCTCCAATTTGTATGCCATGATACCAATCTTTTCCAACACCTTGTACGGACCATAATACTTTGGTGATAATTTTTTATCCTTCTTAGCTTCCTTGAGGGACATTTGTTTATATGGTTGTAGCTGTAGGAATACCCAGTCACTTACATCAAAACTTATTTCGTTGTGATGTTGATCTACCTATTGTTTCATTCAATTCTTCGCCAACGTGAGGTTATCCTTTAAGAGTTGGAGAACTCGTTGTTGATGCTCGATGTGATCTTCCACTGCTTGAACCTCAGAATTTTCTCTTAAATATGATGTGATGGATGGTGGATGATATCCATAAGTTCCATAAATGGGGTCATTTTTGCTACAGTATGGAACGAAGTGTTATGCCACCATTCAGCTAGAGACAACCATTTGACCTATTGTGTCCATTTATCAGATACAAAGCAACAAAGATATCCTTCCAAACATTTGTTTACTATCTCAGTTTGCCCATCAGATTGAGGATGATAAGATGAGCTATGAGCTAACTGAGTACCGAGACAAGAAAATAATTATGTCCAAAACTTTCCAGTGAAAATGAGATCTTTGTCGCTTAAAATAATCTTTGGGTTTCCATGTAGCTTTTGAATTGTTTCCATAAATGCAGTAGAAACTGTATTGGCTTTAAATGGATGCGATAATGCACAAAAGTGTGCATACTTGGAAGTCTGTCAACTACCACCATGATGACACTCTTTCCTTCGGACTTGGGTATACCTATGATAAAATCCATTGAAACCTCCTCCCAACGTTGGCTTGGAATGGATAAAGGTTGTAATAGACCTGGGGTCTTAATTGTTTCAAATTTATTTTGTTGGAAAACCAAACATTCCACCACAAAATTTTGAATATCTGATTTAAGGCCATCCCAAAAAAATCATTCTTAACCCTGTCGTAAGTTTTTAAAAATCCTGAGTGCCCTCCTAAGGGAGAAGTGTGTAATTCCATAAGAATCCTTTGTTTGAGTTGGGAATTCTTACATAGCTATAAGCGATCTTTGTACCATAACGAATCATCTTTCCAGCTAAATGTATCAGATGTATTGGGATCTTGTTGTATCTTTTGAATGAGTGCCAACACTTCTTCGTCATTCTTCCATTCATCCCTTGCTTCGTTTATCCAATCTGGTTGGATAATAGAAATGGTGCAAAGCAATGCTTCCACATCCTCATCCTTTCTTGAGAGTGCATTTGCCACAACATTTTGCTTCCCTTTTTTGTAGATGATTTCAAAGTCATAACCCAACATCTTTGTGACCCACTTTTGCTTCTCTTCAGAGGATAATCTTTGTTCTAAAAAGTATTCAAGACTATCATGCTCTGTTTTTACCTTGAAGTGTCTTCCCATTAGGTAGGGTCGCCATTTCTTAAGTGCATGTAGTATTGCCAACATTTCCTTCTCATAAATAGCTTTGTGTAAATACTTTCCTTTGATTGGACGACTTTCGAAAACAATGGATCTTTCTTCTTGCATTAAAACATCACCGATCCCATTTCCTGAAGCATCAAATTCCACAATAAAGGTTTTTGTGAAGTCTAGCGTAGCTAAAACCGGTGCTTGGCACATTGCCTCTTTAAGATGTTCAAAGGCCTTTGTTGCTTCTGGAGTCCATGAAAATGCATCTTTCTTCAATAATGTTGTTAGAGGTGTTGCTATTCTCCCATAATTCTTAACAAACTTGCGATAATACCCTGTCAACCCGAGAAATCCTCGCAGATGCTTTATGGATGTGGGGATTTTCCATTCCCTAATGGCTTTAATTTTGTTAGGGTCTACCTTAACACCTTCATGAGATACAATATGACCCAAATATTCCACCTCTTGTACTCCAAAGAAACATTTGGAGCTTTTTGCATATAATTGTTTCTCCTCCAATAGTTTGAGTACCTTGTCAACATGTTGAACATGATCCTTCCAAGACTTGTTGTAGATTAGTATATCATCAAAAAATACTAACACAAATTTTCAAAGGGTTTGAAAATGGAATTTATCAAACCTTGAAATGTAGAAGGTGCATTGGTAAGGCCAAAAGGCATGACCAAAAATTCATAATGACCCTCATGAGTTCTAAACGTTGTTTTCGGAATGTCTCCAGTGTTCATTCTGATTGATGATATCCTGAACAAAGGTCCAACTTGGTGAAGTAAAATGATTCATGCAATTCATCCAATAATTCATCAATGACAGGAATGGGAAATTTATCTTTAATAGTGAGCTTGTTGAGCTCCCTATAATCCGGACACATGCGCCATGATCCACCCTTCTTGTGTACCAATACTACTGGAGCAGAGAAAGAACTTTGACTAGGTTGAATTATACCAGCCTCTAGCATTTTTGCAACCATACGTTCAATTTCACTCTTTTGGCCATAGGGATATCTGTAAGGCCTGATGTTTGGGGGAACACTTCCGGGAATCAAATGAATAACATGATCATGATCATGAATAGGTGGGAGGCCTTTGGGAGTCTCAAATACCTTGGAATGATTTTCCAAGAATTTTTGGAGATCTGGAGAAATAAATGATTTCGATGTGAGAACCTCTAGCGAACATAATTGTGCAATTACGCCTTGTTCTTCTTTCTTTAGAAGCTTTGTCATTCCGTTAGAGCTGATTATCTTTCCCGGTTTCCCTGCGATAACCCTTGATTCAACTTCCTTTCCTTCCGCACAAAATTTCATTAAAAGTTCTTGAAAATTAAAAGTGATTGTACCCAAGTATTGTAGCCATTGGACTCCTAGTACAACATCAGCACCACCCATTGGAATGGAAAGCATTGGGCTATTCAATACATATTCTCCCATGGATAGCTTGATATTATGGCACTTTCCAGAGCAATTTATGGTTCCTCCACTTGCAACCATCACTTGACACTCTGGTGTTGGATATAGGAAGCAATTCAATTCCTTGGCTATCTTACAATGAATAAAATTATGGGTACTGCCTGAATCAATCAACACTATTACCTTTTTCTTTTTAATATGTTCTTCTATCTTGATAGTTCGAGGAGTGGTAATTCCAGCCAATGCGTTAAAAGATATGGTCAGATTCGTTTCTTCTTTCTCTTGGGTTTGTTCCTAGTGTATATCCTCTTCTTTTGATGTTTCTTGTTCCTTTTCTTCCTCCTCTTCACAATCTATGTAAAATAATTTCTTCTCAGCACACTTATGACCTTTAGTGTATTGGATATCACAACTGTAACAAAGCCCTTTGCTCTTTTTTCTTCCAATTGTTGTGGTGTCAACCTTGTAGGTTGTGGAAGGCTAGGGGCAACAACACTTCCATATTTATAGTTGTGAGTGGTAGGCTTCCTGGTTACCATAATTTTGCTTTACATTTTTCTTGCCAACCTAAATGCCTTCTCCAATGAATTAGATTTCCAAAGGCGAACCTCATGTTGGATGTTATCCTTTAAAGTCTCTATGAACACATCAATCTTATGCTCCTCTGGAATATCTTTTACCCTTATATTCGATTTTTGGAAGTCCTTAATGTGCTCCATCATTGAACCCTTTTGTTTGAGATTTATCAATTGGCTAAAAAAGGTGTTGCTTTTTGTATCCTCATAATGTGCTATCATTTCTTCCGTAAAAATTTCCCAAGTGACAATTTGTTTACGAGAGCAAACCCATCGATACCATACAAACTTTTTGTGTTTTGCACATTATGGAGACCGAAAAATTGCTCCATCTGTAGTATTCGTGTTACAGGATCCTTGCCATCAAACTTCCTCGTATCGATCTTTGGAACATGGTGGGTCTTCAATCCAACGTTAGAGTCTATGAAATCATGATTAACATTTATTTTGTTCTCATCATGAGTTTCCTTTACTACCCTTTCTCCGTTCGTAAACATTTCTTGTAGCAACTTTGTCAAATCTGTCTTCAAATCGTCCATTTTGCCTTCCATCTTAGCTTCCACATCATTCATCTTAGCTTCCAAACCATCCATCTTAGCTTCCACATCATTCATCTTAGCTTCCATGCCTTTCTTTAAACCATCCATTTTATCTTCCATGCCTTTCTTTAAACCATCCATCTTAGCTTCTGTTACTTTTTGTGAGAGTGAATTTTGTTGCACTTGGTCTCGTAATTTTGATATATCATGTTGCATTTCTTCCTCTTCTTCATGAGTCATGCTAGAGCTTTCAGGTTGTTTACTAGGTGTTTCCATTTTCTTTCTTCGGGGCATCAATTAATGCTAATAATGCTTCACTATGCCCTTTGAATTCCTTCAAACTAATTTTTCAAACCAATCTGATGCAAAATTAAAAAAAATAAAAAACTACACACCTTTTTTCACTTTATAAGAGCTTGATATTGAATCTGTTGTATGTTTGTAATTGCGGATCTCCAAGATCTGAAATTGTGTACTGCGGTAGCCCTCTGAGTCCTCTTTCTAACCCCGCAAGTTTGATCAAGATTTGATTCTCCAAGGAAGAGTTATTCCAAATCTCCCACGGTGACCTAATTATAGACTGGTTTAGTAGAGCGAACTTGTACAAAGTGCCACGTGTCATTGTTTCGACCTTAGTACCTGAAACTAATATACAGAAAACTATAGGCCATCCTCTTTCTGAAACTTCTTACGAAATTTCAATCTGATGCTCAGAACAAAAGTTATGACGATTTTCCCTAGGTCACTTGTTTGAGATATAATTCGGGATCCTACAAAAACCCTAACTTCCCTGGATCATATCTCCGAAAATATAGCGAGAAAAGTTCTGAAATTCGAACCCGAGGTTCAGAGCGATTTCAACTCAAATGGAATTTTTTGTAGCTTCTCAAAAGTCGCAGAAAAAAAAAATAAAAAAAAATTAAAATTAAAATTAAAAATTAAAAAATTAAAATTAAAATAAAATAAATAAATAAAAATAAATAATAATAATAATAATAAAATAAAAAAAATAAAAATTATAGCAAAAATGCTACAATGCACTGTTTGGAGCAGCAAAAGCCTAGAATGCAAAGCTTTGATACCAAATTTTATGCAACCAGTGCACAAAATAAAATAAAAGATAGATGAACGCCTTCAAAATCAACCTCTTCGAGGGGGCAACATCCTTTACATTACACAAATGAACAATTCTTGGATGATTCAAATGACTAAACCTCCTTTCTATATATAGGAGTCTAAGGGGTCACAATATAATCAAATCCGACATAACAGTAATAATATAAGGACACAACAATAACAATAGTGGGTTTCTATGGAGCACACTAATAACAATATGGGGACAATAGGGGCACAATAATAACAATAAGGGCTACAATGACAATCGTAATGGGGGAATCACTAGTATTATAGGGACCTAACAAGGTTGTGGTAAACTTGATCTTGGAGGGTATTTGTCTGAGTCTTTAGGTCATGGTATTCGTCAATTGAAATATCTATAAGAAGAGAAGAGATTTATAGGTTTTTCCCTCAAGAAGAGGGGTTTTTGCCTTGGATTGCAGCCTATATATTGTGTCAGTGTACTTATTGTTTTGGTAGTTGTTTGATATATTGCACATTGGAATAATAATGAACAAAGCTAATAAGTAAAAGGTAACACAAATAGTTATCAAGTTAAGAGACTTAACATAGTCATTGGCCTATTGAAGTCTCAACAGGAATAACTAGTGGACTATTTAGAGGAGGGGAAAGATGTCTTTCTCAAGTCCGTCTTCAACACTAAGGATGAACCTTTAGAAAGTTAGAAAGGATATAAGGCCTATATCAAGGAGGTAAGAGAATGTGAAGGAGAGCTTTAAGACAAATGCAAAACCTTAAAGAAAATATCTTTGAGTATCTTGCAGATGTGCTCATTAATTGCCAATGAAGGAGAGCAAATATATCAAAGGAGGGAAAAGAGATATTTTAAGTCTATAGAATTAGGAGAAAAACATATTAGGGCAAACATCAATTCTACTAGGTTAAAGGAATGGAGTTCATTACTAACATTAGTACAGGGGGGGACAGTGTTGAATTTTCCTTAGGCTCTACATCTGGTCATAGGCTAATCACACACACAAACACACTAGGAACCCACAACATTCTAGCACCGTGCACAACAGATACCTTCGGCAGTGAAATCAATTTAGTACACAGATATTTGAGCCCAAAGCTTGAATTATTTTATTAATCCATCAATAAAAGAAACATGGGGCTCTCATACCAAGGATCATGGCCCTCGATCACTAGTACAACTAGTATACATATAATACAAAAACATAGGATTTGTGCTTTGTTGCTTCAGATCTACAATATGCCCACAAAACATACAAGGATAAACAATTTGACTAACTTACTTGTTGGAGAAGCCTTACTCTCTCAACCCTTTCAGTCCACATTACCCTTTTTTACACACAACTACTCATAGTGGCTTGATCCATCAAATGAATTGCGTATCAACCCACAATATCTTTGTTACTCAAAGTGGATTTTCCCTTCATATCATTGTATATTAGCCCCCAAAAATCAGCTTACTCATAGTAGATATTGTCCATCAACCGACTGCATACTAGCCCTCGAAATGCACTTTGTTAACAACTTCATTTGTGAACAAAATTTAGGACAAGCTCAGCATCCATCTAAACTTCTCCTAGTAGCATTCTTAAACATGGTCTAAACCCTTTTGCCCATACATCTCTTGCTACCCATTAATGTCTTCCACAGCTAGCATTGAGCAAACTTTTGAGAGACCTCATAGGCTAGCAATCTCACAGGTCCTTTTAGCAAGCTCCTCAACAAGACTGGCACATAACATATCTCAATGAACTTTTTCCTTGCCCTTGTTCTCACTATAGTCCTCCTTTATCACTCTTGGATTGCAACCACTTTGTTCAGCCTTCAACTTTGGTCCTTGACCTTCATAAATCTACCATTGTTTAGGCTACGGGGTAGACTTTTCATTCATTGTTTAGGCCTCGACTTTACTTTTGGGCTCCATTACATTCCTGAACAAGCCCTTTACTACCATTCACACCTCAACCCTATTCTTATTGGCTGTGACTCCTCATATTTGTCCTTCAAACCCTTGGTTCCAACCCTTAGCAGACCTCCCACACCCTTTGCCTTCTCCCTGTAGTCTCTAGGTTCTCGGCTTAACCAACAAACGCCTCTCTCTAGCCCTCAGCACCTGATCTAGATCTCAACCTATAGATCTGCATCATGTAGGTCTTGGCCCTTCATTTACTGCCTAGGATTAGGTCTCTTATCATCTGCGGCTAGACCCTTTTTGCCCCTTTCTGCTACAAGACAGACTCTTTGTAGGCTACGGCTAGGATCTTGATCTTTGTTGTGGCCTACCTTTGATTTCAGCCATGGATCCACCTTCCCTTGCACCGAAGATACATGGTCCCTACTATGGAAACCCTTTGCCTCTTTCATGGACAGACCTTGGCTTCTTTTCCAGCCCTATTCAACCTCTAGACTTGGCTCCTCTATGGCTACATCCTTCTAACCTTCATGCACAATGAAGTCCTTCTTATTGATATGCCTCAAGAGCCTTGTAACACCATTCCTTGAAGGACTAGATGTGTTAAACATTCTGAGTCTATGGAGACTGAGCTAATGAACCAGCGTGATGCGCCACAGGTACCACTCTGCCTTCTCCCTATAGTCCTCCTTTACCACTCTTGGATTGCACCCACTTTGTTCAGCCTTCAACTTTAGGCCTCGACCTTCACAAATCTACCACTATTTAGGCTACGAGTAGATTTTTCCAGGATTGTTCAGGCCTCATATTTACTTTTGGGCCCCATTGCATTCCTAAACAAGCCCTTTACTACCATTCATACCTCGGACCTCTTCTTACTAGTTGTGACTCCTCAGATTTGTCCTTCAAACCCTTCATTCCAACCCTTAGCAGACCTCCCACGCACTCTTCTTTCTCCTTGTTGTCTCTTAGGTCCTCGGCTTAACCAACAGACCCCTCTTTCCAGCCCTCAACACCCGATCTAGGTCTCAACCTACAGATCTATGACATGTAGGTCTTGGCCCTTCATTTACAGCCTCGGATAAGGTCTCTTGTCATCTGCAACTAGACCCTTTTTCCCCATTTCTGCTACAAGACAGACCCTTTGTAGGCTACGACTAGGATCTTGATCTTTGTTGCAGCCTACCTTTGCTTTCAGCCATGGATCCTCCTTCCCTTGCACAGAAGATACATGGTCCTTACTATAGAAACCCTTGGCCTCTTTCATGGACAGACCTTGGCTTCTTTTCCAACCCTACTCAACCTCTAGAATTGGCTCCTCTATGGCTACATTCTTCTAACCTTCACGCACAATGAAGTCCTTCTCATTGATGTGTCTCATGAGCTTTCCCTATGTATACATGTATTAAACAAAGGGATTCTCAAAGCAAGAGGATTGTCTTATAATGCCAATCCTACCTGGTCATTATGCATGCAACCCATTTTTTTATATGATTTCATGGGGACAACTTTGAAATCTATGTGAAGGATAAAAAAAATTATGTTGTGTTTATGCTTTGCACAGTTGCACGGAAACCCTCAAGCATGACCTTTGGAACCCTTCTTTGGGTCTAACAAGGTTGTATGGCAAACTTTCCCCTGTAATCTAAAACCTGTGCTATGAATTTCTCTCTTGTCATCAAGGGTACCTATCAGCGATTATATCAATATGGTGGTCCCTCTTATATGCCTTAATTGTAGAATTGTCCTTCATGACCTCATTATCCTCAGGCTCTAACTACTCAATCTGTTGTGATGATTCTATTTGCTTGTGGCAATCTGAGTTTGGTCTGCTCGGTTGTGATAGTGGTGGAGTTAATGTATTTGTACAAGAATTGGCTTATGGCATCCATATGGGGGACATGACTAAAATATCAACCAACTCCTCTCATTGGAAGAGAATATGCCACAGACTTTACATCTAATACATTAACAATCTGACTTTTGATAAAAATGTTACACACCAGCAATGTAAGCATCCTCAACCAACTATCTTTCCCATTCACAAAATCACATTTCTTATGGAAATGTTAAACACCAGCAAAGCCCCGACCTCTTCTTTTTTTGTTAGGTGTATTAAATGGTTTGGTCCTCTCTTTTGAGTAGGTTTCCTTTTATACCTCGGGTGCTTGCCCTGTAACACCATTCCTTGAAGGATTAGATGTGTTAAACATTCTAAGTGTGTGGATACTGAGCTAATGAGCTAGTATGATGCGGCATTGGTAACTTCCTACCCCATAGATAATGGCGTTGAATGCCAAATGGTGATGACCATGTTGAATATGTGAAGGTTGCATTGCATATTACCAACTTTCCCTCTACCTACGTGTATTAAATAGACAGATTCTTAAAACAAGGAGATTGTCATTAGTGTTATAAGGACCGAACCAGACCGGCCAGTTCAAACCAGTCCAACAGTTTTGAGTTAAAAACTGGCTCGAACCAATGACTTGAACCGTTTTTGTTTGGTTCGGTACGGTAAAGCCACATAGAACGCAACAAGTTGGGCCTTTTTGCTTTTTTTTTCTTTTAATGTTCGTCTTAGTTGGGCACTAGCCCATAATAGGTGCCTAATATTCAAGCATATGGCCTTACTATTGTTAAGCATTTCATGGTAATGTTAAATTCTTGAAGTAAAAGGATGAAAATGAATGATAAAGGAGGATGTTACTTTTACTTAAATTTTTAACATTACCATGAAATGACTCAGGATGTTTAAGAGTGGTTTTGACCTCATTGGATTTCATATGAAGAAAGTAGAATTTTAGGTCTCACTCAAAATCCAGCAAACTTAACAGTTTTCCAGGATTTTGGGATTGGGGGGATTGCAACACTACATTGGATTTTCTCGTGTACAAGGGTATGGAACTAGTATTTAATTAAGAGCACCAAACCCCTCTATGTACCTTGATGTTAGTGGCATTGGTTGATGAACTCCTCTATCATGAGCCTACTAAAAATAATACCCATCACTCAAACAAAATCTTGACTTGATATGCTACGATTTTTCTATCTTATTTTAATGCTTAAAGGGTGATATTGATGACGAAGATCCCAATATAGGCAATGATTTTGATCATATGTAGGTATTTGTTGTAGCATAATTTTTTTCGATGCTAGAGGCAATATGGAACTTGTTTGCTAATGTATTTTTGGTTTAGAGATGGAATGCACTCGGTGCTATTTTGGTTATGTGCACCCTTACATGTTATCTAAATGAAAATTTTGCTTATTTGTGTATAAATGGTTTTGATTCATATGGATGCACATGAATATATATGTTTTTCTTTAAAATTTGAATATTTCATGTGTTTTTGGTTGACCATTTTTTTGGTCCAATTTTTTTACTGTGTTCCGTACAGTTCTGACCAGTTCTCGGTCCGGAGGCTCTACCATTTCAATGACCAATCCGGTTCTGATAACTATGATTGTCATATAATCCCAATCCTACCTGGTCATTATGCATGCAACCCATTTTTTTATATGATTTCATGGGGAATGCTCCGAAATCTATGTGAATGATAATTTGTTTCCTGGGATGTTTATGCTTTGTGCAGCTGCACTAAAACCCTCAAGCATGGCCTTTGGAACCCTTGTCTGGGTCTGACAGGTTGTATGGCAAACCTTCCTCAATAATCTAAAACCTGTGTTATGAATTTCTCTGGTCATTGAGTGTACCTATCAGCGATTATATCAGTATGGTGGTCCATTTTATACATCTTAATCGTAGAATTGTCCTTCATGACCTGATTATCCTCGGGCTCTAACTACTCAATCTGTTGTGATGACTCTATTTGCTTGTGGCAATCTGATTTTGGGCTGATCGGTTGTGACAGTGGTGGAGTTAGTTTATTTGTACAAAAATTGGTTTCTGGCATCCATATGGTGGATATGAGTAAAATATCAACCAACTCCCCTCATTGGAAGAGAATATGTCACAGACTTTACATCTAATACATTAACAATCTAACTTCTGATGAAAATGTTATACACCAACAATGCAAGCATCCTTAACCAGCTATCTTTCCCATTCACAGGATCACATTTCTTCTAGAAATGTTAAACACCAGCAATGCAAACATCATTAACCAGCCATCTTTCCCATTCAAAGGATCACATTTCTTATGAACTATATGCATAATGTCACATACAGATCACATTTCTTATTAACTATATACATAATGTCATTGCAACTAGATTTGAAGTCAAGAGCTTGAACCTTGCAGATTTTATGGTTGGAGAATGATGTTATTCAGTTGCTAAAGAATGGGTTAAAATTATAGATAGGACAAGTTGAAAGCAAACTAGAATTAAAGCAATTGCATGCCCTGTGGTGAGTTAATGTGCACAACACATCATTAATCACTATACATGGCAGCACACCATTGAACACAGGACCTATAGACTTTGTCAACTGCCATATATTGAACTTTTTTTCACGTGTGTGTGTGTCTATATATATATATATATATGTATACATATATATATATATATATATGTATACATATATATATATATATATATATATGTATATATATATGTATATGTATACATATATATATATATATATGTATACATATATATATATATATATATATATACATATACATATACATATATATATAAGATTCAACAGCTGTGCAGCAATTCAATAAGAGCATAGGTCAAGAGAACTTAAAGAAAATGCCTGTGATGTGTTGACATCGAAGCATGCAACTATCAGTTATATTCGATAGAGGTGCATTATACCAATGTCTTCTAGACTTCTAGTTGTTAATACCAACTAGCACACACATACATACATGATCATTTTAATTCATTAATATATTGGTCTATTATTTCTACCCGAAGGCCCATTGTTGAAACTTGGTGTTGTAATACAACTTGTAACACCCCCTCCCCCCAACCTCTTTTTTTTTTGCTAGGTGTATTAAATGGTTTGGTCCTCTCTTTCAAGTGGGTCTCCTTTTATACCTGGGTGCTTGCCCTATAGCACCATTCCTTGAAGGATTAGATGTGTTAAATATTCTAAGTCTGTGGAGACTGAGTTAATGAGCTAGCATGATGCGCCACAGGTACCTTCCTGCCCCATTGATAATAGGGCTGGATGTCAAATGGTGATAATAGATTTCCCTCTACCTATGTGTATTAAACAGAGGGATTCTTAAAACAAGGGGATTGTATTTGTCATATAATGCCAATCCTACCTGGTTATTATGCATGCAACCCATTTTTTTATATGATTTCATGGGGACTGCTCTGAGATCTTTCTGAAGGATAATTTGTTCTGGTGTATTGCCTTTGGAGCCCTTGTCTGGTCTGACAAGACTGTATGGCAAACCTTCCCCTGTAATCTAAAACCCGTGTTATGAATTTCTCTCCGGTCATCAAGTGTACCTATCAGTGATTATATCAATATGGCGGTCCCTCTTATACTCCTTAATCGTAGAATTGTCTTTCATGACCTCATTTATCCTCAGGCTCTAACTACTCAATCTGTTGGGATGACTCTATTTGCTTGTGGCAATCTGATTTTGGTCTGCTCAGTTGTGACAGTGGTGGAGTTAGTTTATTTGTACAAAACTTGGTTTCTGGCATCCATATGGTGGATATGAGTAAAATATCAACCAACTCCCCTCATTGGAAGAGAATATGCCACTGACTTTACATCTAATACATTAACAATCTAACTTCTGATGAAAATGTTATACACCAGCAATGTAAGCATCCTTAACCATCTATTTTTCCCATTCACACAATCACATTTCTTATGGAAATGTTAAACACCAGCAATGCAAACATCATTAACCAGCTATCTTTCTCATTCAAAGGATCACATTCTTATGAACTATATACATAATGTCACATACTGATCACATATCTTATGAAATATATAAATAATGTCATTGCAACTAGATTTGAACTCGAGAGATTTAACCTTGTAGATTTTATGGTTAGAGAATGATGTTCTCTAGTTGCTACAGAATGGGTTAAAATTATGGATAGGGCAAGTTGAAAGCAAACTAGAATTAAAGCAATTGCATGCCATGTGGTGAGTTAATGTGCACAACACGTCATTAATCACTATATATGGCAGCACACCATTGAACGCGGAACCTGTATACTTTGTCAACTGCCGTATATTGAACTTTTCTTCACTAGTATATATATATATAAGAAGATTCAACAGTTGTGCATCAATTCAGTAAGAGCATAGGTCAAGAGAACACAAGGAAAATGCTAGGAATAGAGGTGTTGACCACTACCGGTCAACTACCCATAGCAGTACACCCCCTTTTCTTTGCAAAAAGGGTAGCGCTCGATCGACATGTCCGTGCCGTCCTTCAGTCATCGACAACTTGATCAATTTATGTTGTAAACCCAGTATGCATGTATAAATTGTAAATAATCTTAGCAGATATGAGTCATGTCTGTAAATTGCCTAGGTGGACCTAATTTTCTAAGTGATAATCTACGTCCCGGAAGGTTTTTCGTCTCACCGATCCATGATCGGCAGAGTTTTCCTTCAGCCTAACCCCAAAGTCGGGATGGATTTTGTCACTAGAATCTTAGGAGAATCCTAGTGTGTTAGTCTGCTAGATTATAAGTTGTGTCACAGAACTGGGTGATTTATGAGGGTCTATGTCAAATGGGTTTTTCCCCTTAAGATGTAAAGTTGTAAAAGTCATGATCTAAAGTGTCTTGAGGGTTAGAAAATGTTTTAATCCCCTCATAAGTCCTAAGTCCTAGGTGATTTTTCCAAAGGCTAAGTTCGCGGATCCATTTAAAAATAAATTAAAAATTAAAAAAATAAAAAATATATATATAAAATAAATAAATAAATAAAAATAATAAAATAAAGCAAAACCCCTAAAAATAATAAAATAATATTTTTGAGTAAATAATGCAAATTTTCATTTTTTAATGAATTAACTAATTCGACGGATGAGATTAAGAGATATCTTGATTCTCATCGACGGTCGAGATCATTTCAACATGGATCACTCGAACTAGCCGTTGGGAATTTTTTCCTTTAAATAGGGTCCTAGGGGGTCATTTGAGATCATTCTATCTGTGAGTCTTGTGCTGAAGAAGCTCTCTTGTAGTTCATTTTTTTTGTGCAATAAAGAAGACTTTGGAGTTAAAAATCTTGCTGGTGTTACTCTTCTGAAAATGCTGTAAGATTGTTCTATTTGTTCTACATAATTTTATTTTCAGCCATTAATGATAGCTTAATGAAGATTGATCTAGGCACATGTATCTTGTCTAATCTTTGGGGTTTGAATGATAGTTTAGATTCTGAAATATATTGGCAGGTATCTCGATTTGATCGGGGTTTCACTATTGTTTTCTCCTTCTATGTTGATGGTTGAATTTAAGCTGTGCAGGAAATCCTTTTTTCATATTACCGACGTTAGGGGAAGTTCTCGGCTGAACCAACCAACTCCCGAGTTGTGTTTTCTGAAAGAGCCCAGCCAGTTCTTGATCCCGGGCTTATCATTCGAAATATTTTTTATAAATGCATGCAGGGTTTTCTGAAGCGTTTTGCATTAAAATTAAATTCTGATAATGTTATTGCTGTTATTGCTAAATTTAGTTGTTCAAGAGTAAAAAGTTGTAAATTACTTAATTGATCTAGGGTTTCATTTTTGTTTTATGCTAGGGTTTTTTCTTTTTTCTTGCAAGTACAGGTGCATTTTTGTTTGATAAACGTTTAAAGGGTTTGTGGAGCAGTTGATTCAAAATTTTAAAAAATTTATGGTTGCCGCCAAGCATTGTGGGTAACGATTTCAAGCTCTCAGCACTGGTTAAAATTCTTTTTTTTAAGGACCCACGCTACTGCACTGTAGCCACCATCAAGCTGCTAAAAATCTCCACGTATCTGCAAACCTGGCCTGAAAGGAGATATCAAAGAAGTTTTTTTTACACACCGCCGCGCATTCACATTTTTTTTTGGGGCTCTCCTACCGCCGTCGGGCTAACAAGTATATAAAACAGTAAATCGCAGGCGTGGTGATTTGGTGCGTTGAATTTTTAAAAAAAAAAACTCTGTTACGTATATCCGTCCAGCAATCTTTCACAAGTTTTTGCTGTCTTCCATCGAGGCCTCCTCCGCCTGCAAGTCTCCAGCAATCCAAGCGGTCAAGGGTGCCACGAGCCTGCTGTAAGAGGGTCTCGTGACTGTGCGTGCGGGTTTCAGGTGGCTCTCTCCCACGCTGTCGGCATTTGCTGTCTTCTATCCATTGAAAAACACCTGCAAAACCTGCGTATGGGCATCAGGTGAGAGTATGAGCGCAGTCAAATCTCACATAAACCGTTCTTCTCCCGTGGATGCCAGGTAAAATCCCGATTCATAAGAAAAGCATCGTTTTCTTTATGCTGTAGCACCGTCCTGGTTTCAACGTAAGCGTAGATTTAGTTTCTTTTTTAAAAGCGTAAGTCCCTTTCTATTTTTTTGTTTTATCTTTATTCAAATAAAAACTTCGATATGCATTAGTTTTTGTTAGGATTTTTGAAATTAAAAAAAAAAAAAAAAAAAAAAAAAAAAATCGATATGATTTTTGATTCGTATTAAATTAGGTTATATTTTCATGTATATATATACGTTTCACCTTTTAGTTTTTTTTTTTAAGTTTAACTTTTAGTTTAGATTTAGTATTAGAATAGACGTTAATATTAGATTTTAATAGTTTTTTTTTTTAGTTTAGGAATTAAATTTTGTTTTAGTTTGATAGTTTAATCTTATTAATTTTTTAAGCTTTAGATTTATTTTTAATAGATTTGACTTTTTTTTTTTAGGTTTTATTAAAATTGAAAAGGTATTAAAAAATAATAATAAATAAAAATAAAAATAAAATTTTGTTGAAAATTTTTGCCAGATTCAAATTTTAGCTCTGATATTTATCATGTTTTATTTTTTCCTGCTGAGGCTAAAATTTTTGATGTGGGATTAATGTTTATCATCTTTTATGTGATTTGGCATGCTTAAATGATCTGGATAACATTTGAAATTACGTGGTTGTTTAAAGCATTTATCTTTCGAGATTTTAATTGCTGGAATATCGTTATTGAGTTTTAATCGCTGGATCACTATAAGAGCATTGTGCGTTTATCGAATATCTTGCATTTGCTTGAGTTATCTGATGGTAAATGATTGTTAATGAGTTCATCTTTCCACAGCTTTTGATAGATAATCATTCAGCCATTAAACCCACAAGGCACTGGTCCATTAATTCAGCAAATCAATCTAGTGCTTGTTTCTTCATGTCTCCCAACCCAGCTGGTTGACTGTGAGTCTTCATCACCTCATAGGGTCTACCCCCCTTAGCCGTGGGAGACAGGCTTAAATGGAGAGATCGGGGATCAGGGTGACAGCCCCCGGTCTGAGCGTTGTCGTGACAATCTGTGCGACAACAAGAGGTGCAGCATATACAACAATCAATTTTTAATCAATTTCGGTAGCTCATAGAACTGTAATGTACATTACTAAAACACATATAATAGATACTAAATGCATGGTGGAAAAACCAATGTAAGTAACAAAACACATAGCAACATGCTATTCTAACAATGCATTCTGCCCAGTAATGAATCAAAGGCTGCATATGTTACATCATACCCTGTGTTGGAATGGAGAATTACACATAAGACCGCATCCCAACATGAATAATTAATGATAGCACATTTTGTAACTATATACTCTGATCAGTGTTACATCATACCCTCTGTTGGAATGGAGAATTACACATGACACCTCACCCCAACATGAATAATTAATGATAGCACATTTTGTAACAGTATAATATGCTTAGTGTTAGGATCACATATAACATCATACCCAACCAGTTATAAGAAACATGTCCTGCCCAGGGTGGAGATAAACTATCACACTTGATAGCATGCCCCATCATGAATACTTAATGACAACAGATTGAGTTTACGTACCATTAGTTCGTAGCAAAACTTCGTGATGAAATAAGACATAGCAATTAACCAAAATATTATGGTGGGATAACACATACTTGAATGACAATATGTTATGCTCGTGCAAGATGACAATGCAATTTAAGGCTACAGAAATTGCATAGTCTTGAGTTTTTTCTTGTTGTCTATGTTAAACAGTCAAGTATAGCTACAACGATTAATTTGGTATGGGCATCTCTACTCTGATGTATACATATGCATGAAAAAACTAACCGTTGCACAATCCTTAGAAAGGCATACGTAGATAAAGCAAATTATCAGTTGCACTGTCCTTAAAGAGGAAATAGCATAATTTCTAGGGACAGTGGTAGTAACAGCAGAACTTATTCAAGGAAACACCAGAAACGGATTTATAATAAGCCACAGTAATAGTATAGGTCAGCATATAGCTTACACAAGGAAATACTGGGAACAGAACTACAATAATCCACAGTCAATAGTATATGTCAAATTTGTGCATAAGACGAGCAACGTCACTCTAGATGACTTAGGTACACTAGGCATTCTTCATATGAATCTCACTAATTGTATTTGAATCTACCAGGGAAGTTCCACCCTAACATTATGAGGTTTTTCAAAGTGCCAAATCATGGTACCCGGTGAGCTCAATCTTAAGGAGACCTGAGGCCTTGCATCATGTTAACGTTCCCTAAGAACCATAATGTCCCAGAGGTCGAATAAACCATCCAGCTTGTGGAAGTACCTTTGGAATATGGGTTAATAACAATACCAAAACGTGCAGCATTACCCTAGTATATGGTGAACCATTCAGATAACTACAGTCAATAAGGTACCTCATAATGGGCATTGGTATAAAGTTCATAATTTTCCTCCCAACCATTGACAAACTGCCAGCAATGCAACTGCCACCCCCTAGCTTGTGAAACCTGTCCCAAAGACCAAACCAGAGATTCCAGAGGTGTGTCCCACCTCCACCCTGCATATAGGTGTTCAGTCGTATGCTTGTACATGGATTCCAGAAGTAATTCTCCTACACCCATCAGCCAATGAGGGACTCCAGAGACGAAAATCCCCACCCTCACTTATTTCAGGGATTCCAGGGATTTGCCTCCACCATGAGGTTTCCTAGCAACTCCACCCAATGTTGGGAATCCTAAGTGTGCTAATTCTCTGCGTTCAATAAAGAACCTAGCCTAGGGCAGGCAGAGCCCTCTGCCCTTTAGCTATGAGGGACTCTAGAGATGGAGATCTCCACCCTCAGTCAATTCAAGTACCCCAGAGAACTTAAACAATAATTCCATCAACAGAAATAAGGAATTTAAGTCTACAGTGTAATGGTATGAGCCATAAAGGTTGACCCAAGTGTTTTCCCACCAAACCAATTGGAAATTAGTTATGTCAAATTGACGTGAATGCATGTCTTTTTTCTCTGAATGGTAATGGCAGTCAAGCAATAGCGTTACTACCAGTCTGCTTGCAGAAAAGACTTAACCACAGGGTTTTCGCCCTCTATAGAATAAGGACAATCAGACAATTGTTTTAACAAAGTGTGTACGCAGGTATGAATACCCTATAACCAAGGCACATCAAGCAATAAAATAACGATAAGGGTTGACATCAATGTGATGGCTTAAATCATGTTATTCACCACTTGTTTTTCAGTTAACCTAGTTTCAAACAAAGCAGGCTGCTAGAATACACACTAGCCTCTAGATGCTAAATTATTCACAACATATACCTCAGTTAACCTAGTTTCAACACAACATTGTCTGCTAAAATAAACCCTGGTACCCAGGCATAAAAACAGTAAGAATCTATAACATAATTCTCTGCAATTTCACTGTGACTTACCTCTAGTGCTGTAGGTCCCCATTGCTGCCCTCCTGATGCTGACCACTTGATTCCAAGCTCGTGCCTCTCTTTACTTGGCAACGAATGCCTTGAATTACGCTCTTCAGATGCTTATTCAATACAAACCTTCTCTCCATGTTTTTCCTGCTATTGCTTTCTTCTTTTCTTCTCTTACTGCGCTTCCACTGTTCGCTTCTTTTGGCTCTTTGTGTTTTCCCATGTCCCCTCCTGGTTTGATCTCCGCTACTTCTCTACTAACCAAACACTCACCCTAGTTAGTTAAGACCCAGCCCCTCTGGACCAGCCAGAGGTGTCCTCCCTCCCCTCCTAGCCCTATCACTACTACTCAGTTTTGTAGGCCAATTTGTTTCCTTCCATTTGACCTCTCTTCATCTACTTTCTTGCCATTTGCCATCCTCCCAACGCTTGTTCTAGAATCGGCAAGATTTGAAGAAAAATATCCTCGGCCATGTGCTAATAATCCCGTAAATATCTGTGAGTGCGTTTGAGGGATCCTTGATTGCGTACATATTCACTTGTCATACGAACACCAATGCCTGCAAGCATATATGGACATAATAGATCTTGGTGTTGCACTATACACGCTATATCAAATCGTAATGACTGTTGATTTGGGGTAGCATCGGATGTGCTCTAGCCACGAAATTTGGTGGAGAGGCTAAGGCACATGAGATCTCCAATACCTAGAAAGAGTTTGGGCAGATTCTAAACAGATTGAGAAATATTAAAATAATTAATATTTTAATGGAGTCCCTAAGTCTAAACTTAGGGAAATTAAAATATTAATGTAAATTAATATAAAACTGTGTTCGAATGGTCTAAAAGTCATGGATCAAGCCCGATCTAATCTTAGCCATTGATTACGGACTTAATCTCGGTTGTTGATCTATCAACGATAAAAGTATAAGAGAAGGCTTGAGGGTCACTTAGAGAACACACCAAGAGATCAAGATTTCGACTCTCTGGGGCTGGGTTTGCTAAGAATGTTGAGAGAATGATCAGAGTTGCAGCTGAGGGGCAGTGAATACAGAAGTAGAGAGGCAAAGATAGCACCGAAAACTGTCGGGAAAGTTAACGCAGAGGGTAGAAGTCGGAACTGCGAGGAACAGTCGGAACTGCAGGAACTGCCGGGAAAGCTGACGCAGAGCGCAGAAGCCGGAACAGTCGGGAATAGCCGTAACTGTCGGGAACAATCGCGAACTGCAGGAACAACCGGGAAAGCTGACGCAGAAGGCAGAAGCCGGAACAGTCGGGAACAGCCAGAACTGTCGGGAACATCCAGGAAAGCTGACGCAAAGGGCAGAAGTTGGAACTGCCGAGAACTGTCGGGAACTGTCGGAACAGCTGGGAAAGCTGATGTAGAGGGCAAAAGTCGGAACTGTCGGGAACAGCTGAAACTGCTGGGAGAGCTGACGCAATCCCTAGAGGCTGACGTTGGGGTTTCGTGGGGCAGATTGGAGTTGTGAAGCTGCCGGAGTGTTTATCCGGAGTTTCAGCCGGAATATCTACTTCTGAGTAGAGAGGTGCTACTGCCAAGATTTTTCTTTGTTGGGTGAGTCGGATTTGGCACCCAGATTGTATTCTAAAACTACTTAATAAGTCAAACCCTCAGATAGTTGCACCGATTTTCCCGCATTGGGTTTTTCCAGGGACATTAGTCCAAAAACGATAGTGTCACTTGTGTGCTTGTTTCTATTTCCTTCAACTGATGATCTGTAATATGTTGAGCATGTACTTGTGTTTATTTTCAGTATTGACATGGTAAATAACTTGTTAATTAATCAGAACTAGTAGGCAGAAATAAACCAGTAAGTACACGGAGGGTTTCTGACTGTTAGACTTAGAAACTTTAACATGGTATCAAAGCGTGGTTGCAAATCACAGGAGAACTGAGGACATCAGCCGAATAGAGCAGCAGCAGCAGAAAACAGTTGTCCTGAGTGACAGAAGTTGTTCCTAGCAGAGTAGCAGCAAAGAAGGGGTGACACAGTGCCTGTGTCATCAAGTTTGATCCAAGAAGAGGCAGCGCAAAGGCTGAGGGAGGCAAAGGCAGGCTCATGGAGAGGCCAGAAGGGCTAACGCAGTTGGCTGAGGAGGTTGATTTGCCGGTGTCGGGATTGTGCAGAGCCTAGGAGCTCTAACCTTCAGGTTGTTGGGGTTTAGAAAGTTGTGGGTAAGTTGCATAGTGGAGCTGGTGGGGTACTATAGTCAAAACAGTACCTAATAGGGCAAGACGAAGGTAGAGGGAGTTGCTACCGAGGTGGATTTCTAGCCAAGGAATTCGGATCAATGTTGCAATTGCACAAACGATCGGAGAGGAGCAACTTGACGGTTGGCAAAAGGATTTCCAGTAGGGAAATCGGGACTCAAAGGGAGTCCAGAAGAGAACTTCCAAACGGGAAGTAGAGAGACTCGGAGGAGTCGAACCAAGAACTTCCAAATGGGAAGTAGAGAGACTCAGCAGGAGTCGAACCGAGAACTCCCAGGTGGGAAGTAGAGAGACTCGGAGGAGTCGATAGAGAAGAGTAGAGAGATGGTCGTGAATAGGATGAGGGATCAAGATAAGCTGGACGGAGCGTCCAACTTTGTGGTTTGGAAGGCCAGGATCCTGTCCATTCTAGATAAACATCGTATCAAGGCCTTCGCCTTGAGGGATGACGATTGTGCCATGAGTACTCATGTGCCACTTGAGAAGAAGTGGGGAGCCATCGAGCTGTAGTCAGGCGGACTATAGGTGATGAGGGGCAGGATCCTCGAGGCACCCAACATCTTGGATTACACCTTGCTACAAGAGCCTCGAAGAAGAGTAGCAGTACTGGCAGATGTCAATAGAGACGGATGAGGATGGAGCGATAGAGGGAGCTACAGTGCAGGATTCCCAGGACAGCGTGAGGCAGCAATGTGAGAAGCACGAGAGTGTTGCACCAATGCAATATGGCACAGAGAGGTGTGCAACAATGCGAGATGCATGGAGTAGTTGCAGTGACGCAGAGGTCGGAGAGGGAGCAGTTATCAGCGGCAAAGGGAGTTTCAGCATCGTGGGTGTCTCTAGCCTAACAGAGATGTCAGAGTTGGGAGATCAGTTACTTACTTCTCAGTAACTGATTTGCAGTGCAACAATTAGTAGTGGTGGTGCTATGGGTTGCATGATGCAGCATGATGAGAGGGGATGCAATGCAGATGCAACAGTGGCAGTGGTAGGGCCATGGGCAGCAGCATGGATGTAGAGGGAGTTGTCGTACAGATGCAACAATGGTAGTGGCAGAGCCATGGGTGGCAGTACGAGATGCAGCAGTGCAGATGATGGGCAGCAGGCCTAGCATCAGGGACCGATGACGGATGATCAGAGTAATACTCAGTGAGGAGTATTGCTAGAGCACAGTCCTTGCTAAGAGGAAGTGTTGATTTGGGGTAGCATCGGATGTGCTCTAGCCACGAAATTTGGTGGAGAGGCTAATGCGCATGAGATCTTCAATACCCAGAAAGGGTTTGGGCAGATTCTAAACAGTTTGAGAGATATTAAAATAATTAATATTTTTAATGGAGTCCCTAAGTCTAAACTTAGGGAAATTAAAATATTAATGTGAATTAATATAAAACTGTGTTAGAATGGTCCAAAAGTCATGGATCCAGCCAGATATAATCTTATTTGTTGATTACGGACTTAATCTTGGTCATTGATCTATCAATGAGAAAAGTATAAGAGGAGGCTTGAGGGTCACTTGGAGAACACACCAAGAGATCAAGATTTCGACTTTCTGGGGTTGGGTTTGCTGAGAAAGTTGAGAGAGTGATCAGAGTTGCAGCTGAGGGGTAGTGAATACATAAGCAGAGAGGCAGAGATAGCACCGAGAACTGCTGAAACAGCCAGGAGAGCTGATGCAGAGGTCAGAAGCCGAAACTGCCAAGAACAGCCAGGAACTGTCGGGAACAACCGGGAAAGCTGACGCAGAGGGCAAAAGCCGGAGCTGTCGGGAACAGCCGGAACTGCTGAGAACTGCCGGAACAGCCAAGAAAGCTGATGCAGAGGGCAGAAGTCGGAACTGCTGGGAACAGCCGGAACTGCCGGGAGAGCTGACGCAGTCCCTAGAGGCTGATGTTGGGGTTTCGTGGGGCAAATTGGAGTTGTGGCACTGCCAGAGTGTTTATCCAGGGTTTTAGCCGAAATATCTGCTTCCGAGTAGAGAGGTGCTACTGCAGAGATTTTTCTCTGTTGGGTGAGTCAGATTTGGCACCTAGATTGTATTCTGAAACTGCTTAATAAATCAAACCCTCAGATAGTTGCACCGGTTTTCCCGCATTGGGTTTTTCCGAGGACATTAGTCCAAAAACAACAATGTCACTTGTGTGCTTGTTTCTATTTCCTTCAGTTGATGCTCTGTAATATGTTGAGCATGTACTTGTGTTTATTTTCAGTATTTACATGGTAAATAACTTGTTAATTAATCATAACAAGTAGGCAGAAATAAACCAGTAAGTACACAGAGGGTTTCTGACTGTTAGACTTAGAAACTTCAACAATGACTAACATAAGATTGGGCTTATAACCTTGAATTGCACCACATAAAGAGAAATATACATTGATAAATAGTGTCATACCCTAATCCTCTTTCCATGTTAACATTTCCATTGTTTCTTTTTCTATGCCTTAATTGGTGTCTTGAATTGGATTAGTTATTAAGAATATTTTCAGGGTCAAGATTCTTTCCCTCCCCTTGTAATCCTTGAACCCTTGGTCTTTATATCCACACCCAAGTCCTCTACCCATTTTGGAAGTTAATGGGCAATCATGTTTTCCACTAATTACATAATTATGCATGCCAAGTAACAGTTTACTCCTAAAACATTGTAAGGCGATCGTGCGAAGTATTATTTATTATCTTCAACACATATACAAGGATAACTAAGAAAGTGTTTACAATAACCATATAAATGCAACTTCAACTTGTATACAAGGATAACTAAGAAAATATTTACAATAACTATACAAATGCAAAGTGACCAGGGTAATATTTAGATCATGTACATGAATGTACTATGACCGGGACCATTAGCACAATATCTACATATTTGCAAGATGATCAGGGTCATTACACTGTCCTCGCAGGCTCGCCCTTGTTCTCATTGTCGTCCGCCTTTACCACTCTTGGATTGCACCCACTTTGTTTGGCCTTCAAGTTTGTGCCTCGACCTTCGCAAATATACCACTTTTTAGGCTGCAAGTAGGCTTTTATTGGATTGTTCAAGCCTTGACTTTCCTTTTGGGCTCCATTGCATTCCTGAACAAACCCTTTAATACCCTTCACACCTCGGCCTTGTTCTTACCATTTACTTTGTTCCAAGCCCTTAACAGACCACCCACACACTCAGCCTTCTCCCTGTCATTTTTTAGGTCCTCGGCTTAACCAACAAAGCCCTCTTTCCAACCCTCGGCACCTGATCTAGGTATTGACCTACAAATCTACATCCTGTAGGTCTCAGCACTTCATTTACTGCCTTGGATCAGGTCTCTTGTCATCTACGGCTAGATCCTTTTTGCCCCTTTCTTCTACAAGACAGATCCTTTTTAGGCTGCAACTAGGATCTTGATCTTTGTCGTGACCTACCGCTGCTTTCAACCACGAATCCACCTTCCCTTACACAAAAGTTACACAGTCCCTACAATAGAAACCCTTGGCCTATCAATTTTTCATCAATTGTTCTATGCTGCAACTATTACTTCAACAATATCCAATAGCATCCAATTTAACAATTTTTACTTCTTCAATTAACCAAAGACAATATCGAAATAGTAGATAGAACAATTATACAAATGCACAATGAAAGACAACCAAGAGACAAGACAGACAGTATTTGACCAACAACTCTAGAAAAACCCCACTAGGGAGGAAATCCTTTGCAAATCTTCTTCTATTAGATTGTCTTCAAATGTTCAACAAAGAGAGTACATCATTCAAGAATCAAAGTCAAGCTTTGACAAGCCAATATCCAAAACTAATGTCCAATATTTGATCAAGTCAAAATGCCATGCTATTTGTCAAAGGAGAGACAAGAGAGAAAGTCAACAAAAGTCAACTCTTGAGCAACTACAGATCTTTCCAAGTCAACAGCAACAAATTCAACCCTAACCAATCCACAAAGTCAACAGTCAACTCTCCAAAAGAGCTCAATCAAGGCAACAATAAATGCGGCCTAGAATGTTGGTCAAAGTCAACCCAAAACAGTGCAAAAATAGCCAGTCAAAGTCCACATTTATCTCTGCAGTGAAACATGCAATCAGCACTGAAGTCAATGCGGGTCAAACTGCCCAGATTTCCTCGATCTATGTGCCCTCCAATGCAGCCTAGAGAAACAAAGATATTCCACCCAAAAATGCAGTCAAAACATGCCAAACACACCCAAGTCAACATTGGTCAACGCACTGCAACAAGTCTAAAATTCGGCCAATCTGAAAGACACTTGTCCCTTCGTACGTGTGACAGATGCCCTGCAATTTTGAGTTGTACAAACCAATTAAATGAGGAGAGAGAAGAGATGTATTGAGTTGATGAGGTGCCAAATGAGGACTCAACTTGTACTTATATGCAACTTGAGGGGTACCATCTTGTCTTTGAAAGGTGCCATTTGACCCAAGGTCAACCTTGACAATTTTGTATTTGTGGACTTGACCTCAAACATCCACTTTCCCTTTATCCAAATTGAGTGCTTCAAAAGTCAAAATTGGTCCTCTTGAAAAGAGGAATCTAGTCCAATGGTTGGAATTTGTCACTGAGCTGCCAAATTAACTCTCCCTCTCAGCTAGGGAGAAATTCCAACTGCATCATGTGATCATCATCATCTCAACATCCTATCAAGTGCATCTCTGCTTATCTCTACTTGTCTCTACCCATCTCAAGTTGAACAATCTCGAATCTAAAGAAAAAGAATTGTTGTAGGGGAGCTCCAACTACCACCATGTCTCTATCATCATCAGGAGATTCTGCTACCACCCAAAATCATCATCATTGTCATCATCATCAGGGAGCCATGGCTACCACCCAAGGCAATGGGCGAGATCAACCTACCCCAATGCGTAGGGATCACACTTTATCCCAAAGTCCCTGACAATAAGTGAGATCAACTTACCGGAGGTAAGGATCACACTCTACCCTATTGTCCCTAATAATTCATATTAACCCTAAAGTGTTAGATAGTAGAACACTTGCATCCACCAACTTGGGAAAGATCCACCTACTGCAAGGGGTAGGGATCACACTCTATCCCAAGTCCCTCATCCCATTGGCCAGATGGGGAGGTTATCCCACAAAGTGGGCAGGATGCTAACTGGGGCATACTCTGACTAGGGGAAATCCCGGGTCTCAACATCCTATCGGTCAGAGGTCTCTCATCCCCAGGAGCCTTATAGCTCCATTCCTCACCCTAGGAGATCAACCAGGGGGGAAGAGCACTGCTCAGTGTTCTTGATCAGCAAAGACCCAGTCCAAGCTGCTCTCTAAAGACCAAGAACTTCCCTTTTGGCAAAGCCTTGGTGAGGATATCGGTTATCTACTCATATGTCGAAATGTGAAGAAGTTTCATAGCTCCTCTTTGCACCATATCTCGAATGTAATGATATCTCTATATGCTTGGACTTGTCATGGAACACAGAATTCTCTAATAAACGAATCCCACTGTTGTAGGAGCAATAGATAACTGTCACGTCCAGAACCTACTCAAATAGCTCTCCAAAGAGCTTTCTCAACCAAACAGCTTCACAACTTGCCAGGCTGACTACAATATATTCGGCCTCAATAATACTAAGGGCTATGTATTTCTGCTTCCGGCTTATCCATGATATCATGGAAGATCCCAGACTAAAACAGCATCTGGAAGTACTCTTCCTGTCGACAACACTACCAGCCCAATCTGCATCTGTATATCCATATAGTCTAACATCTACAACAACATATCTCAGTCCAAGGTTAATAGTCCCATGTAGATATCTCAATACATGCTTGGCAACGACCCAATGTACATGGTGAGGCTCGGTCATAAACTGGCTTAAAGTGTTAACTGTGAATCATATGTCGGGGCGAGTGTTCGCGAGGAACATTAGAGCACCAACCAGTTGTTTATACTCAGAGGGGTTTGCTAGGTCTGGTCCAGCAACCTCTCCACATAGCTTCTTAAAATTCATCTCCATAGGTGTAGGGGCAAGGACTTGCATTCTACCACGCCAAAACTCTCTAACAATTTCACAACATATTTTCCTTGTGAAAGGAATATCTCGCCCAACCTTTTCCATACTTCTAGTCCCAGGAAATAGTGCATCAAACCAAGGTCTTTCATCTCGAATTCAAAAGCCAACTCCCTCTTACATTCTAGAATGAGAGGGTATGCACCTGTCAAGAATAAGTCATCAACATATAATACCAAAATGGGAGGCATATCTTAGACCACTTTGAAGTACAAGTTTGGATTAGCACTACTAGTGAATTCCAGCTTCATCAAGTAACTGTCGATGCGGGCATACCAAGCACGAGGGGCTTGCTTCAATCCATAGAGAGCTTTCTTCAATTGGCATACATGAGTCTTCCTATCATGAACTTCAAATCTTAGAAGTTGTTCAACATACACTTCTTCTTGAAGCAAACCATGTAAGAAAGAAATCTTCACATCCATTTGATGAAGAGTCCATCCCTGATTGGCAGTGAGGGCAACTATCGAACGAATGGTTGTATATCGGGCCATAGGAGCAAATATGTCATCATAACCTTCTCCCTTTTTTTGGGAGAATCCATGAGCTACAAACCTTTTCCATCAAACCCATGCTTAATCTTATAGAGACATTTGGAGGTCACCACTGATCTATTCTTCAATCTCAACAAAACATCTCATACGTCATTTTTCATAATAGATTCAAATTCTTTGGCCATAGAATCCTTCCAGACTTGTTCCTTCACAGCTTCTTCAAAGGTATGAGGCTTAGCTTGAATCACATTGCTCATAGCTACAACATATGCTCAATATCTGCATTGCTTCTTGCTCTCCCTGAATGTTCCACGAGCAGCAACACGTCTCTTGGCATCTTGTAGTGTATCTTTGAGCCAAAGTGGTCTTTTCTTCGCTGAAGGATCACTTGGAGGAGGATCCAAGGGGTCTACAAGCTCCATGGTATCATCAACAATATCCTTCTTAGATTCAGGCACAAAAGGACCTTCTAGAATATCCATATCATCACTTTTTTTCAGGAGGAGGTGGAGAGAGGTCTCTCGCTTTTCCAAGCACAGCATCTTCATCGAATGTTACATCCCTGCTAATTTCAACCTTCCTTTCACTAGAAATATATATTCTAAATACTTTAGAATCTTCACTATATCCAACAAACATACACTTTCTTCCTGTGACTTCCAACGTGGTTCTTTTGTCCTTTCGCACATGGAAAATACAGGGCAACCAAAAATCCGGAGATGACCAATATCGAGCTTGACACTTGTAAATACTTCCTCGAGGATCTTGTTTTCCAAAGCTTGATGAGGCACCCTATTTTGAACATATACCGTTGTGTTTGTTGCTTCACACCAAAGAAACTTTGGCAAATTTTGATCATGGAGCATGGCTCGGGCAGCTTCCACAATGGACCTGTTCTTTCTCTCAGCCACTCCATTTTGTTCGGGATTGTAGGGCAAAATAGTCTTCTTAACTCTATCCTTCTTGCAAAAGTCTATAAATTCATTTGAGATGTATTCCCCACCGTTGTCAGACCTGAAGATTTTTATTTTCTTCCCTGTATGATTTTCAACCAAAGCCTTGAACTCCTTGAACATTTAGAAGGCCTCATCCTTGTGCTTCAAATAATATATCCATGTGTTTCTTGAGAAATCATCGATGAAGGTGATGTAATAGATATGGTCACCAAGTGAATGTATAGGCAACAGATCACATATATCGGAATGAATGAGATGAAGGATGTCTTTCATTTTATTCTCACTATAAGGGAATGGTCCCCTTGTCTTCTTTCCAGTGGCACACCCAGCGCATACTCCATCATGTTGAGCTTGAAAATCAGCGATCCCAAAGACCAACTTCTTCAATTTTTGAAGAGCATCATAATGTAGATGGGCCAGCCTTCAGTGCCATAGCTCGCTTTGATGATTTGTATCATGGACGATAACTAGAAGAGGTCTTCTAGTGACTCTACAGTGTCCTTCAAACCTAGATCCTAATGTGAAGGCAATTCGCATATAGGATCCAATAGGCCAAGTACTTTTCCTTTGATGAATGCAACCCTCATTCCTTTATCCTCCAAAGCAAAAATCGATTCCAAATTCTTCTTCAATCCCAAAACATACATCACATCATAAAGCAAAACAGAATCCCCAGAATCCAAATAAAATTTGATAGAACCAAAGCCCTTAATGGGATGAGTGCAGTTGTCTCCCAGGATAATCTTCAAATTGGACTCCCTCTCTACCAAGTTAGAGAGAACCTCCTTATATCCAGAGAAATGATGAGAGACCCCACTATCAACCAACCAACTATCCCAAGGATCATAAGGAGATGAACTAGATAATACGGAAATAAGAATATATTTGGATTGATTAGTAGCATTACTTTCATACCCAGAATTTCTTGACCTCTTTGGTGGACAGTAGTTATCTTCACAATCATCGGGAGGGTCTCTTCTTCTTCTTTCATTCCTTCTTTCATCTCTTCTATCATCTCTTCTTTCATATGACCTGTTGTTGTTGAAGCCACGGTTATTGTTTTAGGACCTTGAAGAGTTTCTTGTTGGATCATCTCTCTTTTCGAGACAGTGCCGAGCATAGTGACCCTTTTGATGACAATTGTAGCATTCAACATCTCCATCTCGCCTTCCTGAATCCTTGGAATCTCTATTGGTTTGAGGAGTTCTTCTTGATTTAGATGTATTTCCCTTTCCTTTCTTCACATTCTTCTTCTTCCCTTGAGCAACGAAGGCAGTGGACTCTCCTTCATTTGGCCTTTGAATTCTCCCTCTAGATATCATCAATCTTTCCTCTTGATTGCATAGAGCAAGTAGCTCATCAAAAGAAGGGATCCTTTCCCTATTGTTGATAGAAGTAATGAACATGTCCCATGGTGAAGGAAGACCACTAAGAGCAGTCATGACCAATTCCCTGTCAGATATATTTTCTTGAGCGGTTTGGAGTTGATCCCTAATTTCAGTGATTCCCATGAAGAATGATTGTATAGTCTCTCCCTTGTGCATCTTAGATTCATTGAGTTAATTTTTCAAATCCATAATATGGCTCAAATTATTCACTTCATACATGCCAACAATCTTATTGTACATTTCTTTAGAGGCATTCAAGAATGAAATATAAACAAGTAGATGATCTCTTAAGGAATCAATAATGAACTTCTTAGTTTTAATCTCACCTTTCTTATACTTGGATTTGGCAGATTGAGGAGCATTTTCTGGTGGTGGTGAAATCTTTCCTTCCACGTATTCCAAGACATCATACTCATCTAAAGCAACATTGCTCATGGTCTTCCACGTTGCAAAGCCAGATGAGTCAGCTAGCTTTTCATTGTCCTTGAAATAGGAGGTAGACATTTTTACCAAAAGATTTTCCCCTTTCAATTAGTTTCTTAGAAGATGGATGCTCTTGCTCTATGTCTCTTAGGTTTTTCTTCACCTCAACTCTGATACCATGTTAAGTTTTCATCAATTGTTCTACGATGTAACTATGTCTTCAACAATATCCAATAACATCCAATTTAATAATTTTCACTTCTTCAATTAACCAATGACAGTAGAGCAATAGTAGATAGAACAATTATACAAATGCACAATGAAAGACAGCCAAGAGACAAAAGACACAATATTTGGTCAATGACTCTAAAAAACCCCACTAGGGCGAAAACCCTTTGCAAATCTTCTTCTATTAGATTGTCTTCAAACGTTCAGCAGAGAGAGTATATCATCCAAGAGTCAAAGTCAAGCTTTGACTAGCCAATACCCAAAACCAATGTCCATTATTTGATCAAGTCAAAATGCCATGCTATTTGTCAAAGTAGAGACAAGAGAGAGAGAGATAACAAAAGTCAACTCTTGAGCAATTGTAGATCTGTCCAAGTCAACAGTAGCAAAGTCAGCGCTAACCAGTCCACAAAGTCAACAATCAACTCTATAAAAGAGCTCGACAAAAGCAACAATAAATGCGACCTAGAATGCTGGTCAAAGTCAACCCAAAATAGTCCAAAAACAACCAGTCAAACTTGGTCAAAGTCTGCACTTATCTTTGCAGTCAACCCTAAATTCAACGCTAGTCAAATTGCCTAGATTTCCTCCATCTGTGTGCCCTCCAATGCGGCCTCGAGAAACAAGGATATTCCACCCAAAAACGCAATCAAAACATGCCAAACACACCCAAGTCAACATTGGTCAATGCACTGCAACAACTTTGAAATTTTGTCAATCTGAAATAGACACTTGTCCCTTCACACCTGTGAGAGATTCCCTGCAATTATGAGTTGCACGAACCAAGTAAATCAGGATAGAGAAGAGATGTGTTGAGTTGATGAGTTGCCAAATGAGGAGGACTCAACATGTATTTATATGCAACTTGAGGGGTGCCATCTTGTCTCCATTTGACCCAAGGCCGACCTTGAAAATTTTGTACTTGTGGGCTAGACCTCAAAAATCCACTTCCCCTTATCTGAATTGAGTTCTTCAAAAGTCAAAATTGGTCCTCCCAAAAAGAGGAATCTAGTCTAATGGTTGGAATTTGTCACTGAGCTGCCAAATCAACATGGCCTCTTTCATGGACAGACCTTGGCTTCTTTTCTAGCCCTACTCAACCTCTAAACTTGGCTCCTCTAAAGCTACATCCGTCTAGCCTTTACACACAATGAAATCCTCCTTAGGCTCCTTATATACTTTTCTCTAGGGTCATTTATGAAACTAATAGAACTTAGGGTTTTAACCTATTGACCCTTACAATAATTAAGTATTTCTCTTTTGGTCCTAAACCCACACTTTGGGTCCAAATCCCCACTTTTGGGTAAATCGCCAAACAAACTACTTTTTGGTGGGTTGTCCTCTCTCGGAAATACCTTTCGAGCTACCCAAAATCTAACAAAGAAAACATTACAAAAAATAAGTTGTAGCCCTGTTATCCATGATATAGATAGGAGAGGAGGATAGGAGGAAACCAGGAAAAACTAGGATTTCTAGGGAGAAACATAACGAGAAACACATAAAAATCAAAATGGAAAATGTGAGACTAGTACTTGGAGAGGACATGTGAATGGAAAAAATCACTTCCTAAATGGAAAAATCCCTAATAGGGCAATTCATGAGGAGAAAATTTCAAAAGGAACATTGATGCATGGATAGAGAGAGCTTGGAATGGAATATTATGGTATACTTTAATTTTTCATATCCTCATTCGGGTTTGGCTTGCATTTGAACTCCATTCTAGGGCATGTGCAAAAAAACACATTAGTGAGGTGGTATTAGGGACTATCCTTACTCTACTTTAAGAAATGAATATCAAGGTTTGATCCTTGAAACAAACCAATGTATGTGTAACCTATATGATTGAAAATGTCATCTTCACATGGAAGTTTCCTCGAAACCTAAAAAACTAGAGCATTTCACTTAGGTGTACTAAATTGTCATGAGATAATGCATCTATGGAGAGGCTACCCTAGATAGAACACAACATGGATTTGGAATAAATAAGAATGGTTGCTAGCAAATAAGAAAAAATAAGATAAGATCAACGTCTAACAAAGTACCATAAATAGGTTAATGGGACTACTAGGTACAATTATGTCAAAAAACTACATATAATCAAAACTAGACTATGTTATAAAAGCCCTTAAGTCTACTGACAATTCTAGTATAATGGAAGAAGTTAAAGCATCTTTGAACCCACAAAGGCATAAGATTTCACTATAAAAGTGGTTAAAGGCATGGGAGCTGCAAAAGAACAAAAAAATGGCAATACCAAGAACATGAAACTGGTCAATAGGGTTTAACTCAAGTGGTTGAGAGGAGTGTCATCCTCCCTACCCAAGTTCAATTCCGACAAGTGACAGGTTGAGCCCTTAATGAGTGTATAGTTTTGACGTATTGAATCCTTGTCTTTGAACTAGCCTTGGGTCCTAAAGAATCTACAGTTTACCCTAGATATCATCCTCAAAACGATGAGGAAATTGCTAGCCTTTCTTTGTATTATGTAATGAGGACCCTTGTAACAATAAAGATATTGAAGGCCATTGTGAAAATACCAGTTTCTGGGCTTGGCATCCTTGTGAAGATGTATCCATTTGTCAATTTCCTTGGGCGGAAGAAAAACAAGGAACAAGTTGACAAGAGTCCTAAATGTAGAGGAATGTGGATTAATCATGGCCTAAATATGGACAACCATGCGTCCTGTAGTGGTATTGCCACACAAAAGTTTGGTGATACTAAGAGTATCAATAATTTTGAGGTGTGTGAGGGTGATGTTGATAGTATTTTATATCATCGATGGAAGCACCACAAATTTGGAGAAAGATTTCTTTTATAGGGAGAATTTGTTTATTGCCCCTATGAACAATGCATACAACTCAATGACAGAACTAGCAACATAACTAGTATGACAGAACTCCTTTGATGAAAATTAGCAGCTCGGGGATGAATTTCATTAAATAAAATCTCATTTCTGAAATTTTGTAGTGACTTTCTAAAAAATGAAAGTCATGTCTAACATCTCAAGTACGACTTTTCAAAATTAGTAAATTGTCTTACATCAATTGGTAATCAACTATAGTTGATGGAAAATCACTTAACTCATCATTAACCAATCCTAATAGTTCAATCGCGACTTGATATTTTATCATCAATATTATCTATCCCCTTTATGATATTATGATATTATTATCAAAAGGAAATACAAGTCACCTTTCCTACATGACGCTCAATCATGTCATACTTCACACCTCTCTCCTTGATGACACACATGGCACTACATTAATTTTTGTCTCTTAATGGATACATTGCACTCTCTCTTACACTCATTAAAGGCATGGCATGCAAGATTCTCGTTACACTCTCATTAATGCATATTTTACACTCTCCTCATTTATGCCATATGTTTCTCTCCTCAATGATGACACTCATGTGTTGCCTCTCCTTAAAGGCATAAGTTACATTTCTCTCAGGCATGCATTGCCTTCCTTAATGGCATAAGTTACACTTCTCTAAGGCATGTGTTGCCTCTCCTTTATGCCATGAATTCATTGTACCTCCTATATATCTATCACATATCATTTCATCTTATTACACATGCATTGTGAATGAAGAATTCGAATTTGAGAGAGAAAGAGAGAGAGAGAGTTGGAGAGACTTGAAGAAGATTGTGAGAGAGAGACTTGGAGAATAAGAGCAAGACTTGGTGAGGCAAGATTGCTTCAGTGATTTAGTATTTCAGTGTTCCATTGTTGATTCAGTTAAAGGGAGAAGTCAAGGTTGATTCAGTGTTTACATCTGTTGCTACTACTAGTGATCTTTATGTTGCAACTTGTTCAAATTTGGGTGAACTTATTCATTCTCTTGATCTCTCATTGTACTATGTATCGCTACTGAACAATTGATATCTAATAGAATAATATGGTTGTGTTTTCCCCTTTTAGGGGTCTTACCTTGGTCAATGGACCTAAATCCTCTATGTTTGATTTTGTTCTTGGTTGTCTTCCATTGTGCATATGGTTTATGTTGTTTATGCTCTATCTACAATTGCTCAACTGATATTGCAGCAGAAAGAAGTTTTGTAATAAGTAATTGTTGCAGCATAGAAAATCAAAATTTCAACATCCTTGGCCAAATTATCGTAGCCCAGGGCATAATGAATAGGATGACCATCCTTTCCGAATGGCAGCCTAGCTCATTTTGCAGTTTGTTGAATTTGCACACATTAAAAGCCAAAACCTTGAGATTATAGAAAACGCTGAGAGCAGGCAGCCTATAACATGGGAAAAGAATGTTGATAACAATGTTGTTGAAGTAAAACAGGAACAAATTTCCAAGGTTGAAAGGGCAAATTTCAACCATAATTATGGGCCACGAAATAAGCAAATCCCTCATAACTGTGCTGAGCACAAAACTGGGGTACAAGATGAGCTCAAAACCACTGAGAAATGTGCTACACATTTGAAGCTTTGTAAAGGATCTAATGACAGCAACCTTGATGGCATCATTGAAAAAGTTTTGTTGCAGGAATATGGTAGTAAGTAATAAGGATTATAACTTCATTCTTGTTGAAATTGAAAAATTTGAAAAAAGATAATTTTCCCAAGTGGATGGAGAAGAAGATAATGAGATTCATTTGACAAAGCAAGTGCATGGGGCAGACTTTGGGCATCCATTATATTCTAGTCTAAAACTGGAAATCTAATGAGGAATATTTATTTTATAAACATGAAGAACTCATGAGAAATCTTATCCTTAGACAAAGAAATTGTATGAGAACTTAGAATGATGTTGAAATATCATGAGATATTAACTGCAAATTGTAAATTACATATTAAATGAAAAAAAAAAACATTTAACACAAAATATATGCAAAAGTAACTACATTCTATGAAAAAACAATAGATCTTACACCCTACATCTATGAACAAAAAATTGCATTTGAAATGAGGCTTACAAGGGTTTTGCACCAAAAGAGGACTCACTCTACCGTCTGTGAGGACTCACACTCTACCATCTGGCTCTCGCACAAAGATATTCAATAGAACTCATCCACATTCATTCTATTGAGAAATCTCAGGGCAGCAAGTGTAGGTGATTTCTCTTAAAATGATAACTATTTATGATGTGATTTTACTTCTTTTAAATTAGCTTCTTCTTTTTCACTTGATTTTTATTAGTGTTTTCTTCATCAAACAGCGACCAAATCATAAAGAACAATGAGACAGAGGATACAAGATATAGCCGATCAGCAAGGGCCAAAACCTCTCCGAGTTTGAGAGGAAAAACATAATAATTCTTCTTCTTATAGAATCTTCAATTGACGAATTCCAAGACCTAGACCCTTGACCAAGAACTTCTCCAAGACCAAGTCAACTTGCCTCAAGTCAAATTTAATCCTTTATTGGTTCAACAGAAATCTCTTCAACTTAACCTTCGCTCCTGCAACACTAGTCTGAAATTCTCGGCCTCCTTAACTGCAACTTTTGGCCTCCTGCAATGGACTGTACTTTTCGCACATGTGGCATGTTGATTTTTGAGTAGTTTGGGAGGTACTCCAAGCCCTAGGGTTCAGGGTTTGGAGGGTGAAGCGCCACAAAAGTCATTTGTGTACTTGGAACCCAAGGTTGGGGTTTTGTACCCAAAGGAGTTGGGCCAAAACCATGAGACATATGGGCATGAGAAAAATTGAGGTGATAGAGGATGGCGTGGCGAATCCAACACTTCGAAAATCACTCAAATTGGAGCTTTGGAACTTGATATATGACTTTTTGAAGTAAATTTTGGGTTAATGTGACACCAAATGGAGGTCGGCTTGACAATTTGAAGTGCCACAAGTCATGTTTTAACACCACATGGATTCGTAGAGTGATGTTTGAGGTCACTTCACATCCCATCCAAGTGCATCAAATCACCTCCATACTTCTCTAAGGCAGCGACAGATGCAAACAAGGACAAAGTGGGACATTTTCTGTGATTTTGAAGTGTCTTTTGGCTTGGTACAGATCCGAGTTTTTGCAGGGAAGTAGTTGCATTACAAAGAGGAGTGATTAGGCTTGTTTTGGGTGCAGATTGGTGGGAGAAGACCCTATTTATTACAGTGAGGTAGTGTGGTCATCTTGGAGTGTTGTGAGGACTGTTTAAGGTTGTTGTAGGACGCTGCAAGCCTAAACAGCAGTGTTGAGGAGAGCAGTGACGTTTGGAGAGGGCTGGAAGGCCCGATCTAGGGCTAACCTCTCCCTAGAACACAATGCTTGACCACAGGAGCAGATTGGAGCTAAGTCACAGTTGCTAGAGTGGTTCTGAAGGGAGAATAGAGGGTTGTAGCATTCCAAAGGGAGAATAGAGGGTTGTAGCGATGGGTTATTAGCCCTATCCAGGAGCAAAACATGCAACAGTGAACAGACCAACAAACTAAGGTATGTATGGATGGTTGGTTGTTGATTTGATGCAAGGGATGGTGTCCATGTGTGGACAGAATTTGTAGTAGCCTGTGGAAGCCATTTGGAGGACTTCTCTTGGTGGATGAAAGCTTATCATAGTAGCAGATTTCACAGTGGAGAATTGGGCATCATTAAACTGGTGGAGGGCAGCATGTTGGTAGCCCAAAGTAGCCCTTGACAAGCAGTCATAAAGTGACATTGACAGTTGAAGGTTGGGTGAAGATTGGAGCCTAATGTGCAGCACTTTGATGGTCGAAAGTGACTACTAGATTGGTAGATTAGAGCTCAGGGATTGTCCAGCCTAGAAGAGCAGATTGTATCAGCCTGTGTTCATTGAAGCAAAAGCGACTTGCAGCAGTGATAGGTGGCAACCCTCCTAGAGACTCTATGTGTTGTCTCTTGATGGACTAAGGGGCAGCTAGAGAGCAAAACGGAAGTGAAAGGCCGACAGGACGAGATACGACATAGAGATTGCAGCGAGATTGTCATTGTATCTTGTATCCCTTGTGTGGGAGCCCTAGACTATTGTATTATTCAATCGGTTTAATGTAACGAATATTGGGTTGTTGTACATATTTGTACAATATTTTGTAAAAAAGTTATCTACAATTGTGCATGTGTGATTTACTGCTATTTTATATTCCGCTGTGCAAAGTAGCTTTGTTGAGATTCTTGGTTTGGTAGCGTCAGAGATTTTAAGATTCTATCCTAGACCCAAGGTCGTGGAAATTCAACATAGTAGACTTAGGCTAATTTCGATCATTTTCTTCCTTCACTTGACTAGAATTAGTCTTCTTGTGATCTCGGCTTGAAAGATAGATCAATTCCTTGTCTTGATTCAGCTCCCTAAAGGTCTGCAATTCAGCCTTTCTGCAACAGGTGGATGTCGTAATCCTTCCTCGGACGTGTGACAAATTCAAGCCCTAAAAGAGATGCAAATCTTCAATTTCTTTTGCTGGAGATTATCTCTTCCTTCGCTGCCCTTTTTCAATCACTTCTTACTTAGATCGAACTTGATGATGATGAATGAATTTCCTACTTAAGTGAGGTAGAGTCCTATATATAGACTACTCCTCCATGATTTTAGGCTGACTTGAAGTTGTTTCTAGGCTGACTCGATGCTTGAGAAGGCCGAGTTGTTCTTTTGCATTATGACTTGGTCCTTGGAGAGTTCTTTGACTTGACTAGACTTACATAAATCCTTTTACAATATGTAACATGCCCAAATGAGCCTTTTATACATGACAATGACCTTAATGACTTGTAGACTTGATTAATAAGCCCTAAGAGCTCACAATGGGAGCTTGACCTATAAAAATAAATTTCCTTGAGCATAAAACCCATGCCTTGAGATCAATAATAAATTTATTTTTCTCATTACATCAAATACATAAAATCATGATTACATTTGTCATTATGAAGACCGAACCTAGTTACATATTTCAACGCTCTCTCTTAACTAGGGAGGTATTCATAATCCATACAAGGCACTTGGACATTCTCAATCTGAAGAATTCTCATCAGAAGAGTCAGATTGGTAACCCATCTATATAGCATCATATCATTCAGCATTGTCACATAACAAGGCCTTGACTAATAACTCTATCTCTCCACAAGATCAAAACACAATGTCGGTGAGACCAATGATTTATAGACACCTTCATCATTGTCTCTCAAGGAGCATACCTCACCCGAGTGTTCACACGGTATATCCTTCCAGGACTATTCTTATCTTGGATTCCCAATCCTCAAAGAATATCGGTCTTCTACGACTACTCTTATCTTGGATGCCCTACAACATCTTCAAAGAGTATCAGATGCCAAATGCTTACCCAATCCTCCATTCTTCATGGTTGCTTCTCCCCATAGAAATTTTGGTAGATCTTAATCAAATATCATAGTCCTTATGCATTCTTCAATGGTTCTATTCTTTCTTTCTACAACTCCATTCTGCTCGGGGTTGTAGGGAACAATGAGCTCCCTCTCAATACCTGCTTCTTTACAATATGCATTCAACTCTTTTGAAGTGTATTCCCCTCCATTCTCAGACCTCAAAGTCTTTATCTTTCTTTCGGTTAAGGTCTCAACTTCGGATCTAAATTCCTTGAACTTTTCAAATACTTCGTCCTTTTTCTTGAGAAGATAGAGCCATGTCTTTCTAGAGTAAATATGGCCTCCAAGAGATTTATTAGACATTGGCCCACACACATCGGAATGAATGAGGTCTAATATCTCCTTAGACCGTGTATCACTACTTGTAAAAGGTTTCCCAGTATTTTTTCCCAAAGGACATCCCTTGCATACTCTTTCATGATCTTCTTTGATGTTGGGGATGCCTTTTACCATTTGACTAAGAGAGGGTATTATCTTGTAATGAATATGCCCATATCTTCTATGCCAAATTTCGATAGGATTGATCTCCATGTGAACTAGGGCTTGAGGAGATGGTGTTATAACTCTATATAGTCTTCCTTCACAAACTCCAATAACCTTTGCCTTTTCAATACTTGAATCCTTTCCCCAAACCACAACTTTACCATCTACAAAAGCAACCCTATCTCCTTTATCTTCTAAACAAGAAATGGAAAGTAAATTCTTTTTCAAACCTAGGGCATAGAGGATGTTGTTGAGGTGTAGTTTTGCTCCACTTTCCAGCTTCAATGATGTAGATCCAAGGCCCTTGACTGCATAGATGTTGTTGTCTCCTAGCTCCACTGCATGTGATGATTTAAGTCTACAAAAATAGGAGGACAACATATTAGGACAAACATCAATTCTACTAGGTTTAAGGAATGGAGCTCATTACTAACATGTGTACAAGGGGGAAGAGTGTTGAATTTTCCTTAGGCCCTCTTACCTACCACTTTGTGGGTGATATCCATAAGAGAATTTTTCTCCTAGATGGTCCTCATCCAGCAACCAACAGCCCCTTGCAACCACCTGATAACTCGATGTCACATTTTCTCCACCACATAAGCCAGCCATGTGGTCCCTCGCCCATTTGTTTTGATCGTATGTTTGAAGGTGGGCTTTCCAACCCTGAAGGTATGGCTTTTCATTGTGTAGTTGGGTATTTTTGTTTACTTATCATGGACACTTGTGGGCATGGATTAGTGGGGGGATTCGATGGAAAGAGTGGACTAGGTTTGTACTCTTGTCTCCTCTACCCAATTTGATGGTTAACCTTGTATCCTAGTCTCGTGGACTCTCCTTTATTGGTTACTATGTTTTAAGGATGGCACCACATGGGAAACCCTAATTTTGGTGGTGTGGTCCCGCTTCTTAATACCATATACATTACTCCCCTTCCACTCATTACAACCCGATTCATCATTTTTCCCATCTAGGTCCACATTTGTCCACCGGGTCCATAAGGGGTTAGCCCCCCCGCCCTTGTCCACACCTTGGGTCAGGCCTGGAACGATGCCCCTGAGGTTGATGCAGCAAAAAAAGAAAAGAAAAAGCATAATTTGGCCACTCTCAGCAGGAAATGTACCACAAAATGCAAAAGATGGTCGGGACATAAAAATTTAGCGTGTGGGCAAAAGCCAAACATTAGCTCTACCCCTTATTTATGGCCATCACCCTAGTTCGTATGGGCCCTAGATGAGCCCCCTCCATCATTAAGGAACCCATGATTGTCCCAACCCTTGGTGAGAAATGAAATGGCCCACTCTAAGGGGGTATCTACTGCTATATCCTACACATCATGCTCTCATCCCCTGGAGCCCCGAGTTGTCGTGAAGAAAAATCAATCAATGACAAAAGGCATATGAAGAAGGGTGGAAAAACAAAGGCCCGGATAACTCATGTACCACAATTGCTCCTTCCTACATTCATATAGTCAAGTGTGGGCTTCCCTTATTTTAGTTACCCTTGTACCATGGCATGTGGCCCAGAGTTTCCCTTTCTTGCCCTACTCTGTTCCACCCAATGTTGCACGAAGCGGGAGCGAAGCGGAAGCGCGAAGCGGAAGCGCGGAGCGCGGAAGCGTCATTTTCCAAAAATCTAGGGAGCGAAGCGTCCGCGGAAGCGTCTGCTATATATATATATTTTTTTATATTTTTTTGCATTTATACTCAAAACAAACATCCCAAATACCAAATTAATTGTAGAAGACATGAAAACATGCATATTTTTGCATAAATCAAGATAGATATGGCATCCATGATTCCATTGTAGTTACTAGTATGTACAACAATCATCTATATTCTAGCTATTACAAACATACATCAAATTTTGAAGCATATTATAAAACATAAAACATTTAAGCATATTATAAAACATAAAACATAGAGCATATTATGATTTATCTAGCAAGTGAGCAACTGTCAACATTTGTCATGTCCAAAATTCAAATAATAATGTTTACAAAATATGTCACTTGGTCACCGCCAAGCCAAAAAGGTTCAAAATTCAAATTCACAAGTCTACAAGTCTAATGAGTAATCTATGACAAAAAGAAGTAGATTGTGAATATATCTACTAATCTCTCCTCCTTCCACCACGAATAGAACGTGATGGCGGGCCTCCACGTGGTGGCAATGAAGAAGATGGTCCCTGTGTAAGTCGTGGCACTGGAACTGATGAAGAAGAACCTCCTCTAGTAGAAACCAAGGGACCAGATGGGGGTGGGGGTGGTGGCATATCAACACCCGTGTCATCATCCTAGAATCGCTCAAAAAATTCATGCAAAAAAAAAACACTAGTTAACAAAAAAATTAAAAACATGAATTCTTTATAAGGGAAAATTGGAAAATTCATACCACAATGGACATACCTGGATAAGAGAATCCTCTAATTGCTCTAGTCGCAACACTCCATCCTCCAAATTGGGCTCCTCTGGATTCTTGTCCCAAGTCAACAAGTCTTTATTAGACTTTGCATCTTCACAGTAATGGGACAACAATCGCAAGTTGTAATGAACATAAACCAAGCTCTCTGCCCGGTCTAAATTCAACCTGTTCCTTTTAACACTGTGGATGAAAGAATAAGAGCTCCAACACCTCTCTGCAGAAGAAGTGTTTACCACCTGTGATAGCACCCGCAATGCCAAACTCTGTAGAAGTGGAGTAGGCCCTCCATGCATGTTCCACCACTCAAGAGCAGAAAAATTCTCTCGATCTTGAATTGCATGCATGCTCGAAAATGGACCAGTGCTGCTCGTATAGTTGCTCACGTGTCTCCGTACCAATGCAGCCTCCTCCTCATCAGGGATTAATCTACTCAATGCAGCCATATATTTTTCGTGAACCTCTTTATCTTGGTGTGGTCTTCTCCTGACTCCCCCCCCAGGTGCTGGTTTTGAAAGCCATGATGGATGATAGTATTTAGGTGTCAAAACATATGCTAATGCATGCAATGGAACATTTAGGCTATCCCATCGTTTTACCACCTCTTCACGAATATAATTGTACAAGGTGGTATCTCTAGGCTCAACAATGTCTTTAATCTGCCCCAACATGCTATCCATTTGCTCATACACCTCCCCAATTACTGGTCGATCTGAATCTGCAAACTTGATCATGTAATAAATTGGTTTGGTGAATTGCAAAACATATTTAACCTGTGACCAAAAGTAACTGTCAAGAACAATGTCCTTGACTTCATTAGCACCATCTGTGTCATTGTTAATTTCATCCCATGTTTCAGCACACACCAGATTAGTTAAAGCTTGTCTCACCCTCACTAGCCGCCTAAAGGTGAGGTAATAACTAGCAAATCTTGTCTTTGCAATTTTAAGCAATTGCAACTTGGAGTAAGTGCCATAGAAGTAGTTTACCCTTGTATGCCCTGTGATGAATTTAATGAGCTGCTTCCCTTTCCTGTAAACCTCAGCAATCCACCCACAATCTTTGTGTTTCACAATATCATGCATCAAAAGGTTCAATGTGTGAACCAGGCACCCAGACCAAAAGATGTGTGGATGAGTACGCTCAATAATTTTTCCTGCTAACTTACAATTTGCTGCATTATCTGTGATCACTTGAATCACATTATTCGGACCAACATCTTTGATTGATTTCAATAGGAGATCTGCAATGTTTTGTGCAGTTGCACTGATGGAGGAGGAGTCATGAGATGCAATAAATACTGCACCACTAGAAGAAACACCAAGAACATTTATCAAATGTTGGTTTCTAATATTTGTCCACCCATCTGATACAATGGATACCCCATAATCCACCCACTCATGTGTAAAACGTGTCAAAGCTCTTTGAACCTTAGCTTTTTCTCTTTCTAATAACACTGTTCTAGCTTTCTCATAGTTGGGGGCCTTGTATCCTTTTGGGGCTTCATTGATGGCCTTTACCATGTCATGCCAATAGGGAGAGCGAAGCACATTGAATGGTACACCGCAAGCACAAAGAAAACGGACTATCTTTCCATCCACATCATCCCTCCCAGTAACATTAAGGAAATCCCCTATTGTTTTTCTACCTCCAGAGGTTGCAAAAGTACCATGAGGAGATGGGCAACTACCAAATTTAGAGGTTGCACTTGATTCAGAATGAGTTTTTTGTTTCTTGTTTTTTCCTTGTGCAGCCATCTCTAATTTGATGTATTTTTGTCTTTGTTCACTTGAAATGTTTGGGCAAATGGTTACCCCCACGGAACCCTTTCTTTCATCACTGTCTAGCACCCCACAAAGATGCCTCCTCAGACGGGTATATGAACCCGTATATGGTTTTCCTCCATGACAACCATGAGGGCACATCCATTTGTAAGATCCACCACCCTTTCCCCCTTCAAGTTTGGTCACAAAGGTCCACAAGGGATTTGATGTACCTTTCCCATCTTGTGCTTCAGTGTCCTCTTCAAGTTCATCCCCTTCCTCTTCAAACCCTTCCTCCTCATCATACATTGGGTCACTACTATTAGGACCAAGTTCATCCCCTTCCTCTTCCCCTCTATTCCTCACCCTTGCCATCATTAAAACCAAGAGTGGAATGATACATAGAAGCCAAAAGAACACCATCTTGGAATATGGATATAGGTGGTGGACAACCTGTAAATAAAGGAGCAAGTAGAAACAATGGGAAAGAGTAGGAGAGGGAGGAGAAAAATACAATTTTTTTTTCAAAAAAACAAGGGAGTTTGGGGTTTGAACTTACCTCTTTAGCTCTTGTAGATGAAGTCCTCCAAGCTCTTGCTCCAAGCTCCTCCTCCTTCTCCTAGCTCCTCCTTCTTCACTCCTCCAAGCTCTCCTCTCTTCTCCTCTCCTTTCCTCTCTTCTCTTCTCCTCTCCTCTCTTCTCTTCTCCAACTCTCATAAACTCAAAGTGAGAAAATGAGAAGAGAATGGGGGCTTTATTCTTTTCTAAAGTCACCCTAGACTCACCCTAAACCAACCTAACCCACCCCCTCATGCTAGTTAAGACTCAAGTTAAAACAAATTAAAAAAAAATCAAGTTAAAAAAATGATGCCGCGGGTTGCTTCCGGAATCGCCTGGGAACCGTGCGGGTGGCGTGCGGTTCCGGGCCGGAAGCTTGGCGCCACCCGTGCCCGAACCGCCCTCGGATCCGCGGTTCCGGGGTGGCCGCAACCTATATGGCAGGAACCGCGTATAAAAGACGGAACCGCGCCCCCTCCTCCTCAGAATCGCGATTCCCAAATGGATTCCGGGACGGTTCGCTCCGAACCGCGGTTCCGGGTTTGGATCCTCCGGGGGGGGGGCGATTCCTGCAACACTGGTTCCACCATCATTTCATATGCCACCTACCACTTGATGGATGTACCATGGATATGTAACTCCCTTTAAAAGTAGAAACCACCTAATAGGGTCCTTGGTTAACCCCCTTATTCAGCTTGGAGACACCTGTACATGCTAAAGCCCACTATGGAAGGGCATGCCAACATGAAGTGTCCATTTGATTCCATGATTTGTAAGCTCTTTTACTCTATTACTCTAATGATTTGTTGTACTGGAAGGCAAGGGGACGCATTGAATCTTATACAGGATTGTAGGTGGGTCTCCATTCGGTGTTTGGTCTCCCTATACAGGGTCCAAGCCCCTCCAAAGGGTCACATTGGCACTTGTAAGGTGATTGTTGGGAGCCATGGGCCTCCATCATAGCAGAGAGCACTTCATGGATCCCCAACACCATTCATTGATTGCTCCTGTTCCACCTTCTTGGATGAGGATGATGCACCTGGTTCACCACACCCAATCAGCTTCATAGTCATACCATACACTTGGCAAACGCTCCAAGGCCCATATGAGGATGTGTCTCACCATGGGAGACAAAGGGAAGGCTCATGTCATCATTCTAGCCCTTACAGATGGTTTACAGGCATTGTCGATCCACTTGGAGACCCATGAGGATGTCATTGTGCCCCCACGCCCATTTAAGGACACCACATGTGACTTGCTTGGATATCAACGGGCCAACCCTTTGATCACTATGTTTGGAGCCTATTCTCTCACATTGGCACACTTTGGACTCCACTAGGCCTCCTCAATGACCCAATGACTCATCATGTTTACTATTTTGTCCTCTTGAGAGGCTTATCTTTCTATTTTGGAGCTATCTCAGTGGCCTTGTCACCAACTCATGTCATTATTGTACATTATTTTATTATTTGGGGCTCAATTAGGCCAATTAGGCTATTTGAACCCCTATTGGAATGTATAAATAGATGAGGGGCTCTTAGAGCCTTGAATAATTGATATATTGCATGTGTTGTCATTGAGAGGGAGGGTAAATGTTCCTAGAGGCGCCCTAATAGGTTAACAAGCCTTGAAACTTCATCTCTTTTGCAAGCCTAAGAATAAATCTCTAATGATTTAGTTGTTGCACTTGGAAGGGCTAGTAAAGGTCAATTAGGGCTCCTTAGCATATGAAAATTCTCGATCTAAGTGTATCTTGACTCCATTAGCCCAAAGAGGCAAGGCATTGATCCTCGCTTTCCTTTGGTGATCAAAATAATCGTTCTTTTCTTCCCTTCTCCCAATTCTAGGCCTAACCCTAGAAGGCCTCCTAGCGCATCACATGAAATATTTTATAGGCATCCAAAACCCTTGAAATTTGGTCCACAACAACGTTGGGGTTTTCTCAAGGGGTCCTCCAAATTTGAGCTCAATCTGACAGTGGAATCCTAAGATATTGCAAGCCCTAGCTCAAGGATCATTCCTCTCCCTAGGTTGCTTTGGGTTAGTATCCATTTGGATCATTGCATTTGAATTTCAAAAGAAAATTACTCATTTGATCCTATTATCCTCCAAAACCTGGTCAAGCCCCTCTAGTGTTGATCAACTCCACACCCTTGACCTAGTTTGGGCCCACTTGGGTTCTTTGTGGTCTCGCAACTTTGTGACTCAAATTCCACAAGGATTACATAGAAACCATTATTTCTTTAGGATTCTTATGCCTAGGATACCCCTTGCTAAGTGTTAACCCCCAAACCTAGGTCTAAGTGTCCTCATAGCCCTTCTAAGAGAGCCATCTATCTTGCTTTCATAGCAAGCAAGCCCAATATTTGAGCCTCTCTTGTGAATAGGCTTTAGGAATCACCTCTCATCCCATCATTGATCTATTATTCCTAGTGATTCCTCTCATACCAGGACTCCTCCCATCAATGAAAGTTTGTAAAGAGCAAGGAGCTTTAGTTGAGGTGACAATTCATTATCGCTCCATTGTTGCCACTTGACCTAGTAGTTTCTCTATAGGATCCCCTCCCAAGACCCCTGCTAGTTTGAGCAGTAACAGGCCCTAGGAGGCTAATCACACACTCAAACACACTAAGAACCCACAACTTTCTAGCACTTTGCACAACAAAAATCCTCAGCAGTGAAATCAATTTAGTACACAGAGATTTGAGCCCAAAACACGAATATTTTCTTAATCCATCAATAAAAGAATCACAGGGATTTTGTACCAGGAATCATGGCCCTCAATTACTAGTACAACTAGTATACATAATATAGAAAAACATAGGGCTTGCAATTTTTTGCTTCAAATCTACAATCTGCCCACAAAACATACAAGGATAAAAATATGACTTCCTAGAGAAGCCCTTCTCCTTCATCCCTTTCAGTCCACATTACCCTCTATCACACAGAGTTGCTCACAGTGGCTTGATCCATCAAATGCACTACATATTAGCTCATAGTATATCTTTTACTCACAGTGGATTGCCCTTCAAATCATTTTATAATACCTCTCCAACAATCAGCTTAATCACAATAAATATTGTCCATCAACCCACTGCATACGAGCCCTCGAAATGCACTCTGTTCACAACTTCATTTGTGAACAGACTTTAGGACAAGCTCAACATCCTTATAAACTTCTCCTGGTAACATTCTTAGACCTAGAATACAGTGATATGGGGTTTAGCGGTGAGTTTCGCTGGGTGAAACCCACAAGATGAGGGTTCAAATCCCATTGAGTATATATATGACCTGTTGTGTCTTGGCTAGAAGAGTAGGCGACCCCATAGAGGACGTCTCTGCTCTTGTTGAGGCATAAGTTTCCTGCTATTGTGCGGCTTGCAGGTTGTTGCACGTAGCCTAGGTTTATAGTGGCAACCAGTTAGATTTGATCCTGGGTCTGTTCAGGATAACTCTCACCAATTACCGATTATCCTAGATTCAAAAAAAAAACATTCTTAGACCTAGGCTAAACCCTTCTACCCATAGATCTCTTGCTACCCATTAATGTCTTCCACAGCTAGCATTGATCAAACTTTTGAGAGACCTCATAGGCTGGCAATATCACAAGTCTTTTTAGCAGGCTCCTCAACAAGACTCTAGCACATTACAAATCTCAACGAACTTTGTCCTTGCCCTTGTTCTCACTGTAGTCCACCTTTACCACTCTTGGATTGCACCCACTTTGTTCGGCTTTCAAGTATGGGCCTCGACCTTAACAAATTTACCACTGTTTAGGCTGTGAGTAGACTTTTCTTAGATTGTTTAGGTCTTGCCTTTACTTTTGGGCTCCATTGTATTCCTAATCAAGCCCTTTACTACCCTTCACACCTTGGCCCTATTCTTACCAGTTGTGGCTCCTCAAATTTGTCCTTCAAACCTTTCGTTACAACCCTTAGCAAACCTTCCAGTTCCACCACACTCGGCCTTCTCCCTATAGTCTCTTAAGTCCTCGCCTTAACCAACAAACCCCTCTTTCCAACCCTCATCACCTGATCTAGGTCTTGGCCTACAAATTTGCGACTTGCAGGTCTCATCCCTTCATTTACTGCCTCGAATCAAGTATCTTGTCATCTGCAGTTAAACCCTTTTTTCCCCTTTCTGCTACAAGACAGACATTTGTAGCTTGTGGCTAGGATCTTAATCTCTGTTATGGCCTACCTTTGCTTTCAGCCACGGATACACCTTCCCTTGCACAGAAGATACATGGTCCCTACAACATAAACCCTAGAATTATTTTCCAACCTTACTCGACCTCTAGACTTGGCTCCTCTAGGGCTACATCCTTCAAACATTCATGCACAATGAAGTCCTTTTCATTGATGTGTCCCATGAACCTCTCCTTAGGCTCCTTATATACTTTTCTCTAGGGTCATTTAGGAAACCACTAAAACTTAGGGTTTTAATTATTTCTCTTTTGGTCCTAAACCCACACTTTGGGTCCAAAACCACACACTTTTGGGTAAATCGCCAAACAAACTACTTTTGATTTTTCCTCTCTCGGAAATACCTTCCAAGCTACCCAAAATCTAACTCTCCCTCTTGGTGAGGAAGGTATTTCCTTCACGCTTCCAGCTCCATAACTTTCCTTGCATGCTCATGATCGTCCTCGCATGAGTAATGACTTTCCTTGTGTAGTCATATATTGCCCCATATGTCCTACGACTTCTCTGTATTTTGCCAAGATTTGTCTTGCATGGTGCATGAATGTTCTCACATGCAACATGACTTTTCTAGCGTGATCCATGACTGTCATCATAGGATCTACAGCTTTCCTTGCACCACCATGAATGTTCTCTCATTGTTTGTGATTGTCCTTGCATGGGCTGAAAACTCCTTTATCTCGATAGAACTTGAAGATTGAAACTTCCATAGGGTAGTTGACAATCCTTTGCAGATTGTCCTCCCTCTGAAGCTAGACTCCCTCTGAGTCTACACAACCTTCACTAAAACACTATGCTTCCTATGCACACTCATATTCACGTGCTCTTCAAAGTGGCTCTAATACCATGTTGAATTTTCCTTAGGCCCTAGATCTAGTATGAGGCTAATCAAGCACACAAACACACTAGGAACCACAACTTTCTAGAACTTTGCACAACGAAAAATCTTTAGCAATGAAATCAATTTAGTACAAATCTAGACTCCCTCTGAGTCTACACAACCTTCACTAGAACATTATGCTTCCTATGCACACTCAGATTCACGTGCTCTTCAAAGTGGCTCTGATACCATGTTGAATTTTCTTTAGGCCCTAGATCTGGTCTGAGGCTAATCACGCACACAAACACACTAGGAACCCACAACTTTCTAGCACTTTGCACAATGAAAAATATTTAGCAATGAAATCAATTTAGTACACAGAGATTGGAGCCCAAAGCTCTATTATTTTATTAATCCATCAATAAAAGAATCATGGGGCTCTCGTACTAGGGATCATGGCCTTCGATCACTAGTACAGCTAGTATACATAGTACACGCAAACATAGGGCTTGTGATATGTTGCTTCAAATCTACAATCTGCCCACAAAACATACAAGGATAAACAATCTGACTTGTTGGAGAATCCCTCTCCTTCAGCCCTTTCAGTCCACATTACCCTCTATCACACGCAGCTGCTCACAGTGGCTTGATCCATCAAATTCACTACATATCATCCCATAATATCTCTACTACTCACAGTGGATATGCCCTTCAAATCACTGTATATTAGCCCTCCAACAATCAGCTTACTCACAGTAGATATTATCCATCAACCCATTACATAGTAGTCCTCAAAATGCACTATATGTTCACAACTTCATTTGTCAAGAGACTTTAGGACAAACTCAACATCCTTCTAAACTTCTCCTGGCAGCATTCTTATACCTGGGCTAAACCCTTTTGCCCATAGATCTCTTGCTACCAATTAATGTTGATGGTGATTGTGCAGGAGTTAGAGACAGTCTCTCTAATCTGCAAGCAAGTTCTTCAATGTTCTGATCAACTTCCCTTTCTTTAGGCGTATCAGTCATTAAACTGATATATTCATTTCTTTCTTTAACAACCCCCTAATCTGACTTCGTTAACACATAGTGGCTGTATTGGAAAATTCTTAAAAGAATTTCCCAAGTGCTATTGGCTAAAACAATGGCTTTATTTGTATCGGCAGTAATTCTAAAAGAATTACGCCAACACACTATCGGAGGCTTTACAACACTATCGAGGCTTGCAAGGGAATGACTTACGCACACACTATCGGGTAGTAATTCCATAGAATTACCTTATAATAATATAATCCCGCTTTATAATGTATCTTTTATCTTTTCCCCGATGCGATATCGCATCGGCGATCACTATCGGCGGCTTTGCAATGGAACACAGGCTCCGATATATTACGGACCCGACGTATATATATATTCCCCCCTATGTTGAGTTCGGGTCCGATACATGTATCGGCAGTCGCTCCAACCAAATGATCTCCTCCTCCGAACTAACGGACCCGATGCCTCCTTCCAAACTGCCCTATAAAGATTTCGGGTCCGGATCTTTCAAGGCCTCCATGGACCCGATCCACTTATATACACTGCCTTTATAATTTCGGCGGTCGCCACAATTAACAATTCTCCCACCTCCGAAATGACGGACCCGGCGATAAATATATTGTAATTTATATGATTTCGGCTCCAGATATGGAAAGCTCAGTCGGAGGTTTTGCGATATGGGATCCTTTCGGACCCGAAAAGCTTTATACGCCGCCCTCTATAACAAATCGGCTCCGGAAATTCGGAGTGCACAACTAAGTGTTCCAAAGATTCTCTCCAACGCCGATATGGATTCGGACCCGATATGGGTAAGAACTTATAATTATAATAATTCACTCCCGCTACAGCCACTTTAATGGAAAATTGCAAGAATTCTCAGAAATATATGCGCAATTGTAAATTAAGAGTTAAAGCCTGTATAAGCACAATTGAAAGAGAAGATGATTCCAATGGTTAACTACACAGTATGGTCGACATGCAGAAAAGAATAAATAATTAACACTGTTAAGGCACGATACAATAATCTATGCACACGCCGAGAGGAAGTTTAATAATAATGGTGTGGCCTCGCTCCTCCTTCTCTCCCTTTAGAGCTTCGCTGCCTCTTTATTTATAACTAAGGATAGGCCTTCTCGGTCCTTATCCGATACAAAGAAAAGCATGCTTTACAGGATGATTTAAAGCTTGAAAAGCTCTGTTACAAATAGCATGATTTATTGCTAGAATTTATTCTATTTTTAACTAAGAAAGCATAGAAATTGCAGGCTAAAGGACCCCACTCCCTTGCCTGTAAATTTTTTTGGATTTTTGGAATAATTTGGAAGATTTTTCCCTCTGAGTCACATGCTCCCGCATCAGACTCCTGAGGACAAAATTCTTCATGGGCTCCTGTCCATGAGCTCATCTACAGATTTGCCCAATTTTTGTAGAATGTCTTCTGTAACCCAAGTAGCTTCAGCGATCGACTGTCCCTTCCATTTCACCAGATACTGGAAATACTCTCGTGCCCATGTTTTCTTATACACTTTCTTGTCCAGAATTCTTTCTGGCTGTAAATTCTTGGCTGTGGGTAATTGTTTTACCCAGTCAATCTCTGGAGTCTCTTGATCCTGTGATGTATCATCTGTAGCTTCATTCTCATACTTGTACAAGTCTGCAACATTAAAAATTGGTGATATTCCCACACCAGGTGGTAATTCAATCTCATAAGCGTTTGCAGAGAACTTTCTCAATATCCTGCATGGCCCAATTTTCTTGGATTTTAACTTATTATATGCTCCCTTTGGAAATCTCTCCTTTCTGAGGTGTGCTAAAACCAAGTCTCCAACTTCAAAGTTCATTTCTCTTCTCCTCATGTCAGCTCTGGTTTTATATTGAATGTTGCTGTCATGTAGCTGTTGTTTCACCTGTTCATGTATCGCCTGCATTCTTGAAGCAAAGTCTTCACCTTCTGCACTTCTCACTTCTTCTTTTCCCAAATTCCTTAATTCAGATATTCCCCTTGGGTGCATTCCATAAACAATATGGAATGGGCTCTGTCCTGTGCTCCTGTTTGGTGAGTCATTATATGCATATTCAACTTGTGGTAACACTTGATCCCATTGCTTTGGATGTTCTGCAGTAAAGCTCCTCAAAAGATTGCCTAAACTTCTGTTCACAACTTCAGTCTGTCCATCAGTTTGTGGATGATAGGCAGAACTGAAATTTAATTTAGTTCCCAACTTCTTCCATAGTGTTCTCCAGAAATGTCCCACGAACTTTGAATCCCTATCTGAAACAATGCTTTTGGGCAATCCATGTAATCTTACAATTTCTTTAAAAAACAAGTTAGCGATATGAGAAGCATCACTAGTTTTCTAACATGGAATAAAGTGTGCCATTTTTGAAAATCTATCCACTACAACAAAAATTGAATCATAGCCTCTTTGAGTCTTTGGCAATCCTAGCACAAAATCCATACTTACCATATCCCAAGGCCTATCTGGAATTGGCAGTGGGATATACAACCCTATGTTCTGGCTCCTTCCTTTTGCATACTGGCAGACTTTACAATTTCTTACATACTTCTCTACTTCAGATTTCATTTTCAGCCAGAAGTAAAATCTGTTGAGTTGTTCAAAGGTCTTCTCTCTACCAAAATGTCCTGCAAGTCCTCCACTATGCTTCTCTTTGATTAAATTCTCTCTCATTGAACAGTTGGGTATGCACAGTTGATTTTTTTTTAAATAACAGTCCATCTTGTATAAAATAATCCAGCCACTTGCTCCTGTCCGCCAAAACAAGATTCTTACAAGCCTCAAATGCCTCTTTAAAATCTGAATCGGTCTCATATAATTCTTTAAAGAAATCAAAACCCAACACTTGGATTTGACTTTCTTGCAGCAATACACTTCTCCTACTTAAGGCATCTGCCACTTTGTTTGATTGTCCAGTTATATGCTTCAACACAAAATGAAAGCCTTGAAGATACTCTACCCATTTAGCATGTCTCTGGCTGAGTTTTGGCTGCTGCATTATAAACTGCAATGCATGGTTATCTGAATAAAGAATAAATTCTTTCAACATTAAATAATGCCTCCACTTCTTTAGTGCCTGCACAACTGCGTAAAACTCCTTATCATAAGAAGAATACTTCCTTTTGGCATCATTTAGCTTTTCACTAAAATAAGCTATTGGTCTATCTTCTTGGCTTAAAACCCCTCCAATTGCTTCTGCGCTGGCATCACACTTAACTTGAAAAGTTTTGTTAAAATCAGGAAGAACCAAAACAAGCTTTTCAGTTATTTTCCTCTTTAACAGCTGAAAATTTCTCTCTGCTTCAGCAGTCCACTTAAATGGTTGTTTATCCTTCTTTATGATCTCAATAACAGGTGCATTAATCTTACTAAAATTCTTAATGAATTTTCTGTAAAAACTAGCAAGACCATGAAAACTCCTTACCTCAAAAATACTCTTGGGTGAAGGCCACTCCACAATTGCTTTGATCTTTTCTGGATCCATCTTTAATCCTTCAGTTGAGATAACAAATCCCAAGTACACCAACTCCTCTTTCATGAATAAACATTTCTTCAGATTCAACAATAATTTTTATTGTTGTAGCTTCTGTAAGACATAATGTAAATGCCTCAAGTGCTCCTCTTTGGACCTGCTATAGACTAATATATCGTCCAGATATACTATTAAAAATTTACCAATGAATTCTTTAAGAACTTCGTTCATAAGCCTCATGAATGTACTTGGTGCATTGGACAACCCAAAAGGCATCACTCTCCACTCATATAATCCTTCATTGGTCTTAAAAGCGGTTTTCCATTCATCCCCTTCTCTTATCCTTATCTGATGATAGCCACTTTTAAGATCTAACTTTTAAAAATATTTTGCGCCAGACAAGCAATCCATTAAATCTTCAATTCTGGGTAACGGAAATCTATACCTGATTGTAATCTTATTAATGGCTCTTGAATCTGTACACATTCTCCAGCCTCCATCTTTCTTCGGGCTCAGCACTGTTGGCACTGAACAAGGACTCAGGCTTTCTTTGATCAATCCCTTGTCAAGCAATTCTTGCACCTGTTTCTTAACTTCTTCATTTTCTGCAGGAGTCATTCTATATGCTGCTTTGTTAGGTAAGCTTGCTCCAGGAATCAAATCTATATGATGACTGATTTTTCGTATTGGCGGTAATTCATGAGGAAAATCATCAACAATAATATCACAATAATTCTCCAGCATTTCTTCAAATTCAATGGGTAATTCAGAACTTTTAGTAGAAGTCAATATTACCTTGGGCTTGCAAATTACAGCAAAGTTTACCTCATTTTCTTCAATCTACTTCAAGTATTCTTTCCCTCCAAGCAACAGAGTTTTTGGACTAGTCTTCTGTCCCGGTACATCTTCTTCTTGCAAAGGCAACAATGTATGATTTACGCCATCCTTTCCAAACTTGTAGGTGTTTCTCTTCCCATCATGTATGGCTCCTCTGTCATATTGCCAAGGTCTTCCAAGCAATATGTGACACACGTCCATTGGCATCACATCACAAACAATTTTATCTTTGTACTTGCCCACTTGAAATTCCACTTCACACTGTTCACTTACCAATAGTTGATGTCCCTTTTGTAACCATGACACCTTATAAGGTGTTGAATGCTTCATTGTCTTCAGCTTCAATTTCTCCACTACTTCTGTAGAGACCAAATTATCAGTGCTGCCACTATCAATGATCATCTGGCAACATTTCCCTTGGACTTTGCACACTGTCCTGAATAAAGTTTTCCTTTGTGGCGGTTCAGTAGCCACCTCCTTCATTGGCTTAAGTAAGACTTTATTAACCACCAGAGATTCTCCTCTTTCTGGTGTATTTTCTTCTTCTGCTACCGCTGTCGCTGGTGCTTCTTCTTCAGCTGGAGCAACAATTGCATTCCTCTGCTTTATGTCTGCATTCTCTGGGCACTCAAAAGCTCTGTGTCCTAGCTTGTTACATCTGTAACATCTTAATTCTCTGCCTCTTCCTCTGCCTCCCCTTCCTCTGGAAAAACTCCCTCTACCTCTTGCATCACCTTCTTTGGGTGCATGCTGGGTTGAGCTACTGCTAGCTCCATCTCTAGGTGCTGTAGATCTTCCTCTACCACCTTGACTTCCTTTTCCTCTGAAAGTCCCTCTCCCTTTGGCAGACTGCTTCCTCATGAGTTTTTCCTCAGCTTTCAGCGCTATCTGATAAGCCTCCTCTACTGTTTTAGGAGACAGCAAACTTATCTCATCCTGAATGTCCATCTTGAGGCCATTCATATATCTAGCCACCTTCTCATCTGTGTCTTGGGCTTCTCCAGCTCTTATGCTTACTTTATAAAACTCTTCTGTATATTCTTTTACTGTTAAAGCTCTCTGTCTAAGATTTTGCATTTGTCTAAACAATGTTTGCTGATAATTACTTGGCAAGAACTTACCTCTTAACTTTGCTACCATTCGGCTCCAGTTCTTGATTGGCTGCTTACCAAGTCTCTTCCTTTCCGCCTGCACACCATCCCACCAGAGTGCTGCATGGCCTTTTAACTTGGTGACAGCAAACTTTACTTTCTTCTCATCCTCTGTTTCCTCGTAATCGAAGAATTTCTCCATGTTGTTAATCCAGTCGATCAATTCTTCTGGATTCAGTCCTCCTTGATATATCGGTACTAATTGGTTCCATGGCCTGGCTGTGGATTTCAATACTGACTGAAAGAACCTCATCTCAGGAGTAACCTGTACAGTTTCCTCCTCTTCCGCAGCTTCAATTTCGGGCTCACTGACATCTCCATCATCTATATTTCTATCTGAAGTTAATGCATCCACTCGAGCTCGCAGCTCTTCTACTGTTTCCATTAGTTCAACATTTGCAGCAAGTCGTCCTCTTCCACCACGTCCTCGTCCTCTTGCAACTCTGAAAGCCATCCTTCTTCCGCTCCTGAGATTCAGTTCAATGTCAGTTGATGGCTCTGATACCACTAATGATGGTGATCGTGCAGGCGTTAGAGACAGTCTCTCTAGTCTGCAAGCAAGTTCTTCAATGTTCTGATCAACTTCCCTTTCTTTAGGCGTATCAGTCATTAAACTGATATATTCATTTCTTTCTTTAACAACCCCCTAATCTGACTTCGTTAACACATAGTGGTTGTATTGGAAAATTCTTAAAAGAATTTCCCAAGTGCTATTGGCTAAAACAGTGGCTTTATTTGTATCGGCAGTAATTCTAAAAGAATTACGCCAACACACTATCGGAGGCTTTACAACACTATCGAGGCTTGCAAGGGAAGGACTTACGCACACACTATCGGGTAGTAATTCCACAGAATTACCTTATAATATAATCCCGCTTTATAATGTCTCTTTTATCTTTTCCCCGATGCGATATCGCATCGGCGATCACTATCGGCGGCTTTGCAATAGAACACACGCTCCGATATATTACGGACCCGACGTATATATATATATATTCCCCCCTATGTTGAGTTCGGGTCCGATACATGTATCGGCAGTCGCTCCAACCAAATGATCTCCTCCTCCGAACTAACGGACCCGATGCCTCCTTCCAAACTGCCCTATAAAGATTTCGGGTCCGGATCTTTCAAGGCCTCCGCAGACCTGATCCACTTATATACACTGCCTTTATAATTTCGGCGAGTCCGCTTTTCAGCAGTCGCCACAATTAACAATTCTCCCACCTCCGAAATGATGGACCCGGCAATAAATATATTGTAATTTATATGATTTCGGCTCCGGATATGGAAAGCTCAGTCAGAGCTTTTGCGCTATGGGATCCTTTCGGACCCGAAAAGCTTTATACGCCGCCCTCTATAACAAATCGGCTTCGGAAATTCGGAGTGCACAACTAAGTGTTCCAAAGATTCTCTCCGACGCCGATATGGGTTCGGACCTGATATGGGTAAGAACTTATAATTATAATAATTCACTCCCGCTACAGCCACTTTAATGGAAAATTGCAAGAATTCTTAGAAATATATGTGCAATTGTAAATTAAGAGTTAAAGCCTGTATAAGCACAATTGAAAGAGAAGATGATTCCAATGGTTAACTACACAGTATGGTCGACATGCAGAAAAGAATAAATAATTAACACTGTTAAGGCACGATACAATAATCTATGCATGCACACGCCGAGAGGAAGTTTAATAATAATGTTGTGGCCTCGCTCCTCCTTCTCTCCCTTTAGAACTTCGCTGCCTCTTTATTTATAACTAAGGATAGGCCTTCTCGGTCCTTATCCGATACAAAGAAAAGCATGCTTTACAGGATGATTTAAAGCTTGAAAAGCTCTGTTACAAATAGCATGATTTATTGCTAGAATTTATTCTATTTTTAACTAAGAAAGCATAGAAATTGCAGGCTAAAGGACCCCACTCCCTTGCCTGTAAATTTTTTTGGATTTTTGGAATAATTTGGAAGATTTTTCCCTCTGAGTCGCATGCTCCCGCATCAAATGTCTACCACAACTGGCATTGATCAAACTTTTGAGAGACCTCATAAGCTAGCAATCTCACATGCCTCTTTGGCAAGCTCCTCAACAAGACTAGCACATAACAAATCCTAATGAACTTTGTCCTTGCCCTTGTTCTCACTATAGTCCACCTTTACCACTCTTAGATTGCACCCACTTTGTTCGGTCTTCGCAAATCTAGCATTATTTTGGCTCCAAGTAGACTTTTCTTAGATTGTTCAGGCCTCGTCTTTACTTCTGGACTCCATTGTGAAAATTCTTGAATCTAACACATCAAAAACCCCTACTGCATTTTTTGGTTTACTATCTCCTACTTGTTCTTTTCATTAACAAGTTATTTAAATGCATAAATATCGACATCCTTCTCCGCCTTTGTTGGAGTTGCCTTAGAGTCGGAAGCTTCTCCCTTGCCTTTCTTCCTAGGGCACTGAGATGCATAATGTCCCAGCTCCCCACTGTTGAAGCACTTGACCTTTGAGATGTCCTTCTTCTTCCTCTTCCCTTGCTGTCCCGCAGATGCTAGAGCTGCATCCTCCTCCTCCTTTTTCTTGACTCGAACTCCCTTACCACTACTCCCCGCCTTGGTCAACCTCCTGATCTCCTCCTGTCGTAGAGCTACCCACATCTCTTCCCAACTGGGGAGAGTCTCTTTGCCCAAAATGCTCTAGAAAAATGTCTCCCAGTCCTCGAAGACTGCATTTAGAACAGTCCTGACCATAAACTCTAGATCCGGTGTAGACCCCACGGTAGTAAGTTGGTCACGAATTCCTTGCAACCTGAGGAGGAAGTGATCTATCTCCTCTCCTTTCTACATCTGATATGACCTCAGCTGATTCTCTAATAACATATTCCGCTGCACGAAAGAGCCCTGGTATAAGGTGGTCAGCGTCTGCCACATCTCATTTGTTGTGGTCTTCTCAGCAATATATGGTATGACATGATCCTTGACCCCATCTAGGATCATGCATTTCGCTTTCGCCATGGCCTCCCATACATCTCATTTGCATCAAGGTCAACTGGGACAGCGACGGTTTTCAAGGCATAGTCCTTGATGCGATGTTTATCCAGGATTGCCATGATCCTAGCCTTCCAAATGACAAAATTGGAAGCCCCGTACAATCTGTCCTGATCCCTTAATCCGTTCACTGCCATCTCTGCTCCTCTTCTAGACTCCCTCTGAGTCTCGACTTCCCTCCTGGAAATCCTCTTTCCAACTGTCGAATCACTCCTCTCCAATCCCCCTTTGCTGCTGCAACTCGAATCTGGATTTCTTGGCTAGAAATCCGTCGAGGTAGTGCTTCCCTCTACCTTGGTTTCGTCTCCTTAGACATCGTTCTGCACAGCTCCCTTAGCTCCGACAACTGAAGAATTTGAGCCCTTATGGCTCTATGCAATCACAATGAGAATTGGATCAACTCCTCCTGGCCTCAGCGTCGATCCTTCCTGGCTGAGAAAGATGATCAGGCACTGCGTAGGCCTGATCTGCACCCCCTCTGCCTCTATGCTGGCCTGGACTGTTGACGCAACTACTGCGTGGGCTCCTCCCAGCTACTGTGTCTTCCCCTCCTGGTTCAAAATGCTGGCGCATGCTCTGTGTGAGCCTCTGCGTCACTCCTCTTGCCTCTTCAGCTCTGGAACAACACTGTCTCTCGAGACAATTGCTTCTCTGTTGCAAATTTTCAGATTTCTTCTGTTGGTGTCTTCAGTCCTCCTTGATCTGCAATCGCTCTGATACCATGTGAAAATTCCTAAATCTAACACATCAGAAACCCCTACTGCACTTCCTGGTTTACTATCTCCTACTTGTTCTTTGCATTAACAAGTTATTTAAATGCATAAATATCAAAGTAAACACAAATGCAGCGTTCACAAATATATAGATCAACAACTGAAATAAACCCAGACAACACAAGGGACACCGTTATTTTTGGACAATCATCCCCGGAAAAACCCAATGCAGGAAAACCAATGCAACATATACAGGGTTTCATTATTAAGAAAATTCTGAATACAACTAGGGTGCCAGAAATGGCTTACCCTTCAGAGAATTTCCTTGGGAGTAGAACCTCTCTCCGGAGACAAATATTCTAACAAATCAGCAGTCAGATGAACAACCCCACAGTTACTCTGATTGTTCCTTGTGCTGGACAGTGAAAGCAACTCCAAGCACTGCTCTGGAATTGCGTCACCCTCCCCCGACTAATCTGCTCTCAGTTAGCCCCACAAAACCTCCTCAACACAGCCTCTTCAGCCCAGCATCAGCCTCTGCGCTGTCTGCGTCTACCTCTACGGCTTTCTGCGTCAGCTTCTGCGTCTTCATCTGTAGCTTCTGCTTCCTCTGCGCTGGCCTCCTTAGCCTTTGCGTCAGCCCTCCTAGACTTTGCGTTGCCTCTTCCGGCTTTGCATTGCCTCTCTGATATGTATTCTTCAACCTTGGATCGAAATCCCTTGTTGAACCACCCCTCACTGCAACTAATCTCTAACTCGATTTCCTCAACAAACCCAGCCCCAGAAAATCGAATTCTTGATCTCTCTTTGTGTGTCTCCAACTAACCCTCAAGCCTCCTCTTATACTTTTCTTGTTGACGATTCAATAGCCGAGATTAAGTCCCTAATCAAAAATTAAGATTAGATCTAGCTTGATCCTCGTCTTAGAACTTTCTCGCCCATTTTATATTAATACACATAATACACATTAATATTTTAATTTTCCTAAGTTTAGACTTAGGGACTCATTAAAAATATTAATTATTTTAATATCTCTTCATCCAGGTGGAATTTCTCCAAACAATTTCTGGGTCTTGGAGATGTCATGTGCCTTAGCCTCTCCACCAATTTTCATGGCTAGAGCACATCCGATGCTACCAAAAATCAACATCCATTGCATTCCTAAACAAACCCTTTACTACCCTTCACACCTCAGCCTTTTTATTAACAGTTGTGGCTTCTTAGATTTGTCCTTCTGACCCTTCGTTCCAGCCCTTATCCCACACACTCGACCTTCTCCCTGTAGTCTCTTACGTCCTAGGCTTAACCAATAGACCTCTCTTTCCAACCCTCAACACCTGATCTAGGTCTTGGCCTACGTATCTGCGTCCTATAGGTCTGCATCGAGTCAAGTCTCTTGTCATCTGCTGCTAGACCCTTTTTGCCCCTTCCTACTAAAAGACAAACCCTTTGTAGGCTGCAACTAGGATCTTGATCTTTGTTGCAACCTACCTCTGCTTATAGCCACAAATCCACCTTCCCTTACACATAAGATACACGGTCCCTACAACAGAAACCCTCGGCCTCTCTTTCATGGACAGGACTCGGCTTCTTTTTCAGCCGTACTCATCCTCTAAACTTGACTCCTCTAGGGCTACATCCCTCTAGCCTTCGCACACAATCAAGTCCTTCTCATCGATATGTCTCATGAGCCTCTCCTTAGGCTCCTTATATATTTTTCTCTAGGGTCATTTATGAAACCACTAGAACTTAGGGTTTTAACCTCTTAACGCTTATAATAATTGATTATTTCTCTTTTGGTCCTAAACCCACACTTTGGGTCCAAGACTCCACTTTGGGGTAAATCGCCTGACAAACTACTTTTTGATGGGTTGTCCTCTCTCGGAAATACCTTCTGAGCTACCCAAAATCTAACAAAGATAACATTACAAAAAATAAGGTTTAGCCCTGTTATCAAGTGATATAGATAGATGAAGAGGATAGGAAGAAGGAAAACAAGGCAAAACTAGGTTTTCTAGGGAGAAAACATAAGAAGAAAAGCATCAAAACCAAAACCAAAATCGAAAAGTATTTGGAGAGGACATGTTAATGGAAGAAATCACTTCCTAAATGGAAAGTTCCCTAACAGGGCAATTCATGAGGAAATTTTTTTTGGAAGGAACATTTCATGCATGAATAGAGAGAGCTTGGAATGGAATATTATGTTATAATTTAATGTTTCATTTCCTCATTCGAGTTTGGCTTGCATTTGAACTCCATTCTAGGGCATGTGCAAAAAAACACATTACTTCGAAGGAACCAATGTATGTGCACCCTGTATGACTGAAAATGTCATCTTTGCAGGGAAGTTTTATCGAAACCTACATAACTAGAGCATTTCACTTAGCTGCACTAAATCGTCATGAGATAATGCATCTATGGAGAGGCTGCCCTAGATAGAACACAACATGGATTTGGAAAAAATAAGAATGGTTGCTAGCAAATAAGAAAAAATAAGATAAGATCAATGTCTAACAAAGGACCATAAATAGATCAATGGGAATATTAGGTAAAATAATGTCAAAAAACTACATATAAGAAAAACTAGTCTATGTTATAAAATCCTTGAAGTCTACAGACATTTCTAGTATAATGAAAGAAGTTGAAAGCATTTTTGAACCCTCAAAGGCATAACGTTTCACTAAAAAAGTGGATAAAGGTGGCATGAGAGCTACAAAAGAACAAAAAAATGACAAACCAAGAACATGAAATTGGTCTTTGACTCAAGTGCTTAAGAGGAGTGTAATCCTCCCTACCCAAGTTCAATTCCGACAAGTGACATGTTGAGCCCTTAACGAGAATATTGTTGTAATGGATTGAATCCTCGTTTTTGAACTAACCTTGTGCCCTAAAGAATCTAGGGTTTACCCTAGGTATCATCCTCAATATAAGAGGAAATAGCTAGTCTTTCTTTGTATTTTGTAATGAGGACCCTTGTAACCAGGCCTGGAATTTGACGTCCTGTAGGACGTATTCTGCATTCGAAGACGTATTTGACGGTTGTTGTAAGTTTTTTCACGTCATATTTGACTTGTGTTATACCTCTTCATCCCGTCATTTTGACGTTTGATTTCAAATGTAAACCGTAAAAATTTATGATACCTCCATCCTACCTAAAGTTGCAAGCAATGTGAAATTATGAATGATGGGACACTCGACCATAGAGTTCGACTTCGAACTTCAAGCACAGTAATTTTTTGAATTCGTCAAAACATGTAGTTGGTCAGAGAATAGTGCGACGCCATGAAGAAGTGTTAAGGTGGCCCTTGTAATTTAAAATAACGAGCCTGAGCTGTTCAAACCAATTATTCGTACGAGTGATTACCCGGTCGTCAACTTACAACCTTCCTGGGCATTTCAATTAATCGGTTGATAGTCACTGGTCATATGACGGTTGTATTAATTATCCATTGATTATGAGTCATTAACATTTGATATTTTTCTTGACTTTATTGAGAGAGCGGGATACCTACAGGCTAGACCGCTTTTTCCAAACAAATCCACCCATACTATCACATGAGTTGTATTCAAATTCAGCCATACTAACAAAGACTTACTATTCCCACCTGTTGAAACTAGCATAATAGTGATCATGGTGGTAGCTCCATCAGCTGCATTCACTGGGAGGTCTTGTTTCTTATCCCTACTTATTTAGCTCTTTGCTGCGTGAATAGCATTCAGAATTTTGTAAATGTTTTGCAGGCAATCCATTCAAACAGCAGCTCGCTGTGACTAAGTTGCCCCTGGGAAGCATTTACTCCATAATAACATCAAGGTTGAACAGAGGCCTTCCTCAGGGGAACCAAGAATAAGCTTTTTTCATTTCTCTCTAACACCTCATGGATTATTATTCTCTTTTAGTTTTTAAAAAAAATCCAAAAAAATCGTTGAGCTATGTGCCCATGAATTTTGTTTTGTTCTTCTATCATATGCCATTCTTGGAGGCCTCGTCCATTCCTAATAAGATTTGAACCGTCGACAACCTAGTGAAGTATAAAATTTGACCACTACCCATCATAATTTGAATTGTTGTTCCGTGATCTTTTGGTTTGTCTCTCAGAATTTGAAATTTCGCTTTCATTCCCTATTACCTGGTTTTCCAATCTATGTTTATAAACTTATCAACATGCAGATTTTGTTTAAAGGAAATTGGAGAAATAGTAAGATGTAGTAGTTTCTAGTTACTTAGTGATTTTTAAGAAATGGTTTTAATTTTATTTGTGAAATTAGTTTTTATTTTCAATTATTTAATTTTTTTTTTGAATTAAATTATTCTTTATCCCCAAAAAGTTCTAAGCTATGACAACTAACAAATATTCATCCCATCAAAATCATCCAGAATTGCATTCATGTCCTCGTCTATTAGCAAATTCACTGCAAGTGCCCCAACTTCTTGTTGAACCACAACTGAACATACAATCTTTTAAGATAAAACTACATTGAATTAAATAGATTAATGTAGAGAAGCCTAGGTGATAACTGCCCAAGGATTTGACATTTCGTTTTCCATATAAAGTAGCAACTTGAACGTGTTGGGCCTTGATAACCCGACTTCACCAATCTCTTTCATTTGGTTGGCCTTGTTAGATCCCGAGTGTTGAATCATTGTATAAATCACTCATTATGTTGTATGTTGAGATATAATTAGTTTTTTGAGCAGCTTTTCAGGTATTCAAGTTATGGATTGTCATGTTTTATTAAGGGTTTAATTTACCATTAGAATTTTATTTTGCAACTTATGTTTGAGGAAAACAAATTGGAATTAGTTTGTAGTAATTGTCAAGAATGTCAATGGTCTCTCGACACAATTTCTATTGATTCACTTTATCTGTTATTACGGAAATTTATTTTTTAATGGCCCATGAGAACTCATTTTAGTTAGGTTTGCATATATATTGAAGATTCTCTACTTAGTCTTTGTTCTTCTTTATGCTTCCACTGTTCATAATAAACAACATTTTTTTCCAAATAATACAATGAGGAATTTTAAATGTTATGATATATTTACAGATAATGCAGGAATGCATATCCAATGTTGCTACATATCCTAACATATCCTAATGAGTATAAAGAGGGCATGGTGATAGTGATATATTTTCTGGTATCAAGTGGAAGCTATATTCTAAAGTTCTATATAGTTTTTTTTTTAAATCTCCTTGTGGAAAAAATTGCAATTTCTATTTAAAAAAAAGAATAGAAATCACATGCCTAATGTGCTTTAAGCACAAGTACAAAGGTAGAGGAAAGTAAAAAGACTAATATTTTGCCCTGAATACATGTGGATCACAAAAATAAAAAATCCCACCCTAGAGTCCACTCTAGAAGCTTTCCTCCCAAAATAAGCCCCCATAATATAAATCTCATGGCAGTTTTGAGTTATAAGGAATATATATTATAATTAGAAAATAAAAAATTAGTGAAAATGACTCATCAAAACTAGACATAAAATCAAAAGATAGAATACATTGATTGTATCAAAGTTCCAAATATAGAGTCTTCCAAAATAGTTCATCCAGCAGAACCAAGATATTGTTTCATGATTACATGAGCCCTATAGTCCACTCTAGAAACTTTCCTCCCAAAATAACCCCCCATAATATAAATCTCATGGCAGTTTTGAGTTATAAGGAATATATATTATAATTAGACAATAAAAAATTAGTGAAAATGACTCATCAAAACTAGACATCAAATCAAAAGATAGAATACCTTGATTGCATCAAGGTTCAAGATATAGAGTCTTCCAAAACAGTTCATCTAGGGGAACCAAGATATTGTTTCATGATTAAATGAGCGAATGATATTGTCTCAAACATTTGATGCCTCTTTTCACTGATTTACCAAATCTTCCAACGGAACCTAGTGAATTTTTATCTTCCCTTTCATTGATTGAATAACCAAGGAAGCATCCTATATATGTTGAAACTCACTCATTTTCCCATGAATCTCTCCAAAAGAAGATTGAATAACCAATGAAGAATCCGATATATGTCGAAACTCACTCATTTTCCCAGGGCTATCTCTGAAAGAAGACAAAGGCCATCATTTAGTATAATAGTTTTTCTCCCAATATTTATACTTTATATTTTAGTAGTTGAAAGATAATTTTCAAATAAGGGAGTTTAAAACTTACAAATTTGGGTAGAACGTAAAATGAAGGGCATGAAAAATGAAAAACGTCATCAAATTTTTAAATGGCTGGCAGAGAGAATTTGAAATTCCAGGCCTGCTTGTAACAATAAAGATATGCAAGGAAATCCTGAAAATACTAGCATGTGAGCTCAACATCCTTGTGAAGATGCATCCATTTGTCAGTTTTCTTGGGCAGAAAAAAACAAGGAATAAGCTGTTAAGGGAAATAAATGTAAATGAACGTGGATTAATCATGGCCTAAAAATGGACAACACTGTTGTAGTGATATTGCCACACAAAAGTTTGGTGATACTAAGAGTATTAATAATTTTGAGATGTGTGAGGGTGATGTTGATAGTAGTGTTTATCATTGATGGAAGCACCGCAAATTTCGAAAAAGATTTCTTTTATAGGGAGAATTTGTTTATTTCCCTAAGAACAATGCATACAACTCGATGTTGGATAGAACATGTGATAACCTAATAATCTGAAATGTAACTAGCAGCATAACCAGTATGACAGAACTCCTTGGCCAAATTGTGGTAGCCCAGGTCATAATGAAGAGGGTGATCATCCTTTCCAAGTGGTAGCCTAGGTCAATTTGCAAGTGGTTGAATTTGAACACATTAGAAGCCAAAACCTTGAGATTATAGAAAAAGACTGAGAGCAAGCAGCCTATAACATGGGAAAAGAATGTTGATGAAGCAAAACCGGAACAAATTTCTGAGGTTGAAAGCACAAACTCCAACCATAATGATGAGCACAGAACTGATGAGCTCAAAACCACTGAGAAATGTGCTACACATCTGAAGCTCTGCTCCTGTTATGATGGCATTTGGACTGTTGATAGCGTTGGTTATGGTCATATAATATAGCGTAGATGAACGCAAATCAATATAGAGTGTAATTATGATGGTTGCCTTATATCACTGCTCATGGTTTGTAAACTTAATATATATATATATACCAACATGAAAGTCTGCACGATGATCATAGTCTGGTGTAAACTAACCAAATGCATTGCAAGATGCATCCCAAATATGGAATGACTGGTAGCCAGACTTCATGAACACCCTGGGCAGCAAAGGCATAGGAAATTATAAAAGGTTGCTCCTAATGGGCATCCTCCATACGTTCACAGGTTGAATCCTGACCAAGTCCAGTTCAGGCTTTTCCCTTTCACTTTCACTACCCTCTCCATTTTGGTGATGTTTATTTTAATGAAGTTCGGGGGAAACAAAAACCTGCAGGAGGTTAGATTTCCATAGGTGTTTGTGATGCCACTACACTCCACTGACAAGGTGCTTCTGGTTATCCAGAAGTCTTCTGTAAAGGATGCTGACTTATAGTCATGTGTTTATCAAGATATGACTATTGTGACAAATGTTACAGGTAAGTACAGAAAGCAAAGCAATACCCAGCTATTTAGATATGTAAGGTCATCTCTGACTAAAATAAACTTGAGCCCACTTATGGGTTTGTCCATTATCTATCTTTGTACTTCGATTCAATAAGTTTTCTTTGACACGAGAGTTTGCATGCTCTGTTCTTGAAGTGAACTCGCTGCTTCTTCTAACAATTCTGTGTTTCAGCCGAGAGGCTCATTCTACAGCCCATTATGATGTGTAAGGTTGTTCGTCCATCATCAAAGTTGAAATTTTGTTCATATCGGCCAAAATAAAAAGTAAAAAATAAAAAAAATCTAAAAAAAAAATTAAATAACTATACAAAATATTTAAATAATGTCGACTCATAAAAAAAATTGCACATGAAGAAACTGGATCCCTCTCAGCTCATGTTAGATCCTTATTTAAGATGGATCTAAGATGGAAGCTTTAACGAAACCTAGATAACTAGATCATTTCACTTAGCTGCACTAAATTGTCATGAGATAATGCATCTATGGAGAGGTTGCCCTATACAGAACACAACATGGATTTGGAAGAAATAAGAATGGTTGCTAGCAAATAAGAAAAATTAAGATAAGATCAATGTCTAACAAAGGACCATAAATAGATCGATGGGACTACAAGGTACAATAATGTCAACATACTACATATAAGAAAAACTAGTCTATGTTATAAAGGCCTTGAAGTCTACAGACAATTCTAGTATAATGAAAGAAGTTGAAAGCATCTTTGAACCCTCAAAGGCATAACGTTTCACTAAAAAAAGTGGATAAAGGTGGCATGAGAGCTACAAAAGAACAAAAAAATGACAAACCAAGAACATGAAATTGGTCAATAAGGTTTAACTGAGAGGAGCGACATCCTCCCTACCCAAGTTCAATTCCGACAAGTGACATGTTGAGCCCTTAACAAGAATATTGTTGTAATAGATTGAATCCTTGTCTTTGAACCAGCCTTGTGCCCTAAATAATCTAGGGTTTACCCTAGATATCATCCTCAACATGAGAGGAAATAGCTAGCCTTTCTTTGTATTCTGTACTAAAGACCCTTGTAACAATAAAGATATGGAAGGAAATCGTGAAAATACCAGTCTTTGAGCTCAACATCCTTGTGAAGATGCATCCATTTGTCAATTTTCATGGGCGGAAAAAATACAAGGAATAAGCTGTTAAGAGTACTAAATGTGAAGGAGCGTGGATTAATCATGGCCTAAAAATGGACAACACTGCTGTAGTGATATTGCCACACAAAAGTTTGGTGATACTAAGAGTATTAATAATTTTGAGGTGTGTGAGGGTGATGTTGATAGTAGTCTATATCATTGATGGAAGCACCGCAAATTTGGAAAAAGATTTTTTTTATAGGGAGAATTTGTTTATTTCCCTAAGATCAATGGATACAACTCGATGTTGGATAGAACATGTGATAACCTAATAATCTGAAATGTAACTAGCAGCATAAACCAGTATGAAAGAACTCCTTGGCCAAATTATGGTAGCCCAGGTCATAATGAAGAGGGTGATATCCTTCCCAAGTGGTAGCCTAGGTCATTTTGCAAGTTGTTGAACTTGAACACATTAGAAGCCAAAACCTTGAGATTATAACAAAGGCTGAGAGCAAGCAGCCTATAACATGGGAAAAGAATGTTGATAACAATGTTGATGAAGTAAAACCGGAACAAATTTCTGAGGTTGAAAGGACAAATTCCAACCATAATGATGGGCCACGAAGCAAGCAAATCGCTTAGAATTGTGATGAGCACAGAAATGGGGTACAAGATGAGCTCAAAACCACTGAGAAATGTGCTACACATCTGAAGCTTTGCTCCTGTTATGATGCCATTTGGACTGTTGATAACGTTGGTTATGGTCATATAATATAGCGTAGATGAACGCAAATCAATATAGAGTGTGATTATGATGGTTGCCTCATATCACTGCTCATGGTTTGTAAACTTACTACCTATATATATATATAACAACATCAAAGTCTGCGCGACGATCATAGTCTGGTGTAAACTAACCAAATGCATTGCAAGATGCATCCCAAATATGGAATGACTGGTAGCAGACTTCATGAAGTTGAACACCCTCGGCAGCAAATGGATAGGAAATTATAAAAGGCTGCTCCTAATGGGCATCCTCACGTTCACAGGTTGAATCCTGACCAAGTCCGGTTCAGGCCTTTCCCTTTCACTTTCACAACCCTCTCCATTTTAGTTATGTTTAGTTTAATGAAGTTTGGGGGAAACAAAAACCTGCAGGAGGTTAGATTTCCATAGGTGTTTGTGATGCCACTACACTCCATTGATAAGGTGCTTCTGTTATAGAGTTTCTAGAAGTCTTCTGTAAAGGATGCTAACTTATAGTCATGTGTTTATCAAGATACGACTATTGTGACAACCCTCTCCATTTTGGTTATGTTTATTTTAATGAAGTTTGGGGGAAACAAAAACCTGCAGGAGGCTAGATTTCCATAGGTGTTTGTGATGCCACTACACTCCATTGATAAGGTGCTTCTGGTTATAGAGTTTCTAGAAGTCTTCTGTAAAGCATGCTAACTTATAGTCATGTGTTTATCAAGATACGACTATTGTGACAACTGTTACAGGCAAGTACAGAAAGCAAAGCAATACCCAGCTAGTTAGATCTGTAAGGTCGTCTCTGCCTAAAATAAACTTGAGCCCACTTATGGGTTTGTCCATTATCTATCTTTGTACTTCGATTTAATAAGTTTTCTTTGACACGAGAATTTGCATGCTCTGTTTTTGAAGTGAACTTGCTGCTTTTCCTAACAATTCTGTGTTTCAGCAGAGAGGCTCATTCTACAGCCCCGTATGATGTGTAAGGATGTCCGTCTGTCTGTCATCAAAGTTGAAATTTTGCTCATGTTGGCGAAAAAAAAAATTAAATAGCTACAAAAAACATTTAAATAATGCTGGCTCACCAAAAAAATTGCACATTAAGAAATTGGATCCCTCTAGGCTCATGTTAGATCCATATTTAAGATAGATCTAAGATGGAAGTTTTATCAAAACCTAGATAACTAGAGCATGTCACTTAGCTGCACTAAATTGTAATGAGATAATGCAGCTATGGAGAGGCTACCCTAGACAGAACACAACATGGATTTGGAAGAAATAAGAATGGTTGCTAACAAATAAGAAAAAATAATATAAGGTCAATGTCTAACAAAGGACCATAAATAGATCAATGGGACTACTAGGTACAATAATGTCAAAAAACTACATATAAGAAAAACTAGTGTATCTTATAAAAGCCTTGAAGTCTACAGACAATTCTAGTATAATGAAAGAAGTTGAAAGCATCTTTGAACCCTCTAAGGCATAACGTTTCACTAAAAAAGTGGATAAAGGAGGCCTGAGAGCTACTAAAGAACAAAAGTATGACAAACCAAGAACATCAAATTGGTCAATAAGGTTTAAATTAAGTGGTTGAGAGGAGTGTCATCCTCCCTACCCAAGTTCAATTCCGACAAGTGACATGTTGAGCCCTTAATGAGAATATTGTTGTAATGAATCGAATCCTTGTCTTTGAACTAGCCTTGTGCCCCAAAGAATCTAGGGTATACCCTAGGTATCATCCTCAAAATGAGAGGAAATAGCTAGCATTTCTTTGTATTCTGTAATGACATGGAAAGAAATCCTGAAGATGCATCCATTTGTCAATTTTCTTGGGCAGAAAAAAACAAGGAATAAGCTGTTACGAGTACTTTATGTAAAGGATCGTGGATTAATCATGGCCTAAAAATGGACAACCCTGCTGTAGTGATATTGTCACACAAAAGTTTGGTAATACTAAGAGTATTAATAATTTTGAGGTGTGTGAGGGTGATGTTGATGGTAGTTTATATCATTGATGGAAGCACTGCAAATTTGGAAAAAGATTTCTTTTATAGGGAGAATTTGTTTATTTCCCTGAGAACAATGCATACAACTTGATGTTGGATAGAACATGTGATAACCTAATAACCTGAAATGTAACTAGCAGCATAACCAGTATGACAGAACTCTTTGGCCAAATTATGGTAGCCCAGGTCATAATGAAGAGGGTGATCATCCTTTCCAAGTGGTAGCCTAGGTCATTTTGCAAGTTGTTGAATTTGAACACATTAGAAAGCAAAACCTTGATATTATAGAAAAGGCTGAGAGCAAGCCACCTATAACATGGGAAAAGAATGTTGATAACAATGTTGATGAAGTAAAACCGGAGCAAATTTCTGAGGTTAAAAGGGCAAATTCCAACCATAATGATGGGCCACGAAGTAAGCAAATCGCTTAGAGTTGTGATGAGCACAGAACTGGGGTACAAAATGAGTTCAAAACCACTTAGAAATGTGCTACACATCTGAAGCTTTCCTCCTGTTATGATGGCATTTGGGCAAATCGCTTAGAGTTGTGATGAGCATAGAACTGGGGTACAAAATGAGCTCAAAACCATTGAGAAATGTGCTACACATCTGAAGCTTTCCTCCTGTTATGATGGCATTTGAACTGTTGGATAACGTTGGTTATGGTCATATAATATAGCGTAGATGAACGCAAATCAATATAGAGTGTGATTATGATGGTCGCCTCATATCACTGCTCATGGTTTGTAAACTTACTACCTATATATATATATAACAACATGAACGTCTGCGCGATGATCATAGTCTGGTGTAAACTAACCAAATGCATTGCAAGATGCATCCCAAATATGGAATGACTGGTAGCAGACTTCATGAACACCCTGGGCAGCAAAAGCATAGGAAATTATAAAAGGTTGCTCCTAATGGGCATCCTCCTTACGTTCACAGGTTGAATCCTGACCAAGTCCGGTTCAGGTTTTTCCCTTTCACTTTCACTACCCTCGCCATTTTGGTTATGTTTATTTTAATGAAGTTTTGGGGAAACAAAAACCTGCAGGATGTTAGATTTCCATAGGTGTTTGTGATGCCACTACACTCCATTGATAAGGTGTTTTTGGTTATAGAGTTTCTAGAAGTCTTCTGTAAAGGATGCTAACTTATAGTCATGTGTTTCATAAAATACAACTATTGTGACAAATGTTACAGGTAAGTACAGAAAGCGAAGCAATACCCAGCTAGTTAGATCTGTAAGCTCATCTCTGCCTAAAATAAACTTGAGCCCACTTATGGGTTTGTCCATTATCTATCTTTGTACTTTGATTCAATAAGTTTTCTTTAACACGAGAGTTTTCATGCTCTGTTCTTGAAGTGAACTCGCTGCATTTCCTAACAATTTTGTGTTTCAGCCCAGAGGCTCATTCTAGAATCTACAGTCCAGTATGATGTGTAAGGATGTCAGTCCGTCATCAAAATTGAAATTTTGCTCATGTCGACCAAAATAAAAAAACATTTTAAAATCTAAAAAATAACCATACAAAACATTAAATAATATCGGCTCATCAAAAAAATTACACATAAAAAAAATGGATCCCTCTCGACTCATGTTAAATCCGTATTTAAGATGAATCTATGCTGGTTTTACTTTTGGTTTCTTTTTCAAACTGTCATGTATGCTGTACTGTATATATAAATGTGCCGATATGCCGATAGGGTAAATGATATGTTGCCCAAATCATATCCATTGAGTAAACGACCGAATATGCACCTTTAACAATTTGACCTACTCAAAGAGCTGATTCATTATGATTAGAGCATAGCAATGCGATCAATTCGTAAATGTTAAATAAGGAACCTTGAACGATTAGTTTTTGGAGCTGATGTCTGTCATGTGTGCTACTAATATCGCATAGTCAAAGCGAATTATTGCTTTTGTATTTTAGAAAATGGTAATCTCCGTGGTCAGTCAGGACACTGTGTTGATTGCAAGAAGGAATATGTTGGTTATGATGTCTGTGAACCAGATGCTAGATGAAGACAAATAGTGATATGCTGTTTATTGCAGCGAATAATTCACAGGTGGTGATATCACTATTTGTGTGAAAGGCTTTTTGATTGGTAGACTTGACTTTGTGCTCACTTAGCTAGGAGATTACTTAACTTGTGGCTCTGATACAAGTATTAAAGAACTACATTTAATTTTAATTATTAGTCTAAATCGATAGTTACAATTTGACATAGCGGCTACTTGGTCAGCAAACTGTACACTATGCTGTATATCGACTGTGATGGATTGGTACGTCCGCATCCACATCTTAAATGTAATTCTATAGTTACTCGCGATGGCGTTGGAAGGTACAGTTCAACTGCTTATATTTAACTCTACAGTCCATACTTATTAAATACTCGTTTTCACAATGGCTTGGGGTGACCATAGTGCCCATTTGTGAATTTTCAGCAGACATGGTCTAGTTATTTACAAATTTAGCAGGACTCTACATGTAATTGCAATTACAGTGCCATTTTATCCAAAATTATTTCTGTGCCATTTATGTGCACTGCAACGTTCAACTATTAATAATTATGCATGAAGACCAGCCAAGTAGTTGGCAGATGTTTTGGCAGAATTGACAGTGCAGTAAAGTCCTACACAAGAGAAAGATCAATGTTTCTTGTACTTTCCTCCACTGCAAGTAGCAATATACCAATCAATAAAACAGGAAATCTCTGTAAGGCAGGGAAGATGGAGCTGAAGGACCCGTAATTGAAACCATCCCTTAGGTGTAAAGTCTTCATTAAGTGAAATCCAAGTGATATATGGAAGAGTCATCACTGTTACGTGAGCAACATCTTCCCTCACTTTAGGATGGTGTAGTGCCAACACAAGGATGACCTCCCTAACTTCGCTAAGTCCTAAAATATATAATGAATATTGGAGGTTTTAAGGACTTATTATAAATCTGACTCAAGGGTTATTAGATTGTTAAGGATTGCAGATTTATGAGACAGAATCACCTGTCAGATGTTACAGGTTTTATTCAATGACTTTTACAGGCTTAGGAGCAGATTTAAGTGTAGAATAAAAGATGTAATTTCTAAGATCTACTGTGCTGATATAAAAGAGAAATTCTGGGTTTATAATATATAAATCTCAGTTTTAAAAGTTTTCTTATGACTGAAAAATGAAGATTTTGTTCTCAGAAATTTCAGTTTAGATTAAGATGGACAAATGTAGTTTTTCTAGAATGTTTGGCATAGAGCTGGAGTGTGATGGATAACAGTGTCAGCAATATCATTTAGAAGATCCCTATTGCAAACTATAACTCCACAAACTCTTCATCCTATGGATATAAGTAAGCCAAACTTAAAGGCACCACTCTCTGTATGGTAATCATTGCATATAGAGTTCTTTTGTATCAGATTTTCCCAAATATAAGTTGCCCTGTTGATTAGGGCAGAGTGTCATTCTAAGGTCATTAGGGTCAGCAAAGAAAAAGGCTTTGTAAGTCTTTAAGGAACCCGTTGTGCAAACCAAAAAAGGAAATAATACCATTCTTCCAAGAAATTTGTAACGTATTGTTTCTTTATTTAGGACCACAGAGAAATAAGTATTGCAAAAAAAACGAACAAGATGATTGCGTTGGATTTTGAAGAGAGGGAAAACAAAAACCTGAGAAGGAATGTTGTTCTGGTAAAAAGGGTAAAATAAAACCTTAGAGCTGAAGGAACCCTAAAAAGGAAAGTGGAAACCTTGTATAAAGGTAAAACCCTAAAAGAAGGGTTTAAAACTCAGCCTCATTGGTGATGATGAGTAAAATAAAACCTTAGAGCTGAAGGAACCCTAAAAAGGAAAGTGGAAACCTTGTATAAAGGTAAAACCCTAAAAGAAGAGTTTAAAACTCAGCCTCATCGGTGATGATGAGAAAACTTTGAACGAAATGTTGAAGTAAACTCTTGAAGAAATGATCCAAACAAATGTTTGAATTAGCTACTACAATGAGTACTTGAAAGCGGTTCAACGTCCAAGATACCCTAAACGAGAGGAAATTTTACCCCATTCTCATGACAGCACCCTGAGTTTTGGGTTAGTATAGTGAAGGGGTTGTGTTACATCAGACATGGAAAAAAACACATCGAGAGGGGTGTGTTACATCAGACATGGAAAAAAAACATATCAAATTCTAATATAGTTTGACAAATAGTTTAACTAGGAAAATACAAGGGGCAAACAACTTCAACAAACAAGCTGCTCATACATACACAGTCAGTTTTCAGCTGCGGACCATAATGAAGAAAGCAATTTACTCAGTGAAGGGGAGAAAAGCAACCGAATACACAGCTCATACATCACCTAAATTTACATTATCATTTCATTTTTACAATTACAGGATCAAAACTAGACCAAAGAGAAATAAAACAATCAATTGATAGAACAATGCAGCACTTCACTTTACTCTTCACTAACCAGATTCTCTTTGAACGGAGAACACATCAAGACATCAACAACTATCTCTATTCAATTACAGAAACTCTGTCAGATTCTCTTTGATCGGAAAACACCAAGACATCAACAACTATATATATTCAATTACAGAAACTGTCTCGTATATATAGAACAACTCACCCATCAATCACCATCGTTTCATTCATCATCTACTACAACATTCTTCGTATTTACCATCATGTATCATACCTACTTACCCTTCTATACTCAATCATAATGCATCAAAAATTACCGTCATGCAGAGGAACATAAGAGTTCATGTATCTCTAAGGGGCGAAGCCACTTACCTGAACGCGAAGAGGTTCATCAGTGGTTTCCCAGTGGCATAAAGGGTGCCTCCAGAGATAATTTATACTTCCTAGTCATGGCAGTTGCCATTCTGCTGCTTCACCATGGGAACCGAAAGAATCAAATACCTTAAAGTAATTTTCCACCTCCCTTCTCCACTCTTGCAGAATTTCATCAGGTCGGTTAGATCCTACAATTATAACCAATTCGTCAACATTTGAGGTCAGTTATTCACCCTAAATCACATAAATAAATCCACAATTATAACAAATTCACCCTGCATACACATATCATAAATTCACCCAAAATCAAATATACCTTAGCATTCACCTGTAGCCATTGTATCAGTAGGCTATTTGGGCAACCTTCATTTCTGTCATTAAACCCAACCCAACCCAGAGAGAAAAAACTAAGGGAAAAAAAGGTAATAAGAAAGAAGATGAAAAACAAAATCAAAAGAATCAAATTGAAAATCAGCAAATTAGCATGGCCATGCTGAAAAGAAAAAAAACAACCCAGAAACAAAATCACCCGTGAATAACCAAAACAAAACAAAATAACCAAAGAAGATCCATCACATCTCATCAATGCCAAAGTCGAACCAGTAGCGCACCTCTCCCCGCGAATCCCTCCTTTCAAACTCACTTCAACGTCTGGTCATATGTTTTCCTCATTCTCTCCCAGCGAATCCCCCTCCTTTCAAACTCACTTCAACACCTGGTCATATGTTTTCCTCTTTTTCTTGGCTTTTATGGCTTTTTTTTCTATTATGGCTTTTATTGCTTTTTCTTAGCTTTATTTTTCTAGTTTTATGGCATTTTTCCTGGTTTCACGGCTTTTTTCTAAATATGGCTGTTAGCTTTTTTTAACGACATAAACTCAAACCACGTGGCTTACAAAACTGTACGACATATCATCAATTTTCTAAAATGACACAACCATCATTGATAGAGATAAATAATGGGATTAAGAAATATTTTTAAACATATCGAATAATGTTTTTAACCGCATTAAAATTATGAAATTAAATAATGCTTCTTAATAATATTTTTAAACATACTAAATGCTTCTTATAATAACACATAATTATTATCTATGTTTTATTAATTTAACCATACTAAATGCCTTTTTATAATAATAAATAATCATTATCTACGTAATTATTTTTATAATTTTCATATTATTAAAATAGTATAAAATATATATATATATATATATATATATAAGTGAGTGTATTTAATTTATAAAAAAGGTCATAAATAATAATAATAAATTAAGTTTACATTTATTTAAAATTTAAATAATTTTAGTCAAATTAAATTTAGACAAAAATTTTAAAGGCATTATTCCATCATGTGAAGGTCTTGGATTATTAGTGAAACTTTACTTAAAATTTCTACATTATTCCTATCAAATCTATGGTCATAAACAAAGTCCCTTTACTATAAGATTAGTTTACTCGTGCAAAAGTTTTGAGAAGCCTTAAAAACCAAACAAATATGCCATAAAATATGTTGTGTAACAATTTTAAGAATATGTTCCATGAATGTCATCTCAGAAAACCAAATAGACACAATAAAATGGTTGTTTGACCTCTATGGGCATCTACAAAGGGATTTTTAGACTCTGGATAGATCCCAAGATCATGACTATGGTGGAGTGAGGAAAAAAAGGGCGGTGTGACCTAAATGAGGTTGCTAGTGGTTATGGAGGTATTAAACCACTACTCTCACCATTTAGAGGGTATATTTAGCCAACAAGTAGGATATATATAGAGATTTTTCTCATCAAAGATGGTTCTCAAGGTCTTGAATATGGTCATAAGGGAACCATTACAAGGTCTTCCATGGTATATGAATTTCAAGCCACAACCCATGCTCCAAAAATTGAAAGCAATGTAATGAGTATTAAAGGATTCTTTTATGGTTCATGGAATATGCAGGGTTTGAAGCCACCACAAAGGCTTTATAAGTCGAATCATTACCCCAAATTATTTAATATTGACACTCATAAATAGTTTGGCACATTATGGATAGGTGGCAAGGCCTTGATCATGGTCCAAGGACAAGCATAAGGGCCTATATTGTATTTTTGGGGCTCATGGACATACGTCCTACCTTGTAATTTCATGTTATCTTTCCAAGTGATTACAATGTGGTTAGCATCCAAGCCACTCAGAATTGTCATTGACTTATCTACAGGAATCTCTTCGTACAAAAAATAGATAGATTAAGATATTAAGACATCAGCTTTTTATTGTAAAACCCTCCTATCTTGGCATGATTTAATCCTTTCATCAATATAGTTATTCAATTTGTTGGGAACGGGTCCCCTGGGGTCAATTTTGGGGTTAAAAGCCCAAGTTTTGGGGCTAAAGGCCCAAGTTTTATATAAAGAATGTAAAGTCTCCGCATTTTGTGGTCGCGGAGCGCGAAGATGTAAAAAGTTAAAAAGGGTTTCCGCCCTTAGTTTAGATAGTTTGTGTCGGCTTGATGAGATCCGCCCTTGGTCCGCAGGCCATGGGAATGTATAAAAAAGGGAGTCTTAGAAGAGTTTAAGCAAGTCTTTGGTAGAGTTCTAAGCAATTTTTTGGGTCTGTGAGAGCTAAGAGCAAAGAGTCTTAACGTAAGAAGAGGCTCTAGAGCTGAGTGCGCAAAGGCCTAGGGTAGAAGTCCACCGCTGAGTGCGCGGACCCCTGCAGCTGTGTGCGCAGGGTAGTCAAAGTTTGTACTGGAAATTTGGATTACCAATAAAGAGAATTATTCTAGAGATATTTGTGTATGAGTTATTTTACTTTTGTTATGATTGTTGCGATTATGTGATGTTGAATACTGGGTTTATGAATTAATGCTATATTGATGCGCGAATCTATGTATTTTACTTTGTCATATGAATGAAAGTAAGAATATATGTTTACACACGATAATCATAATGCATGTTGAAGTTAACAAATACTTAAGCTAATCGGGGTAGACACCGAAGTAAGGATAATTACAGAGGCATGTAAGCGCCTGAATTGGCTATTTAGGGTCCGTGAAGGACGATCAGAGACTTTCACGGAGGCTTCAAGGACGAATAAGAGAAGTACATTGATAAGCCCTAAAGGGTTTATCGATCTGCACAAAGGCAGAGTGAAGGTCTAAAAGCGACATCGCTACCATCTCCGGGTGCAAAAACTTGGTTCCTGCATCCCCCCATACTGCTTCGAGTGAGACTTCAGTCCGCACTCCGCCGATTGATGCCGAAAGGGCCAGTAGTGTAGGGATTTGTTTGGCTACTTAATGTTGAACCTGGGTCAGGGCCCATCAAGCCAACAAATGGTTTCGTTGTCGAGACCGGGATCTACATAACAAGATGTGTGATGTTGCATCATTGGAATCCAACTAAGAAAGAGATCGAAGACTGGTTGGATAGAAAGATCCACGAATTTGCGACACAAGAAAATAGGAATCCGCGATTAACGAAAGAACAATGGTTGGACAGATACCTGTACACAAAAATACACGAGATCTTCTTTTGTTCCTTCCCGGTCGAGCTGTACGAGTGGATCGTGAAATTGGCAGATGGCCAAGGAAGGTGGAAGCTTGACGGTCCAATAGTCTGGACCCCGGAGCTAGTGCAGAGATTAGAAGCCTCTGAAGATAAGATCATGTGCGCTGTCGATCATTAGCTCGATCATATCATTATAGGGTTCGTGGCAGAGTTCATAGTCGATACCTCGGTCAGTTACAATGAAGCAGAGCACCGCTTCTTCAAGGGGCCACGAGGTAAGTATTTAAAATCGTTAAATACTTGGATTAATATGCTCTTGTGTGAAAAGTGGGTTATGCAGCTACCTTGATGTTTGGGGCTACGCGAAGTGGAAGGACATTCAAGAACAAGGGAAGAACAGGCCCTGAATATAGCCCACTAATTGAACCCCCTCTGAGTGACAACGAGGAAGCAACACAAGCATCTTCGCAGAGCGTTGTTCAGTTGATAAAGCAAGGGTTCCCGTGAATACCTCACCCACCCACACCGCCTCCATCTTCACCTCCGCCGCATACGCCTTTGCCTACACCACCGCCACCGTTCAATATGGTGAACTCCGTAAAGCTACATGTGTTCAAGGGCGTGGGAAATGAAGATCCAGACCAGTTTTGGTTTGTCGCAAAGGCTATATGGGAAGCTCATATGATCAAATGAAGAAAGCAACATTGGTTAGTGCTTTGCAGGACCATGCACTAACGTGGTACATAAAGTACTGCACTGATAATCCGATGTCCATGTTGGTAGATATCCAAACTGCATTGAATAAGGAATTCAGTAGACCTAAGTCTGAAGCGCAATAAATTATGGGATTCAAAGAGATCATGATGAAGCCTGGTGAGACACCCTGGGATTTGGATCAAAGATTGAAGTGTACGATCCGCGAGGCTAACATGAATCTGACTAATGGGCAACACCGCGAATGGTTTGTGGCCTCACTCCTGCCTCATCTAAGGGTTGTGTTATCACAACAGAAGATTGGGACCCAGGCAGAAGCTCTGGAAATCGCGATGAGATTGCATGAGACGCCAATGCAAGATGCTAATCTGGGAGTTCAACAGATTCATGCACAGTGGCAGAACCTTTTCCTAGAAATTCAGAGTCTGAATAAAGATAGAAAAGCTTGGCCCAAGGCACGCAAAGAAGTTTGGTGCCTGAAGTGCAAAATCCAGGGGCATGACAAAGATCATTGTCTAGTTTTCGCAAATTATGTTGCAGCAGGGGGACCAATGCCTCTGAGGTCGGAAGCTGCAACAGGGCCAAGTATAGGGCCCGCACTATGGTGTGCTATATGTCAGGTAGCTGGGAAATATGTGACAGACAATTACCATTTACTACAGAAATTTGTACAGACACTGTAATAGCTCTTCTGCAACTTCTATCAATCAGTGGGTCATGATGAGTGAAATTATCGGAGTTACGAATTAATGATGGACAGAGCACCTGCATACAAGGTGCAGGCAGAAATGTGGCCTTTAGGCCAAGGCGTTGAAGGAGCGTGAGGCGAGTATCAGGGGCGCAAACGAGGCTGAGGTGGAGGAGGACCTAGTAGAGGTCGAGGGCATGTTATTTGTTACAATTGTGGAGAACCAAGACACTACGTGCGAGACTGCCCGAATCCGACATGTCTGTCATGTCACTAATGTACTCAGTTTGACCATGCAATGGAGGATTGCCCTATATTGTTGGCTAAAATATGCGAGAAGGGGGCGCAACCTCAGCTTCCAACTCAGAACCTGTAGATGATGAGGGCTAAGCTTCGTTAGGAAGACCCTAAGGTAAATATTGTGTTGTGGAGTGGAGCAACGACTAGTGAAGGCAAGGGGAAGCAGCTTGAAGAAGGTGAGTGGTTCGACAAAGCGTAAGAAAATGAGACCGGGTTTGATCTAGAATGCACAAAGAAACGTTTATGGAGGAAAACAAAAGTTTTGCTGAGGCCTCTACCTCAGGGAGTCAGGAGAAACTGATTGAAGAAATGGACCCATCCATGATCACCACGTTCTTGGAGACCTGCATGAAACTGCTACGTGATAGCAAGGTTGTGAAGGGACTGTAAGAAATGATCAATAGGTGCGTTGGGAAGGAAAACGCTACTGAGAGACCGCGTGTAGTCAGAAATATTGGCAAGTATAAGGCAATAACTAGACGTGAGATGAGACTCATCGCGCAAATAGGAGAATATGAGATGGATCAAGTTATTTTAGATTTGGGGTCGGACGCGAACGTTTTGCTAAAACAAACATGGGAGAGAATGGGGAGACCTACGCTACAGTGGTCTCTGATTTAGTTAAGGATGGCGAATCAGCAGAAAATCATCCCAATGGGGAGGTTGCAGGGGGTAACAATTGATATTGAAGGCGCAAGCGCACTAGTTGATTTTGAAGTGATAGAGATTGTGGATGACAACAATCCCTACCCCGCACTCCTTAGGATCGATTGGGCCACTGACATGAATGGGGTAATCAATCTGAAGAAGCAGAAGATGATATTTGAGAAGAAATCGCTCTGCGTAGTGGTACCCCTAGACCCTGTAGAAGGACCACACTATACTGAACCGGTCCGCGATTATGAAAGTGATGACGATTTGGACTAGATTTATAAGATAACGGCACAAGATTGGGACTGGGTGAATCCGATAATAGATGGATGTATTGCATGGGACCGTGAAAGTTCCTACACGTCAGATTCAGACGAAGAACTGGAGCACTAGAAGAATCGACTGCATGAAGTATCTACACTACGTTGTAATATGATGACCAAGTCATTGCGTTGTGTATCATCAGAGGTAAGAAATCTGCCTTACTATGATGGTTTAATTGATTTTGATCACTTTTTGGATGCATTTGAGAGAGAAGTGCTAGAGAAGCATCGCTTCCAAGCCTTGGACTAGGCGCTACATGCTACACCTGCGAGATGGTGGGGCACACACAAGGAAAATTTTGATGATTAGCGCGTATACAGAAAAATGATGAGAGTGTGGTTTCGTCACCCACAAGTGCAGCTAACAGAAAAGTATGATGGGAGAAATGATCTGCGCGACCATTTGGCCAAATGGACTGAAGCGTATGGAGCGAAGCCTCAGCCGAAGTGGGTACATCTATTTTGTCACACTTTGGATGTTATACCGATGAATTTGTACTTGGAGACGGAACTCCGCCATGGCACTGAAGAATGGGATGTTTTGTGCCAAGGATTTTTTATGACGTTCAACTTTGAGGATGGGTTTGAATGTATCTACAGAGCATTTTAGGAGCTTCAAGTAGCGATCTTCAAGATAATGCAAGATCCTCTAGATTTGATTCAACTTGATTGGACTACCCAGTTGAGCCACGCGCTAGAGTGCTACAATGTAACAACGGAAGAAGAAGACAAAGACCTGAGGAAGATTAATATTCTAGAGACTGAAGGTCACCACGAAGTTGAGGGACCGCAATTAGAGAACCCAGACATAACCGAGCCACTCAAAACTAGACAGGTGAACATTGGCATAGAGGCAGAGCCAAAGTTTGCAAATATTGGAGACTACTGGGACGACGCAACAGTAAATAAGGTCGCCGTACTACTCCGCGAATATCAGGATTTGTTCCCCATGAAGTTTTCAGATCTAAAAGGGATAATAGGGGACTTGGGTGTCATGAAGATCACTCTAAAACTGGATGCAAAGCCAGTTAAGCAAATACCTTACCGCCTCAATTCGAAGTATAAAGAAAGGGTTCGTTTGGAGTTGGATAAAATGCTTGCAGCAAGTATTATTGAATTTAAGAGATCGATGATACCAATATAAAATGGACTCATGGTAAAGCAGAGCTTGACAAGTTTTTCATTCACTTAAATTTTATCTCTCCAGAAATAAAATTTACTATGGAACTTGAAGAAAACATGAGCATCCCATTTTTAGACGTTCTAATCATCAGAAAAGAGGATGGCTCTTTAGGGCATAAGGTTTTCAGGAAGTCAACCCACACAGAAAGTTACCTCCATGCTGATTCCCACCATCACCCAGCCCAGAAGTTTGGTGTTCTAAACACTCTTGCCATCAGAGCCCTTCGAATTTCTGACTCGGAGCATCTGAACAAAGAAAAGAAGCATTTAGTTTCAACCTTTAAGAGTATAGGCTACAAAGAACAAGAGATTAAAAGAGCCATAGAGAAAGGTGAAAGAAAGTTGTTATCTCATGAACCTAAGGCTCAAGACCAGCCTCAGTGTGGTAAAGTTTTTCTACCTTATATCCATGGAGTTACAGACAAAATCGCTAAAATCCTAAGGAAGAAAAACATTATCACACATTTCTCAGCACCTGGAACTATTAGGCAAGGTTTGAGGTCTGTAAAAGATGATATTGACAAACATCAGCTTAAAGGAGTCTATAAAATAGATTGTTCATGTGGAAAAAGCTACATTGGTGAAACAGGTCGCTCCCTCCAGACAAGGCTCAAGGAACATGGCGCTGATATTAGGAATGAAAGATCTCGTACTTCAGCCTTGGCAGAACACTCCTCAAAGACTAAGCACCATATCTGCTTGGAAAGCGCATCAATTATCGCAAGGGAAGAACAGCATCAGAGACGAAAGATCAGAGAAGCACTTGAAATTATCAAGCATCCTCATAATCTGAACAGAGACAATGGTATGGAGATTAGCGGGAGCTGGCTTCCCTTGATCAGGGAAATCAAGATCGCCAACACATCCCAGGTATAGCATTTAATAGGTAAGATTTCCCTCTCCTATTCTAATATTAAAAGTCAGTAACCCTATTTTAATAATAACAAATATAATAATTAACATTAAAATACAATAATATAATAATTTCTATATAGCTATTAATTAATATATTAATTATTATACTAATCAATTATAATCAATTATAATTGTTAATTATTATAATAATCATTCATTATTATAATTAATTATTCATTATTATTATAATTATTCATTATTAATAATTATTATATTAATTATTCATTATTATAATAATTATTCATTATTATATTAATTATTATATTAATTATTATAATAATTAATATATTAATTATTAAGCTTGGACAAATTCTATATAGCAATTAATTAATATATTAATTATTATTAATTAATTATTAGGTGATTATTAATTTAATATCATTTATATTTATTAACATTATTAATTGAGTATTATTAATAGTTTTACTCTATTAATTTCTATTAACATTATTAATATTGATTTTCTAACATTATTAACATTTATTTATTTTAATTAGCTTAATTTATTAATTAATTCTTATAGCAATTAATTGATATATTAATTATTATTAATATTAATTACGGTTAATTAATTATTAAATGATCATTAATTAATTAAATATTATTAATATTTATTAACATTATTAATTAATTATTATTAATATTTTAACCCTATTATTATCTATTAACATTATTAAATATTTGATTTATTAACATTTATTAATATGAATTAGTTTAATATATTAATTAATTTATATAGAAATTAATTAATAAAAAAAATTTATTATTTATTTCTAAATAAAATTTAAATAATTTTTAAATATTAATACAATTCACTAATTTAATCATTAGGTTATGAATTAATGTATTAACTCTTCAATAAATATTAATATATAAAACTCAACAGTAAAAATAAAAATAAAAGTAATTTATTAAAATTAAATTAAATTAATTAATAAATAAATATCCCAGCCGACATTGTGCTGATCCTTAAATTTATCCTCATTATTATTTATTTCTTTCTAAGCATCTCTTCTTTTATCATCATTCATAAGTTTTGATGATGGATCCCATTTGGGATTTGAAACGTTGGCATAAAAATGTTCATACTGTGGATTCTCCAGTCACTGATTCAAAAGTATTATTGAACTGGTGGAAGAATCTGATTGGGTGAGCCCAATAGTAGTTCAGGAAAAGAAGCAGAAGGATGAAATAAGGATATGCATAGATCTTAGGAAGTTGAATGATGCCTGCGTGCATGATCCCTTCCCAACTCAATTTACTAATGAGATGTTGGATAATGTTGGCGGCCAAGAAGCATATTCGTTTATTGATGGGTTCTCAGGGTACCATCAGATCAAAATTGCACCCAATGATAGAAGTAAGATGACCTTCACGACCGAGTGGGGATGCTTTCAGTACACTGTAATGCCTTTTGGGCTGAAGAATGCGTCGGCGATCTTTTCGCGCGTAGTCATCGCGACGTTCAAGGACTTCATTCATAAATTTCTGGAGGTATACTTTGATGATTGGACAGTGTTTGGATTGGTAAAGCGCCATGTGGAAAGTCTGCGCTTGATGCTAGATACATGCTAGAGGTACCAGATCGCGCTCAATCTGAAGAAATGTTTGTTTTGTGTCCCTTTTGGGATCTTGCTGGGTCATGTGGTATGCAGACAAGGCTTGATGGTAGACCCTGTGAAGATCGCGATCATAATCAATTTGGAGGCGCCAAGGAGTGTGAAACAGTTGCACGCAATGCTGGGGCATACGAGATACTATAGGAAATTCATCAAGAGCTATGCCCAGATCACCACGCTAATGGAAAAACTGTTAAAGAAGGATGTTACGTTCTGTTGGAATGAAGAATGTCAGAAGAGCTTGGATGTGCTAAAGGAGAAAATGGTCACTGTGTCGATCCTAGTCTTCCCGGATTGGAAGAAGGAATTTCATGTGCATGTGGACGCGTCATGTATTGCGCTGGGAGCAGTACTGACACAGGTCGGTGAAGGGGACTTGGATCATCCTATAGCGTTCGCAAGTAGGAAGTTGTCCAAAGCTGAGAAAATTATTCCATGACAGAGCACGAAGGATTAGCTATGGTGTACGCGCTCTAGAAGTTTAGGCATTATCTATTGGGCGGACATTTTAAGATGTATACAGACCATTCTACATTGAAATACATGGTCAACAAGCCTGTGTTGGGGGGTAGATATGCAGGTGGTTGTTGTTGTTCCAAGAATATGATTTTGAAGTCATTGTGAAACCAAGACGATTGAATACAAGACTGGATCATCTGTCGTGCATTGAAACTGGAGAACAACCTACTAATTTGGAGGAAGGATTGCCTGATGCACAACTCTTTGCAGTGCACGTCGTGGACAGTCACATTGAAGATATTATACATGTCCTGACGACAGGAATAGCTCCAAAAGGATATACAAGTCAATAGAAGAAGGAACTGGTGGCGCGCGCGACAGACTTTTCTATCATTGCAGGACACTTGTATAGAATGGGATCAGATAAATTACTGTGACGCTATGTGCCAGAATTTGAACGAAACAACATCCTCGCTGAGGCTCATGGAGGAGCTTCGGGAGGACATTATGCGGGAAAATCAACAGTGCGAAGATTCTACACGCTGGGTTGTGGTGGCTGACACTGCATAAGGATTCAAAGGCATATTGTAGGACATACGATGCATGCCAAAGAATTGACAGACCCTCGTGGAGGGATGAGCTACCGCTAAATCTGCAGATATCGTTACAACCCTTTGAGAAATGGGTGATTGACTTTCTAGGACCAATTAAGCCTTCAGGAAAGAAGACAGGTGCATGGTACATCATCATCGCGATTAAGTATTTAACCAGATGGACGGAGGTGCAGCCTGTGAAGGACTGTACAAGCGCGAAAACAAAAAAATTCATATTTGAGTACGTGCTAACAAGGTTTGGTTGTCCAAAAATTTTAATGAGTGATCGCGGTACGTATTTTCTTAATGAGACGATCAGCGCGATGACGGAGGAATTTCAAGTTTGCCATCAAAAGAGCACGCCATATCACCCGCGGGCTAATGGAATGGTAGAAGCGTTTAATAAGATACTAGAAAACGCGTTGACGAAGGTTTGCAATACACAAAGAAATGACTGGGATGTGCGCGTACCTGTGGTGTTATGGGCTTATAGAACAACTTGTAAGAAGTTGATTGGACAAACGCCTTTCAGGCTGGTTTATGGCGTTGAAGTTGTGATGCCGATGGAATACATTGTACCTAGTCTACGCATAGCGGCATTCACAGGAATGGCAGACCGCAGAGCCCTGGAGGAGAGGCTCGCGCATCTAACAAAGCTTGAAGAGGATAGATTTCTAGTTGGATTCCATCAACAAGTTCAAAATGAGCGCGAAAAGGCATGGCGCGATCGGCACATCAAACTGCGGACCTTGAAGGTAAATGTTTTAGTTTTATTATATGATAGCAAGTTTGCTAAATTTCCAAGAAAGTTTAGGATGCATTGGATGGGGTCATATGTCATCAAGGAGATTACCAACGTTGGAGCAGTCCAGTTGGTAAAATTAAACGGATAACCCTTCCCAGGAAAGGTGAATGGCAACCGATTGAAGCCATACACCGGCGATCCGGCTAGATGACTACATGATGGAAGCACAATCTTAGCGCTCCAAGTAGCTGAAAGGAGGCACAAGACTATAAACTACACTGCCCGGGTTGTGGAGCTATGCGATTATGGAACTGCGCGGAATGAAGGAATGTCACGGTGTCAACAGAAACGCGCGGGGAGCTGTGCTATCGAAGAAAGGACCGCGCAGGGCAACTGAAAAGTGACCGTTATGGTCACTGTTCATGATTTGACGATGAAAAAATGGCTAAATGGAGCAGGGGTGCAACATTTAAGTCAAAATTTAAGGAAAAGATCTTTGAAAATATGTCGCCAATCTAGCATTTATGAACGAATTTTGGAGGGAAAGGTCGGATTTGAATTCGGAAACGCCTATAAATTACAGATGGTTTCCCAGTGAAAAACACTTGTCATTTTTAGAATTGAGGTGTTGAGCTCTCAGGCGCGTATGAACCATGAGAACTTTGAAGCTTTGATAGCGAGTTCAGCATTTGAGAGGTTGCCGAAGGAAACACAAGAGTTTTTGACTAGCATCATGTCGGCGCCCGTAGAAACCATGAGTGCTGGAGAAGCAATGGCAGCTAAGGGAGTTGCCCCGGAGGTAGCAATGGTAGTTGAGGAAGTTGCCCCAGAGATAGCAAGTGTTGAAGTACCTACAGAGGTACCCAAATCACCAAGGTCACCCAAGCCGAGGCCTACGCCGACCAAAGAGGGTCTGAAAATGAAGAAAGATAAGCAGAAAGTGACACCGTCAGTGCGCGCGTCACCCAGAAAACACCCGCAGAAGGAAAAGCCCACCGCGCAGGAGAAGGGCAAGGTAGTTGACCTGGAACTTGAAGAAGACAGTGAAGAAATCAATATGGGTGGGGAAGACATTGACATGGGGGTAGAGGACGTTGACGTTGAAGGGTCCAACCCTATCTCTAAACTGCTCGAATACATTCCTTCATGTTGAGGCAAGGCAAAGGTCCCAAAGGACATTGATGAGAGCAAAGTCACACTACATACGTCATTACTGCTGGACAAGATTGCATTTGAAGGACCACGCCTGGCGCGCATCCCCCATTTAAAGCTGAAGGATTGGGATTTGGCCAATACAGAGTGCTTTCCCCACTTAGCAACCGATCAATTCATGCACCGTGTCTTCTATAAGGACTCTAGTGTGACTGCGCTAGAGCCAAGGAAGTGGATAAAAGGGGTGGACAAGGCAGGATTTCTAAACATGCTATGGGTGCCGCATTACAACTGTGCACCCATAACCATGATAGTGATCAAACAGCTGTTATGTTTGGTGCACGATGGGTGCCTGTGGTTAGCAGAACCAATATCGATCACTAACATGTTTATCAATAGGATCACTTGGCTGGTGCATTCGAGATTAAATCTAGCCATGGAATTTGGTGGAAAACAAGTGATCGCGACCTCACCGAGCAAATGAAGGACAAATTTAAGCTCATCAAGAAGTCACGTGGCTACTCCATTTCTAGTATAACTAACCCCGCAGTCAAAGTAGCCACCCAGATCCTGGCTAGGAAAATTATGAGGAAGTGTCACGCAGATGAAATGTTTGCATCGGTGGTATCATTAGCGGACCAGTGCGTGGAGGGTGTACAATTCAACTGGGCATGCTACCTCTGCAACGAGTTCCTCGCGAACTGCAGAGAGGCACAAGATCAAAGCAAAACTTTTCACTATGCATGGTTGCTGCTATCCATAGTACTAGTCGCATGGGAGTTACCAGAGGATAGTCAGTTTCCTCTAGTCACGCAGGATTTACCGGAAGCAGCGAAGTTCTCTTTGCTCTGGGCCACCAAGGACCCCCAAAGGGTCAAGGATAGCAAGATATTTTGGATCTTGATGGAGATGAGTATCAACATGGCCATCAACTACAAACTGCGGTTATCACCGACTGTCTTCAAATAGTTGGCAGGGTATGTGGAGTTCAAGGTGGACTTCCACTGTGTCTCCATGCGAGCGCGGAAGGACCCTGATCAAAAGTGGTATGACCTTCCATACCTGGCCATAGATGATGCAATCGTGGCGGTCCTCGACCGCTGGCCAACAGAGTGGCGCATGACCTTAGACTTGACAGTTGGGTCTATCAAGTTTGCAGCAAAGCGTAAGAAGGAAGAGGCTAGACTAAAGATGGAACAGTTGGTCGAAAAGAGGAAGAAAGAGGTTGAGGACAAAGCCAAAGCAGAGTGCACTGCCAAAAAGCAGACAAAAGGGCAGGAAGAAGAGGAGGAGCGTGACTCTGACAAGAGTCAGAAATCTCTTTCCCTAGAGACAAAAGAGGAAGAGCAACAATCTGAACAGGGAGGAGTAGACCCGGAGACTACTCCATTTCGGGTTAAGTGCAATAGGGAACAGGATAAAGTAGGGCCGCGAAAGAAGTCTAAGGCCAGAAAAACGTCCCTCGACCCAATCACCTTGACAGAAGGTGATTTGAATGACATTGATGATACGGTGAGGGATGCGACCGTGGAACTATTGCAACAGTTCGAGCAGCAATAGAAACAAGCCTTGGATGCCATTCAAATGGGTCTGTGTGAGTTGCAGATCTAGGCGTCACAGGTACAAACCAGTGTGGGGAGAAGCAGCGTGGCGCCGACTAGTTTGGCGCCTGGAACTTTAGAGGCAGCAGAAATGGTGCACACGCTGGATCCCTGGGCCATATCGGTGCCGGATGGAGTGTTGACTACAGAAGCAGAAGCTGGCAAGGCCACTATCAGTGCCCTCAAGAGGGTTGGGCTAAATTTGGCTGCACTTCCAAGTGAAGCCCTTCATACCTTGCAAGATGGTGTGATCGCGGAACTTCGGGCTCGGGAACATCACGCCTTGAACGTTATCAGTGAGCAAAAGGTGAATAATGCTATATTGATGCGTGAATCTATGTATTTTACTTTGTCATATGAACACAAGTAAGAATATATGTTTACGCACGATAATCATAATGCATGTTGAAGTTAACCAATACTTAAGCTAATCGGGGTAGACACAGAAGTAAGGATAATTACAGAGGCACCTAAGCGCCTAAATTGATTATTTAGGGTCCGCGAAGGACGATCAGAGACTTTCGCGGAGGCTTCAAGGACAAATAAGAGAAGTACATTGATAAGCCCTAAAGGGTTTATCAATCTGCGCAAAGGTAGAGTAAAGCTCTAAAAGTGACATCGCTACCATCTCTAGGTGCGGAAACTTGGTTCTTGCATCCCCCCATACTTCTTTGGGTGAGAATTAAGTCGGCGCTTCGCGGATTGATGCCGAAAGGGCCAGTAGTGTAGGGATTTGTTTGGCTACTTAACGCTGAACCTAGGTTAGGGCCCATTAAGCCAACACATTTATTAATAAAATGTTACATGGTTGTCCCTAAGATAGTAGTGGTTGTCCTTGAGTCTTTATACAAATATATAGCCTGTTAAACCTCATAATGATTCCAATATTATACTTGTCGACTAACCATTCTATTTTGAAGGCTTCTATGGTGGTTTTAGACCCTATGCATCATTTATGAACCATAAAAGTGTATTTTAGTCCTTTAGATGTTGGCTTCTATCCTTAAGCCATGAACAATGTCTTAAGAAGCATCTAGTGTGGAAAACCCCATAATCATCCCATTTCACCATGGATAAGGCATTGTTCCCCATCCCAATGAACAATATCCATTGAAGACATATGTATCCTAGTTGGTTGTTGAATATCCCTTCTAAAAGGTGTGTGTAATGGTTTAAGACCTCATTTTGTCCCGTGAACCCTAGAACCTTTGTTTAGGTCATATGTCCCTTCTTTTCCATTCTTGACCATGATTGAGATGTTAAGACCCATTCTTAGTGTGGAAAACCTTTTATAGGCACACACACCCTTATCCTACTTAGAGATCAAAGATCCCTCCTAGATGGCCTCTATAATGGTGCTTTGAGGCCTTGTTGATGCACTAAATCCTTAAAATATTTATATACAAATTGAGACCCTTTAATTCCTCTCCTAACTATAGTTAATACTTTTAGACCGATCCTTGGTGAAAAAAACACCTAATGGCACCCATATCTCAATTAGAGGCTAAATGTTCCTTCTAAATGGCCTTTGTTGTAGTTGAAGGGTTTCCTCATGGTTTGTGAGTTCATTTAGGACCTAAGAACCTATAATTTCACCCATGAATATGGTCAAGCTCTACAGGCTAAATATTGTGAGCCTTAAAAGACTAATTTATATCATATGACCCTTGCTTTCCTTCATTGACCATGATAAAGGCCTCGAGACCTATGTCTAGTACATAAAATTTCTTATTAATGCCCATATCCCACCAATAGGGCAATGATTTAAGTTTTTTATGGTACCTCGGTGCCTATTCTTGGGACAAAGGCCCTAGAAGCATCATTCAGAATATAGGGACAAAGGCCTAAGAAGTTCAATTTGGAACACGAGTCCAATAGTCATCTCTTATGGGCAAAGCCTCGTAATGGTACCCATATCACACTCGAGGGAAAAGGTAATATCTTTGGGGACTTTATAGTAGTTTAAGGAATATTTCCTATCCCATAAGACTTACGAGATTCATTTAGGGATTAGGGACCTTATGCTCCTCCATCGATCATGGTCAAGGACTTGAGATCAATCCCTACTATAGGAAAAATCTAATAGCACCTATATCCTACTTGTATGCAATAGATTCATTTTAAAGAGCTTGTGTTTTCATTTAAGGCCTTGGTCAAGGCCTGTCAGCCTAAGAATATTCATTTAGTATATAACTTCCTGGATTTCTCCCTCAACTAGAGTTGAGGTCTGAAAGCTCGACCTTGATGTAAAAAACATTGTAATGATAACCATATGTCACTTGAATAACAATGGTGCTCTATAGATGAGACATTATGTGGTCGTGGCATTGTTTTTTGCTCCTAATAACTAAAGGTTTCATTAAGGACCTAAGACCATTATTTTTCTCTCTTAGCCATGACCAATGCTTTAAGGCACCCATCCTTATTGCACAAGACTTCATAATGGTAACCATATTCTGCTTGAAGGCCAAATATTTCCTCTAAAAGGCACATGTTCTAGTTTGAGACCATGTTCACAATCAATGAGCACTAGGGAGTAACCTAAGCTGTAAAGCCTTTGGTTTCCTCCCTTGATTATGACCAAGGCATTGAAATATATGCCTACCACGAAAAAAACTATTGATAATGTCCACATCCCATTTGTATCTAAAAGGTCCACTTTAAAGGATCTATGTTGTGGTTAAAAGTCTTAATCGTGGCCCATTAGCTCGAGAATCTCAATCAATGGTCAAATTCCTTTTATTTATCCCCTGACCATAGTTAATGCCTCAAGACCCATCCCTAGTGCACAAAATATTCTAATGGCACCTATATCTAACTCTAAGGATAATGATCTCCTATAAATGCATGCTTTCTGGTTTTTGCATTGTTTATGGCCCTTGATCCTTAAAAGGTTCATATATGGCCCACGAGCCTTATTTTTCTCTCAAAGTAATTGATGAGGCCTTGAGACCCATCCCTACTATCTAAGCCATTATATGGGCAACATATTCCACTTGGAGGCTAAATATTCCCTTTTGAGAGCCTATGTAGTGGGTTAAAGCCTTGCTCATGCCCATGAGTCCTAAAAGCATCATTTATAGCCTAATTCCTGTGTTTTCCTCCCCTTGAAATCATCAAGCCCCCAAAGCCCATATCTCACGTGAGAAGCTCTCTAAGAGGCATCACATTACCATTGGAGGAAAAATATCTCCGCAAGAAAGATTGAGGGTACTTTGATATTTTAGTCATGTCTCATACATTACTTTTTTATCCTTTTGAAAATAAATAATTATATGTCTAAAAAAATAAAAATATCAAAATATAAACATTTTACAAATCTTTAAAATGAGCTAGAAAAATGACACAAATATAAGTCTTGAAATGTGAACATGTTTTTATCACATGAGCATATTACTATGTGAGCTCATGAGTGAACTATCTATTATCAATTTTTTACCACCTCTCTCTCTCTCTCTCTATACATATATATATATATATATATATATATATATATATATATATATATATATATATATATATATATATAATATATTAGTTTTAGATAATATTATTTAAAATACACTTTAATTATTATCTGATGGGGGTGGATACATAAGCAAAAAACAAGTCTACTACCCCACCGACTTTGTAGACAACTAAAGAGGGGGTTATTGTGGCTTGCCACCCCCATGCACAAAGTGTGCGATTATAATTCCATCGAACACATGGAGTACCATATTTTGGAGAATTCTCTTGTAGCTTCTATGCAGTGGTGAAGCCTTATATGCCCAGAGAATAAAATTCCCCTGTTGTTGTTGGAATTCTCGCAACCCCTCCAGAGTTCAACATCCATGAGATGTGAGGCCGAGAAACTAAAGAACTGGGTAGCGAATTGGAAACCTATGGAATGGAACAAACATGCCATAATTCATATAAAGCCTACATTTTTTAATAATTCTAATGCCTTGCTTTTGTGGGCAGATGGTTATAAAGGTAATCTCATAGAAGTGGAGAAGATTGACGTGCATGTTGAGTTGAAGACAACATATGGAAGTGAATTGGCTCCTCTAAATGGTAGGAAAATCTCCATAGATGAAAACTTAGGTGGCGGAGTCCCACATTGGGATGAACCACGATAAAACTTGTGTCTTCATGTGTATTTGATTATTATCTCTTGTAGCATAACAATTTTATTACAGATGCATTTTATTACAGCGCAATAATGATTATGGTTTTATATGATATGTTTATGTGATTAAATGAATGTGGCGAAGTAATCTATGTATGTCAAATACAAGAGAACATAAACACACCACATTGCATCATCCCTCAAGGCTCCAGAAACCTGGTTCTGCATCCTCCCATAGTCACTTCCGATGAGACTGCGACTTGCTTGCAGGTCGTTGCTGAAAGGGTCAGTGATTAAGGGTTTTGTTGGTGCAGTATAGATCGAACTCGGGTCAGCCCAATCTAAACCGACAAATGGTTCTGTTGTTGGGACCGAAATTTGTCTGAGGGATATGTTTATGTGGCATCCGTAGAAGAAGGAAATTCAAGATGCTTAGAATCAAAGGAGCAAGAATTTGCAGATAAAGAGAACATAAACCCTCGTTTGAAGTCTGAATCTTGGTTACAAAAATATATTTTCACAAATCAATACGAAATTTTCTTTGCATCATTTCATGTTGAACTGTATGAATGGATATCAAGGTTGACTGAAAGAAATACTTGTTTTAAGGGTGGAGAACCTACGACGTGGACTCCTGAATTGATACAACGACTCAAGAGCACTGACAACAGGATTTCAAGGGTTGTCAATTTCTGGATTGATAACATCTTGGGAGGATTTATTACTGAGTTCGTAGTAGACCAGACCATGTCCTACAGTGAAGTAGAACGATGATTATTCAAAGGACTGCGAGGTAAGTATTTGAAATCTTTGAAACTCTGGATTAAGATGCTTCTATGTGAAAAAGGAGTTTTACAGATGCAACTAGATTGCTAGTTTACTTATGTTTGGAAGAAAATAAAATAAATCTGAGCAAGAGGTTGGAACAACGCAAAGTGGAAAAATATATAGAATAGATACCAGAAAGAGAGCTCATGGACAAGATCTAAAGACCTTTGTAGAGACTGAGTATAGTCCTCTTTTGAGTGATTCTGAAAGTGAAAGAGAAGATAGCCACCTTGTTAGCTCATAGGTAACTTCGTAATATTCACCTTCCAAACCTGAGAGCTCGTAGAAGCCGGAATCTAGTAATAACCAGGGTGATTTTGGTTCTCCCTCTCCCCCCCCCCCCTCCCCCTCCCTACCCCCCATCATCCCTCCCCTTACTTCTCCCCCTACCCCCCCCCCCCCCCCCCCCCCTTCCCCTTACTTCTCCCCCTACCCCTCCTGCTCCCCCTATAAAAAGAAATATGGTTGATGATATTAAGCTACTTGTCTTCAAAGGAACTAGATCGAAGGATCCAAAGAAGTTTTGGTTTTTATGTGAAGTTGTATGGACCATGAAGGAAATCAATGATGAAAATATAAAGAAAACATAACTCATTACGACACTGTGTGATAGAGCTTTGACATGGTATATGAAGTATTCCAATAATCAGATTAGAACATTTGCATATATTAAAGCAACGCTGATCAGAGATTTAAAAAATTGTTAGATCAAGTGAGCTTCAAAATAGCTCTGCAACAACATCAAGAATGGTTTATAGTTGCATTGTTACCACATATCAGATTACCATTGATGCAACAAAAGATAACAAGTCAAGCCGAAGCTCTACAAGTTGCGATGAATTTGGAAGCTTCGCCTTACGAGATATTAATGTAGGTATGCAACAAATTCAGAGTCCACTGGCGAACCTAACCCTGCAGATACAAGATATCAAGAAAAGAAAAGAAGTCAGAGAAGAAGTATGGTGTACAAAGTGCATATTGGAGGGTCATTCTAAAGAACAATGTCTTATCTTTAGGGATTACACGGCTAGTGGGGCATCGAATCCCTTAAATGAAGGATCCAACCTATGGTGCGAGATATGCAACACTAGAGGCAAACATCACTGAGAAGATTGTTACCTGTTACATAAATATGTATAGACTCCAAGCAACTTATATTGCAAATTCTATAAATCAGTAGGAGATGATGAGAACAATTGTTGAGCGTATGAACTAATGATAGAGCGTAGTTTTGACACTTACAGAATACAAGCAGAAGAACATGGACATGAAGGCAGTGGACAGTGCGATGGTCGAGGAGGCTACCAAGGAAGAGGTCGAGGCGTTGGAGCTAGTAGAGGACGTGGACAAATTATTGTATATAATTGCGGCAAGGTAGGTCATTTTGCGAGAGATTATGAGAACCCTACTACAACATGCAAGTACTGTAAATCTTTTGACCATGTACTTGAATAATGTTCTGTACTTATGGAAAAAATGCAAGAAAAAAGGAATCAACAGCCAACACAAAATATTCAAATGATGACCGCTAAAAGAAGGAATGGCAAGCCACAAATTAATATTGTTACTAGAAGTGGAGCTGCGATCAGAAGTGATAAAGCAGATGAGAAGAAAGAATCTGAAAGTACATGGGTTGGAAAAACTATTAAGAAAGATCCTGTTTTTTCTATTCAGAAGGAAAAAGAAGTGTTTATGGAAGCAAAGTGAATATTTATGGATGTTGGAGCTTCGACCTCCAGTGCGCAGCCAAAGCAAAAAACTAGTAGCGACGTATCATTAGCTTAGACACAGAGTCAAGTTTCGACGCAGAACAGAGCCTCGACACAGGATCGAGCTCCGACACAAGACCAGGAGTCAGCAAATCAAGGAGGTACTTTAAAGTCTTTTCTGCAAACTTGTATGAAAATTGCAAGTTTAAGACTTATGATTGACACATGCAGAAAATATCATATCTCCTTGAATTTAAATTCACATGGTTGTACTCTCTCCACCAAGCTTCTCAGCCTACTAGAAATTAGAAGAGTTAGCTACAAGAAAAAAAAAAAAACAAAACAAAGAATTAGGACATATGACAACATATTTGTGAAAATAGGGTCAGGTGGTTAACCTCATATTTCCAAACTCCTGAAACAATTTCAAAAGAGAGCAAAAATGAAGGCAGATGAATATCGAATTGACTTTGAAAATGAACGCTTGGTTGAATATCCTAGCGCAAGGCAAACAACCTATCATAAAAAAACTGACATCTAGTCAAATAATGAATTGACTCTGAAAATGAAGGCCTAGTTGAATATCCTAGCACAAGGCAATAACACTTGTGGTTGTGGGAAAAATATATACATAAATGAGGATCACAATTTTCATTTCAGTTGGAATGGAGGACATGGGACGAATAACAGAGTGGAAATCCTTGCTTTATGGGGTGTTCTCTACTGTGCCAAACTATTAAAGTTGGATGCGATAAATATTTTTTGGAGATTCCAAGGTAACCATTGGTTGGATAAACATGGGCACTTTTTTCACCCCTCCACTCATGTTCAACTGGATGCAGAGGATTAATTTGGTTGTTGATGTCCTGTCTAAGGATGGATTAGCCATAAGTCAGGGACATTTGAAATACTCAGTTTCTAGGCGAGGGCTAAATATCATATCAGGTTTCATAAACTGGTATTGATGCTTTATTTTCGATATGTTGTTTTTCCTTGTAGAGACATCGTCGGTCTTCCACACAAAAATTTGATGGGTCTTATGATTTGTGTTTTTTTGCAGAGTTGTAGTGTATCTTGTTATATCAATTGGTCTTTTTTGTAAACCTATTTTGGTAACTCGTTTTTCTGGGTTGATAAGGTATGGGTGGACTTGGTTTTATGTTTGGAGCTTCATGTTGGCTTGGATACATAAGTTTTCCTTTTGGTTTCAAAGGCATATTGTGGATGTATATATATATTTGGTATATTAGATTAGAAGTAAACATGTTTTTCTTTTTCTTTTTAACTAGAAAGAGTAGTATATTTATATATAAATCGTGCCCATTTGCGTCCAAAATCGGGATTTTACATCAAAATTTTGAGCTTGCTAAGGGCTTCTAAAAAATCATTGGTTCCCCATCCCTTCCCAGAGAATTTTTTCCCCAAAAATCCAAAAAAAATCCCAAAACTAGTAGACTGTGGCTATACATTCTACAATACTTATGTAATAAATATTTACAAGTGAAGTTTGTCATTAAAAAGCATATTTAAATTGAGAGAGAAAACAAATTACTCCTCCATCAATGTTGGACTGTTAAGATCAAGACCAGTATATTCTTTATCAGTCCTTGTGCTATTCTCTGCCATTTTGAGCTTCAAATGCTCAATTTGTTGTCTCAACATGTCCACCTCATCCTCCAGTTGCCAAATGCGCTCCTTCTTTTTGATCTGTTGCTGATGGATGCACCTCTTCATAATTGTTAGACCCTCCTTGAATTCCACATGCTCTTACACACATCCATTTACAGATATGCATGTTTATGCCACCCTCCCGAGCTTTTCCCTCCCCCGACCCCCCCGTTTGAGGCCAACGGTAGCCCCAAGAACCAGACAGTGAACCCTCCTCCACTGAGTTGCTCTGCATGCTCATTTTCACCACCGGGAAGCTACAAAAGTGACCAATCTCCAGGGTGTCGCGAACCCCCCACTCGGGATTGTTCCAGGAAATCAACCCAATGCCATAATCTTGTTGCACAATGAAATTTTTTCCCTTATTAGCACTCAACATCCTCCCATGACTGCACATACCACCGGTTACCACCCTTAAGTCCAACACCTTGACCAAAATCCTACAGAAGTTACACAGTGACCTCAGCGCTAGTCGTTGGGCCTTCGCATAGACCACTTGAGCAAATATTGACCAAAAACAATGACAAAAGATTGAACCATTACCCCATTTATAAAAGATGCAGCTTCAAAGTCTGATGCAGTGCTAGAAATTGGTACTTATGATGCTGATATCCCAATGCTCCACTATAATTTCCCATATTTTCGCTTCGTCCTTCATCCTTACCCATGCCTTCCTCCCATGCATGATCTGAGATTTTTTATGATCAGAGGGATTAAATGCTTCTCACGCTTTCCCATTTTCTTACATGCTCCTATACTGGAATGCCGACCACTGTAACTGTTTCTATTCTGCAAGAGTTGGGATCTCATGCTGTGAGACCTCCCAATACCAAGTGTAATACACATGCGATGGGAATAGCCACATTGCGCAAGTCAAGCCGACTTGTGTCACGAGGCGCAAGGATGGGCTGGGCCGAGTTAAGGTCGATGATACAGGGAACGGGGAGTGAGGAATGGATCAGATCGATTGGAGGCATCTCATAATGTAATGAAGAACGGTGATGGGGGCTAGGGAGGAGAAATGACATGGGAGAAGAGGGGAGGGGAAGGAAGGGGCGGGGGGGGGGGGGGGGCGGGGAATGAAGAGGATGTAGGGAGGGAGGGGGGGCGGAAGGGGTATATAGGTGTTAACCCCAAATTAACCTTGTTTCTTTTATTTCCTAACCTCTTGATCCTACCAAGAGTGCCTTCCCTAGTCCAATGCTTGAAAATCTTGACCATGATTAGGGAATGTATAATGTTTCCTCTATTTCATTCAATATACTCCTTTCTACATTCAACTGGCAGGCCAAATTTGCTTGCTTATCCACTTCCTGGTTATTCCCTCTTAGTATGTGAAAGAATGACACCAGATCAAAGAGAGGAATCATACCTTGGGATATCTTAATGATTTGGTTTAGATTCATATTGTTTGTTGATGAATTGTATTTCATATGTTTTATTATCAACATTGAGTCTCCTAAGACTTGCATCTTCCTAATGCCCTTTTTTTGAGCCAGATAAAGTCTGAGGAATAAACCATAAGCCTCAACTTGATTGTTTGTCTTCCCTCCCAGGCCCCAAGCATATCTGTCTTCGATGTTTCCTTTGGGATTAATGAGAATCCCTCCCCCTCCTGCCACCCCAGGATTACCTTTTGATGCTCCATCAAATTGGAGAGTCCATTGTTTCGAGGATCTTATCCATTCCACCAGCCCCTCAGAAGATAATATTAGGATCCATGGGGCACGAGAAGGGTTGCCTTTTGCTGAAAGTTGGGAAGCAGGGGTACATACCTATGGCATAATCCAGGTGGATTCAATTTCATCCAGGGAGGGATCAATTTCCAGTCTGTGCATTTCCATACACAACGACAAGGCTTTCATGGCTGTAAAACTGGCTGAGGGATGGGTCTTTCTAAAGATCGCTTTGTTCCTTGTTAGCCAAATTTGCCAGCAGACATACTTGGGAAGAGAAGACCAGATTTCTTTGAAGGTGCTTTTGGCCTGAAGGGAGCCTAAATAGCATTTGGGCCAAGAACAAAAGAAAAGAAGGAGGTCGGACAACCATGAAGTCCTGTAGTATAGAGGGCCTAGAACCACTGACCAAACTTCCTTAGCCACCTGACAATGGAGAAAGAGATGGGGAATGGACTCTTCTAATTTTTCACAAAGCATGCATCTCGAAGGCCCAATATGACCTTGTTTTTTAAGGTTCTCTATTGTGAGCTTTTTTTATGAGATAACAACCAACAATCTTTTTTCACCTTTGGGATAACATTTGGTTTCTAGATTTTATTCTAGATGGAGGATTTAGGTGGTACCTGGGATTTAAAGAGCAGGTGAGAATATCCTTCTTTAACAATGTAGCTATCATTTTTCAATCCCCACTTATATGCAACTGAGAGAGCTATGGGGGCACAACCTCTTAGTTTATTAATAAGTTTTTCTCTTTGTGGGAGTAGGGCCTCTGGGATGTTATCAATCTTCCACCCCTTCCACCCTCCTTGTTGATCCCATTCTGAGATTTGATCCAAATTTTCCACCCCTCCTTACCTCATGAATATTCTTAGAGCATCGAGGGAAAGATCCGAGCCCAAGGGATGGAGGCCTAGAATTGAGTCCGTGAAAATGTTGATGGAGACTCCATTCCTCGGGACTTTGCTTATATTTTTTCTCATGATGTATGAGGAGGAATTAATCAATTTCCAAATGGGGGAGCCCAAACCTGTGTCCTCTCTCCCCTCCCAGTCGTTTTTCTAATTTAAATACTTTTACCTAATCACGTGAGTCCATCATTAATTTGGCTTCGTGATCATGGTCCAATGTAGATTTTCTCCCATTTCCATATTTGCTATCCCTGGGTTCCTTATTCCCAATCCACCATGTTGTTTCATAGCTCTGACTGTTTTCTAATTTACCATATGGTATTTTTTGGTTTCTGTTCTCCCTCCCTCCCATAGAAATTTCCTTATGTGCATCCCCATTTGGTGTAGTATGAACTTGGGGGCTTGCAGTGCTGAAAATTGATACAAAGGGATAATTGACAGGAAAGAATTCATCAGGGTTGCTCTACCAGCATCGCTAAGCCATATCCCTCCCCAATTTACTATTTTAGTTTTCATTTTATCCTGAACTTTTTTCCAAGCATGTGGAGCAACTCGTCTTAGGAACATAGGTACCCCTAAATAATTGAAGTCTTTCTAGCCTCTTACTGCTTTGAACCCCAAGATTTCTTCAATTTTCTTCTCTTTTTGGATGGAGATATTCCAGTTGTAGATGTGGCTCTTGCAGTCATTGATGTCCCCCCTGAAGCACCGAGGAATCTATCTAAGTTTCTTTTGAAGCGTTGGGCAATTATAGCCAAGGCTCCTCCCATCAAAATTGTGTCGTCCACGAATTGTCCATGATTTATACTTCTTATTCCTTCTTTGTACCTCATTCCTGAAGATTAAGAGAAGTTCTTTCATGCTCCAGTTTCCTACTCAGGGCATCTGCCATAATGATGTATAAAAAGGGGGAGAGGGGGCAACCTTGATGTAGACCCCTGGAAGCCTTGAAGAAGCCTGCCACCCGACCATTGACTAATGGATCAATCCAAGGGGAAGATATACACAGGTTGATCCTTCTGATGAATATATCATCCAGCCCCATTTTCTTGAGGACCTTTATCAGGAACCCATGCCTAACTCTATCGAAAGCGTTTGCCATGTCCAAATTTATGATCACCCCTTCATTTGCCCTGCACTAGCTCAAATCGAGAGCCTCTTGGATTAGGATAATCTTGTCAAAGATTTGCATGCCTAGGACAAACCCCTCATGGTTAGCGGAGATCAAAGAAGGCAAAAGAGGTTTGAGCCTTAAGGCCAACAACTTCGAGAAAATTTTATAGGAGGCATTGCATAGGGATATTGGATAGAATCTAAAGAAGGAAGAAGGGTTCGATTCTTTAGGGATCAGAGCCAGGAAGGAAGTGTTTATACTGCCCCCCATGACAAATCGCTTGAATGAGTAACCTACCATTATGCAAAGAACCTTCTTTATTACCTACCAAAAAAATTGATAGAAGCTAGCCGAGAATCCATCCGGGCCAGGAGCCTTATCAGGGGGGAAGGAGAATATTACCCCTCTAATTTCATTGATCGAAGGAGGGGATACCAGAGTTTTATTCATTTCCTTGGAAACCATCTTTGGGATACTTTCTATGAAGAATTCTTCACTATCTAGATCCCTTGTAGGGTCCCTTGTATATAGATTTTCATAGTGTTCAACCGCCGCTCTCTTAATTTCTTCAAAATTCTTGATGCTTTCCTCACCATAATTTATTTGTGCTATGTTGTTTTTTGATTCCTTGAACTTGGCTTGTTTATGGAAAAATATTCCAGTACTCTTCTTCCCTCCTAAGGTTTGAGTGGAGGGCCTTGAAAGTCTCCGCTTCTTTTTGGAAGTCTGATACGCTTACCAGGGTTGTTTCCATTTGTCCTTGGATTGAAGCTAATTTTTCTTCCATCTCCTTGATGTTGCCTTGCCTACCTGATTTGTTTTTCTTGAGCCACTTTTTAATGTCTCCTTTTAGCCTGCGTATCTTGGACTCCCAAATGGTTACTGGGCTTCCCTAAATCCACCCCAACAAAGAGAGGGAAACCATGTCCAAGAAATTAGGGACATCAAGCCACAGGGGAGAAAAGTGAAATGGGATAGGACCCAGATCCAGGGGCTGGGAGATATTCATAATGATCGGCTGATGGTTAGAACCGGACCACGACAGAATGGAAGATTTAAGGCAGAAATTTAGGATAAGGCGGTTGTCAGAGGCAAGAAAACAGTCTAGCCGGGTCGCGATATGGCTCACATCTGCCTTTTTATTGGTCCAAGTATACAAAAATTTATGGGGCTTGACATCAAAGAGGTTTAGAGTTAATATGAGGTCTTCCATATGCTCCTGGAGGGCATCTTGAACTATGGAGCCACCCCTTTTTTCATGGTTTCCCATTGTTGTATTGAAATCTCCTCCAAGAATACAATTTTGACCATACTATGTACCTTTTAGCTCCATCAGGGGTTTCCAACATTCTTTCTTTTCTCAAAAATGAGTGGGCATGTAGACATTGATCACTGTGAGGGATTGATACATCTCTATTATATTAAAATAAGTTTTAATCCAATGAGTAGTTTTTAAAGAACTTACCAATTGTAGTTTCGCAGGGTTCCACATCGTACAAAGTTCTCTCGATGCCCCTCTCGAACTGACTATTTCTATGTTGTTGCGACTCCAGATCTTGTTTTGGATTGAATGAAGGGTTTACTCGCCTAGATTTGTCTCTTATAGTAGGGTGACATATGGTCTTTACTTTTGGATTATGGATTTCACTTCTATTATTGTTTTTACTGGTCTGGGTCCCCTACAATTCTAAGAGATTATATTCATTAACCACTTTTTTGTATTTCTCGTCCCCTTACCTGGGCCCATATTATTTCATTTTTTCCCCCTCCTTTATTCCATGCTCCTGCTAGTTGACAAGGGATAGTGTGTTGGACTCCCAACTCTTTGTCTTTTTCAGTTTTTTCCCTCCTTATTTCCTTGTTTGTTTTTCTTCCTGCATTTTTTCCTTTTCTTTCTGTTTTCTTTGTCCTTATACTTTATGGTCTTTCATCTGTAGAACTATACGACGTAGAAGTCCCTAGACCTTCCTTTGATGTAAGGAATCCATCATCGTCCTCATCCTCTTCCAAGGATTCTTCTGAGCTACTTTCGGTGTCTAAGCTAGAGCTCGCTGCCTTATGGCTTTTTGGGGCCTGAGCCAGGGAGGCCAACAGGGTGGTTATGATCTCCTGAGAGGAGGAAGGGAGGGGCACTGAACTTTCGACTCTTGGAGCAAAGCCCAAAACACCAAAATGATTTTCCGACACCAGACCATAACCACCCACCATTGGCGAGCCCGAGGAAGGGGATTGAGCAGGGCCAACATCCTTGGTGACTGGAATGGATGTTGGGGGACCCTCATTTTGCAAATGTTTCAAGTGCTTCCTTCTTTTAACCTACTTCCAATGGTATTTAGGATCCCCTGACTGCTTCTCTGAGCCTTCCAAGCTTTTTGGGTAGCATTTAGCAAAGTGTCCATACTCATGGCACAACTTGCATTTAAAAGGCAGTTGGTCATAGTCTACTTCTTGCACATGCGTCCAACTATCCATGCAGAGATTGACAACTGCGGGAAGGCCTTTCTCTAAGTCCACCTCCACACAGATCCTAACACAAGAGAAGAGGCCATCTTTTGGCTCTGAATAATCAATGTACTTCCCCAGGGAGTTCCCTATGAGCCTGAAAGTCGCGTCATTCCAGAAGTGAAGGGGGAGGTAAGGCAGCTTCACCCAGACAGGAATCGAGGATGGAACATCATATTCTAGATTGAAGTTAGGACTCCATCGATCCAGATACAACCCCTGGAACCCCATAAAGTATGGATCACTCCTGAACACCAAATCTCTATCCAGCCTATTCTCAAAGTAAAAATTATAAAAACCTTTGCCACAAAAGGAGGAGATTACCTCTCCTTTGATAAGAGGCTTTCAGTTCTTCTCGATCCAGGCTTTAACCATCCTAGGGGATGACCATATGCCCATAAACTGGCTAATAAGATCCTTGTCTGCAAGCTGCAGGGTGCGAGAGCGGGCCTAAGGGGTGCATATCTCTATCTTGGGAATCTCCTTTGCTCTCTTCACAAACTTTGACTCGCCATGCTTACTGAACTTAGGAGCTAACGCAACCAAAACGTTGAAGGCCATTATTTTTGCGAGTAGAGGCGTCGCCTGGGCAGGCTCCGCCATTAAGGAGGCCAATCGAACCTAGGAGGAGCAGAAATGACCCCCATGAATATCGCAATAGGAAGTCAGAGCCCACGCAGAGAAAACAAAACTTCCCACCAAATGAACAAGACAAGTTCCAAGCCAGAGGGGCCGAGACCTGAGCAGGAGTAGGGCTGAGGACCCTCAGAGGGAGCCTGTGTGGTCGACTGCTAAGCCAGACCTACACACCATAGCTAGGTCAACTTGCCTACAAAAAACTCACATTCTATGCTTAGATAAGTTCACCACCCCACATTAGAACCAACTGTAAACATGTTTTTCTTCACTAATGGAACATGTTCGATTTTTCTTTCTTGAAAACAAAACCCTAAGGAATTAAAAACCATAAGGAAACTCTGCACTACAAAAGAAAAATGAAATTTGAGAGATTCAAAATTAATGGAATAGAATTTACCTAAGCGCATTTGGGAGCCATTAACCAATAGAAAGGAATGGAGAGGAGCCAAGACCGCAGGCCAACATTCCCTCAAGATAGAGTAGAGCACCGATGACCAATGGGAAGAAATGAAAAAAATGAAAATGAACACCAACATAGTCTCCCTGCCCAACCAAAAACCTAATTCACTTATGTCGTCAGATTGCCTTGGATCAAATTTGTGTTCATGCATTAAGAGAAAACCTTTTAAGACTGTGATTCCTAAATAATCAAAACTTAAACCCCAACTACAAAATAATAGTATTTTTGTTCATGTATTAAGAGAAAACATCATCTACTGAATAATAGTCGCGTTAGTGATGTTAGGGTCCAACCCTAACCCCCTTATTTATGTAATAGGGTCGAGTCATAGTTATAGTTAGTTAAAGAGTCAATAAAGCCCATATTAATAATTGTAAGTGGTTGACCCGCATTTAAAGAAAGGGACCACAGTTAGTTGCAAATGGGCCATGGTATTAGATAGATGGTATTAATAGAACCATGGTACTGACCCATGGTATTGCATGTATGAATCTTATATAAAGGATAGAGACTCCCCATTGAGGAGCATCGTGTCTTATTCTGTAATCGAGCACTACTCTATTGGAGGTTGCCCCCTCGAAGAGGCAAGTGAACATTGCTTTCATCTCTGAATAATAAAATACATGTTGTTATTTCTCATTTTTTTCTGTGTTATGGGTTGTATTTCTTCACATATTTGGTATCCTGGCATCTTCTCGCAGGTCAAGAGCATAACAAGTGGTATTAGAGCACTTTCCAGGGCCGGTGGTATCTCCATTTGTAGTAGATTTTTTTTTTTGGCTAGAGACGTGTTCCGACGTCTTTAAACCACAAGATTTGTCTTTGAGCGCATAAACTTGCGGATTTGGGGAGGCATGTGTCGTGGCGGAAAAAGTCGTTTGTGCGGACACAACTGACCTCCCTAGGAGTCTAAACTCTCTAGCGACAAACAAGACAAAATGGAGTGATCTTTCTCTAAATATACCTTTTAAAACATGAAAACTACAAGCGTTTAGGCTTACCTTATTCCAAAACGTTGTTGTTGTAGTCCGTCCTTGCCGATCCGGATGAGCTCCTCCTTCACATCAATTCCTGCAACCACAAACAATCAAACAATTACCAAGCACTTGCATTTCATATAATAAAACATATATTCAACATGCAGACCAAGGAACACATGAAATAACTCATTAACACAAGCTATTGAGAAAAATAAACCAGTTTGTATTAATAACGAAACAAAGAAACTCTTACAACCTGGCCTTGGTGTTGTGCAAGTTCCTCCCAGGGTCCATCAAGGGTTTTCCTCTACTTTGACAAAGCTCACCCACTTCCAAGTAGAATCAAGTAAAGACAATCTCTCCTCACAAGGTTCTAAATGGGAGTCCTAGATCCTGCAGCATTTACCCAAAGAAAATGTATAGCTCCAGCCTCTACTCCTTCTGGCCCAAGGTCTTTATTTATAGTGCTGTAAAGAGGTTATTCAGGTCCACCATCAATGGGATAATCCCCCTCTTTGGGTGGGATAGCTCCCTTATTGATGGGATAAGTTCCTCCTTAATAGAGATACATGAACCAACTGGAGGCGCATCCATTTCATCAAACCGACCTCTAGAAAGTTCTAGAAGTAACCACAAGTAACTTTTTTAAGATGAAACTTGCGCATTTTGCCTTTTACAGAAGGACGCACCTGTACTTTGACATACAGAGCGTCCAAAGACGCAGATTTTGTGAACATTGTGTGCATCCCCGCAGGTAAGGCTTGAGAGAACCTGCGACCCCAGAGATAAACACATTTTTTACAAGACTTTCTCTCTTCTTTGAGTTTGAGATGGATAGCAGAGGCATAAGGCTTGCCTAAGAGGGTAGTATGACTGTTGATTTGAGCCATACTAACTGTAAGTAGTCATGGTGACATTTTTTAGTGTAACAGATTGCCCCCTAAAGTGCGAAGCCTGGAATAGATTAGGGTTTATAATTCTAGGAAGGGTGAAGCGCTTTATCATTTCAAGGATTGTCTTGTGGATGACCTGGTTGGAACCTGCAATTTTCAACACAAAATACATGTATAATATTATATCATCACTGAGGTAGGCATTCCCATACTCAGATTCAAAACTTTAACTAATGGACTAACTACTCTGATACAGGAATGATCTTGCAATACATCATTTTTATAGACTTTTGTAGACACAGTATGGACGCAGCCATCTGTTTATGATTAGTCTACATAGATAATGAATACAAAACTCCTCGCAGCCTGGATGGTAGAAACTAGATCCAGGGTCTTCACTTCTACCTCCTGAATTGGTACGATTCTAGCCATGTGATTAAATGATTTGATGTCGAACATGGTAGAAACCACTTGATTACCAGTCGATGATGTAGACTGTTAACAAGCGTGAGAGAGACCACCAGTGATGTCAATGGTTCTCAAAGTACCAAGCACAACCCGTGAAATGTGAATAGATATTTTGATGTCGAACACTTCACGGAATCCTTTGATCGAAAGTCAATGATGTAAACTGACGTCAAAGGCGAGAAACCTGCCATTGATGCATGCAGACTTCAAGGTACTGTCGATTCCTAAGTCATCTTTCTAGATAATGTGTCGATGTCGATAGAAAGCGACCCGTTGCAGGCGAGCCCACAACACGAAATCATTGTTCAAGTTGAAGAAATGTTGTTGTGAGGACTGACTCAGGGATGGTCAAATGGATGACAAGTATTTTGCAGATGAAAGTTTTGCTCGCAGACCTCTTGGACACATAACGACACGACAGATGGTTTGGTGCTAAATAACTCAAAGTTAATCCCCGGAACCCGGTTGAAGACTTTCAAAAGTGGTTTGATCAACTGTGAGGTAAAGGATTTCCCAACCCAGGTGAATGAAAAGTGTCGTGTCCAAGAGTGGTAATAAAGTTTCTTCTGAGACAAAAAGTAACAAATAGGCTCATTCTTCTCTCTTTTCCCCCACCATTTCTGGCAAGTACCTCTTTATTTTTAACAAGCTTGAGGAGGATAACATATGCTTGATTATAAGCTCATCCTTTGGATGAGTCCAACCCAGTTTTGATTCGAACCCTAGGAAGGAGTGGTTCGTTCCTGTTTGTAATTGAACAGGTCCTTTACTGTGAAATGTTTAACGAGCCCAGTATAGGAGAAACTTGACGTTTTTCAATTTTAGAGAGTCTGAAAAACTTAAGAAAACTCCAAGTTGAACTTTTTCGTAAATTTGTGTCCCTCAAGCCCGAAAAAGTATAAAATAATACCTGGGGGAACCGCTTGATCTTGCGACCAAGGAGTACTTTCATAATTAGTGCCACTGACCTGAAAAGTAAAAAGCGATCAAAGACACATCTTTTATTTCCATATCGAGTTTGAAACGACAAAAACCCGGCAATCTTTTCCTGTTTTTACGGTCATAAAAGAGCTGTAAGGGGACCGTCTTTTAATTTCGTTTTAACGAGTGTAAAAGAAACGCTCGGCAATCTTTTCATTTTTTAGGAGTCAGAAAAGGGCTTAAAAGATGACTCTGAGGTTTCACTTTTTCGTAAGTTTTAACAAGTTCGAAAAAATGATAAAAATGTACTCATGGTTTTCACTTTTTCATAAGTTTTAATGAGTTCGAAAAAGGGATAAAAATGTACTCATATGGCCGACTTTCAATTTAATTTACGAGCAGGAAAAGACGGAAAGAACTCGGCATTTTCATTTGTTTTACAAGAATGAAAGATAGCAAAATAATCTCGAGATTTTCATGAGTTTAACGAGTCTTGAAAATAACCGAAGTTGACTCGAGATAAGTTTCATTTTTACAAAAGCTTGAAACAGGGAAAAACTATGCTTCAAAGTAGTTTCATTTTAACACAAGCTTGAAACAGATATAAAACTGTGCTTGATGCCCCCTAAGCATAACTGCCAGAGTGCATGCCCCTCTAGCTTCATTTCATTCAACTACGGTGGATGAAATGAAGGTTCAAGTACGAGATCATTTGAAAGACCCGACCTAAAATTACGTAAAAAACTGAAATAACTAACCTGAATATACAACTTAACATCTATGAGGTCTAGACAAACTCTCGACTCAATTAGAGGAGGATTTGTTTCATTTTTTAACGAGCTTGACACAGGAAAAGAACTATGCTCGGATTCGGTTTCATGTTTACGCAAGCTTGAAACGAAAAACTATGCTTGTTATAAGTTCACATGCCCCCAGCATAATGACGCAAAACAAGGTACATGCCCCCCAAGCTTTATTGCATTCAATAAGGTGGATGGAATGAAGCTTTACTTTCACGATCTTGGAAAGACTTGTGGGAGTTGTTTCATTTTTTAGTGAGGTTGACACAGGAAAAGAACTATCCTCAAAACTACCCTCTACAATCTACCTAACAAAAGTTTTACTCTAAAAACCTTGATTCATTTTTTAACGAGCTTGACACAAGACAAGGAACTATGCTCTAAAAATCCTTGATTCATTTTTTAACGAGCTTGACACAAGATAAAGAACTATGCTCTAAAAATCCTTGATTCATTTTTTAACGAGCTTGACACAAGATAACGAACTATGCTCTAAAATCCTTGATTCATTTTTTAATGAGCTTGACACAAGACAAGGAACTATGCTCAAAAAGTTCGCATGCCCCCAGCATAATGATGCAAAGCGAGGTACATGCCCCCCAGGCTTCATTGCATTCAACCGGCTGGATGAAATGAAGGTTTACTTTCAATATTTAACTTGAAAAGGGAGTTGTTTCATTTTTAAGGAGGTTGACACAAGAAAAGAACTATCCTCATACCTGATTCATTTTTTAACGAGGTTGACTCAGTAACAGGAACTATCCTCATAACCCTGATTCATTTTTTAATGAGGTTGACTCAGTAATAGGAACTGTCCTCAAAATCCTACTTTCTACAATCTACCTACATATCCTAAAATCTAGTTGATTCATTTTTTAATGAGGTTGACTCAGTAAAAGAACTATCCTCATACACACTGATTCATTTTTTAATGAGGTTGACACAGTAAAAGGAACTTTCCTCATACTCACTGATTCATTTTTTAATGAGGTCGACACAGTAAAAGGAACTTTCCTCGTACCTGATTCATTTTTTAACGAGGTTGACTCAGTAACAGGAACTATCCTCTGACCTAATTCATTTTTTAACGAGGTTGACTCAGTAACAGGAACTATCCTCAAGGACACCTGTTTCATTTTTTAACGAGGTTGGCACAGGAAAAGGAACTGTCCTCGCTGTAGCCTGTTTCATTTTTTAACGAGGTTGGTACAGGAAAAAACTATCCTCGCGCACACTGATTCTTTTTTTAATGAGGTTGACACAGTAAAAGGAACTTTCCTCACGCATCCAATTTCATTTTTTAATGAGGTTGAGACGGGAACAAACTATCCTCACACACACTGATTCATTTTTTAATGAGGTTGACACAGTAAAAGGAACTTTCCTCACACACACTGATTCATTTTTTAACGAGGTTGACACAGTAAAAGGAACTTTCCTCGTACCCTCCTATTTCATTTTTTAACGAGGTTGATACAGGAAAAACTATCCTCGCAACTCCTTGTTTCATTTTTTAATGAGCTTAACACAAGACAAGGAACTATGCTCATGACTTCTGGTTTCATTTTTTAACGAGGTTGAGACTAGAAGAAACTATCCTCGCCACATTGATCATGGCTTCCAACTGGAAGAAAGACATGTCAATGGACACACCTTGATCATGGCTTCCAAAAGGTCTTCATCCGAAGGAAGAATAGTTTTTTGGAGGGAATACACGTCAAGGGACTCAAAAGGGATAAGAACATCGTGTTCAAATAATCCTGTAGAGTTTTCCATGTCAATTACCAGATCTAAATCAACAGTGAGAGGCTCACTTACATCGGTAACTGAAAACATGGGACCGGTTGCCACATAATTAACCCGTGGCAGGGTAGATACCACTTTAGAATCAGGAACATTTAGGGGTGTCATATTATTGGTAGTTGAAACAAGACTAGGGAACGAAAGCTGGTCTACAGTCACAATACTGCCATTGTGAGGGAAAGACATCACGCGAAAGAGTGTCGATACGACGGCTTTCATTGCATAAACATAGTCTCGCCCAAGGAGTAAATTGAAATCCAAGGGACCTCGAACTACCACAAGATCAATACAGACAGTTTTACCTTCCAAGGCAATGGAAAACTTAGGAAGGATCCCTAAAGGTTCACTAATGGTTCTGTTAAAAGCTTTCAGATTCTGCGTAATAGGCGCAAGCTGAGGGGAACCCAAAGCTTTCCAAACAGTTGAGGATAAAATACTAACAGAAGCACCCTCATCTACCTGAGTACGATGTATGTCCCTACCACCAGCCTTGACAATGATTTGGAAAGGGATGGAGGAAGGAAGACGAGGTTCTGTCAATCTATTCCAATCAAAGGAAAAGACCTCAGTGCTTGGAGGGGGTTCTACAGAAACGGGTGAAATGCCCCCTGGCGTAGAAGAATCTGATGTAACAAGAAGAACCTGAGCGGCATGAAGTTTACTCTCGAAAGGGAGAGTGTGATCGACCGAATGTGAAATTGAATCGACCACTTGATCAACTAAAGGATCATCAACCTGAGTGACATGAGTTTCACTCTCCAATGGAAGAGTGTGATTGACCGTACTTGAAATTTGATCAATCACTTCGTTAGATGACGGTAGGTTGGGAGAAATTTTACGGTAACCAGTTGGAAATTCTTGCTGTGGAACAGTAAGGTTTTCCAACAATTTCGAGGCTTCATCCATGTGAGGGCAAATGTGAGTTTGATGACTCCCTTTGCATAACTTACAAGGAAACCTAACTTTACCCTTTTTCCCAGGAACCTGACTATCACTGGTTGATGGATCAATGGAAAGTTGATGAGAGTTTTTTGACCATACTTCCAAGACCTTTGGAATACCAGGACAATTGACAAGGAAGTGGTCACCCTTACAAAGCCTGCAAGGGTATTTGGGTTTACGGTGCATGTCGGAATTTTCCTCAACACAACTAACACTTACAGCCATGGTTGGTTGGTTGACTTCTTTCTTATCTTGCTTCTTCTTCTTCTTCTTCTTCTTCCCTTTCTTCTTCTTCTTAGCCTCCTGGTTACTAGCATCAAGGCTTTTACCAGGCGAAGAGGAAGAAATGGAGGAAGAAAAATTAGGCGAAGAAGGTAAAGGGTCAACAGAAGGTTGGTCATGTTGAGATGGTGAACTCTGTTGAGGTGAAGCATCCGGTTGAGGTGGAACAATTGGAGCATTTTGGGCCAACGAAGTTGAAAATAACCATATTGGTAAACCTATTGTAAATCCAGGTAATGACAAAGTAGCCATATAAGGAGGACCAACATTCCCAAAGTAAGGAAAAGTACTAGGATTCTCATTAGGAGGGGTTCCTAGGTTGATAAATTCCGGAACATTTGCCATTATATTCAACTTCAGTGAATTTTATTAACAATTTTAAACTAAAATTAACAATTCACAATTTACACCTAACAATTAAAATTCACAATTCACACCTATGGTCTCTAAAAGTAAAAACAAACAAATTAACACGCGCTATCAAATCTAGGAGTCAAACCACACACAAACAGTAAGCTCTCCAGACCGAAAGCACTAGTTGGTGATTAAGCCCAACCTCGCAGAATCCAGTATAGAAATAGTGGGTGGAACAGTTACCCCGACAACCTGCTTAATGAATAGACTGGACCAAGTTCCTCCACTTTAACCGTCTCGAGTGAAGTGAACCCCCCAGAAAATCCAAGTGAGTATAGCCGACGTCTGCTCCAGGTACAGTGGGACCTTCCCTCCACCGTCACCTTGGGTAGAATCCTAAAGATTATGGTCACTAAGGTTACCAACGGCCACAAGTACACCTGGGGGAACAGTCTAAACTCCGACAGCACGCAAGGGCAGAGTAGCAAGCTCAATCCCCTTACCGGCTCCTTGACAGTAATCCAAGGTTTACCGATAAGTGACCCCTGGCTCCTCGACAATGGTTAATCCGAGGTTTACCGTTTGTAATACGTACTGTCTGGCATCATTCCCAACGAGGGGGGAATGATCCCCTCACTGGTTCGGACACGAGCTCGTGCTTCTCCTTTAAGAGGAGCTTTCCCAGAGTGTAAATGTAACAATTGGATTTGATTCTATCACAAGATCAGCTACTTGTTTGGTTTTACTGTCTTGGAGAGTTAAGTACTCACCTACTCCAAGACACTAGCCTAAGCTATGTTGGTGCTTCAGAGCCCTAGAAATGTAAAAATTACTAGGTGAATTTTAATTAAGCGTTGTGTTATTAAGGCTGTTATTACTCAAATGGGTAAATGGATACGAAACCAATGATGTTATGACCCGACTCAACTGAATGCAATCGAATATGATAATGTAATCTTTTCAATTCGATGAATCCTAACTAAAGTAAGGAGAGAGTTTCCATTCACTTCCAACAATGCAAAAGTTGATCACTAAGAGAAAATATAACAAATTCTCTAATGCACTAATTTTATCAAGAAAAAATAATGCAAATCAATTCCAAACCATTTTTTATTTTTTATTTTTTGTGTAAATTCAAATCAAAGAAAGCTGATCTAAATCTACTATTGATTTTCCAGAATGTAAACTATGCAATTGTAATCTATGCACAATTCACTCGAAAAGTATGCAAATGTAATCTATGCACATTTTTCATTCATATTCTGAAAATGAGAATTCTAATTATGCAAATGTGATCTATGCAAGAGAATTCTCAAACACAAGATGATTCTAATGTAATCTAAGAACCAATCAAGTGCAAGTCGAGAAAATTGGGTGAGAGTTCCAAAGATCAAAAAATAAAAACACTCAGAGGCGATTAACACTCATACACAATTTAGCCCCCCCCGGCGAATGAGGGGGAATTTTTTTTGCAAAAACAGAAGCAAAAAGACGCAAAATTGTGAAAGGACTGAGAGAAACCTCCAAGTAATGACCAAAGGAAAACAAATCAAGAATTTCTCAAAAAAGAGACTCAAAATACCCAATTGTTGAAAGCTTAGAGTAGGAATGCTAATGAAACAAGCTTAGGTGAAGATTTATGGCAAGAGACTAATGGATCTGGGCAGTAAAAACTAAGAAAAAACAAAATCTAAGAGCGAAAAGTGTAAAAAATGGAATTTTCTTAAATTTTGGCAGGGGACGCAGGCAACCCGTTAGCACAGGTGCGGGCCCGCTCTGTGCACACAGCAAAAGTGCGTCCAAGGACGCACTGTGCAGCACTCAGAGGGTGCGTCCTACTGAAAAACTCAAGAAAAACCAAAATAAAACTAATCCTAAGCTAACCCACCCAGAGACAAGGTCACAGAGCCAAAACCAGAAAAATAAACCAATTTTCTCAAAGCAAAGTTCATTCAAAGGAAAAGACCTTCACAACAATGGATCCCCAGTGGAGTCGCCAATTTGTCGTGGCGGAAAAAGTCGTTTGTGCGGACACAACTGACCTCCCTAGGAGTCTAAACTCTCTAGCGACAAACAAGACAAAATGGAGTGATCTTTCTCTAAATATACCTTTTAAAACATGAAAACTACAAGCGTTTAGGCTTACCTTATTCCAAAACGTTGTTGTTGTAGTCCGTCCTTGCCGATCCGGATGAGCTCCTCCTTCACATCAATTCCTGCAACCACAAACAATCAAACAATTACCAAGCACTTGCATTTCATATAATAAAACATATATTCAACATGCAGACCAAGGAACACATGAAATAACTCATTAACACAAGCTATTGAGAAAAATAAACCAGTTTGTATTAATAACGAAACAAAGAAACTCTTACAACCTGGCCTTGGTGTTGTGCAAGTTCCTCCCAGGGTCCATCAAGGGTTTTCCTCTACTTTGACAAAGCTCACCCACTTCCAAGTAGAATCAAGTAAAGACAATCTCTCCTCACAAGGTTCTAAATGGGAGTCCTAGATCCTGCAGCATTTACCCAAAGAAAATGTATAGCTCCAGCCTCTACTCCTTCTGGCCCAAGGTCTTTATTTATAGTGCTGTAAAGAGGTTATTCAGGTCCACCATCAATGGGATAATCCCCCTCTTTGGGTGGGATAGCTCCCTTATTGATGGGATAAGTTCCTCCTTAATAGAGATACATGAACCAACTGGAGGCGCATCCATTTCATCAAACCGACCTCTAGAAAGTTCTAGAAGTAACCACAAGTAACTTTTTTAAGATGAAACTTGCGCATTTTGCCTTTTACAGAAGGACGCACCTGTACTTTGACATACAGAGCGTCCAAAGACGCAGATTTTGTGAACATTGTGTGCATCCCCGCAGGTAAGGCTTGAGAGAACCTGCGACCCCAGAGATAAACACATTTTTTACAAGACTTTCTCTCTTCTTTGAGTTTGAGATGGATAACAGAGGCATAAGGCTTGCCTAAGAGGGTAGTATGACTGTTGATTTGAGCCATACTAACTGTAAGTAGTCATGGTGACATTTTTTAGTGTAACAGCATGCACGCAGGAAATACAAGAGGTGGTCACGCTTATTGGACCCCCTTGTAACCCCTGTGGGTACCCCTTCGAGTAGTAGCGCATTAGACATAACCGTGCATGGACTATCTTCCACGTACCCTCTGGGTATATCAGAAGCCCCCTACGCTTACCTAAAACCTCGCCGTAGATAAACTGCCGATTGTCTTGTTGCTACAGTACACCAAGAACAGCACTCGGGGAGATTACTCACACATACGATAGGGTAGTTGGGTAGTATGGCTAAGGGTACGATTGATCCTCCTTAGTTAGTGCCCTGAAAGATTGGGCCGAGTACTACTGTTGGACCCTTATGTATATTGCGATCTGTAGCACCTGACACTCCTTGAGACCATAGTTCCCTTATCTATTTGAAGATCGCCCATCATCTTCTTTGCTAGATTAGATCTAACAAATTTGGTTTTGTGTTGCCGCAACAATCAGATCCACCAGAATACCATTCAGATCTAGTAGCAGGGGTTCGATCGCTGCTGCATTCCTACTCACACTCTGCAGTTGAGGGTTTCGCAGATAGATCTGACCATTTGTGCAGGGAGGCTTGTGGCTCCTATACATTGGGGTGATTCTTGCAGGAAATTGGGTAGGATTAACTTTTCTAGTAATTGGCTACTGTAGTATTGATAAGCAGGGAGTAAAACTCCTTTCGGAGTGAAAAAAGAAAAAGAAAAAAAAAGAGAGACTTAGAGACTTAGCCCATAAGAATAAGGACGACGGGCTGAGCGAGGTGGTACCATTCACTTGTCAACTTCAAGTTTTGGGCGATCCCAATTTTTTTCACAGTGACAACTAGATCTGTGTATGGTAGAAACCAGAGCTCAAGCTATGGCCAATGAGAAGATGGAATCCCTTGAAAACAAGTTGGAGGAATTAGCGAGGCAGATCCAGACATTGAATGATATAGTCACAAAGGGCAAGTCGACAGCACAATCAGAGGCATATGCTTTTAATGAAGACCATGAAGGACAATCTAGTCATTCTCTTCACTTCCATGGAAACCACCAACATTCCCACCCTTGACCACCCAAGCTGGACATGTACAAATTTGATGGCTCTAATCCAGCAATATGGCTATCACAAATGGACCAATATTTCACGTTGAATCACATCAAAGATGATGAGACTAAGCTACATGTGGGAGGACTTTACTTGGACCAAGAAAGATGACAATGGTGGCAGTGGCATAAAAAATGTTATTCAAGGCTAATTACTTGGTAGGCGTTCCCAAAATCCCTTTGTGAACGCTTTGAACGTGAATCCAATTTTTTGGGTCATCTTACTAAGCTCAGACAGATAGGCATAGTACACAACTATATTACAACCTTTGAGAAATTAGCCTTCTGCACAAGAGGTCTGGCAGATGAATTCTACTTGGAATGTTTTATCAGTGGTCTCACAAATGCCATCCAAGCTCACATCCGGATGCACCACCCATCCACATGGCTGGAAGCTTGCACAATGACTCACGAAGTGGAATGCGCGTTAGTGGCCCAGTCGCCTCGTCCAAATTTCATAGTCAAGGGACACCCGACCCAGGCTTCTGGCACCACCCAAACACTTAAGGTTCAAAAGGTGACACCAGCAGAAATGGTGGAAAGAAGAAAGCAAGGATTGTGTTACTACTGTGATGACAAATACTCCCTGGGGCATAAATGCAAGGAACCCAAATTCTTTCAAATTGATGCTACTGATCACAGTTCATCTGAGGAAGCCCCATCCTTTGAGGGACCAGAGGAGGAAGATGAGGACAACCAACAGGACAATGAGCTCCCAGCTACACCAGAAGAACCAGTTATCTCACTCCATGCTTTGGCAGGCATTTATTCTCCAAAAACTCCCAAAATCAGAGGTTTTATTAAACATCGCCCTGTAGTAGTCTTGATTGATAGTGGCAGCATGCATAACTTTATCCATTAGAGAGTCGCAAAAGCTGTGCATTGTTTTTTTAGAGCAGTCTCTAATTTCCAAGTATAGATTGCTAATGGGGGGATAATGAAATGTGATGGCCGGTGTGAAAATATCAAACTTCAGATGGGATACTACCACCTAAAGACCCACATGTTTTCCATCAACATGGGTGGGTGTGACATTGTCTTGGGTGTTGAATGGCTCCGTAGACTCGACCCAATCACAATGGATTTCCAGGAGTTATATATGAGCTTTAAGCAGAATTACCATGCGCATAGCCTTCGCGGACTCCAAGCAGGTACTCCTTCTATCATCATCTCGCAATGAATGGAAAAGTTGTTAAAAAAGGGCCACCATGGAGTTATCGCCCAATTTAATGCCATTCAAGCATTCAAGCCCCCTACTCTTCATATTCATCCTGAGATGCAACAGGTCTTAAACAACCATCTGCAGGTCTTTGACAAACCTCATGATCTTCCACCATCAAGAGGGGACATGATCATAACATTACTTTGATCCCAGGGGCACAACCACCAAATGTGTGCCCATATAGATACCCTTTCGCCCAAAAGAATGAAATTGAAAAAATTGTCAAGGAACTCATGGAAGTCGGTGTCATTCATCCTAGCATTAGTCTTTATTCATCGCCTATGGTCATGGTGCTCAAGAAAGATGGGGAATGGCGTATGTGTCCAGACTTCAGAGCCCTCAACAAGTTGACGGTCAAAGATAAATTTCCCATCCCGGTTGTTGATGATTTGCTGGATGAACTGAATGGGTCTCAATTCTTTTTAAAGCTAGAACTTCGCTCGGGCTATCACCAAATTCGCATGAAAGAAGTAGACATTTCGAAGACTGCTTTTCGAACTCATGAAGGCCATTATGAATTCCTGGTCATGCCATTTGGTCTCTGTAATGCCCCATCCACTTTTCAGAGCCTCATGAATCACCTGCTCAAACCATATCTCAGAAAATTTGTCCTTATTTTCTTTGATGACATTCTCATCTACAGCCTCACCTGGGAAAAACATCTTCAACATGTAGAACTGCTCTTGAAATTGCTCGGGAAGCATAAATTATTTGTCAAATTGTCCAAGTGCTATTTTGGCATGAAAGAAGTCGAGTATTTGGGCCACATTGTGGGGTGTGAAGGTGTCAGGGAGGATCCCAAAAAGATCCAGGCAATGCAGGATTGGCCCCAACCAAAAAACTTGAAGAGTTTGAGAGGATTATTGGGTTTCACCGGTTACTATCGCAAATTTGTCCGCAATTATGGTCACATTTCTAGACCCCTCACTCACCTTCTCGAGAAAAAATCATTCCTCTGGAATGATGAAGCACAATAGGCGTTTATAGCTCTCAAACATGCCATGTGTTCCACTCCCGTATTGGCACTACTCGACTTTACCAAATCTTTTGTGATTGAATGTGATGCTTCAGGTACGAGCATTGGGGTTATCTTAATGCAGGAAGGTCGGCCCTTGGCCTTCACTAGCCAACAACTAAGTGGGAAACATCTGGGACAAGCTACCTATGAGAAGGAGATGATGGCCATCTTACATGCAGTGGATACCTGGCGACCATACTTATTGGGGCGGCTATTCCAAATCCGCACAGACCATCAAAGCCTTAAATATTTTTTGGAGCAATGCCTATCCTCACCACAACAAAATAAATGGCTAGCCAAAATGTTGGGATATGATTATGAGGTAATTTACAATAAAGGGCGTGAAAATGTCGTAGCGAATGATTTATCATGCCTATTTGAGGAGGACAACACCCTACTAGCAATCTCTCTTCCCATCCCAGAGTGGATTGAAGAAGCTCGCAAGGAATGGTTTTCACATCCTTCGCTCTCCCAACTCATTCATAACTTGCAAGAAGATCCAAATTCCACAACAGGCTACTCTTGGAAGGATGAGATTCTTCGCTACAAGGACAAAATAGTGATATCACTGACATCCACCCTCAAAAGGCGCGTTTTGGTAGAGTTGCACTCATCTCCCACTATAGGCCATTCAGGCTTTCAGAAGACTTATTCTCACACTTGTTGTTCCTTCTTTTAGACAAGCATGAAAAAGGACATTCTTACTTTTGTAGCGGAATGTGATGTGTGTTAGTGCCACAAAGGAGAAACAGTCAAGTCCCCAGGCACTTTACAACCATTGCCCATACCTGCCTCAATTTGGACGGATGTTTCTATGGATTTCATTACTGGTCTTCCGAAGTCAGGCAACAAGTCAGTCATCATGGTGGTTGTGGACAGACTTTCTAAGTATGCTCATTTTTGCGCCCTACCCCACCCTTTTACACCCACTTTGGTGGCTCAATCTTTCATGGACTAGATCTTCAAATTGCATGGCATGCCCACTTCCATTATGTCTGATCGTGACCCAATCTTTACCAGTAACTTTTGGCAAGAACTTTTCAAGCTATAAGGCACCCGACTCCAACTCAGTACTTCCTATCATCCGCAAACTGATGGAAAAACTGAAGCAATCAACAAATGTCTGAAGACCTACCTTAAGTGTTTCACTCAGAAAAGAAACATTTATGGGTATAGTGGTTACCTCTAGCCAAATGGTGGTATAATACTAACTATCATGCCGCCACCAAGATGACTCCATATGAAGCAATTTATGGTCAACTCCCCCCTTCACCTACTTCTTATATCCCTGGATGCTCTAAGGTACAAGCAGTGGATCAACTCCAACAGAACCGTGTAACCATGCTCGCCCACCTCAAAGATAATCTCCATCAAGCTCAGAATCGCATGAAGCAACAGGTAGACAAACATCGTTCAACGCACACATTTCAAGAAGGGGATCAGGTATTCTTGATGCTACAACCATACAAGCAAACATCACTCAAAGACAAGGGTCGACAAAAATTATCTCCAAAATTCTACGGACCGTATCAAATACTTCAGCGCATTGGAAAATTAGCCTACAAGATAGCCTTGCCACCCACTGCAAAAATCCATCCCGTCTTCCATGTCTCATGCCTCAAGAAAGTGGTAGGGAACAATTGCAGAATTCAAACTAGTTTACCGGAATTGGATGAAGAAGGTTCAATCTGGCTCCAACCTGAACAAGTTCTTGACACGTGAGAACAGTACCTGCGCGACTACATGATCAAGGAATTCCTCGTCAAGTGGAATGGCACCTCTCTAGAAGAAGCAACTTGGGAACCAACCACTATTCTTCAGCAGTTTCCACAGCTTCAGCCTTGAGGACAAGGCTGTTTTTATGGGGGAGGGCATGTTAGTGTCCAACCCTAACCCCCTTATTTATGTAATAGGGTCAAGTCATAGTTATAGTTAGTTAAAGAGTTAATAAAGCCCATATTAATAATTGTAAGTGGTCGATACGCATTTAAAGAAAGGGACCACAGTTAGTTGCAAACGGGCCATGGTATTAGATAGATGGTATTAATAGAACCATGGTACTGACCCATGGTATCGCATGTATGAATCCTATATAAAGGATAAAGACTCCCCATTTAGGAGCGTCGTGTCCTATTCTGTAATCGAGCACTACTCTATTGGAGGTTGCCCCCTCGAAGAGGCAAGTGAACATTGCTTTCATCTCTGAATAATAAATTACATGCTGTTATTTCTCATTTTGTTATGTGTTCTGGGTTTAATTTCTTCGCATATTTGGTATCCTGGCATTTTCTCGTAGGTCAAGAGCATAACAAGTGAACCCCACAACAATTTCTATTCATGGTGAACAAAAATATGAGACTTACTCATAGATATTTTGGCTAGCAAGAATTCTCAAGCTTCTTGCTTTCTCTGCTTCTCGGCTAATGGACCATGAACAAAAACTTGAAGTGGGGAAGGATAAACAAAGAGAAATAAGAAGGTTCTTGGTTAGCGCCAAGATTAAAGTGGGGAAGGATAAACGAAGAGAGATAGGAGGGTTTTTTGTTATTGCCAAGATTAGTGACTGAGTCACTAAAAAAATATTTGCTATGCAAATTTGGGGAAATAGGTGAGCTATTAATAACTAGAAAATGAAATAGGTGCACTATTAGTGACTTTCTTCGACTTTTTTATTTGAAAGCTTCACATGTGTCATTTTTGTGGACATATAAGATTTTAACATTATGGTAATTCACTATAATATTTTACATGATGGGTTATCAATAGAGTATTTAAAAATGAATTTTTAGGTGTTTTAGGGGTTAAGGACTTAGGCGATAGGGTTTAATACTTTAAGGTGTCAAGGGTTGTGGTTAAGTATTTAGGGGTGTAGAGGTTAGGGCTAACAACTGAGGGGTTAAGGGGATAATTCTTTAGGAGTTAGGGTGTTTAGTCAATTTAGTGTGTCCTAAATTGCTACATAAGTTATCAATCCAGGAGTCGTAAATTGATGAAGTGTAGTGCACTGTATGTGCTAGACAACCCTTTTCTTACCTTTACTGTTTTCAGTTTTATCTTGTTTTGGGGTTTTTCTCTTGTTGGTCTCCTAAAGTGTTCTAATGCAATGGAAATTCTAATCTATTGTTAAAGCAAAAGTTTAAGAATACTTTTTAAAGACCAAGTGTGGATGTAAAGTTGAAGACAAGGTTTATGCTTCTTATGATAATTTCCAAACTTTGAACTTAAAAGATCTTAAAACATGCTGTCTACAAAATCAGAACTTGAATAAGAGTGTAAACATGCAGCTACATAAACCAAACTAAAAATGAAGTACTGAAAATGAGGTTACTATCTCTGTTGTCCATCCTAATTGCAAAATTGAAATCTAATAAACTGCTGCACTCAAAACCAAAAAGTAAAGAAACTGGAAACTAATCAATGATTTCACCCATAATCACAATATTTCGTCAATTAACTTCTAAAATGGGGTTAAGCTAAAGACTCCGGAAATATCATTATGTGTCATGAAAAGAATGACATCTAAATTGCACACTAACGAAAGCAAAGTCAATTACTTCATCTATAATCACAATATTTCATCAATTAACTTCTAAAATGGGGTTAAGCTAAAGACTTCGGAAATATCATCATATAGCATGAAAGAACTGACATCTAAACTATCTACTTGCATACTAATGAAAGCAAAATCAATTACTTCACCTATAATCACAATAGCTTGCCAATTAACTTCTAAAACGGGGTTAAGCTAAAGGCTCTGTAGATATCATCATATAGCATGAAGAACTGATATCTAAACTATCTTAAGCAGTAAACAAATCTCACTAAATAAAAGCATAAACAATTGAAATTGAAAACTAAAGTTTAGCAGAGGAAGCAAGTCTCAAATCACCACTTGATGCAAAAACTACACTAAGAAGCTCGAGCATAACTAGACTTAAAGACCTATTCTGAAGTGCACTGATCAGTGTTAGTAGAGAATGTAACAAGCTCCAAAAACATGTACAGGATTAGAATGATTAAAATCATAAGCAAAACATGAGAAATGTACAGCTCAAATGAGAGAAAATATACATGAAAAACTATACAAAACAAAAGAAGGGACCTCAGCTACGCAAGGGCCCTTTGCACAACTTTGGACTAACACGCTGTCACTTCAAACCAAGCTTAAACAACCATGTGAAAAACAGAGTTTTGTATTATGAAACAGAGGAATATGTCTCTTAATTACACAACAGAAAAATAACGCTATATCAACAGTGTTAAGAACTAACTATTGCGTTGCAAATGCTTATATTTATAGAGGAAATGGATGACTGTATCTCAGAGGAATTTCTTCAGCAATAGACACGTGAACAGGTCAAAATCCGAGGATTCAGCCTCTCGGTTGCCATGAGCAATAAATCTATGCAAGGTGGATGTTGCATTGCGTTATGGAGATGGCCTGCAGGTGGCAAAAATGGATCCACGAGTTCATGAACGGCTTCGGGCTTCTTTTACGTGCAGGAGCAGAGTCCTAGTTGATGTAGAACTCTCTGTTGACCACCCCTTGACCAATACCTTTCCTTACGAATTTGGCTAAGCAAATAGGACCTCATCCATGTGTAGATAATTCCTGAGTTGCCCATGTGTCTCATTCCTCCTACCGACACCTGTAACCTATAGAACAATGAAAATGGCTGCGGAATTGCGAGTTAGCTGCGGAAAGTGGTTACATTTTGTAGCTGATAAACAAAAACTAGATCAAATACCACACATAATGATATCATTTGAAAATTACTCAAATACACTCCTGAAATTAACATGTAACAACTTTTGATAGCCTAGGAGGCACTGACATGGGAAAATAGAAGAGAAAGGGTTTAAGAAAATGCATGGAAGAGAAGTAGTTTTGGGGCTCAAAAAGGGGTTAGGTCATTTAAGGTTAGGGAGTTTAGGGCTTAGGGGATAAGGGCATTAGTGGCGAGGGGTTAAGGGCTTAAGGATTATGGGATTAGTTGCAATAACTAACATAAACACCTTGTGGGTACAAAAGGTTAGATGAAGTGACACAATTAAAATGACCGACATAAATGACTGATTCATATTATTGTAGTACTTGTTAAGTATTCGTATTTTGCTCATAGACTAAATTGGTCATTCACGTTAGTCATTTTTAGTTGTATTACTCATTAGCTAGTCGTATATTTTATCTCGGGACTAAATTAGTCATTTATGTTATTCGTTTTTAGTTGGGTCACTTAAGATTGCTCTTTTCTGGTAGTATTTCACTTGGAAAAGCTACGATGATTAACTTTTTTAGTGACTAATTTCTCATTTTCTACAAGTGAAGAGATACCATTACTAAACTTCATTTTGGCATGAAGACATATACAAATATTTAAGCACTTATCTTTAACTTTGATCACAAACCCTTTACTAGGAAAAACCTCTCCCTCAATTTTGTTAGTGTACTCTTCATCCCATATGTAGGGACCAATAATATCTACTTTGAATAGATACTTACTAGTATATAATATGTAAGGAGAAACCATATATCCCTCAACCATTGACATTTGATTAGGATGTGATCTATGTCTAACAAATGTTTTCAGTGCCCTTAGATTATGTTCATCAACCACATTATTTTTGTGTGAATATTTCCACATATTTAAATCTCATCAACCTTGTGAATGTGGTTTTACTCATATGTATTGAATAATCTCAAAGCTAAAGTCCTATTCATTTCACATATTAGTCGAGGAACTGTTATCTTACCATACTTGATATCTTCTAGATGTATTTCCTTATATAAGGACCACCCACTTGCTATAGTCAAACATATTCAAATATGAAGGACCCTCATATGAAGGTCTTGATTTCTACCAAAATCAAACAATAGCAATTGAAGTACATACATATTTTTTGTTAGTTAATTATATTTCCTCCAAACGTCAAATTACATCATTGACAACCATTTTTCAAAAAATATCAGCCTCACTTTACCATAATAGAAACCCGATTTATTGGTTGGTATCTAGTAGTTCTAAGTTTTTACAGAATACCACAAATAGCTACTCGAAATAAAAGACTATCCAACCAAAAAGTAAAGATCTGACAAAAATCCACAACATGGTATCCACATCAAGAGTCTAATGATGTAACTAGAGTTGGGTCCTTCGCTCTCATCCTAGGAGACACATAGGGCTAAAACTCACACTATATATGTTTCTCCATGTGAGCTACTCAAGTTTTCGACCTATCAAATCATGCTTACATTTTCCATTTGTTCTGTTGAATTTCGTTTAGAAAGGAGATGATGTCATTCATATCCTTGTGCTTCTCCTTTAACACTCGTCCCAATAGAGCTTTTAATTTTTATTAGAGAGTAATAGCATAAATGTATTGGTTCCTCTTTCCCATGGTGTGGCTAGGGTTGGGGAGTCAGTGAGCGACCTCATCTAATAGTTCTAAGTTTGAAAAAACTTGTATGTATTGCCAAAGGTGTCTCACTAGCTGCTGGATCTCCTCCTGCGTACTAGGAGAGGTTGCAGAGTGATACGAAACCATCACCCCTTGAGCCTACATCTCAACACGTGATCAACTTTGTTGGCCATGACCCCCAGCTCCATGGTGGCCACACATGCATTGACACAACATTTTAACCCACACAAACAGTGAAGCTACACAAGTCAAAAATAAAATATCCACCAACCCGTCCAATGCTAAACAATCAATAGCTCCTCGGAGGCAGGACATATAATCATAGGACTAGTAGATTTTACTCCTCCAATACTTTCTACATGCCAAAGAATTACTTTCCACCAAAATAGATAGATGATCAAGCCAAAATGGGATGAAGAAGGACACAAAGACACCATTTTGAACAAAGTTTGGCCAACAAACCAACCACTTTAGTAAGGTCTAGTTGGACCAGACAAAACAACTAGAACCCAAAATAATAAGCCCTGTAGGCTTGGATTATATAAAATATTGACCTTCATGTTGGTTTATATTGGGCTGAACTAGGTTCGATCTATACAACACACCAACAAAACCCTTAATCACTAGCCCTTTCAGCAACGACTTGCAAGTAGATAGCAGTCTCACCCGAAGTGACTATGGGAGGATGCAGAACCATGTTTCTACAACCTTGAGGGATGATGCGATGTGGTATTTTTATGTTCTCTTATCTTTAACATGCATAGATTAATTCTCCACATTCATTTAATTAATCACATAAACATATCATATAAACTGATAATCATTACTGCACTGTAGTAAAATGCATATGTAATAAAACTGCTACGCTACAACAGATAATAAGCAAATATACATGAAGACACAAGTTTTACTGTGGTTCATCCTAATGTGGGACTACATCCATAAGAACTGTTGCTTATAATAATGAATCTTGTACAACAAACAATTCTTGACCTGTGCACTAAGCTGCAAGTCATCTGTGCACTAAGTTGCAGACTGGGGTCTCGCGCACTCAGCTACAGTGCCATTCCTTCGCCCCAAACTACAGATCACAATAATTTGACCATAAACATAGATCTGGACCATAAATATGATTCTTCTTCTTATTATTGATCCTTATATATACTATTACATTGAGGGATATATCATCAAAATACCATGGTCCATATACCATGGACTCCCCAGATATAAGCTATTGTGGTCTGAAAACCATTGATCTTTTACAAAATGACATTCTTTTACAAAAAGGAGGGGCTTCAGCCCGCTCCGAAGCCCATATGTTGCGTGGTATATCTATTGCACGATCCACTTGGCACTATGCTGCTCCACTGCACGGTCCACTTCACGCTTCGCTGCATTATTTACTTCGCACACCACTCCAAAAAATGTGGAGTCTTCACAAAAAACCAGGCCAAGTTGGGTTGCGCCCAACAAGCCCCCAACACTCACATGTGACTCGTCTCGAGTCACTCAGCTGCTTTGTCTCTGATTTTTGTTGCGATGTTGTTGTAGGCATTATTGAACTGCTGCAAAGTCTTTGTTACCTGCTTTTCCTCGTTGCGCACTTCCTTCAACAATGCCTCTGTCACATGTTCTGTAGCCTTCTATACCAACGTTGTCTCCCTCTGTCAAAGCTCTTGAAGCTTCTCATCCATTGTTTACGATAGTTGGAGGGCCTCATCCTATGAGGGTTTAGTCCTCTCTGTTAAAATTTGTTCTTCTTTCTTCAACTCCATAAGTTTCTTCAAGAGAGCCTTTGACTCATTGATCTTCGCGAGCTTCTGTGAGATTGGTAAGGTCTTCACAGATGCCCAAATGTCCTCTAACTGTTTTTGAATTTCTTCTTTTAGTTTTTGTACATTTCGATCTTCTTGCAGTGAAGTTCAAATTTGCAAACTTTCATCCAAGAGTTTTCCGCAGTCCGCCACTACTGTGGAGATGCTGGCCATTATAGTCTTTAGGTCACTCTCCCTTTGACCTCTCACTTCTTGTGGTGTAGTTGGTTGCAACATCATTTCCAGCTCATTGATCTACATTTCGTATTTGAATTGCACTCTGACAATTTTCTCCTTGTACCCTTTCATTCCAAGGATGAGCTTCGTGACCTTCTCTTCTACTGGCTCTTCCTCTCGGACATCGAGGTTCAGAATCTCTTTACATGTGGCTTTGACTACCTCCTTGACCTTTTGGTGTTCCTCTGCCATTTGATCCTTTTCTTGGATCACCTGCTCGAGCTTTTGCCAAAGTGCAAGTCACTCTTTTTATACATGAATATTTTGCTACGTGTGTTGTTCACGCAACTTCAGTTCTTCAGTTATCTCCATGTGCAACTTGGGTAGTCTTGGCAATTGTACTGCTGGGATGTTCATATTGACATGCTTCCATTCATTAGCCTACTGTTGTAGTTCTACGAAGTCTAAATGTAGGGCTCCTATAGGTATCTATGCTAACCTCGCTGCAAACGTGGGCTCTATCTGCCTTTCTACTCTAACCCTTTCCTCTATTTGCATTGGTTGTTTGATCGTCTGTGACAGTATCTTCAATTTTGCGATCCGCTTTGTGACACTGGTCATAAGTGCGTCGTAGCGATCTTCTACTTTGTTCCAGGATTTTGTTGTTTCTTCCTGTATGCTATCCCTGATTTGACCTAAGTCACCTTCAGTAAGGACCATGATATTCTTTGTTTTATCTGCCTTCTGCTTTTTCTTTTTCATTGAGGTAGCTTCGTCCTCTACCTTCCTTTTTTCTACGACAATGAGGTTTGTCTCTGTCTTTATTGATTCCATGTTCTGTTCTTCTAAAGGATCTTGATGATCCTCGTCATGTAGCTCTTCTTCCTCTTTTTTATGCCCATCCTAATCCGTGTCCTTGTCTTTTCCACTCGCTTCACTATGCTACGAGGTGTCCTCCTCTTCTTCTGTCGCACTGTCTCCTGCTTCTGCCTCCAGCATAGTCATCCATTTTGCAGGGAATTTTTGTACTAGTGCTAACATATCATCTTTTGTGACTAAGTATGGTAGGGCATGCCATTTCTTCTTTGTATCCATGTGTGCCTGTATGTACACTCTATAAAAATATGCCTTATACTTTGTAACAACACTATACTACTCGTATAGGCTCGGCGATAGGTGAGGGTGTTGGTTCACTACCATATGCAAATCCATATGATACAATACGAAGAAAATCTTGTTCTCCATTTCTCGCGATTGTTGGGTGGTAAACCATAGTGAGGCATACCGTATGGCTTCATAGACATTTGATGCTACCGATGGGAACTATGAATCCTCTGACTCTCTCCATGCTAACATTGCAATAATCAAAAGTAACCACGCATAATGGAATGTGGTACCTTTCTCCTGGACTTTGTGGCAATCATCTAGAAATTCCTTGCACAGGTATTCGACCGAGTTATAATGAACCCCATTGGCACACTGTGCGACTAAGGAAAGCACTGACACAGGAACTGCATTTGTCCAACACTTTCTCATGATCTTTCCAGCTAGTATCTGCACTGTGAAGCGACTTGCCTGGTCATTGATTGAATTGATGTCATATCCCCTCTTTCCTTTTTCTAGCCCAAACTTCTTCTTCATTATGTCCGCTAAAGTGCAGTCTTGATCTTTTTCGACGAACTCCTCCTCGAGGTTCCGCCCTTGGTATGGTAGTCTCATGATCTTCCAGATCAACATTGGGTTTATGAAGATCTTATTTCCCATCCATAATCATTCATCGTGCACCAACATGAGCAAATGATGCACACACACCGTGTTCCCTAGGCTTTTGCGAAGTGCGACACATTTAACATATTTAGTAGTTATGACTGCGCCAACCCATTTGCCCACTACTGTGATTCTAACCTTGTTACTATGTTATTTGGTTAGTGCTTCTGTTTCAAATACCGGTCTAATGCGAATTGAGGATACTTTTTCCTGTTATTAAAGTCATAATCAACGAACTTAAACAGCGGTATTTTTCCAAGTCGTTCTCGAGTAAATGGTACTTTTTCTAGCGGTAGAGGTGTGAAAGTGTCAAAATTGCATGCTTCGAGTCATTGACTGATTTTGCATATTGTTTCCTCGGTGGAATGTATGGTGGTAGAGGTGAAAACGCTACACCCTATGTTTCCCTCTGCTTTGCATGCTCTGCTTCTTCCTCACTATCTCTGACTTGCTCAGGTTGTTGTTGAGGTTTGACATGTTTCTTATCATGTTTCTTATTAGTTCTCTCTTTCTTGGTCGGTTTCTTCCTCGGCGATCTTCGTTGTTTTTGTGTTGATGATGCTACTGCGGGCATCTCAACTGATGTTGCGGGCATACCAACGGTTGTTGCAGCGGATGCTTCCATGACTCCTTTTATGCATCTCTTGTTGAATATACGCACAAATTCTTCAGTTGACAAGATGTTCATGCAGAAGTTCTCTGCAATTTCTTCGCACTATCAGTACTCGAATTCTCAATTTAGCAAAGTGTTCAATCTGGGTGGGAGGTAAATTTTTATAACAAGTCTGAAATTCAAACTATCATTAAATCAGATTTTGTCCAGATTGCGTTCAGATTGTGTTCATTAATTACATATCTATCCTTAGATCTTGCCAATCTATCCTCATAAATGCAACTTTCTGTGTATTTTCCCCTTTTAACGGTCATATTTATGTTTTCTGGTGAACTTCGATGCATCCCATAGTGTAGTGAACATTCGTCTTACGTCGCAACTCCTATGTACTTTGACATAATCCAGACTGTAGCGAAGTAACTTCCTATGTCAAAATTCTTTCTGCAGTATAGTTTATAGTCCTGTGCCCATTTCAACTGTAGGTGGCACTAAGAATTTTCTCCTTTCTTATTTAGAGTGAGGTTGTAGGAATAGGGTTGTCCATGTACAACTTCAACTTGCTTCCATTTACTCTTCCTTGAATCAACTCTCCATTTAACTTCGCTAATTGAATTGTGCCTCCATGAGTAATATGCTTAATAATATATGGGCCTAACCAATGCATCTTGAATTTTCCTGGAAATTTTACAAACTTACTGTCATAGAGGAGAACAATGTCTCCTACTTGGAACTTATTTTGCTTAATATGTCTATCATGCCAAGCCTTTTCTCTTGCTTTTTATACTTGCTGATGGAATCCTACTATAATTTTTTCTTCCTCTAAAGAAATTAAGTACGCCATTCTTTCCTCCATATGTGAGGGTTTGCCATATTTGTAAAAGTTGCAATCCTCAAGCTAGGCATAATGTGTTCCATGGGCATCACAACTTCTTGCCCATAAACTAATATGAAGGGTGTCTGACTTGTCAAATTCTTACATGTGGTCCTGTAAGCCCATAATACTACTGGAATTCTAAGGTCCCAGTCATCTCTGTTCACATTGCATACCTTAGTCAGTGCATTCTCCAAAGTCTTATTAAATGCTTCTACTGTTCCATTGGCCTGAGGGTGATAAGGAGTACTCTTATGATGATAAACTTGGAATTCCTTGGTCAATGCTTCAATGGAATTATTTAGGAAGTGGGAACCTTGGTAACTCATCAAAATATAATTTGGACATCCAAATTTCGACACTATGTATTCAAAAATAAACTTCGTAGCAGTCTCTGTGCTACAATCATTTACTAGTTGTGCTTCGGCCCATATTGTCAAGTAATTAGTTGCAGTAATTATGTACCTCACACCAGTCCTATTCCCAGGTGGATTGATAGGTCCAACAAAATCAATAGCCCATTTATCAAAAGCCTACAATGTAACCTATGGTACTAGTGGAATCTCATCTCTTCTTGAAGGTTTTTTTGTTCTTTGGCACACATCACAAGCTCCACAATACTCCTTTGCATCTCTATGTAGTGTAGGCCACCACAATCCTTCTCTCAAAATCTTCTGCGCAATAGTTTTTCCTGCATAATGTCCACCAGATGTGCCCTCATGAGATTCTGTTACAATGATTTGTCTTTTGTGTTCAGGAACATACCTGTGTAGTATCTCATCTCGTCCCATCTTATATAAGTGTCCTGCTATCAATGAAAAATCAGCTTCCTTCACCACTAATTCTTTCTTCTGCTTCATAGTATATTTTGAAGGAGCCATTCATGTGTTCAAAAACTGAATAATGTTTGCAAAATGATCATCTGCTACTCTGATTGCAAATAGTCGCACATCAGGGAGATTATCTTCTATACTGGTTGGTTCTTCACCTGTTTCCAATCTTGACAAATGATCAGGTCCTGCATTCAGTCTTCCTAGTTTAACAATAATTTCAAAGTCATATTCTTGAAATAATAGTAACCATATGCAAATATTTCCTCCTAAGACAGGCTTATTAACCAAATAATTCAGTGCATAATGATCTGTAAACATTTTAAAATGTGATCCCAACAAATAATGTCTAAATTTCTGCAAAGCATATACCATAGCCAATCCTTCTCTTTCTATAGTTTTGTAATTCTTTTCTACCTTGGAAAACTTTCTAATTGCAAAGGCTATAGGATGATCAATTTCTCCTTCACCGGGTTGTTCTAGTACCACTCCCAAAGCTATACAAGAGGCATCCACGTGGACATGTAATTCCTTATTCCACTTAAGGAACACTAATATAGGTGCAACTACCATCTTTTATTTCAATATGTCGAGGCTCTTTTGACATTCTTCATCCCACTGAAAAGTTACATCCTTCTTTAACAACTTCTCCATAGGCATAATGATCTACACATACCCTTTGATGAATTTCCTATAATACCCAGTATGTCCCAATGTAGTGCAAAGTTGTCTTACTGTCTTAGGTGTAGGAAAATTCACAATGATAGCAATCTTAGTAGGGTCCACCTTTAATCCTTGCTTGGAAACGTTATGTCCCAACAGTATACCAAAAGGCACACAAAAGATGCACTTCTTTTTATGTTCCAACTCACAATAGAGAGGAATTTTGGTTTGACTTAGTGATCTTGAGTATACTAAGCATGCCCTGTTGCATTTTGAAGGGATCTAAATTTCACAATTCATCACTCTAAAATCTAGGTGAACTAAGCTCACCTAAACCCTCTAGCAAATTATTTTTTGAATTATTTAAAATAGTATATGTTAGTGAATATCGATTCCATATTGGTGGAATCTACATGGTCAAATAAAAGAGCAAGGATACAATGAATATGTAAACAACTTTATCATTTTCTAATCAAGGAAGGCCTATTCATGGAAATTAATTCTTATAAGTTAGATGTTGTAAAGGAGGTTTTTCCAGACCATCACCAAATTAATCCTATTCCCTCAGGGGAAAATCCCCCTCTTCCTAATTCAAATTCAATCAAAAGTAGTTAACCTATGAGGATTACACCACACTCATAAGATAGGGTTGTAGGAAATCGCCCACATGCCTTGAGGAGGACACTATGACTGTATTTGAAAGGAATTAATGTATGCCAAAGTAATAACCAAGGAATGGGAAAGTCCAAAACTTCATGAGAATAAATATTACATGATTTCAATGGAATAAAATATAACATCATTGTAGGAATCTCTTATAGGAGCAAGATTTAGGGAAGAAACCTTACAAGAATTAGACACTCTAGAGAAGGAAAATATGAGTCTATTAAAATGGAAAGAATTCAAATGACACATGAAAAGTAGATTCACTTAGTTAACAATAGTTGATGACAACACCAAGTTCTTCCACAAGCAAGTGATAGCTCAAAAGTCAAGTATCACAATTTGGAAAAACATAGATAGTACTAGATAAAAATGTGCAAATTTTGATCAAGCTCAAATGTAGTAGGTATATACTATAAAATGGTTTAAAATAAAGAAAAACACAAGGAAAATATTAGATACATCATGGCCACAACCACATTCTTTGAAGGATATATGAATAATATACAAAATGAATATCTTATGAAATTTATCGTGAAGTAGGAGTGGCACAATACCCTACATTCTTATCAAGTTGGGAAAGCTTCGAAACTTGATGAATGGATGGTGGAGTTCTACATGGGCTTTTGGATCTTATAGAAGAATAATTTCTTGGATAATGTAAGAATCCAAAATATCAAGTAATATCATGTTCCTTCCTTTCAAGACCACTTTTATTTATTACATCCCTAAGGATGAGAACCTAAACTTTTTTATGCGACTATGTTTATAAAATAATTTCCAAGGTTATAGCTACATGACTTAGGACCATCTTATATGAACACATCATTAAACTTCTTAAAGAACCGAAACATCCATGATGTTATCTATGCTTCTTAGGAAGCATTACACACCATAAAATCAAAAGCTAAATCCACCTTTCTACTAAAGATTGATCTCAGAAAGGCCATTGACTAAGTTAATTATCTCTTTCTCAAATTCATTCTCACCCAAGTGGGATTATTATCTCCAATCATAAATCGTTTCAATGACTAATACCAATCTGTCTCATATGTTGTATTCATATATGGTTCAACCTCCTCTTTCTTTCGTCCCAATAGAGGGTTTTTCCAAAGATGCATTTTCTCCCTCCACTTTCTTATCATTGTTGAAGCTATTAATTGACATATATAACATAAATTCCTCTCTAGAAATCTAAAAGGAGTGAAGCCTACAACAAACCTCTAGATATCCCATATTCCTTTGTGGATAATATCATTATTTTGGAGAATTACACCATTCAAGAAGTAAAGAGCCTATATATAACCCTAAAATTATTCTTGTTCTCCACTACCATGGACATTAATCTCAAGAATTCCTCAATCAATTGCTCTTATGTTTCTCAAGTTTCTAGTAGTACGATACACAAATTCCTTCCTTTATCAATCTCCTCTCTTGAGGAACACATAAAATACTCAAGCTTTAATCACAAGGAAAATGACTATCATTTCATTGATTATGATGGGTGCCCAAATTGGCATCCTTTTAGCACTTGTCCAATACATTTTTGCACATATTTTTATATTTCCATGCCACTTCATCACCCCTTTTTCCCATAAGAATGCATTTATGATCAAGGTATAATTATCTTTTGACTATGCCATTTTCATGTTTATTCTTGTGTGCTTAGGGAAGAATTTGCCTATTTGTGCTAACTCATGGAAAGTCATGAGAAAATACTCCAAGTAGGTTGTGCAGGTACAATTGCTGCAAAACCTTCATGTTTCAACAACACCTTCATATCGCTACAACGTAAAGTGCTACAACAACACTATGCTCCTACAACTCCCTTAAGTTGCCATAACTTCACTAGGGCTCATTACTGCAACTCCCTTGAGCACACTACTACAACAATGTTGTGACCTTTCTTTGACATAATGATGGAATCTATGAGTCTTGCTGCAACATGTTTATTGTTGTAGAATTAGTGTTGCAACACACCCTGAAACCAATGTTGCAACACACTTTACTCAGTGCCCCAACACACTTTTCCTGCGTTAAAACTCACTTGAGGTTTAACGTTGTAACTCACTTGGAAATTGTTTTTGCAACATATTGAGAGTCAACTATTGGAAATAATTGTTGCAACTCGCTTGGAAATCATTGTTGCGATAAGCTGATAGTTAGCTTTTGGACATAATTATTACAACTCCCAAGCAATTGGCATAGCTTAGTGGTTGGTCAACCTCTAGTTATCGACAAACTTGTGTACCAAATGAAGGAAAGTGACAAAGATTGAGGATCATCCAATAGAGAAAAGTTGACCACATCAGACAAGCAACTCCTTTGCAACCAGTAGCATATCTAAGAAAGTTGGAATTGTTTGGGTCTTTTATATCTTTTTGTGGAAATCATTGTAACTGAGGGAAATAGCCTAAGAATATAAATATTTTCATGCTTGTCCCTTGATTTCCTAGATAATTTAAGATAACAATAAATTGTATAAAAACCCAACTCCACTTGAGTGAGGGGGATATAGAGAGAAGCTCTTGATTGTAATTTGCATTTTTAACTCTTAATATAAACTCTTGTCCCATTTCCATTTCATCTACTTGAATGGTGTACTGGTTAATTTGCAATATGTTTCTCTTATAACTAGTGCCTTTCCCAAGAAGGTAGGGTCCCCTCCTTAGCGAGGTACTACATATAACTACATAGTTTAGTTTCTAGTACTTATTAATATTTCAATTACCTCAATAATTATTATGTTTCTCACTCCTTACATTACTGCAACTTACTAATCAAATAAGTGCAATACTCTATTTTAAAGATTAAGTTGTTTACTATGTTTCAAATACTTTTTCCATTTACTCTATTTTACAAGAATTGCAGTTATTATTTATGACTGTAATTAGATTCCTTACAACATAGTTGTGGTTTGAATCTTTTACATTATATCTTGTAGTTTACTTCCTTTATATTATAGCTTCGGACTAGCATTGCATCTCATGTGCTTTTTTGTTACATAATATAGGATCATATAAACCTTGAGAAAGTCACCTATTGGATGCCTACGTGATTTACTTCCTACTTATGTGTAACACCCCCCACCCCACACTTACCTGCTTTTGAAGCTCTCTAGGGTAAACATGAGATAAGAGTTACTATGACATGACCCAACATCCAAGTCCTAGTTATGGGCGTGGGGTCTACTGACCAGAAACTTAACCCAATCTCCCAGGGATACCACATCACCTAGATGTCAGACAACATCCATTGATGGTCTCACCCTAAGTTGGAACTATATTTTTATTTGACCTTACATCCCAGCCGCACGCATGCCAAGTTGTGCATGCGGCCAGAAGGCTCCAACCACATGCACATGCCTTCCTCTATGCAGTTATAACCGATATTCCTCTATTCAAAGAGTGTGACTATAAACTATGTTTCAGATTTTCAAGGCTAGCTACAAACTAGCTACCCAGAACAACTCAAAACTTTCAAGAATTCAATCTAAGATGATAATAAGTCAGTATAATAAATACTAAGGCTAAGATCTTGCCTAAACTTGCCAAAAACACGATAATCATTTCGCCGAACACATGGTAAACATAGTAACTATAAGTCATGAATGCATATATGTTCATTGTTTCCTTAGCTTCATTAGAAAATCATCAAGAAGGCTCAATGCCCTCTCAAGCTAGTTGCATCAAACACTAGTTAGCCCATGCATTCACATAACCATTTAATAACTTATCAAGCCATAAGTAAGATCCATAACAACAAAAAATTATACAACAAGAATATGTAATGGTTATAACCAACATTTAACCATAATGAACTTAATACAACCCTGTCATAAAATCAACACAAAAACCAATACATGTGCTCATTAATCTCAATAATAAATAACACATAATAACATATGCATAAAGGCAACCAAGTCAAGAACTTCCACATAACGCCCAACCATAGATTGGGTTGAACCAAATATTTCTGTCAGCCAATCATCCCCATGCCATATTCCAATCATGAATGTGGGATCACATGGGATAAACCAAAACAAAAACAACCAAGGAATCTAGAGGCTAAACCACCTCTACCCTAATTCATAGTGATTTCACCTTAACCAGTCAATAAATCACTAATATAAAAACAAGCTTGGATTCCTTCCAACTTTCTTCACCACACCTAGAGGAATTTTGTTATCTCCACCCATCCATCAAGAGTTCCAGGAGAAACACCATCTTCGTCCTTGACCCTTGGGAATTTTCCTGAGACCACCTCAACCAAGATCCAAAGTCTACCGACCATCCAAAGCTTAATCAGATTAGGGAACCCACTACATCATGGCTATCCAAGAAATGGAAAGGCAAGGCTGAAACCATTGTCAATCCTGGAAAATCCCCTTCCAATGACAACAAAGTGACCAAATAACCAAATGCATGTACCATGCATTCAATTCTCAGCAAGGAAATTACACATGCAACCTGTTATCTGTAATGTTCTCCTTTTGTAGTTGTTTTTCCAACCTTCTCTTCTTCACTTCCCACAAATTCCTTTGCTTGCTTGCTTGCTTTTGTCCAAGTTCTATCTCTGTCCAAGTTCAAATTAGAATGCTTCAATGTCCAAGTGGATGCTCGAATGTCCAAGAGTGTGATAGAGTGTGATAAAGAGTAACCAATAGAGTCATATGATGTTCTCTCACTTTTTCGTTTCTTTTCTTTTCCTTTTTCCATCATTTTCCCTTGCATGCATATTCTTGTCCCTTCGTCTTTCTTTTCTCTTATTTTCCTTCATTTTTTGAATTAATTGCATTTTTGTGCCTTTTTCTTTTGCCAATTCCAATGCCAATTTCCATAGCCAATAATAAACCACAAGTAATTCCCACTATAACGTTTCTCCCTTCATTCAACTTGGAATACGTGTCCCATGACCTAGGTTTAAATTATTTACATGGAAAATCAACCTAGGGTTGTTCCACTGTGTGATGTGTTCTACATGTGATGGGTGTTACAACAACAATCTTCCTAATCCCACTAGGTAGAGGAGTGATATTTCCTTTCCTACAACTTAGATTAGTAATTCTACCTATGTTGGGGGTTACAACAATAAGATTCCTAATCCCAAAAGGTAGAAGTGTCCCATCTCAATTTTGCAAGTATGGTTTGCTTTTCTTGGTGACTTGTGAAAAAAAAATCTTGCTATGTGACATTCATTTAGAATACTACAACCTCATCAACAATTAAAATTACTATATAAACATATACAGTGCATGACAGTTCACAAATTCATACGAACACCAATTTGACAATTAAATGAAAAGTTTCTCAATTATTTGATAAATAGTTAAAAGGTAATTGAAAAGCTCATCATTTTCGGTACCATTGTAAGGGAACTATCAATAGTACAATCATTATTTTGTTGTTTGAATTGTCATACATATAATTGACATTTTGTCATTTGAACTATCATTAGTATAATCATTGTTTTGTTGTTTGAATTGTCAATAACATAGTTTTTTTGTTGTTTGATTTATCTAATAGATGTTTTTACAATAATACATGTGATATGTTTCTTTCGAGTTTTTCTTTTTCAATAGTTTGTCTTAGAAAGAATGTCCTTTTAATTTTTTTCATGCATTGAGTTAGAGATCATTAGGGTAAATTTGTTTGTTCCACCAAAACCCACCCATAAAACTAATAGTGTAGGTCAATCTCAAGAGGAAAAGGGGCACAATCAATCAAAATACTTGGATCGCACAAAAAATTTCCTTTCCAAGAAGAAACTTAGAACCTCTATCCATGAACTTGAAATTTTACAAGCTTCATCCTTTTCACAAGCATAAATTATGTTAGGAAACCAGCTCACAAAAAGATAGAAAAGATAGATCATCGCCTTAGAATTCAGCCTCTTTGAGGGGGCAACCTCCTTTACATTACACAAATGAACAATTCTTGGATGATACAAATGACAAGACATCCTTTCTATATATAGGAGTCTAAGGGGTCATAATATAATTAGAGCCGACATAACAATAATAATGGAAGGGCACAATAATAATAATAGTGGACTTCTATGGGGCACATTAATAACAATATGGGGACTGCATGGGCACAACAATATAATAAGGGGGTTGTACTAATAACAATAAGGGGTTACACTAGTAGTATAGGGACCTAACATGCCCCTCTCCTTTAAAAAGTGTTGTCCTTAACGCTTGAGTAGTTCTTGATGCTTCTGTATAAATTTCTTGTCCTCCCATGTGGAATCTTCATCGGGTAAGTTCTTCCACTTGATGAGATACTCTGAAATTGATCAATTTCGTAGCTGTCGGGTTCTTGTTTATGTGACTGCTCCCGATTCCAATATGATTTATCCTTCCTCGTCAAGTTCTGGCAATATTGTTTGAATTGGGACCTTCTGCAACTTTTGAATGAGTGGCCACACTTCTTCGTCCTTCTTCCATTCATACCTTGTTTCGTTTATCCAAGCTAGTTGGATAATGGAAATGGCGCACAACAATGCTTCCATATCCTCATCCTTTCTTGAGAGTGCATTTGCCACAACATTTTGCTTCCCTTTTTGTAGATGATTTCAAAGTCATAACCCAACATCTTTGTGACCCATTTTTTCTATTCTTCTAAAGATAATCTTTGTTATAAAAAGTATTTAAGACTATCATGATCCATTTTTACCTTGAAGTGTCTTCCCATTAGGTAAGGTCACCATTTCTTAAGTGCATGTAGTATTGCCAACATTTCCTTCTCATAAATAACTTGCTTGAGATGTAGCCGTAAAAATACCCAATTGCCTACATCAAAACTTCTTTCACTGCGATGTTGATCTACCTGTTGTTTCATTCGATTTTGCACCAAAGTGGCGTTATCCTTTAAAAGTTGGAGAACTTGTTGTTGATGCTCGATGTGATATTTCACTGCTTGAACCTTTTTCTTCTTGATATGTCCTTCTATCTTGAGAGTTTGAGGAGTGGTAATTTCTTCCAATGCATTACAAGATATGGTCAGATTCATTTCTTGATGCACGATGTGATCTTTCACTTCTTGAGCATTTTTCTTCTTGATATGTCCTTCTACCTTGATAGTTTGAGGAGTGGTAATTCCGGCCAATGCATTACAAGATATGGTTGTATTAATTTCTTCTTTCTTGATGTGATCTTTCACTTCTTGAACCTTTTTCTTCTTGATATGTCCTTCTATATTGAGAGTTTGAGGAGTGGTAATTCCTGCCAATACTTTAAAATATATGGTCAGATTCATTTCTTCTTTCTCTGGGGTGGGTTCCTGGTGTATATCCTCTTCTTTTGATGTTTCTTGATCCTTTTCTTCCTTCTCTTCATAATCTATGTAAAATAATTTCTTCTCAGCAAACTTATGACCTTTAGTGCATTTGCTATCACAATTGTAACAAAGGCCTTTTTCTCCTTTTTCTTCCAATTGTTGTGGTGTAAACCTTGTAGGTTGTGGAAGGCTAGGAGAAAAAACACTTCCATAATTATATTCGTGAGTGGTGGGATTCCTTGTTTCCATAATTTTGCTTTCAATTTTTCTTGCCCACCTGAATGCTTTCTCCAATGAATCAGGTTCCCAAAGACGAACATCATGTTGAATGCTATCCTTTAAAGTACCTATGAAGAAATCAACCCTTTTCTTCTATGGAATATCATTTACCCTTATATTCAATTTTTGAAAGTCCTCAATGTGCTTTGCCATTGAACCCTTTTGTTTGAGATTTATCAATTGGCTAAAGAACGTGTTTCTCTTTTTATCCTCATAATGTGCTATCATTTCCTCTATGAAAATTGACCACGTAACCAATGGTTTACAAGAACAAAGCCTTTTATACCATAAAAATTGATCCAGTTCTAAATATGAAGATGCAATACATACCTTTTGTAACAGTGGTACACCATGTAGATCAAAATATTTCTCCATCTGTAGTATATAATTTACCAGATCCTTGCCATCAAAATTCCTCATCTCGCTTTTTTCTGATTTTAGGAGCTCGATATTGAAATGACTATAACTCTGTACTTTTGTATCTTTAAGTTTTGTAATCGCGACCTGCAGTAGTCCTCTGAGTCCTCTTTCTAACCCCACAAGTATGATCAAGATTGTATTCTCCAAGAAAGGGTTATGCATAATCTCCCAAGATAACCTGATTATATACCTTTTCAGAAGAGCACACTTGTATGAAGTTCCACGTGTCACTATTTTGACCTTCGGATCTGAAAAATATACACAGAAAACTACAGTCCATCCTCTTTACACAACTTTTGACGAAATTTCAATCTGATGCTCAGAGAGAAAGTTATGACGATTTTCCCCAGGTCACCTGTTTGGAATGTAATTAGGGAGTCTGCAAAAATGCCAACTTCCTCAGATCATATCTCCGCCAATATAGCGAGACAAGCTCTGAAATTTGGACCTGAAGTTCAGAACGATTTCGGCTCAAATGGTTTTTTTTTAGCTTATGAAACGTCGCAGAAAAAAAGTTATAGCGAAAATGCAATGATGACCTGTTTGGAGCAGTGAAACCCTAGAATCCAAAGCTATGATACCAAATGTTAGGAAACCAGCTCAGAAAAAGATAGAAAAGATAGATCAACGCCTTAGAATTCAGCCTCTTTGAGGGGGAAACCTCCTTTACATTACACAAATGAACAATTCTTGGATGATACAAATGACAAGACCTCTTTTCTATATATAGGAGTCTAAGGGGTCATAATATAATCAGATCTGACATAACAATAATAATGTAAGGGCACAATAATAATAATAGTGGGCTTCTATGGGGCAAAATAATAACAATATGGGGACTACATGGGCTCAACAATATAATAAGGGGTTAAACTAGTAGTATAGGGACCTAACAAATTATGTTCCTTGAAGGTCTAGAAAGTGAGTAGTTCCACTTTGGAGAGCTGATTTTTCCAACTCTCCTAAAGCACCTTCGAAAGAGGAGAACAAGCCTTAAGAGGAGATGGCCCATGAAATTAAAGAAGTGACATCCACCTTTATATTCCATATTCGAGAATCAGATGAGGAGACCAAAATTAAGAACATTCCTCACTCAACTCTATTAAACATTCATGGTCTATCCAAGGAAGACCCCAACACATTCCTCTTTGAATTTGATGTACTCTATAGAAGCTATGATTATGTGTTGGGTGCCAAAAAATGGATTTTTTTTCCTGATACACTCATGAATGATGCACTATGTTTGTTCATTGGTCCTGGCAAGGAAAACATTACACTTGGAATTAGATGAAACATAAATTCTTGTATAAATACCAATATTATTGCAAAGACAAATAAAGGAGGGGGGAGGTCTTTAGAAAGATGTAAAATGAAGATGAGAGTCTTCAATATTGCGTTGAAAGATCCAACTATAATTTGCACAAAGTAAGGTAGGAAATTTATCTCCTGAGATACTATGTCTCATGTTATTGAATGGAATCCAAGATGATTGCATTGATCTTCTCAACCTGGTGGGTGGAAGATATGTCTCTCAATAATCCTATGATGTCATCGTTGATATATATTGAATATATTCTAAAGTTACTTTAGAAACCAACAAAAGACTAAGAGATATATTGACAAGCACTAGAAAGGCTACTAGAAATGGGATTACAAGAGAAGAAATTGGAAATATCTTAGAATATTTTAAAATTGATATATTCAATCCATTGACCTCCCAATTAGATACATTGCACATGAAATAAAAGAAAGGGGAAGCAAAATTAGCCTTGGCAATTTTCTATCCAAAGTGTAGAAGAAAACACCCATTGAAGGAATGTCCATTTGACCATATTGATATATTTGCAATATGCAATAAGGACCATGCTACTAGCAAGTGTCCATCATTGCCAAGATTGAAAGTTGTCTACTAAGAAGTTGAGGAACCAGATAAATTATGTTTCATCTCCTATAAATGACCATGGCAACCAAAACCCAAGGTATGGTTTCATATCAATCATAGTATTTTAATTCACATTGGGCTAACCCTTCAATTTAGTATTATTCTCCAACATGGTGCTTCCCTGCTCAACCACATAAGGCTCCTCCTCCCCCAAATCAATTTTGGCAGCATGGGTGGAGAAATAACACTTTTGTAGGCACTTAATAGGTCATAATGCAACCACCCATGCAATTTCTTTCCTCTCCATAGACATAACTATCCACATTAGACCCTTCTCAACACATTTTCCTGCACAATCCATTCCTAACCCCTAATAATGGTAAGGCAACTCAACTAGCCCAAATTTTCGGGCTCGCTACTTACCCAACTTACTCCATCTCTTCCTTGGATTTCCATGATATCAATGTAATATCAGGGAATACGTTAACTAATGAACATCCTCTTGTATATATTGAATACCTCAATGAGGTAGTTTAGAATGAAGAACCATAACTAGTTCAATCTCCTAATACCTCAAGAATAGACCAAGTTCACTCGAAACCATAGGTTCCTACTTACCTGGAGAGATTGGACCCAAAGAAACCAACTACTCAACCTTAATTTGATTTCCTATGTGAGCTTAAAAACATGTGTGTTCACATACCGTTATTCCAAGCTATTGAGAATGTTTATATTTACTTGAAAGTGATAAGGGAATTAGATTTAAGGATACTCGATAGAAGAAGAAAGGATCCCCAAATTATTCATGTTATGGAAAAAATGTCAAAACTTATGATAGGGGGAGTTCTCAGATCTAAATATTCAAGCCCTATGATCTTGGTAGTCAATGTGAAAATTAAATTTACTCTCATTCCCACCACATTGATTGACCTTGGTGCTACCATCAATTTCATGACTTGTCATACCATGGAAGCCATAGGGCTCTCTGATCTTAGGAAACCCCCACAATGCTACAAATTGATGATAGATCAATTATTTAACTAGAAGGAATCTTGGAAGGTGTATTGATCTGTGTACATTCATGGGAGTGTCCCACTAATTTCATGATCCTACAACCCAAGTCTTCTCTAGGAGGACATCATTTAATCTTGAGAAGGCCATGTCTACCCACTATAAACACTTACATTGGTTGTAGGTGCAGTAGCATGACCATCTCCCATGGGACCTCCTTGAAAAAACTTACCATGTATCCTCCCCTAGTATATATCTTGAGACATTTTTTTTCTTGATGAAGAAGAAAGTGATGAGGAGAAATTTTCCCATCAAGTCTCACCATAGACCAATATCTTGACATTAGAGATAAAAATAAGGACGAATAAATTAGTGATTTCATAACTTCCTTCTCCTATTCATCTAACTCACGTGTTCTCACCCACATCATGGACTCTAAGTCTAGGATTTTATTATCACAACAAATGAACCACAAGTAGAACATGAATCCTTCTCCTCTAGAGATTTAGGACCAACTTTAGAAACTATAGAGATCATCCTTGGAAAATCCTTGAAAATCAAACAAGGGATGACCAAAAAACAAAAGGAATGACTTGTCCGAGTCCTACAAGAGCATAACGACTCTTTTCTCTCGTACTATACCAACATGAAGGGAATCCATCCTTACCTATGTACTCACCATATCTATATCAAGGAGGGGTTTAGACACATTCATCAACCTCAATGGTGGATGAATTTGGAACTAAGGGATGTAGTAAAATAAGATAGGTATAAATTGATTTCAACCAACTTTATATATTCCATTTATGACTACAACACACCCCCTTACCAATTAATCCCAAGGAGGTGGATACTAGGTTGACCCAACTCTTAGTGTGTGGTTATGGGAATGGGGTCTAAAAAAAATTGACCTTTTATATTCATATTTTGAGGTCAAAATTTATGTCGCCATAGTGTTTCCATATTCATTGTGTAAGGTTTCTTAATCATTCCTCATGGCACCTGTTAGCGCTTGAAATTTGCCTCAGGCTGAGAAAGACAAAATCCAAGGCAACATCAAACCACTTAGCCTCGTAGCTAGCCCTACGGGGCAGGAGAGGGCTCTCTCCGGGTCTATCTCGGCAAAGATCTTCAAAGGGCAGAGATAACCAATAAAGAACACTGATTTTAGGCTAGTAAACTGATAGAGAAGGTTTGATTTTAAATTTTTTAGAGTTTTGTTGGAAAACTGAGCACAACAATTTTGGGTGCGGGGATGAGACACAACTTTTGCAGAGGTCTCTTTGGGGCAAGGTAGGAGATTGTCTTGATGCCTTTGATTTAAGTGAATGGATAGGAACGACTGGTGAGGAGCTAAAGAGAGCAAGAAACTTTCGAGAGTTCTCTTTAGACAGAGGAAAACATAGATATTAAGCAAACTTAAAGGCAGAGCATATAAATTATGAATTCTACCTTAACACTTCATTTACTTAATGTGCAGAAAAGAAAAGTGGGAAAATGATACACATAACACACTTACAAGTACATGAGAGAAGCACACCATCAACACAAATAACCACAGGAATCCCAAAAAGTGCTGCAAAACCCTGGTCTTTCCTTTGCCAAAATTGCAGAGATACAAAGTGTAATACAATAGAAGCTTATCCCTCAAGAGTCCAACCATGAAAATGACTAAGAAAATACATAATATAGGCAAGCTAACACCTTTTCTTGCCTCTAGGGGTTGAGCTAATCATCCTAGGAGCTGTTTCAACCAATTCTAAACTGAGCACTAAAATCTAGGCAGTCAAAACAACTTGCCTCTATAAGCTAGGAAACCAATTCATTCATTAAATTTTTGACTTTTTATGAATGAATCTTCTAGAAGAGATAAATAAGTGCCATGACATCATAAAATTACATCAATTACATCAAGGAGGATGAAAAACCACTTTAAAAAGTCAAAACTAGTCGAATTTTCGTTTTGCTGAGCTGTAGGTGAAAATCTGGCAAACTTCCCTGATGCGTAGCGCCCCAATCATCAACATGTAGCGCGCCTTTGAGCCAGATTTTGAGGCACTTCCCCGCATCCAAATGAAGCAAAAGTAGGCTTGTTGGAAAGTTCTGGATGTCTACTTTCCAACCCAATTGGAATTTCTCAATTTGGTGGTGATTTGCCCCTCCAAAATTGCAATCTCCCAAGACTGCTCCCTGTGTGTCCAAAAAGTGGCAGAAAGTCATTTTTTTGCATGTTTTTTGATATTCTGAGGGCTCAAAACCTGATGAAATGTCTTAGTAATTGCTGAGAAAGTGTAATTTGTCATGACGAATCCAAAAATGCTGAGTTTTTGAGTAATGGACTTGCCCATATTCAGGGTAGCGCGCGGCGCGCTACGCGTTGAGAGCAAAAACCTGTGTGTGGCACAAAAAAGTCAAAATTGACCAAAATTGCTCAAAATTTCCCGAAATTTGAGCTGGAAGTGCATCATTGAGCACCATGCTCCTTCAAGTTAGCCTCAGCCAAAATATGAAGGGGATTGGGCCTTTTCCTCCGTTTTAGTGCCTTGGCCAACCGTCCCTTGAGCACCTTCATTCTTGCTTTACACACATGCATTCGAGCCCAATAGTGATTCTTCATGTGTCGGAGCATGTCTTTGTCCCTGTTTGCCTTTGCTATCAACCTAGCTAGATGTGTGTTCACCTGAATGAGCATAAAGCTTTGCTCCTTAGGTGTCAAATTAGCGGGTCTCTTGCGAGCCAAGTTCCAGTCTTCTCGGATCCTCCTCAACTCATCAAGAGTGTGTTCATCTTCCAGCTGTTTGTTGCGCTGCTCCAAGTAGTTGATCACCCACTTAGCCATCTGCAATTTCTATTTGTTGACTAAACTTGTTGCTGATAGCATTCTTGTCACTGCCTGAGCATTCTTCATCCTCTTCAGCTCCAAGATTGTTGTTGTGTGTCAATACCAAACTTATCGATGAAATTTGAATAGCCATGAATTTTCGAATAAGTTTTTGATATCTGAATTGTCCCTCCCCAGGATGACCTAATGCATCAATTGCTACTATCCTTGTTTCTCGCCTACCACAGAAATAATGACACCTTGTATCAACATAGTCACCAGCAAAATGGAATCCTGAAGCATATCCTTCATATTCCCATACTAAGTGCACCACCTCCAAGGTATGCATTAGCAAAGTCTACCTCCAAAGCCTCGTCTTCATGTTCTTTAATTGTACCTGTGATTTGATGCGTGAGAAGAGGTGTTTGAATGTGTTCTGGCGAATTTCTGGACAAAAATCCCAATGCGTAGCACACCTCACCCAATGCGTAGCGCGCCCCTCGTGCGTAGCGCACATGTAAAATTGCACTGAGAAATGTTGCCTGATGCGTAGCGCGCCCCTGATGCGTAGCGCGCCCAACCTGATGTGTAGTGCGACTTTCAGATGATATTTAAAGGCCTTGCCGGTGTCCAAATTGGGCGCAAGATAGCTTGTTGGAAAGGTATTTGAGTCTACTTTCCAACTCAACCAGAATTTTTCAATTTGGAGTTAATTTTCCTTGTAAAAAATCAAATCTCCCAAGACTTGTCAAAATGTGCCAAATGAGGCTGCCTCAAGGCAGAGTGCTGTTGCAGTAAACTTTTGAATGCCTTCCTCAACTCCAAATTGAGCTCATGATAGCTCATTAGAAATATATTTTTGTCTAGTTATCACTTGACTCATCAAGAAATTCATTTGGCCAACCAAGCTAGGAGAAAACTTGATTTTACCAAGGTCACTTCAGAGGTGCATTCGATTCTCCTGAGGAAATGGTATTTTTGACATTTATCTAAAACCATGACACCTGTGTAAAAAGTGAAGGAGGTTTTTCGTTTTTGGCATGTTTTGGACAAAAACCTCTTTCAGTTTTCGCAAATTCATCTTTTATTTCTCAGAAACATCTTTTGAGTGAAACTTATCCCGATGTGTGGAACAAGGGATTTTGTCGAAATGAAGCGAAATGAAGGGGACAAGGGGATTCTAAATTCTTGGGGAAATTTTTGGAAGTATGGAGGGATGTTAGGAAGTAGGGGAAAGTGGAATCTCAGAGATTGAGTGAGGGAAAGGGGTCCAAAAGGGAAAAACACAGGCCCAACCTAGAAAATTGCCAAGTTGTGGCAAGAAACTAGGGTTTGTGGAAAAATGAAGAATTTGGGGAATCTTAGTGATGGGAAGTGTTTGATAAGGTACTTTAAGGATAGGGGAAGGTGTATGAACATCAAGATATAAGTTTTGCTGATGATTTGACCGTCCAAGAGAAATTTCCTTCAAAACCCTAGGAGAGGGAAATGACCTTACCTAGGCTCAACTGAAGCATGAACAAGGTGTAAAATGACTCATTAGACACTGACATGATAATGAAAACCCTTTGAATGATGATAGAATCAGCAGAATGATGAGATGGATTGGCATTTGGGCAATTTTGAAAAGAGTGAAAGCAAACCCTAGACCTAATGCCTAGTGACCAAATTTTGCTTTGAAGACTCAATGAAATGACAAAATTTGACCTTGACACTTCAAAATCATTTTGTAAGAGCACGTTTGATCACTGGAGGAAGGCTGGAAAGACTGACACTAACATTGGCTCCAATGGGGATGGTAGCTCCTTGGAGGTGCCAAGAACCGCAAACCTCTGGGAGAGCAGACCAGTGCTTTCAACCATTGGGCGATGGAGTCATTATTTAACAAACAATACAAGACTTTGACTCATTTATTGACTGAAACTTGATTCAAACCGACTCAATTATGAAACCTACATGACTGAAAACTGACTCACAAATGACTCATGACTGACTTAACTAAAACAAGAACTTACAAAGCTTATTGAAGGGCAGCAGTCCATCAAGATTTGAAATCATGATGACAACCACCTGTGTTTCTTTCAAGACAATATACCATCAAACTATATCAAAATGCCAATGCAACCAATCAAGAAGATGGCTTCTTGACTGATTCTTATTATCAGATCTTCTGGTCAACAGTACAAACCTATCACTGGGCATCCAAAAACATAGTTGACCATGGCTGTAATAAAACACTGTAATAAACATTTTCACTGCTGGCTGCAACAAACTTGCTAGAGGATCGTGAAAAACATGAAGATTTGCCACTGCTACCTCCTGCTGAAAGCAAAAGGTGTCCTTTGTTTCAAATTCTGATCTGCCTTCATCATGTGCTTCAGTAAAAGTATGCTCATAGGCTTCAAAAAACTCTGAACAAATGGATGAGCAGATCTCTTCTTGGAAAAAAATTTCAGCACATGAAACATATGAAGAATCTGAAAGGCAATCCTGTATGCTCTGATCTTCTGTAGTCTGACAATATGGTAGGTCATCTTCAAATGATATGACAGCCGGATTATCATCTTTGTGAAGGAAAACATTATCTATTTGCTGATCTACAAGACAATCATCTTTTTCAACAGAGGAAGAACCTTCCTGACTATGTGTGCACTGCAAATCTGCTGTAGCTTGGGCTGTAACAAGACCTCTCAAAAGTAGATCTATCTCATCTTCAGACAAAGGAGACAATGCCTTTTGTTTTCTTCTGCTTAAACAGTAATTATATTCATATGACAGGGCATTCAAACTATCATTTATTACTGAGTTATTGAAAGGAGATTCATCACTTACTTGCACAAAGATATCATTCTGTTTTTCATGAACATCTGAATCCAAAACTCTGTCTATGATCTCAACAACAAAACTCTCCTTTTCAGGATTCAGCACAAGGTATGCTTGGTCATCACAATCTGAATGTAGTTCTGAAGTAGCTGCCCTAACATTATCACATTTTGCAATCTGGTTTTCTTCTGTGGGCAGATCTGAAACAAGCTCTTCTCTTTCATCAATTACAACCATATGACCATCTTCAACCTACTGATCTTGATTCTGCTGCAAAATATCCTGATCATCTGGACAAGTATCCTCTAAGTTTTCTTTATGCTGCTGAAATGGATTCTCATACAGAGCCTCCATGATCTCACCATCCATAAAATTATCATCTTCGTAATATTTCTCAAGGCTTTCAATAAAACTATAAGCATGCTTGCAACAGTCTTGAACTAAATTTAATGATGGATAAGAGTCCTTATATCGTTCAATGAACATAGCATGAAAATATTTTAAAGAATAAATACAGGCCTGCGGCAAATTTTCATACCAGGATTGGGCTTCACCTTCCAGAGTGGCCAGGAATATCTTCATCAAGCAATCTTTAGGAAAATCCACCTTCAACTTGTGAATATGCATGTGAAATCTAACCAGATGTAGAGCAGCGTCCTTCCTACCATCATCTTTAAATATAGGCAAATTCCTTGACCAATCTACCTTCGGAATTTTATTTGGAAAACCAGGGATGTGATCTCGGCTCAAGGGAGCATATCTTCTTATGATTCGGTCCATCTTGAAAATCTCACAGCTACTGATCTCTCTGCAGTGAAGTCACCATGAAACACTGATCGCTAGATTTTTCAGTGAAAGGAGTCGCCAGGTGAATGATTTCAGCCTGTGAAAACTCTCAACTTATCATCAAAAGTTCAGAGTTTACAAATGAACTGGGGTGAAATGCAAATGAAGTGTTAAATTCACAAGCTCACGGAGGTCGACTGAAGCAGTGTTTATCTACTTGCGCTTATGCAAAGCAAAAGCGTTTCGAAGGCTACCTGGCATATCTTCAGACTCCGTCTAAGCCTTATGAAATAAACACATCAATCCAGTTTGTTCTCCCCAGTATGGTCGCCAATATGTTAGCGCTTGAAATTTGCCTCAGGCTGAGAAAGACAAAATCCAAGGCAACATCAAACCACTTAGCCTCGTAGCTAGCCCTACGGGGCAGGAGAGGGCTCTCTCCGGGTCTATCTCAGCAAAGATCTTCAAAGGGCAGAGATAACCAATAAAGAACATTGATTTTAGGCTCCCTTAGGACATATAAATATCAAGATCCACTTCTAATGGTACTTTGTCTATCACTGTTAGCATAGGTTCATTATGTACTTGTGTCTTATGTTCATCATAAAATCATTGTTCATCTGCCCATTTATTATCTGCATTTTCCTTGGTTAAGGAATTGAAACATAATGAGATCTCAAAGTAATGTGAGGTAGGCTTGCACTTGGTCATTGAGATAGGTTGACCACTCATTTTATGACATGTATTATCTCTAGGTTGATATATATTCCAACTACACCTACCATATACCCCAGATAGGTTATGAAATCCATGGAAAATAAAATATTTTTCAAATTCATCGAAGGTTTCTTCTCTCTTACATATTTTCATAATACAACTTTGGCATCTTACAAATGTTATGTTCATATTTTGATACAAAGCAGAATGATATCATAATACACAATGACAAAATAACCTGAATAATCTCTTGATACACCATTCATCAATTTATGATTTTTTTTGGTGCATTAGTGAGTTCGAATGCCATTACGAGTATCCATTCAACCATGGTAAAATTTGGAAGCTTGTTTTCAATATATCTCCTTCCTTCACTTGCACCCTAAAGTGAGATCAATCTTAGAGATATGTGTTGCTTATGGACTACAAGCATCCCCGTGATATGGAAAATGGGAAATGTTCCTTTTTAGTTTTTTTTGAAAGAACAATGTAGGAAGCCTCCATATAAATCCAAATAGTAGCACAATGAGATCAATGAAGTGAAAAATATGGTTTAACATTGTATATTTTACAAACAATTACAACGCACATTCTCAGGAATGACACCAAACCTTCTCCACTAAGCATGTTCATACTAATGAACAAAACACCATTATCAGAAGTCAATCCTATCTAAATAAGATAAACACTGCAACCCAACTAAGCATTTCCCTTTATTGAAACTACCCATCATCATACTTAAGTAAAATCGATATTCAGATTTATGATTAACTTACAAGCATGATCATAAAAATTGGAGTAGAATATGAAACTAAATAGATATTTCAACATTTTGTCATTAGAAAAGATGTTATGAAACTTTTCCACATTATTATCTGATGAAGTCTATTTTTTTAACAATACAATGGTATTAATATGTAAATATCAATTTTAAATTGTTATTCTACTAACATTTAATTTTGTTTCGTATTATTATGATACAATTGAATCTCTTAGCCACCCAACAATTCCAACCCACCTTCTTGTCTAGCCTTTAGGGGATGCTAGCTTTCACAAGAAAAACAAAGTCTTTATAAACAATACTAAAATATCACTGGAACATCACAAAAGTCAAGGTTAGAGGAGGCCAAATTCCAAAGGGAAACCATAATATTTTCTAGATTTTTATAAACAAGCATGGTACTCTTTGCATTTACATTGAAGAGTGGAGTCTAATGAATTGGTAATTCATTGGCTAATCTATTATAGGGTTAAGATTAGGGCCCTAGAGGCACGATCCCTTCATCTTATGGTAAATTTGGTCAAGGCAGTTACTTACATTGCATTGAGGAGAGTTTCTAGCAAGATTGCCACAACTATTAGTGGCAATGGAATACATTGTTGTGAACAACAACATGGTTGAGTAGAAGTGATGCGGTATGAGGACGTGGAAACATAGTGTTAGAGTTGTGTGTTAATTTCTATGTAGTGATTGTGTCACATCAACATATGAGAAGCAGGAATACGAAATAACAAAGAGACAGTCACCCAAACAAATAGAATAAGTGTTTGGATTTGTCTTTCAAGTTTCATAGTTATATTGTTTCTATGTCCTAAAAAGCATGTTTCTATGCAACTAGGTTGTGACTAGTCACTAAGAATTCTCTCTAGATGATCCTTTTCGCTATTGTCTTGGGGATGTTTTGCATAAATTTAATATCGTAACTCATTAAGCTCAAATTTACTATTTTGCAACAAACACAACATTCATTCCAACGTATTATATTCATGCATATTATGTTGCATGCATTTAATTTCCCTACGGATTCCATGTTCTGTAGGATTGTAGCCAATTTCTGACAAAACTGTGTGTATAATGAAATCATGATTGCATTGAACTAATTTTCTTATGTGATACTCCAACACGAAATATTTCTAGATTTATGTTTATGGGGTTGTCACTACTTGTTAAATCCTATAGGCACTCATATAAATAAATAAATAAATATTCTCTCGACATACTATGATGTGAAGAAGGATTTTGTAGTCATCTCTTATTCATATTCATTGTAATAACTACACACAAGGCCATAAGGACCACCCTAAGTATTCAACACATTGCCTAACAAATTAACATAGTATCTTGCCCAAATTACCATAGGAAAGTGGGAATTAATCCCCAAAGTTTACATGATTGATTGCATCGATTTTACATTATAATGGAAATGAGGCCTTACATCCTCATGTGCTCGAGATTCTTTAGTAGAGTAGCCAGGTCTACATGTTCATGTAATCATATGATTAAATATCTTGATTACAACTAACCATTCATGGACCCTAGAGTAACTCTATGACATATGGACTATTCTATTAATGTTATATAGGGTTTCTTAACACCCATGCCTCACGAACATTTCCCCCACAACTTCACATATACATCATGTAATTTGTTGGGTCCCTATAATACTAGTGATTACCCCATTACTATTGTAGTTGTATCCCTTATTAATATTGTTGTGCCCCTATTGTCCCCATATTGTTATTACTGTGCCCCATAGAATCCCTCTATTGTTATTTTTGTGGCTTTATATTATTATTGTTAGGTCGGCTGGGTTATATTGTGACTCCTTAGACTCCTATATATAGAAAGGAGGTTTTGTCATTTGAATCATCCAAGAATTGTTCATTTATGTAATGTAAAGGAGGTTTCCCCCTCGAAGAGGCTAAATTCTAAGGCGTGGATCTCTCTTTTCTATCTTTTTGTGAGCTGGTTTCATAACATTTGGTATCAGAGCTTTGGATTCTAGGGTTTCGCTGCTCCAAACAGGTCATCGTGGCATTTTTTTTTTTTTCTGTGACGTTTCAGAAGCTAAAAAAAAAAACCCATTTGAGAAGAAATCGCGCTGAATCTCAGGTCCAAATTTCAGAGCTTTTCACGCTATATTTGCGGAGATATGATATGAGGAAGTTTGTCTTTTTGCAGATTCCTGAATTACATTCCAAACAGGTGACCTGGGAAAATCGTCATAGATTTCTCTCTAAGATTTGGATTGAAATTTCGTAAGAAGGTACAGAAAGAGGATGGACTGTAGTTTCTTGTATATCTTTCTCAAATCCAAAGGTTGAAAAAGTGACTTGTGGCATGTTGTACAAGTTCGCTCTACTGAACTAGTCTATAATCAGGTCATCTTAGGAGATTGTGCATAACTCTTCCTTGGAGAATCCAACTTGGATCAGACTGGTGGAATTGGAAAGAGGACATAGAGGGCTACTACAGGTCGCAATTTTAGAATTGGATGATCCTAAATTGCAGAGATACATCAGATTCAATATCAAGCTTCTACAAAGTGAAAAAAGGTGTGTAGTTTTTTTTAAATTTTTGCATAAGCTTGGTTTGAAAAATTAGTTTGAATCGGGAATTGATGCCTCGAGGAAAGAAAATGCAAACACCTAGTAAGCAACCTGAAGGCTCTAGCGTGACTTATGAAGAAGAGGAAGAAATGCAACATGATATATCAAAATTACGAGACCAAGTGCAACAAGTCTCACTTGCACAAAAAGCAACAGAATCTAAGATGGATGGTTTAAGGAAAGATGTAGAAGCTAAGATGGATGGTTTAAAGAAAGGTGTATAAGCTAAGATGGATTGTCTAAAGAAAGGTGTAGAAGCTAAGATGGATGGCATGGAAGCTAAGATGAATGGCATGGACGCTAAAATTGATGGCATGGATGATAAGATGGAAGAATTGAAGATAAATATGAATAAGTTGCTACAAGAAATGGTCACTAATGGTGAAAGGATAGTAAAGGAAACTCATGATGAGAACAAAAGAAATGTTAATCATGATTCCATAGACTCTAATGTTGGATCAAAGACCCACCATATTCCAAAAATCGATTTGAGGAAGTTTGATGGCAAGGATCCCGAAACATGGATATTACAGATGGAGCAATTTTTCGATCTTAATAATGTGCAAAACACACAAAAGGTACGTATTGCAACTTTATATTTGGAACCAAATCAGTATGTATGGTATCAATGGCTTTGCTCTCGTAAACAAAGTATCACTTGGGCAATTTTTAGGGAAGAATTGACAGCACATTATGAGGATACAAAAAGCAACACTTTTTTTTAGCCAATTGATAAGTCTCAAACAAAAGGGTTCAATAATGGAGCACATTGAGGAGTTCCAAAAATTGAACATAAGGGTAAAAAATATGCCAGAGGAGCATAGGATTGATGTGTTCATAGGGGCTTTAAAGGATAATATCCAACATGTTGTTCGCCTTTGGGAACCTGATTCATTAGAGAAGGCATTTAGGTTAGCAAGAAAAATGGAAAGCAAAATTATGGCAACCAGGAAGCATACCACTCACAACTATAAAGATGGAAGTGTTGTTGCCCCTAGTCTTCCACAACCTATAAGGTTTACAGCACAACAATTGGAAAAAAAAGAGCAAAAGGGCTTTGTTACAGTTGTGATAGCAAATACACTAAAGGTCATAAGTGTGCTGAGAAGAAATTATTCTACATAGATTGTGAAGAGGAAGAAGAAAAGGAGCAAGAAAGGTTAAAAGAAGAGGATATACTCCAGGAACAAAGCCTAGATAAAGAAGAAATGAATCCGACCATATCTTGTGATGCATTGGCGGGAATTACCACTCCTCAAACCATCAAGATAGAAGGAAAAATCAAGAAGAAAAGGGTAATAGTGTTGATTGATTCAGGAAGTACCCACAATTTTATTCATGGTAAGGTAGCAAAAGAATTGAATTGCTTCTCATATCCAGCACCAGACTGTCAAGTGATGGTTGCAGATGGAGGAACAACAAATTTCTCTGGAAAGTGCCATAATATCAAGCTATCCATGGGAGAATATGTATTGACTAGCCCAATGCTTTCCATTCCAATGGGAGGTGCTGATGTTGTACTAGGAGTCCAATGGCTACAATCCTTGGGTACAATAACTTTTAATTTTCAAGAACTTTTCATGAAATTTTATGTGGAATGAAAGGAAGTTGAATTAAGAGGTATTGCAGGGAAACCGGGAAAGATAATCAGCTCTAATGGTGTGACAAAGCTTCTAAAAAAGGAACAAAGAGGTGTAATTGCACAATTATGTTCGATAGATGTTTTCACATTGGAATCATCTATTTCTCCAGATCTCCAAAAAGTCTTGGACAATCATTCCAAGGTATTTGAAACTCCCAAAGGTCTCCCACCTATTCGTGATCATGATCATGCTATTCATCTGATTCCAGGAAGTGTTCCTCCAAACATTAGGGCGTATAGATATCCCTATGCCCAAAAGAGTGAAATTGAACGTATGGTTGCAGAAATGCTAGAGGCTGGTATAATTCAACCGAGTCAAAGTTCTTTCTCTGCTCCAGTAGTATTGGTGCACAAGAAGGATGGATCATGGCGCATGTGTCCGGATTATATGGAGTTCAACAAGCTCACTATTAAAGATAAGTTTCCCATTCCTGTCATTGATGAATTACTGGATCAATTGCATGGATCAATTTACTTCACCAAGTTGGATCTTCATTCAGGATATCATCAAATCAAAATGAAGACTGAATACATTCTGAAAACAACATTTAGAACTCATGAGGGTCATTATGAATTTTTGGTCATGCCTTTTGGCCTTACCAATGCACCTTCAACATTTCAAGGTTTGATGAATTCCATTTTCAAACCATTCCTTAGAAAATTTGTGTTAGTATTTTTTGATTATATACTAATCTACAACAAGTCTTGGAAGGATCATGTTGAACATGTTGACAGGGTGCTACAACTATTGGAGGAGAAACAATTATATGCAAAAAGATCCAAATGTTTCTTTAGAGTACAAGAGGTGGAATATATGGGTCATATTGTATCTCATGAAGGAGTTAAGGTAGACCCTAGCAAAATTAAAGCCATTAAGGAATGGAAAATCCCCACATCCATAAAGCATCTACGAGGATTTCTCGGGTTGACAGGGTATTATCGCAAGTTTGTTAAGAATTATGGGAGAATAGCAGCACCTCTAACAACATTATTGAAGAAAGATGCATTTTCATGGACTCCAGAAGCAACAAAGGCCTTCGAGCATCTTAAAGGGGCAATGTGCCAAGCACCGGTCTTAGCTACACCAGACTTCACAAAAACATTTATTGTGGAATGTGATGCTTCAGGAAATGGAATTGGTGCTGTTTTAATGCAAGATGAAAGACCCATTGCTTTCGAAAGTCATCCAATCAAGGGAAAGTTTTTACACAAAGCTATTTATGAGAAGGAAATGTTGGCAATACTCCAAGCACTTAAGAAATGGTGACCCTACCTAATGGGAAGACACTTCAAGGTAAAAACAGATTATGATAGCCTTAAATACTTTTTAGAACAAAGATTATCCTCTAAAGAGCAACAAAAGTGGGTCACAAAGATGTTGGGTTATGACTTTGAAATCGTCTACAAAAGAGGGAAGCAAAATGTGGTGGTAGATGCATTCTCAAGAAAGGATGAGGATGTGGAAACATTGTTGTGCGCCATTTCTATTATCCAACCAGATTGGATAAATGAAGCAAGGGAGGAATGGAAGAATGACGAAGAAGTGTGGGAACTTATTCGAAAGTTACAACAAGACTCCAGTACGTTTGATACATTTAGCTGGCAAAATGATTCATTATGGTACAAAGATCGCTTATACCTCTGTAAGAATTTGCATCTAAAACAAAATATTCTTATGGAATTGCAAACTTCTCCCTTAGGAGGGCACTCAGGATTTTTAAAAACTTACCACAGGGTTAAGAAGGAATTTTTTGGGAGGGCCTTAAATCAGATATTCAAAAGTTTGTGGCGGAATGTTTGGTTTTCCAACAAAATAAAGTTGAAACAATTAAGACACCGGGTCTATTACAACCTTTATCGATTCCAAGCCAACGTTGGGAGGAGGTTTCAATGGATTTTATCACAGGTTTACCCAAGTCTGAGGGAAAGAGTGTCATCATGGTGGTAGTTGATAGACTTACCAAGTATGCACACTTTTGTGCATTATCACATCCATTTAAAGCCAGTACAGTTTCCACTGCATTTATGGAAACAATTAAAAAGCTGCATGGAAACCCAAAGATTATTGTGACAGAGATCCCATTTTCACTGGAAATTTTTGGACAGAATTATTTTCTTGTCTTGGTACTCAGTTATCTCATAGCTCATCTTATCATCCTCAATCTGATGGGAAAACTGAGATAGTAAACAAATGTTTGGAAGGATATATTCGTTGCTTTGTATCTGATAAACAAACACAATGGGTCAAATGGTTGCCTCTGGCTGAATGGTGGTATAACACTTCCTTCCATACAGCAACAAGAATGACCCCATTTATGGCACTTTATGGATATCAACCACCATCCATCACATCATATTTAAGAGAAAATTCTAAGGTTCAAGTAGTGGAACATCACATTGAACATCAACAACATGTCCTCCAACTCTTAAAGGATAACCTTGTGTTGGCACAGAATAGAATGAAACAACAGGTAGATCGACATCGCAGCGAAAGAAGTTTTGATGTAGGTGATTGGGTATTCCTACGGCTACAACCATATAAGCAAATGTCCCTCAAGCAAGCTAAGAAGGATAATAAATTATCACCAAAGTATTATGGTCCGTACAAGGTGTTGCAAAAGATTGGTACTATGGTATACAAATTGGAGCTTCCTGCAGCTTCTCGATTGCACCCAGTTTTCCATGTTTCATGTTTAAAGAAGGTTATAGGCGAAAAGCTCCCAGTTCAAACATTATTGCCAGAACTTGACGAGGAAGGAAAAACTATATTGGAACCAGAAGTAGTCACAGAAACAAGAACTCGACAGTTACGAAATCGATCAATTTCAGAGTATCTTATCTGCTGAAGATTCCACATGGGAGGATGAGAATTTTATACAGAAGCATCCAGAACTACTGAAGCGTTGAGGACAACACTTTTTTGAAGGAGAGGGGCATGTTGGGTCCCTATAATACTAGTGATTACCCGATTACTATTGTAGTTGTATCCCTTATTAATATTGTTGTGCCCCTATTGTCCCCATATTGTTATTACTGTGCCCCATAGAATCCCTCTATTGTTATTTTTATGGCTTTATATTATTATTGTTAGGTCGGCTGGGTTATATTGTGACTCCTTATACTCCTATATATAGAAAGGAGGTTTTTTCATTTGAATCATCCAAGAATTGCTCATTTATGTAATGTAAAGGAGGTTGCCCCCTCGAAGAGGCTAAATTCTAAGGCATGGATCTCTCTTTTCTATCTTTTTGTGAGCTGGTTTCATAACATAATATACATAGACCTTTATGCATATGTTAAGGATACAAGTTAAAGAGTTTATAGTCTCTCTGTCTATCACACACGTGTCATTTAAGCAAGCATTCATATTCCATTCAACCAAAGATCAACACTTCAAGCACTATTTTCATTTATAACAAAAACGACCATGATGGGTGTTGAAAATTGTAACTAGGTTCCATCTTCATTATGATGTAATTGTAATAATGACATTATACATTTTTTGTAAAGAAAGAGAAATTATATTTTATTTTGGAGTATGGGTTTCATACTCAAGTTTGAGTCAAAAAGCATGTTTGTCATGCTTTTAGGTCTTCTAGGTATTTCTAGGGTAAAGAATAATATTGGTCATGTGTCATAGTCCCTTTCAGACTCATTGTAATGAAGAAAAATATTTATTTTATCAAGAAAAAGCCATGGATAAGCCCAAGACTAAGTCAATCCAAGAGAAATATCAAGTCGGCCTAAAGAAGAGCTATTCAACCCTTAAGAAAGGCTATATAAAGGAGTGTAATTCAACTTATTTGGACACACATCTCAAGAAAGTTCGATCTGCAGTAGTGAAGGTGAAAAGAGTAGCTTGGAGGTCAAAGAAAAGGAGCAGAAGTCAAAGTTCGCCTAAAAAGTCTTTCTCTTGTATCACTAAGGTTTGTGAAGCTGCTAATTGCAGAAGGTCAAGTTTTTGTTTCAGTTGTAGGGGGTCAAAGTTGCAGGGCTGAAATTTTGTTGTAGGGGTCAAGGTTGTAGTAATAGTGTAGCAATATCAAATATCTATAAGCTATCTTGAAGAAGATCTTGATGGGGGCTTGCTTGGGGCTTGAAGGGTTTGTTGGCTTGGGTCTTTGTGTCTTGGGAGTCTCTTTTGTAAGCAGATTCTAAAGAAGAAGATAAGAATTTTTTTGGGTTTTCCCCTTAGAGGGGTTTTTCCCTGGCTTGGAGCATATATCTTGTGTACTTTGTCTCTTGTGATATTTATTGTTTTTGGTAATTACTTGATGAACAAAACTAAAGTAGTAATTAAAGACCAACTAATATCACAAGTAATTATCAAGTTAAGGAAAATAAGTTATAATTTGCAAGTCTTCAAATTTTCCAACATTGTTTCAAAGCTAAGGTTCAAGAAGGAGACTAAGGATCACAATTTAGTTGGCACTATGACAAGGGTTATGGAGAAGGGTTTCAAGTTTCTTGAAAATCTCGCCACCTTCATCAAGAACTACATATTGAAGGTCATCTCCAAGCTAGCAAAGGAAGTAGTAGAAGGAAGTACATTCTCGGCTTTACCTGGCACCTTCAAGGATGAAAATGTATGGGTTATCAACAGTGGTGCCACCAAACATATGACAGGAGAATGCATTCAACTTCAGACCTTGTCAAAAGGAAATTAATCTCATTCTATCGAACTTGGAGAAAAAAAAGCTATCCGGTGAAAGACAATGGGTCTACATCATTGGAGCTTGAGTTGAGTTGAAGCTTTCACCTCAACAACATCTTATATGTTTCAGGTTTGAATAAAAAAATACTTTATATTTCTTGTCTAGATGATAAGGGTGATGGAATTGCTTTTATTGATGGCACATTTTTGGTTTGGGGTAAGGGCTCTAGTATTAATGAAGCAAGAGGTATTGGGGTTCATGAGGGAACATTATATAGACTCTATACACCTCTAGTTCAAGCCCAACTTCACTTAGAAGTGACTCCTTCTGAACTATGGCATAGAAGATATGAACATATTGATTTTAATATTTTTCCATCTCAAAGTCAAATGGTCAATGGCATACCCGAAATAAAGGAAGATCATGAAAGAACCTGTAAGGGATGTGCCCTAGGAAAGAATGTAAAGAAACCATTTGCAAGTAGTGAATCTAGATCTAAGGAAATTTTAGATCTCATACACTTAAATGTATGTGGACCAATAACAGTCAAGTCTCTTGGTGGGCATCAATACTATGTGACCTTCATTGATCATTACTCAAGGAAGACATGGTTATATCTCCTCAACAATAAGGATGAGGTATTCAAAAAGTTTCAGAAGTTCAAAAATGAAGTGGAAAACTAAACTAAGAGAAAGATCAAAACTCTGAGGTTCGATAATGGTGGAGAATACATGTCCAAAGAATTAATAGATTTCTGCAAGGAAGTAGGAATAAACAGGGAGCTCATGTCTCGCTATAATCATGAAAGGAATGGAGTGGCAGAAAGGAGAAACCCTACTATTGAAGAATGCATCAGAACCATGTTGCATGATTAAGATATCCCTCAATTCCTATGGGCCAATGCATGTATGACATATGTTTACTTGCAGAGCCAAACTCCTCATAGGATCATCAACAACAGAATGTTAGAAGAAGAATTTACAGGAAAGAAGCCAAGTGTGGATCATCTTCATATATTTCGGTGTCTTGTGTACATTCATGTACCGAAAGATAAAAGAAACAAGTTGGATCATACTAGTTCAAGGGGCATCTTTGTTGGGTACAATGATTCATCTAAAGCATACATAATCTAGATCAAGGAGGATCATCAAATTGAGGTAAGCAAAGATGTCATCTTTGATGAGAGTATAGCTTACAAGAAATCAAAGGATGTTCCTGTTGACTTTGATGAAGAATAATTTCCTATCTTTGAGGATATATCTGGGGAAAATGATGGTCAAGAACCGAGACCTACTCAAGAAGATGTTGAAGGTCCATGTGAACCTATACAACAAGTAATTGTTCCAGAAAATCGAAAGAGTCATGTTTGGTTGAAAACTACTCTTCAAGAAGTAGAAGGGCATACAACATCAGGGACATTTAGGGAAAGTAAGAGACCAAAGAGGTATTTATGATAAGTTTCATACATGAAAAAGTTGATTGAGGGAGAACCTTCCTCATATGAAGATGCAACTAAACATCAAGAATGGAGGAATGCAATGCAGAAAAAATACCATTCCATAATGAAGAACAATGTATGGGAAATTGTTCCTAGGCCAAGTGACAAATTGATAGTCACTTCAAAATGGATTTATAAGATGAAACATGTTTCAAATGGGAGCATCGACAAATGCAAAGTGAGGTTTGTAGCAAGGGGCTTCTCATAGAAATAAGGGATTGATTATGAGGAAACCTTTGATCCCACAACTAGATATACAACAATAAGATCACTTGTTTCTTTGGTTGCTTCTATGGGATGGAACATCCATCAAATGGATGTCAAGAAAACTTTCTTGAATCAGAACATTGACGAGGAGGTTTACATTGGACAACCTCAAGGATTTGAAATAAATTAGAGGGAGACATGTTTGCAGGTTGAAGAAGGCTCTATATGTATTAAAGCAAGCATTGAGAGCATGATATGCAATAATGGATGCATACCTCTTGATACTTGGTTTTACCAAGAGTTATGCAGACCCAAATATGTACATCAAAGTTGTCTAAGAGAAGCCAGTTAATATACTCCTATGTGTGGATGAACTGTTAGTCACCGATGTAGAACATCAGATTCAGGAATGCAAGAGGCAGTTACCAACCGAGTTCAATATGAAAGATATTGGAATTATGCTCTATTACTTGGGACTGTTGGAAACAATGTTAATAATGAGAGGGGGCGTGAATCAATATTAAGGCTAATTTAAAGATTTATGCCAATTTATCTTTACTCATTCAAAGTTGCCATCCATTATATGAGAGCAACCATTAAAAAACCATAACAATAACCATGTCAACCAATACAAGCATACACATCATGAGCAACAAACAAATGAGACACAAATGTTTAATGTGGAAACCCTTCCGGGAAAAAACCACCAAAGCTTGTTGTTTTTATTGATGTAAAAATGAGAGCATCTACTCTATTACATAGATCTGTTTGTGATCCACCACACACAAGAAGCACCAACTCCCTTTGATTGTTTTCTAGCACCCACTAGCAGGAAGCACCAACTCCCTCCTTTTGCAGACACTTGATTAGCCTACCAGAAGCACCATCTGAAGCACCAACTTCATGGATTTGTTGCAAGCACCAACTTGCAACTCCTTGGATTTATGCAAGCACCAACTTACAGGAGGAACCAACCCCCAAGCCTCTCAAACACCCACTAGAGATGGAAGAACCAACTTCTTGTATGCAGGCTCCAACCCACACTCAAAAGAAAACTTACTGCTCACTGTAATTGGAAGCCTCTCTACCTATTTTCAACTCTTTTTTCTTCTCTACCCTTGGCCCATGCAACATTCTGTCCTCTACACACTCTACAACAGCTCGTTGTTTCGCTCAACAACATTCACTAACACATAGTCCACATAACAATATGTTGTTCTCGACCTTCTCTTTCTGCTTAGGCACACATGGCCTCTTCTTAGCATCTCACTCACACTTAGATCTTTTCACACATCTCACACTCCATAGCATATAGTCTGCTCTCGGCCCTCTTCTATTCCACAGGCTTTCTCAGCCTCTCACAATAGCCCTGGCACACTCTGGGACTCTTTCCTCTGCATAGGCACACTCAACCTCTTTCTACAGCACTGGCACACTTCGCCTCTCCTCAGCAGTGCACACACATGCATAGAGATCTCCACATAGCTCACTGGAAACAATGTTTCTTCCCCCCAAATTGCTCAACTGCAATCCTAGGTTTTCTTTCACTAAGAAATAGTGACCGATGATTTCTTTGTCAACCATCACTCTTCCATTCATGCTATCAGATTGTACCTTTGCATGGCTTGTCCATCCTATTGTTGCATCTCATTGCTTTAATTTTACCACTATGATCAATGTTGTCTATGTCAACCATCACTTTTCCATTCACACTGCCCGAGTGTACTCCTGCATGGCTTTTCCATCCTGTTGTTGCATCTCTTACTTGAATTCTACGTCTGCAACATTAAATCAAATAATGGGATTCATTCACTCATCCATTTTTGTTGCATTAAACATGAGGATGGGCAACTAAGTGTTCCCATGCTGAGACATAAATACTTAGTCAACCTGCAAACTCCAATAAGGCTCTTGTTATTTTTGTAAATAAATATCCTGTCCCTGAGGCTATGATCTTTATTCAATTCCTCGTAGCACGCAAGCAAAATTAGGGATGGATTGTCTCAACTCATGACAAACTCCTTTAAATCATCCCGCGCAATCATGGTCCTTGTTGCATTAACTCAACGGTCTCTGCAGTCACCATTACTTCCATTAAAGCATTTGTGTAATCGTGGTCCTTGCTTCCTTGAATCAACGATCTCTGCAATTGCCATTACTCCTGCAACACCAACCTTACTATGCACATTTACTTATCTTCCGACTCATCCATCATTCATACACCTTTGCACTACAATATCGGAGCCCCACATATCATAACTTTATTAAGGTGAGTGTTACGAAAACGTGAGATTCTAAAATTCTAATCCTTGCCTTTTGCTTCGCCTCTTATTGTTTTTCCACCATAGAACTGGGTGTTGTGACCAGTGGCATAGAACTTAGGTGCTAATCCCTTTAGGATCCTTCTGGGGGCCTATCTCCTTGTGTTCTTGCTCTACACCCTTGGTTCTTTAGGCTCCACGACCAAATGCCAATCACCATGAGAAGTGTTGTTGGGAAAAGTATCCAATTCGGAATGCCCCTATCCCACTCTAAGAGGTGATAGTGCCTTAGCAAAAAACAAGACAAACTAATTGAGTATTCTTCTTTATGAGATGTAAATGAGGAAGAAGGATGTAACTAACCGGTGTCTTCCGCTAGTTTGTCGATCCAATTGCTCCTCTCTTCAGTAGCTCCCAGCTCCCAGCTCCCTCACCGGCCCAGCTTCGCCGAATTCCTGCAAGATCACAAGAGAGAGAAACTACAAGAAGATACAAATATACATTCATAAAAAGCTCAAGATCGGATTAAGCTAAACATGTAAGCATAAAAAAACATCATTGGTACAAAACATGTAGGAGAAACTCAAATAGTTTATTGATAGAGTAATAAAGTCCAAGAGGAGATACAACCAAGTGAGGCCCGATCCAACATATACCTCCCAGCAAAGGAAACCCTTCCTCTCCTCCAACAAAGCATAAATCACCCAATGTACTAATCCCAATCTCAAACTAACAGCAATTCTCTGCAAAGTGAAAAATTCTAGCCTCCTGAACCTCTGGGTGAGAGATCCATATATAGATGTAAGCAGAGAGGATGAGTTAGCTTATGTTTTGACTTGTGGCTTCTCTCTGTCAGTTCTTGCTTCCACTTGGAGGTTGAGAACCTCTTACTCATCACTAGTCGAATTCATTGAGGCAAGTGTCATTGGAGAAGATTCTGGAAGCTTCCAGGGTCTTTCCACCTCGTTGAATGAGCTTGCCATTTGTCATTTCCCGCTCAACGCACCCTAGTAGTGCTTCCACCTGCGTTGTAGTGCAACTAGCTAGTGTAAACTCTGCATTTCAACGCAGGCAGCTAGTGGAGCCTCTGCATTGATCCTGAATTGACTATTTCTGAGTGGTTTTTGGTGGAGAACTTCTGGGAGAAGCTGTCATTGGTTGACCTTGTTCCTTTAGGAGCTGTAACAACACCTTTAGGGACTTTGGATCCCTTGAATTATGGACATTTCATGCTTATAGCTGTAAGGCACAAAAATGTCTATAACAGTTGCCCCCTAAAGTATGAGGCTGTTTATCGGGTGAAATGCTTTATTAGGAGGATCCAAAGTTCATTCAATGCTGGGAGGAGACCTGTAATAAGATACAATACAATACATTATTTTTCATACTGTTTTCATGATATAGATGAGGTGGGCATTCCCATGCTCAGCTTTATAAATTCATTTTTATGTACATAGGACAGACAATTGTCTGATGATAGACTGATGATCCTGCTGAAATCATCATCCTTTGGTAGGATGATTGCCTGTGCTGCAATGCTGTACATGTCAATGTCTTTATTTTTCCTGAATATATATCGCAGCCCAGATGGATGAAACTAGATCCAGGGTCTTCAAACTCATTTGATCTTCGCTCTAAGTACAAGTCGATCCATGTGAGAAATGTTCTGAAGTCGAACATGGAAAGACATCGCTTGATTACTAGTCAATGAGGTAAACCGTTAACAAGCGCGAGAGGAATCACCGATAATGATAATGACCCTCAAGGTACTGCAGTACAATTCACGTGGTGTGAATAAAGGACTTGGCGTCGAACACCATGCAAAATCTTTCGGTCGAAGGTCATTGATGTATACCTGTCGCCGGAAGTGAGAAACTTTCCATTGAGGCATGCAAGCTTCAAAGTACTAAAGGGGGTGTTCCTAAATCAACTTCTTGGATAATGAGCTGATGTCGACAAGAAGCGATCTATCAAAGGAGGGCCTTAATGTATCCCACATCAGTGACACGGAACGGAGCAAGTGATTTTGATGGAGGTGAAAACGATCTGATGATATATAGTTCAGGGTGGCGGTCATGAAAGAATGAAGGATAATGTATGGTAGTGGATGGGACACGGTTGACTTCTCTGGATGACTTCTCTTGAACATATCGGCGACACTTGTGTGATGGATTGGTAGCATTTACCCCAAAGGTGGATGGTATGGTGAGACCATGGCGATGTGACTGGTGAATGAAACAACCCAACCCGACTCAGGCACAGAGTGGAAGTGTCATGTTCAAGAGCGACTTGCTACCAATAAAGTTCTTTGAGTTTCTTCCCAATTTTTCCCCAGTCATTGCTGACCAATACCTCTTTATTTTTGTCAAGCTTGAGGAGGATAACATATGCTTGTTCTATAATTTGCCCTTCGGGCAAACCCATCGCTATGTTTTAACGAGCCTAGCGATAGTGAAACTTGTTCTCGTCTAAAGACAAGTTTGTCGCTATTTAATGTTTTTAATGAGTCTAACGACAAAGATAACTCGGTCATTTTCATTTTTAGAGAGATTGAAAAGGTACGTAAAGTTAACTCCGAAAGTCCTTTTTCGTCATCTAATCCCTTAAGTCCGAAAAAGTATAAAACAATACAGAAGGGATGAATTTTCGATAGTTTTAACGAGCCGAACAAAACAAGCGCTCGATCTTTTTGTGCAATAATCCCTCAGGTCCAAAAAGATTAAAATCTAGAGGAGGGATAACACTTCCGGTTGCTTTAACGAGCTGGAAGGCCTAAACTCGGAAATCTTTTCATATTTTACGAGTCAGATGAAAAGAGCTTAAAGAAGACTCGTCTTTTGAGGAACGAGTGATAAAACGGGTTAGCAGCTGATTCCAGGTAAGGGTTGGAATTTTCCAATCACGGCAGTGTCACAAGGATGGCTAGTGAAATCACTCTTCGCAGCTGTTCCTCAAAATGGGTAAACAATCAATATGGAGGTGAATGATCGGCCAATGGAAAAGTGGAGGTGACGGTGCAAACACGACCAAGGCTTTAATGGCTGATAATGTTACATTCACGGTGGTTATTTACCGGAGGGTAGTTCATTTTTTAACGAGCTTAAACGCGGAAAAACACTGCTCGGTCTTATGTTTATTTTTTAACGAGCATGAACTATGTGCTAAAACTGCTCGATGATAAGTTTGCATGCCCCCAGCATAATAACGCAAATCGAGGTGCATGCCCCCCAAGCTTCATTGCATTCAACTTGGTGGTTGGAATGAAGGTTTACCTTTGAGATTTGAAAAGGGGATTTGTTTCATTTTTAATGAGGTTGACACAGTAAAAGAACTATCCTCATGACTCCTTGTTTCATTTTTTAACGAGGTTGACACGAGATAAGAACCATCCTCGGAGTCCAAATCCATTAGATATAGAAGGTTTCATATTCCACTGTGGCCACTTCTGCCAGATTACTCGGAGGTGGTAGGGAAAAAGTACCCATTAAGGCAGGGTCTTTTAGGAGACCTACTCCGATATTTTGGAGCGCACGATTGCTTCCATGGATCATTGGAATGCTTCCCATAACTTGTGGACTGTTGGGGAGAAATGTTTGTTGGTCAACGATTGTAATTCCTCCTTGGAAGGGAAATGCAATCTTCCTGAAGTAGGTCGACACAACTGCGACCATGGCATATATCCAAGGTCTTCCCAATAGGATGTTGTAATCAAGGTTTCCGTCGATTACTTCAAAATCAATTTCTATTGTTTTCCCTCCTAGGTTGACTTTCAAGTTATTTAGAATACCATATGGGGTATATGTCCGTCCATCAAATGCTTTTAATGTTGTCGAAGATTGCGACAAGGTTGGAGATCCTAAAGTTTTCCAGCAACTCATTGACATAATGCATGTAGATGCCCCCTCATCAATAATTGTTCGATGAACAGTTTTGTTGAGGGCTTTCACTTGAATAAGGAAAGCTAGTTGAGCTGGTAACTGAGGGTCATATCCTTTATGATTAAAGGCCACAAGATTGGAATCCATTGGGTCAATCCCACCTATTGCTGATAATAAAGCCTGCTCTTGGGAGAGGAAATTTTGCGGTACCTCAAGCGTTGACATAGTGGACGGCGATTGGGCTAGGTCCTCTATTATATTATAATTCTTTGCTATTTTTGCACGAGGATTAAGTGTCGACTTGTGTACTACTCCCTTTGGCGACTTTATCATTTGTTCAAGAATGATGGGTGGCACAACTTTGGTCAAAGTTGTTGTCGAACTACTAGGTTGTTCATTAGCCTTGTTATTCGACACCTGTGGATTCCCGTAATCTTTATTTCTTGCCAAAGCATCATTTTGCTGCTTTGAGACAGACAACATAAGCACTTGGGATCGGGAAGTATTTTGATTAGCAACCAGTTTGGTTCCCGGGTTTGGAAACGGATCAGTCAATACTGCTGAGGGTTTTGAACTCTTAAAGAGTTTCTTAACTTCAGCTATATGTGGACAATCTCTCGTCCAATGATCCTCATCGCATATATGACACCCCGCAGGGGGTTTCCTTTTTCTCCCTTTCGTTTTCTTCTTGCTTCCTGGTTGTTTGGTTTCTTTGCCTTTATCTGCTGATACGGCATTTACTTCCGAAGCAAGAATTTCGTCTTTTGCATTTTGATCTAAAATCTTACGGGCTTTCTTGGAGGCAGCCTTTGTCGATTTCGAGTTTGTCATGCCAATCACGCCATTGCCGGCGTGAGAGTCATTGTTTGATTTAGGAGGAGGAGGAATTCAAAATTCCAGTCTAGGGGTGTCAGGTATTTTGTCGTAGAGCGTGCCAGACTGAGTATAGACCAAGTCTAGATATTGCGCACGAGCGATAACTTGCTCTTCCGTTACGACTCCCCCCTTCGCCACATCTTCTGTTATGGCAGGAAGTAACGACTTGATAAACCATTCAGCTAATAGTTGATCGGGAACGTACGTTTTTACCATCCTACGACGACGTCGCCACTCATGTATATGATCAGATATGTGAGTGGCCGTGGTCTGTTTGAAGTTGGTTAAGATTTCCGTTCCCGTGTCATACCTTATCGGTAATTGAAAATGGGTTAAGAAAGTCGTGGCTAAGGTGCTGAAATTGTCGAACGAAGCTCTAGGCAATTCAATATACCATTTTGCCGCTGGACCCGTTAACGTCCTCTGAAAAAGGCGAAGCCTTATCGAATCATCGTTTAGGGTGTTTGATGAACACCATAGATGAAATGTCATCACGTGATTCGACGGGTCCTCACCTGGATTTCCATTAAATTTAGGAATATCTGAAGGAAGTTTGTGAGGAATCGCTGGCCACCAAGGGGTGTAAGCAATTGGATCGTTTGTTAACCGGTGTAAATCGGGTAACTCTAAAGTTGCCACGAATGGTAACTGTTGATTCAGGTTAGGTGAAGCATACCCAGGATACGATGGAATTGCCTGAGCAGTTGGCCTTTGCATACCAACATAATGTAATTGATGTTGGTATGACTGATACGGTTGGTGGACATGACCACCGTTAAGTGGTTGATTTTGACCGTTTTGAATGTACGATTGTCCACTATTCGCAAAGATCTGCTGCTCAGAACCTTGGTATACCTATTGGAATTGTGGTTGTTGATATTGCACCAGCCACGGTTGCGAAGCCATGTTTTGTTGTGCTATACTAACCGTTGGACCAAGCTGTGGGGTAATTGTACTCGTTTGGACCTGTGTCGCCCCACCAGTCGGCGATTGTGGTTGAGTCACAGGGTCAAGGGGTTTTTGCATTACAACCTGAGAAATCTGAGGTTGACATACAACAGGCAACGTTTGAACTTGCGACACTGTCACAATAGCTGGTGTGGTCGGGATGTTCGAAATAGGTACACATTGTTGCATAGAATACACAACCCTTGGTTGTTGGGGTAGTATAGGTACCCAACCACTTGATGTAACTCCAGTATAACCTGAATACTGTTGTGAACTCCCGTATGGATATCCTCCCGGAGGGGGTAATGAAAGGGCATACTGTCCCCCATACGGTGGTAATCTGGAACTCAAGGGGATTGTCTGCCCTTGGGGACTGGATTGCCCAAATTGACCTCCAACTGGATCAATTTGGCGAGTCTCAACATAAGAGTTGCCAGATATTATTCTGGAGGAACAAACAGGAACAGACCACACTGTCGAAATAGTCCCTGGGTGGACTCCTTCTAGCGGTTGTGAGCTAGTCGGGACAGATGGTATGCCGGCAAACATTGTCGGAGTGACGACAGGGAGCTCTACTGTCGCTGTGTCATTCGACACAGTCCTAGATGTTGACGGTTGTTTAGACATTTTGAGTCTATCCAAAAGATTACCTAGCGATTCTACAGGAACTTCCACTGGTGGCAGACTAACTTCTGATGTCGAAGGAAATAGAGTGACCCCGACTCCAAAATGTGTTGGAGTACTTGCTTGCGGGTCTTCTACAATTTCTTCTATTGCAATCAAACCAGGTGGAAGGGGAAGACTGTCAGGTCCGTAAAATATTTCTGGTGCCGAAGAAGGGGTTGAATCAATAGCGACAGATGTTTGAGGAACAAGACTCTCTGAACCGGTTACAGATGGAACTGGTTCAGTGACACAAGTGTTTGTTCTCAGACTAGGATCAGTATCACTGTCCCTCTGTGGCTGTTGAACTTCTTCTGTAGAGGCAGGGTTTCCATAAATGTTTGGAGTAACCGGAATCTCAGATGTTGTTGGAACACTTGTTCTAACTTTGATAGGAGATTTCGAACCGGTTAAACGAGTTCAATTTGTCTGTATTGTTTTCGATTCCGGAGACAAAGACGGTTGACTCGTAAGCCTCCGCGAACGACGAGGTTTCAATTGACTTTCTTCCACGATTGCGGATTACTTGATCAACCAAAATACAAAAAGGGGAAAGTGTGTTTCCGAATTAAATGAATTTTTAGACGCTTTAGACACAACTTGCTTTTTCAGTTTTAAAGAGTCGAGAAAAAGCTAAAGATGACTCTAGTCTCCTTCGATGTTTTAACGAGCCTGAAGTGACAAATGCTCGGATGGACTTTTTCCTTTATAGAGTCTGAAAAAGGCCAAAAGGAACTGCTATGGAGTTCTAGGTAGAGGGTGTGCCAAACTTTTCGCAAAACTGCAGAATACTTTTTAAGGTACAAGCGGTCAATCTTCCCGAATGCTGTGTTCAGTGCATTGCGATCAGTAGGGCGGCCGACACGGCTTCCTAAGGATAAAGGTTTTATGCCTATAGGGGTCTCCCAATATATACTCGACGGTACGTGGGAGCACAATCCGTACTGGCTTTATCGTCCCTCAGGAGGAATCACCCAACCATCAGCGAGATCGACAGTCACCAGGTTTTACGACGCCAGAACACGTCTCTAGCCTAGACCTCTATGTTGTGCGTTAAGTTACAAAGCGTTGTTAAGTTCATTCAATTTATTTTAGGTTGATATTTCTTAGAAGTTTGCCTTTTTGGATCACCACGAGATGTATGATACAATTCCTAAATGCAATCTAAAGATGATAAGCAAGCTTTTATATCTCTTCAACAATGAAAATCCTAGCTACAAGGGGAAAAGGAAGACACAAAATTTTCTCAAAGAGCATAGAGCACACTGTAATGCACTTTTCCCTAAATCAAACCATGCAAACTATCAAAATGCAAATGCACAAATGCATGTATTTCTTTTTGCTTTCTTAATATTGATGCCTAAAAAGAAAGCTGTTGTACAAATTTGAATTCGATTTCAAGTGAAAACATAAACAAGTTCCTTTTTCAAAATCAAAAAGACGATTACGACACTTTATGATTTACTTGTTTCGACACTAGAAATGCATAAATTCAAACCAAATAACAAAAGTAAAAGCTCAATCAACTGTGAACAACAAACAAACTCACTCCTAAGATCAAAACGACACTTACGACAGGTCTAGATCTAAGGGCGACAGTATGACTAGTTTACTTTTGTAATGGGAAACTGCAAATGATGTAACAAATACACAAAGAACAAATACAGTTTCTTTATACAACTGAGGCGGAATTGAGGCAAAGAAAAGGGGTTTCAGATAGGTACACTGACTGATAACAGGCTGCAAAAAACAGAGATAAAACTGAGCAAAAGGAAGCAGGGAACCACAGCTGCACAAGGCAAAGACTGATCAGCGCACTCCTAACACAGAGGATTTGACATTTAGTGCAGGTAGCCTTCACGGGACTTGCGTTGAAATGCAGAACCTCTTCACAGAGTTTGCGCTGAAGCAGAAACGAGAGTTGTTTCTGGGTTCTGGGTTACGGTTTTACAGTTAAATCTACAATTTTTGGCCGAATCAAAGCTATCAATTAGGTACAATTAGGAGGATGATTTAAAGGAGGACTAAGATCTATCACAAAGGGCTGTTAGATTACTTATAGATCAATTTGTTCAGATCATAAAAACAAGCCCAGTGAGTGGACTAGAGTGGTAGATCTCTACTTTGCATTTGAAAATGGCAAATGCATTTCGATTCAGCACTCCAGAGTTTATGAGAAGAACAAAAATAGAAACACAAATAAACCAACAAGATACGATCCCCAGCGGAGTCGCCAATTTGTTGTTGGGAAAGGTATCCAATTCGGAATGCCCCTATCCCACTCTAAGAGGTGATAGTGCCTTAGCAACAAACAAGACAAACTAATTGAGTATTCTTCTTTATGAGATGTAAATGAGGAAGAAGGATGTAACTAACCGGTGTCTTCCGCTAGTTTGTCGATCCAATTTCTCCTCTCTTCAGTAGCTCCCAGCTCCCAGCTCCCTCACTAGCCCAGCTTCGCCGAATTCCTGCAAGATCACAAGAGAGAGAAACTACAAGAAGATACAGATATACATTCATAAAAAGCTCAAGATCAGATTAAGCTAAACATGTAAGCATAACAAAACATCATTGGTACACAACATGTAGGAGAAACTCAAATAGTTTATTGATAGAGTAATAAAGTCCAAGAGGAGATACAACCAAGTGAGGCCCGATCCAGCATCTACCTCCCAACAAAGAAAACCCTTCCTCTCCTCCAACAAAGCATAAATCACCCAATGTACTAATCCCAATCTCAAACCAACAGCAATTCTCTGCAAAGTACAAAATTCCAGCCTCCTGAACCTCTGGGTGAGAGATCCATATATAGATGTAAGCAGAGAGGATGATTCAGCTTATGTTTTGACTTGTGGCTTCTCTCTGTCAGTTCTTGCTTCCACTTGGAGGTTGAGAACCTCTTACTCATCACTAGTCGAATTCATTGAGGCAAGTTTCATTGGAGAAGATTCTGGAAGCTTCCAGGGTCTTTCCACCTCGTTGAATGAGCTTGCCATTTGTCATTTCCCGCTCAACGCACCCTGGTAGTGCTTCCACCTGCGTTGCAGTGCAACTAGCCAGTGTAAACTCTGCATTTCAACACAGGAAGCTAGTGGAGCCTCTGCATTGATCCTGAATTGACTATTTTTGAGTGGTTTTTGGTGGAGAACTTCTGGGAGAAGCTGTCATTGGTTGACCTTGTTCCTTTAGGAGTTGTAACAACATCTTTAGGGACTTTGGATCCCTTGAATTATGGACATTTCATGCTTATAGCTGTAAGGCACAAAAATGTCTATAACAAGAAGCCCCTGATATCACAATTTTCTCAAATTTCAATTACAGAGGAGTTACAAAATATCCAACCTTTGATACACTGTTGAATTTTCTGTTTATTTAATTTAGCAAAATTCTCATGTAGGTGACAACAATAGGATTTGTTGCTATATTAGCTCCATTATTCTTGAGGAGGAGTTAATGCATCCTATATTTGTTGTGAGAGAATTTATGATTCAGTTTTCTACTCCAGCTATAAGAAATGTAAGCCCGTAGAGGATATGAGTGTATAAAATAGGGTGAGCTAAGAGTATGTGTGAAGAATTAAATTGTTGTAATGTCCTGTTGAATAATAAGATTGCTGATGCCTCTATTTGGTGGATGTAGCCCAGATTGGTTGGGTGAACCATGTTAAATCTTTGTGTTATTTTTTATGATTTTGTATGTGCTGTGTATGCCTGTTAAATTTCCATTGCGTTGTTTGCTCCAACATACATGTGGCGTCTCCATAACACTTAGGTGATCAGCCCTTCACTACACTCTTGGATCTTTGGGCTTCATGACCAAGTGCCAATCAACATTAGAGCTCCTTGTTATCGAGACTTTTCTCAAAATGCAATTATGCAGGAGTTATGAAATCTCCAACCTCTGATACACGTGGTGTCTCCATAACACTTAGGTGTTAAGCTCTTCACTACGCCCTTGGTTCTTTGGGCTTCATGACTAAGTAACAGTCAACATCGAAGCTCCTTGGTATCGAGACTTTTCTCAAAAATCAATTACAACGGAGTTACGAAATCCCTGACCTCCGATATGCTTTCATGATGACATCACACTCTCGTCATCAACCCCATGTGGCATCTCCTAAGTGGTGACACATGTCACCAATATTTTCCCCATTAGGCCACTTAATAATGTTAAATCTGACTACCACATGTCCTTCGTACAGGATGTCATGCTAATGTCATTTACCACCATCAGCTCTTGAGGGCCAATCAACTACTGGCATGTGTCCTTTCCGGGGAAAGAGAAAGGGTCCCTTGATCCTTGGTTTTGCAAACGATTCCCCTTGTTAATCTCTGCTCCCCACAATCCTTGGTGCTTTTAAATAATTCAATAACAAGGAGTTATGAAACTCCAAAATTTTGAAGTTCCAAAGTTTCGAGTCTTTGGGGTTCTATTGTTCTAGTCTTCTTCCGATATTCAGCCCCTCCGACGTTCCGAGCCTCCTTCCAAAATTTGAGGTTTTGATTTTCGGTATGCTTCCAATATTCGGATGCTCCGATATTCGGTTTTCTCTGATATTCGGCTTGCTCTGGTATTTAACCTGCATTGATATTCCGACCTTTCGTCATCTCGAGCCTCTTTCCAAAATTTGAGGTTCGGATATTGGTTATGCTTCCGATATTCATCCCGCTCTGATATTCAGCCTGGTTCCCATAATCAACCTGCTCCGATTGACTGAGACTCCGACATCCTGAGATTTTTACCTTGCGAGGTCCCGAAGTTCTGAAATTTTCCCTACTTTCTGGTTTTGAAATTTTACTTGCTTCCCTGTTCCAAAATCCTGAAATTCGGCCTGCTTCCCTTGTCCCGAAATTTTTCGTACTCCTAAGGACTTCAAGGTGCTTACTTCGACAATAACTTTTGATCCCAAGGTACATTTATGGACTTCCACATACCGTTGGAAATATAATTTTGAGCATTAACCTACTGTTTGATCTCCAAGAGTATCTGAGTTGATCTCTTGAGGTAGAATATCTTCTAAATCATGGGACTCCCAACCACCATAGTCACCATTTTATGGATTTTCCAATGGGCCTGCTACTATGGTGATTCTCTACCAGAGGGTGCAGCAACAATAGGACTCCCCCTAAGCTTGACACATCAAGCATATCAATGCTATCTTATGTTGTCATCACAACTAGACATTAATATTATGCTTCCTAACATCATGTTAGCGGATACATCCATGCTAATCTAGTTGAAATCAATGCCAACACACTTGCTTACTATTGGGAAATGCCAACTTCCCAACCTGATCTCCCAGCATGATTGTTTATGACAATGTGAACACACTTACTACAACTAGCCAAACAAAAAATGCCAACTGTCCAATAATCTCCCCCTTTGGCATTGATGGCAACACCTCTTAACTTCTCCACATTGATGGCCAATCCTCATGATGCTTCCACACATCTCCTTGCATGAGCCACCAATGGCTTTATTTCCTTTGCTTGGGTCATCAAAACTTTCTCCCCACATAAGCTTCTCTCCCCCTTTGACATCAATGGAAAATGGCTTACAAGACACTTCTTCTTCCCCATGCAATCATCGACTTTTAATGACTAAGGGTCTGGTTGCTTATGAGTATTATCATTTTGCAGACTTCTCTTCAAGGGTTAATAGTTGTTGTTGCTATATAAACTAAACCTGTGTGATATGATCCCCGTGAACATATACTGCCTCTGCTTTGAATTCCTCTAGTTTTTAACACCTTATGGGTGCTTGCTAAATAATCTCTATGCCAATGCATATTTTGTATCAATTAAAAAGAAATTGATACTAATCAAAATTTCTCATGGTATTGTTGTTACTGCGATTACCACCCATTAGTGATGCATTGAGCTTGCTCTTCACTGTTGATGTTGCTGCCAAAACTGTGCTTATCTCTCTTGAGCATCTTAAACACTTCTCCCCTTGAGATCATACTTCTACAACAATGGTTGTTGCTTAAATAATACCAATTGCACTAAGACATTGATACAAATTGGATTATATACTAGGTAAACTCAAAAAGAAATGTCCATTTACACAAAAAGGCTACTCCATATGAACCCATACCATCAATTGACATAGTGATACCAACTGAAGGCTAAGGGGCATTGAAAGCTTATACCCATTGCACATTATGAACACAATACTACCATGAAAAATTAGATTCAAAATCTTAAATGAAATAAGGGTATTTCACCAAAGATGAAAACCTTCCATTGCCTGGGCAATATTTCTTCCTGAGGTTGACAACTGTTGCCTACTACTGCTATCAAAGCAGACCCCCCTGAGCCAATGCTCTATGATCTCCTGCATATGTTTCCTTGTCTCTGCGTGGGGACTGATCTTATGGACCTGACTTAACTGTGGGCCTCTTCATTCCACACTTCTACTGCAACTCATCTTCTTTTCACAACATAAAAATGTTGTTGTGTACTCCCCTTAAAACCATGTTGGCTTCTCTTTCTTATTTCTCACAATGCTGATATACTTGAAGATAAACCAATCTATTCATGTAATCAACAAAGGGACACAACCATACCTTCAACAATCAGATGCACCTCTCTGTCTATTCCTTCTAACTTCTTGAATCTGACTTATTCAACCTCTCTTGAGGCCATTATCTTCTATCATTGAAGAGAAACAAAGGATCTGCTCCACTTGATCAGATTGTCCTCTTTCTTCTCCCAAATCCTCTTGCTTCCTTTTTTGTTTGTTTTCAAGAATATATTTACTAGGTTATTGTTGCTCTTTCCTTCTAGAATCCTATGCTCATTACAACTGACACTTCGAAAGGGTTTTCTCACAGGAATATGAGAATCATCCCTCTTAATTTTTCTCTAATTTTTCTTCAGAGACAAGTCAACACTTTGATGATTTATCCTTCCATTGTTCAGTATGCTCTCTTTACACAGAGAGCTAAAGACATGCTTGTCTTCCTCTACTCTTCTATTTCTATTCATCCTTAATGGTTGACTTGCTTCATTTCACTGCATCATCTGGGATGCATGCTTCAACTTCTCATGTCTGCAACCTACTTCCTTGTACCCAAATTTGCCACAATTGTAGCATTCAATATCGATTAAAAATGGGGTAGAGGAATTACCATATGTGACAAAATTCTTGTTAGAACCTCTACTACTGCAATCATGCCTTCTATTGCTATTGCTCTGCACACTTTTTTTTCTTGCATGCCATCTACAATCCATGGCTTTATGTCCAAAATTATTACAAGAAAAAAATACACATAAAAGGGCTTTTGTGAAGAAACCTTTACCTTGGTGGATTTTTCCTTGAGGGGGAAAGGACCTCTGTTGGTTCTTCATGCGTTTTCCATGGAAATTTGCATTACTTCCTTGCATTCATTCTGGTTGTTGCTTGGCTTTCTTCTACTGCTCTACTTATTGCCGCTTCTTACAATTTGCTACTGGCTTATCTTCCCTTACCGCTATTGTCGAATAACTTCTTTCCTTTTGTTGTTGTTGGAACCTCAAACTGCCTTTACCTGGGAAGTTGACCCTTTAGCCTTCGCAATCTTGGATCTTGGTTTATCTTTGAAACCCAAACTATATTTTATGAGAGGGGATCTCTACTTAAAAAGCATCTCATTCAAAGCCTTTGTTCTCTCCTCAAGCTTCTGGTATTGAGACAACTCTTTATTTGAATTTTCTAAGTCATGTCTCAATGAGACTACTTCAACTTGTAGTCTCTCACAGTGAGCTTCTCTTTCATCTAGTTGAATGGTTAGCCTTCCATTCAACCTGCTATCCTCTTCTTATTGAGAATTTAGATAAAATAATGTTTTTCCCAACTTTTCATTCTCAAGCTCATATTCGTGCAACTTCTCCTCTCGCTTGAGATTTTCTTCTGATAGCTCCTTGATCACTTTTAGAGTAGATATCAACTTCTTCCTCAAATAGATCCTTTTCTTCACTATCATAGGTGTTGGATGAGCCACCACAGAGATCTAAAACCATCTTTGTGTCCATGGAGTCCTCCACAAGTCTAAGGGGTGTCCCTTCTTCATCACTACTAAGGGTACTCTTATTTTCTCCTATGGATGAGCACACTCGGGATCCCTCTTCCTCTTTATAGGATCCCTCTTTCGTTATTCCTACTAAAGTGGGTCTATATTCATTACTACTACTAGATGCAATGCGATCACTATCCTTAAGCTATTTACATGAACATCTAGATAACGAGTGACCTATTTCTTTAGATTTATCACAAAGCAATAACTTACCTTCTCAGTTGCACGACCTCTCATCCAGGTCTTCTTCTTCATCATCCTTGGAATGAAGATCAACATTTTGCAAATAGGAAGAAATATCTTCAATATTTTTAGCATTTTTCCTTTTAGATGCCTTCTCCTTTTTCTTCCTTTTCTTCTTATCACCAGCAACTACATGTTTTGGTTCACTACTTGAGCAACAAGGTTCTCCAACCTTCTCTTGAGTCACATTACAATATTTTCCATATAGACATTTCAATCTGTCTAGCATTTCCTTTGTTGTCTCACAGTGCCTTACTTCCTCGACATCTAGTTTAGACATCCCTTTCATGATGATTTCCTTGGCTTCTATATTGAACTCATTCCTCTCTCCATATATCACAGACATCCAAATGTTTTCATTGATTACCATCAAATAGGCCTCCATTCTAATCTTCCAAAGCTCATAGTCTGATCCATTTAGAAATGGAACTCCTTCTAATGTTAGCCAAACTTGATTAGCTATTTTTTCCCTTGGATCTTCCTTCTAGCGATCAAGATATTCATAAATGAACCTTGCTCTCATACCAATTGTTGGAAACAATGTTAATACTCAAAGTGGGGGTGAATAATTATTAAGGCTAATTTAAACTATTATGCTAATTTATATTTACTCATTCAAGCTTGGCATCCATTATATGAGAAAAACCATTAAAAAACCATAATAGCAACCTTGTCAACCAATACAAGCATACATGTCATGAGCATAACACAAATGAGAAGTGGAGGTGTACCGTGGAAACCCTTCCAGAAAAAACCACCAAACCTTGTTTTTGTTATTGATGTAAAAATGAGAACACCTACTCTTTTACATCAATTTGTTTGTGAGCCACCACTCACAGGAAGCACCAACTCCCTTTGATTATTTGCTAGCACCAAATAGCAGGAAGCACCAACTCCCAAGCCTTCTTAAACACCCACTAGAGATGGAAAAAGAAACTTCATGTAGGCAGGGTCCAACCCAAACTCAAAAGAAAACTTATTGCTCATTGTAATTGGAAGCCTCTCTTCCTATTTTCAGCTATTTTTTCTTTTCTACCCTTGTCCCATGTGTAGAATTTTGTAGAATTTTTCTACACATCAGCTAGCTCTGATACCATGAAGAATTTTTCTACAAATCAGCTAGCTCTGATACCATGTAGAAATTTCACCTCCTGTAGATCAACCTGGTAATGCAATGTAATAAAGAAAAACACTTGATCTACTTCTACAAACGATTTAGTGGAAGCTTAATCAACCATGAGTAACATCAATGAGAACACATATAACTGATAAGAAGGAATCAATCACACATAACACGGAAGAATTTACCCGGGGAAAGCACCCGCCTAAAACTCCATCTCTGTATTATCATACAAGTGGAAATATAGTCCGGATTACACAAAGCCTTAGCTCGGAAGCTATCCAGCTCTAGGTACAATCCCTCTGCTGCTCATAGATAGTTGAAGGCTTCTCACAAACCTTCTCATCTGCCCTCCAAACCTCATATTTCTATGCACAATTTTTCCTGGGTCATGTGCTGCCACCTGTGTGAATTGGCCTCTTCACACACTCACTAACCTCTGAAATAACTGCACAAACCTGAAGGAGATAAATCCTCATCATGGATGAGCTTCCTTTATAGGAGAAATATTCATCCAATTGAAAGTACACTATCCCTTCTCTAATCTCAACTAGGTCTCTGTTTGAACTGACATGCATCAGTTATCCATGAGAGAATACTCAGTTATCTGAAAATAACAATTGTCACATGCATGCAAGCATCAACAAAATGTATCTCATTAATTTAACAACTTGTTAAATTAATCTAACTGAACTTGACTAAGTTAAACTAAGTCAACTGATCCTCTCAATATAGAACTCATCCTTAATTTCTCAATCAGTGGAGCAAATCAAGGACACATTCCCCAATCAGTGGAGAAATTATTGCATGTTCTCACAAAGACTTCAAGTTTGATTTTCCTTAACTAAATAACTCATGGAGAATTAATTAATTAAAAACAGGAATCCAACTTGAAATGCTAAAAATAGAACTTCTATTTTTAACACTTCCATTTTTCATTCCCTGTTGCCTAATCCAGCATTGATGCCCAAACTGCTATTTTTAGCACTTCTATTTTTAGCAATTTCTTATTGCCATTTTTCAACACCATGCAACATTATGTCCTTTGCACACTCTGCAACAGCTCGTTGTTACACTCAACAACATTCACTAACACACAACCCACGCAACACTCTATTATTATCATCCTTCTCTGTCTTCTCAGGCACACATTGCCTCTTCTTAGCAGTGCACTCACACTCAGAGCTCTCCACACATCCCACACTCCATATCATATACTCTGCTCTTAGTCCTCTTCTATTCCACAGTCTTTCTCAGCGTCTCACAATAGTCCTGGCACACTCTCGGATTCTTTCCTATGCATAGGCACACTCAACCTCTCTCTGCAACACTAGCAAACTTAGCCTCTCCTCAGCAGTTCACACACACGCATAGAGCTCTCCACCCAGCTCACTGAAAACAATGTTGCTTCCCCCCAAATTGCTCAACTCCAATATTGGGTTTTGTTTCACTAAAACACAATGATCGATGTTTTCTATGTTAGGCATCACTCTGCAGTTCACGCTATCAGAGTGTACCTCTGCATGGATTCTCCATCCTCTTATTGCATCTCATTTCTTGGATTTTTCCACTGTGATCAATGTTGTCTCTATCATCCATCACTCTGTCATTCACATTGCCCAAGTGTACTCCTGCATGGCTTCTCCATCCTGTTGCTTCGTCTCTTGCTTGAATTTTTCCGCTGTAACTTTAAATCAAAGAATGGGCTTCGTTCACTCACCCGTTGCTACTGCATTAAACATGAGGATGGGCACTTGAGTGTTCCCATACTGAGACATAAATACTCAGTCAACCTGCACCCTCCAACAAGGCTCTTGTTCTTTCTGTGAATAAATATCCTATCCCTAAAGATATGATATTTATTCAATTCATCGTAGCACACAAACAAGATCAGGGATGGCTTGTCTTAGCTCATAACAAACTCCTTTAAATCATCCTGCGGAATCTTGGTCCTTGTTGACTTGACTCAGCAATCTCTGCAGTCACCATTACTTCCATTAGAGCATATGTGCAATTGTGGTCCCTTCTACCTTGACTTAGCGATCTTTGTAGTCATCATTACTCTTGTGACACCAACCTTAATATGCACATTCACTTAGCTGTCAACTCATTCATCATTCATACACCTCTATGTTGCAATATCAGAGCCCCACATATCGTAACTTTATTAAGGTGAGTGTTACGAAAACAAGAGATTTAGAAATTCTGATCCTGGCCTTTAACCTATTTTTCTTCACCTCTTATTGTTTTTCCACCATAGGACAGGGTGCTATGACTGGCGGCATAGCACTTAGGTGCTAAGCCCTTAAGGATCCTGTCGGGGAATTATCTCCTTGTGTTATTTCTCTATGCCCTTGGTTCTTTGGGCTCCACAACCAAATTCCAATCACCATAGGAAGCCCCTGGTATTGAAACTTTCTCAAATTTCAATTACGGAGGAGTTACGAAATCTCCAACCTTCGATACACATGGTGTCTCCATAAAACTTAGGTGTTAAGCCCTTCACTACGTCCTTGGATATTTTGGCTTCATGACCAATTGCCAATCAACATCAGATCTCCCTTGTATCAAGACTTTTCTCAAAATGGAATTACGGAGGAGTTACAAAATCTCCAACCTCTAATACACATGGCGCCTCCATAGCACTTAGGTGTTAATCGCTTCACTACGCCCTTGATTCTTTGGGCTTCATGACCAAATTCCAATCAACATCAGAGCTCCCTGATATCGAGACTTTTCTAAAAAAGAAATTACAGTGGAGTTACGAAATCCTCGACCTCCGATATGCTTCCAAGATGACATCATGCTCTTGTCATCAAGCTCATGTGGTGTCTCATTAGTGGTGACATGTGTCACTAGGATTTGCCCCATTAGGGCACTCAATAATGCTGAATATGACTACCATATGTCCTCCGTAAATCCATGTCATGTTGATTTCATCTGCCACAGTAAGCTCCTGAGGGCTAATAAATCTCTGCCATGTGTCTTGTCCGAGGAGAGAGAAAGGGTCCCTCGATCCTTGGTTTTGCAAACAATTTCCCTTGTTAATCTCTACACCCTAAAATTATGAGGTTTTGATGTTCCATCCTACTTCCGATATTTGACCTGCTCTGATATTTAGCTCCTCTAACATTCCAAGCCTCCTTTCGAAATTTGGGGTTCTGATTTTCAGTTTTCTTCTGATATTAAGCTTGCTCTAATATTCGACTGCTCCGATATTCAGCCTGGTTCTAATATTCAACCTCCTCAGATATTTTGAACCTTTGACGTCTCGAGCCTCCTTCCGAAATTCAGCTTGCTCCGATATTCAACCTAGTTATGATATTAGGCCTATTCTGATTGAATGAGACACCAAAATCCTGAGACTTTGACCTTCTGAGGTCCCCAAGTTTCGAAGTTCTGAAATTCAACCTGATTCTGGGTTCTCAAATTCGGCTTGCTTCCCTATTCCAATATCCTCAAATTTAGCCTGCTTCCTTGGTCCCGAAATTTGACCTGATCCTAAGGAATTCAAGGTTCTTACTTCAGTTATCAATAACTTTTGATCCTAAGTTCCATTTATGGACTTTCACATACCGTTGGAAATCTCTTTCAGAGCACTAACCAACTGCGTTATCTCCAAGAGTATCTAAGTTAACCTCTTGAGGAAGAGTATATTATAAGTCATGGGACTCCCAACCACCATAGTCATCATTTTATGGATTTTCCAATAGGTCTGTTACGATGGTGATTCTCTACTAGAGATTGCAACAACCATAGGACTCCCCTTGAGCTTGACACATCAAGCATATCAATGCTAGCATCTATTGCCATCACAACTAGCCTAGTGGATATCAATGTTGTCCTACCTAATGATGAGCCTTAGTATCACAAAAAGAATGTTGCAAATCCCAAGTATACCAACTTAAATTATCAACCCAGGGTTCATACAAACATAATAGGTGTCAGCATTATATGTGTAACATGCAAGGTGTCCTTCTTTCGTTGATCTAATGCAATGAATTGAATGCCATGAAATCCAAGCCTAAACTAATTGCAAAAATGGAAATGTTACTCTATTTGCAGAAATGAAACCTAATTACTTTTGCAGAGAGGAAATCCTAGTTACTTTTGCAAAAAGGAAAGACTATTCTACTTTGCATGAATGTAAATGCTAATCCTATTTGTATAAATGTAAACATTAACCTATTTGCAGAGTGCGAATCGTACATAAAAAAGAAGCCTAGTCTATGCAATAGAAATAGCAATGTTGGAAATGGAAACCATAGATTAAGATGTATGAAACAAAATTAAATCATTCTTCAATCACTGCATTCAAGATATATTTTGTCAATAGAGTTCACAAGGTTCTTCATAAAGTAATCATGAAAATCATAATTATGCTCTTCAAGTCATGAATCCGTCCACTAATCCAAACTGCAACGGTGAATTGAAATAGAGAAGAGACAAGGCTTAAGATGTCGTTTGGTCTCACTCAATCATGTATTTAGGGCCTATGGTTCATTATTCAAGCCTATGAGACAAAAACCAAGGTTTTGGAGCAAATCTGGTCAAGTTTACACGTGCTACAGGAGTGCTATAGGAGGTGCTACAAAAGGTCCTATTTTTCTATAAGAGGAGATAACTTGCTGGATGCCCAATTTAATCAAATGAAAATGGGATGGGAATTATTTTTTTATTAAGTAGGATGTCTTAGGATTCCATTCCAAGTGGAATAACTCCAAAATACCCCTGTTAACACTTGCTAAAAAATAGCAGAAAAATTATTATACTAAAAACTGGAAATTCAAGAACTAGTGAGTTAGTTAACCTACCAAATGCCTGCTCTAATAAAATGAAAATACTATGGGGTAAATTTTGTTATTTACTTGAATTTTTTTATGACCCAATACAAGGGGAATCAACTCAAATGAATCTCATTAACATGTTCTAAAAAACAACAGAAAATTACTACTATTTTGCTATAAGGGACTTCCATAAATTATAGTTGCGTGAACTAGTAACACAATCCAAGTAACCCAGTGATGAAGATGACCAGTCTTTCCTAAAGCAACCTTGTTTCTCCTGTACTAGCTATGCCTGATCATATAGCACCTACAAATCAACTCTGTATCTCTTCTGTAGCACCCTAGGTAGCCCCTGGTAGCATCTAGCTCAACCTTTGATGCCTTAATGAGCCTCTCTAACTGTTTTGGGAATGAACATCGATACAAATGAAGTTGAACCTTGTTGTTTTATTTCTTTATGTGGTAGTGGGCTCAGTGCCTTTGGTGATATGGTCCTCATTCGTCGTAATTATCACTTTCCCCACTTTGAATTCTCCACGTTGCATGGGTATTTGAGTAAACTACAGTCTTACTAGTCGAGGGTGGGCAAGTTTATTGACCACCTTCAGCCTATAAAACCTTCTCTCATGTGCATTGAAAACAATATTTTTTAACAATAATATGCTCAACAAGAGAGGTGAATAACAATGCATACATGTGCCTACTCGTGATATCGAATTGTTGGAGATGACTCCATTTTGGAGTTGGTCCTCATAACATGATGATCTTGAAGGTGTTTAATTTCCTTTGCTTGGTTTTGCATAAATCTTCATAGATTGATGATTCTTTGACTAATAAAACTATTGTATTTGCATGTTTCTTCCCAGTGTCCAATATGTTGCTAGTGGAGTGGATGTACTACTTCTTATGGAGGGTGTGCCCCTTCTCAACTTTAGAAATAACTTCATGATGCTCAATGTGGCTTGATCTTCTGCTCTGTGGGTGAAAAAAGGATTGATGTTGAGTTATGTTATAACTGTACATACTACTACAAGAGGAATCTCCTTCCTATAGTAGTCACTTAATTAATCTTTTGAGACCTCATATTTCATGTAAGATTGAGGTAGATCATAAAAGAAATAAGGACAAGGTTAAAATCATCAGGAAGTGGTGTAGGTGATGGAAAAATTGAAAACAAACCTTTTTATTTTATTTTATTTGTTATGGAAGAGTGGAAATTGAAGCATATTTTTGGCTAGATGGAGTGGATGGGTGATCAAAGTGATGTTCATGGACCTCTATCAACATTTCCTAAATAAGACATGGCCTTTTGGCCTCTTTCCCCAATTGGATATGCCTCCTATAACACTTATGGTTGCTCCTGTAGCAGAATTTTTTTGTCCATATCTCTCAAACGGTAGACTGGATTGACTTGAAATTTTTTGAGCATGTTTCCATCATCCTTATGCACTTCCCCGTAAAAAATCTTGGCCAATGGATGCACAAATCTCGAGAAAAATTAAAAATGGATGTAGGTGATGGAGGTCAATTTCTCAAAAAGTGTGGATTGGAATTTGCTAAAATTGCTTGAGAATGTTACCATCATCCATGTGCATATCCACATGAAACAAGTCTTCTAATGGAAGCACAATTTTTGAGATATGGTAAAAACAATTTATGCCCTGTGTATTTTGGCCTCCTGTAGCAAAACATAACCCTCTTGTAGTATTTTAGGACAACAAGGAAATGAATGGGAAAGGCTTGGAAATGATGGGTGGATGATGGTGATGGATTAACATGGCCTTAGTGATGTTGGAGCATCTGAGGAAAGGAGGAAAAAGCCCAAGTTTGACTTCCTTTGACTAGATTTTTGACCAACTTTTTCTTTTGGTGTTAAATTGTTTTTGTTCCTTGCAAAGGTTGGACATCACCTGCATTCATCAAAGAGAGATACATGGAGAAAATAATTTTTATCCCTTTTCATTTTTTATTTTTTTTCCTAGGCCTACTAGCTGCCTCAACGAGGTTTTCAACTAGTAGGTCTGCCAAGGTGCCTCAAAGGAGGTTTTCACCTAGGATCTCTCTCTCTCTCTCTCTCTCTCTCTCTCTCTATATATATATATATATATATATATATATATATATATATATATATATATATATATATATATATATATATATATATATTCAGTCCATTGACCACCTCATGGAGGTTTAGGTTTTCAATCAATGAGCCAATCTTAGGCACCTCAAAAGAGGTTTTCACCTGAGATTTTATTTTTTCCTCTTATTTTTTCATTTTTCAATTTATTTTTTCTATCCTACTCTACTTGAAAAAACAAAATCTCTTTCAAGTATATGAATACTTCCATTGGATCCATGTGCACATTATGATGATAGACAAACTCATGTGTAGGCTTGAAATATATGCATTGACATGTACCTGAACTTTACAGGCCAAATGCTTTGACTTTGACGATCTCAAGCATCGTTGAAGAAGAGAGTGATGCTCCATATTGTTGATTTTTTGGAACCAAACCTCAATATAGCTTTGATGCCCTTGCTTTGCTTGCTCATCGAGATCATTCTTCATGTCTTCTTATACCATGACATTCAAATCTTCCTCTTTTTGCTAATTATTATTTTGAACACATGGAGGATCTGATTGTAAACATGAGGGAACTTTCTCAATCTCTGATTCTAATGTCTGCTCTTCATCAAGTGCCACCCATGATTCTTTGGTCTTCTCATTTGAATCTTCTTTTTTTCTGGATGTTTTCGTTCAATGACATCAAAATAATCTCTTATTTGAAATACTCTTCGTGAGCTAAGATGAATAACATTTAGATCACGATGAGATGTTTGGAGGTGTTGTACCTCAACATTGTAAATGGGTTGATATACTTCCTTGTGTGGGTTTGGAAATGGTGGTATAGGTAGTTGAGTGGGAGTGGATCTTTGAGAGGGATGTGGTTAAGGTTGTGGTTGTGGTGGAGGTGGATGGTAGGGATAACATGGAGTTGGGTATGGAGGATATTATGGAAAATATTGAGGATATTATGGATTGCTCCCATAAGTTCATTGCCAATATTTGTTTTGGGGTTGAGATGGCCAAGGTTGCTAAGGAAAGAGTGTGTTCCAATTACTTTGAGATGGATGTGCATAAGCTTGAAATTGTGAATTAGGTTCTTTCATCATATCAGGTTGACTAGGCTATCATGGTCTTGTTGGAGCTACATAACATAGTTTCTCTGGTGACTGACTTGCTTCATTGCCCTCTTGGTAAACTTCCTTCAATATTGGTGATGATGGGCAGTATTTAATAGCATGTGATTCTGCATGGATAACACAAATATCAACATATTTTTTTGGTTCATCTTGCATTCTTAACATTTCTACTTGTTCGCTTAGATTGCTAAGAATTTTCGTTTAAAGTTATCAAGCAAATTTCCAAGTTCAGATTGACATACCAATCTTGATGTTGATTTACTTACTCTTTCCCTTCCTCTTGATATGCGCTTGCATGTTTCACAAATTTCTTCAAATGATAATTGGTATACATCACCTCTACTCATGAGATCAAGGAGATCAATCCACTCATCCCTAATTGTTCTAAGTAAGAGGGTTTTTAGTGTGTCAAATCCTAAATGATGCAAATTTTTCTTGTTAACATTATAAATGAATCTCTCTATTAGATCCTCAAGGTTATCATCTTCTTTTTGAGTCATTCTAAATATTTCTTCTTTAAGATCATGGTTTTTATATTTTTCTAGAAACATATTTTGCATGTCATTCCATGATCTTATTGAATTAGTCCCTAAACTCATGAACCATTTAAGATCTCTATCCTTCAATGTTTCTAGAAACAATCTCAAATTTTGAGTGTTTAGTAAGTAACCATAAGATCTACAAAGGATTTCAAATTCAAAGAGAAAGGTTTCTGGATCCTCTGACCTCATGCTATGGAAGTTGGGAAAGAAAGATAGAGGGATGTTCTTTATATGAACATTGATATCAATATATTGAATGGGAAATCCAAGAGTATCTTTTTCATTTTAATCATCTCCATCCATTTATTCTACCCTCTCTGCCACCTCTTCTTCTTCTACTTGCAAAAGTGCATGGTGATGTGGTTCTTACTACACCACGTGATCAAGTGGGGGGGTTTGGTGTTGGAGAAGCATTTATATCTCTCTCTCTCTCTCTCTCTCTCTCTCTCTATATATATATATATATATATATATATATATATTTGGAATAAGAATGATAATGCAATGCACTTTTTCTATCTTTAAAATGAAATATGCCTAATTATTTTTTTTGTAAAAGAAATGAATCAACTATGGAAGAAAACAATGCATACTTTGACACCTCCCCGACAACGATGCCAAAAAATGATGAGCCTCAATATTGAAACATGAATGTTGCAACTCCCAAGACTACCAACTTAAATTATCAACCTGGGGTTCATACAAACTTAAGAGGTGTTGACACTATATGTGCAACATGCAATGTGTCATTATTTCGTTGATCTGATGTAATGAAGTGAATGCCATGAAATCCAAGCCTAAACTAATTACGGAAATGGAAATGTTACTCTATTTGCAGAAATAAAACCTAATTACTTTTGTAGAGAGGAAATCCTAGTTAATTTTGAGAAAAGGAAAGGCTATTATACTTTTCATGAAGGTAAATGTTAATCCTATTTGTAGAAATGTAAACATTAATTTATTTGCAAAGCGTGAATGGTATATCAAAAGGAAGCCTAGTCTATGTAATAGAAATAGCAATGTTGGAAACTGAAACCATAGATTAATATGTATGAAATAAAATGAAATAATTCTTCAATCACTGCATTTAAGATATATACTGTCAATAGAGTTCACAAGGTGCTTTATAAAGTAATCATGAAAATCATCATTATGATCTTCAAGACTTGAATCTGTCCACTAATCCATGTTGCAATGGAGAAGCGGTAAGGCTTAAGAGGTATTTTGGTCTTACTCAATCATGGATTCATAGCCTAGGGGTCATGATTCAATATTAAGAGACAACAACCAAGCTTTTGGAGCAAATCTGGTAAAGTTTACACGTGCTACAAGAATGCTACATGAAGTGCTACAGGAGGCCCTGTTTTGCTACAGGAGGAGATAACTTGCTGAATGCCCAATTTAATCAAATGAAAATGGGATGGGAAATTTTATTATTATTAATTAGGATGTCTTAGGACCCCATTCCAAGTGGAATCACTCCAAAATACCATTGTTAACATGTGCTAAAAAATAACAGAAAATCACTACACTAAAAACTGGAAATTGAAGAACTAGTGAGCTAGTTAACCTACCAAATGCCTACCCTAATCAAGTGAAAATAATATGGGGTAATTTTTTTATTGACTTGAATCTTTGTATGACCTAATACAAGTGGAATAAACTCAAATGAAGCTCATTAGCATGTTCTAAAAAATAGCAGAAAATTACTACTATTTTGCTTTAAAGGACTTCCAAAAATTCTAGATTCGTGAACTAGTAACCCAATCAAAGTAGCTCAATGATGAAGATGAATTTTCAAAGTTGTTATAAGGATGCATCATTCTTGCGACTCTGTAAATAACCTGCAAAACTACTCACTTCAATCATTTAACCAATGTAACCTGCGACAAAAGAAGCATGAATAGTAAATGCATAAAATAAGAGATGCAAGTGAAAAAAACATTCAAAGGACATAAAGAAATTATACAAGAGGGATCTGAGGCTCCTGGGATGGCCAAGACCAAATAAAATCATAGTCATATGAAGGAAACCAAGCTTTAGAAGCTAAAAATGCACCAAAATTCATTATTTGAATCAATCCAAGTACATCCCTCCTAGAAATGAAAGTTGAGTTGCTTAAGAACATATTTTCTCCACAAGAAGACAAAGAAATATATGCCCCTAGAAGTAAACTCGAATTGGTACTTATACAAATTGATGGGGAAGGATTATCCTTGAAAGGAGGAATCTTTCCCTTCCAAAATACCTCAAATAATGGATCTCATTCCCATCACTAGGAATTTGCATTAAATGACAGAGAACACATTCCTAGATTTTCTCATTCACTAGAGCTCTAGAATTTGTGCAATAATTTCATAATATCAATGTTCATTTATTATCCAATTTGATCCTCTTGTAGCAGGGAGCAAGTCCCTAAATTATCTCCTCTAAATCTTCATAATCTGGCCAATATTCTCACAATATTCTACAAAAGTAAATAATATTAGGCACAAATATGCAATTATATCTAAACCTTCCTAATGAACATATTAAAGATGAAAATATGTCATCTAATGAAAATAAGAGGTTTAATGTGCCGAAGGATGCTCAGATGGGCCTTAATTTATGCCTAATTAGGAGGGCCATCACCTAACATCATGTTAGAAAATACATCTATGCTAGTTTAGTTGACATCAATGCCAACACACTTGCTTACTATCAGGCAATGCCAACTTCCCAACTTGATCTCCCAGCATGACTATTGACATCAATGCCAACACGCTTATTGCCACTAGCCAAACATACAATGCCAGCTGTCCAACAAGGACTAGAAGTGTTGTAGAAGTCGGTAGAGATATATTTTGGTTAAGGTAAGTATGTGATCAAGATGCTTCAGAATTTCGACATGATGGATTGTAAGCCTATGATGACTCCTATGATTACAAATTTGAAAAGGTTGAGGAGTTCATAGTCGAGTTTGATAGATCCTACCTGCTACAGATAATTGATTGGGTCCTTGATGTATCTAGTAAACATTAGACGAAACATTTTTTTTTGTAGTAAATGTCCTCAGTCAATTTCAGATACAGCCAAAACATGACCATTGGATTGCACCAAAGCACATCATAAGATATTTGAGAGGGACTATACATCACTTCCTCAAGTATATTGGTGATGAAAACCAACTTGTAGGATAGACAGATTCATATTGGGGAGGTAGTGTAACAAATGGATAAAGCACAACCAGGGATGTTTTAGCCTTGGGTCTTCCATGATTTCATGGATGAGTAGAAAGAAAGACATAGTTTCTTTGAGCAACGTCGAGGATGAATATGTTGTTTCAAGCAAAGTCTGTCGAGAAGCAGTTTAGCTCAGGAAGTTGCTATCAAAATTGTTTGAAGGACCACTCAGCCCTACATGGATACATTGTGAAAATGAGAGTTGCGTAAGATGGACAAAAGACCTATTGTTTCACTCAGAAATAAAGCATATAAACAACAAGTACCACTACATCAAAAGTTTGGTATGAGACATGGTCATAGAGCTGAACTATCTACCTATAGATGAACAGGTAGCAGCCATACTGACTAAAGAATTACCAAACAAGAAGGTTGAGTACCTGAGAGGTAAGCTTGGTTTGGTGGATATATCTTCCCTAATTGAGAGGAAGTGATATCAAATAGTTCTTGTATTTATGGGTTAAGTAATAGAATAAGAATAATAGCGGTAATTCTTAGTGATGGCTATAAAAGAAGAATGGATCCTAGAGGATTGGATAAGCATCTAGATTTGAACTTCTTATGGATTAGAGAAATCCAGAAAAAGAAGTTAATGACCGATGCTCTTTGAGGATGAGATAGAGTATCCAATATAAGAGTAGTCGAAGAGGATCGATATTCTTTGAGGATCCATGTTTGGGAATCCAAGATAAGAATAATCCTAAAAGGATATACCTTGTCGACATAAAGATGGGTACGTACCTTGAGATGTAGTGTGGTAGCTCACGTAAAGCCTCCCAACATAATTCTCATGATTAAAGATGAGCTTGTCCAGTTAATGCCTTCAGGGATAATGTTGGTTATGATAAAGAAGCTTGGCAAAGGATGGATTACTAAATCCAACTCTTCTTAAGAGAATGCTTCACAATTGAGATTCCTTGTACCATGAATATCTCCCTAGTTAAGGGGGAGTTTTGAAAATTGTAACTAGGTTCAGTGTTCATTATGATGTAATTGTAATCATGACATTATACATTCTTTGTAAATAAAGAAAATGAAAGAGAAATTATATTTTATTTTTGACTATGGGTTTCATACTCAATTTTGGGTCAAAAGGCACGTTCTTCGGGCTTTTAGGTCTTCTAGTTCTTTATAGGTCATTCTAGGGTAAAGAATAATATTAGCCACGTGTCATGGTCCCTTTCAGACTCATTGTAGTGAAGGAAAATATTTATTTTATCAAGAAAAATCCATGGATAAGCCCAAGATCAAGTCGGACCAAGAGAAAGATCAAGTCAGCCTAAAGAAGAGTTATTCAACCCTCAAGAAAGGCTATATAAAGGAATGCATTCGACTCATTTGGACACACATCTCAAGCAAGTTTGGTTTGCAGTAGTGAAGGTGAAGAAGAGTAGTTGGGAGGTAGAAGAATAGGAGAAGAAGTCAAATTTTGCCTAAGAAGTATTTCTCTCTTGTCTCGTTAGGTTTTGTGAAGATTCCAATTGCAGAAGGTCGAGTTTATGTTGCAGTTGTAGGGGGCTGAAGTTGCAAGGCCGAAATTCTGTTACAGGGGTCGAAGTTGCAATAGAAGTGTATCAATATCAAATGTCTGGAAACTATATTGAAGAAGACCTTGCTAGGGGTTGGCTTGGGGCTTGAAGGGTTTTTTGGCTTGGGTCTTTGGATCTTGGAAGTCTCTTTTGTAAGCAGATTTTGAAGAAGAAGAGAAGCATTTTTCTAGGTTTTCCCCTTAGAGGGGTTTTGCCCTGGTTTGGAGCCTATACCTTGTTACTTTGTCTCTTGTGATGTTTACTATTTTTGGTAATTTCTTGATGAAAAAAACTAAAGAATTAAATAACTACCAACTAACATCACAAGTAATTATCAAGATAAGGAAAATAAGTCTTCATATTTTCCAACAATGGGTATGTATATAAAATATAATCCTCGTGATTAGTAAAAACATGTATAACCTTTACAAGTACATGGTGCATAGGGTTATGAAGGTACTATTATATCAACAAGTAGGTGCATGCAACTTCTTCATAACACCAGGCAAGAGCTTGTATCATCACTAGATTGTGCACTTAAATGACAACAAACATCACAACAACTACGGACATGTTAGAATCTCCTTCCGTTGTAAGCAAGGAGAGTATAAATACCTTAATGTTATAATCTGGACTTATACAGGAACGTAACAAAACACAGATACAAACATAAACATAGGGATGCAAAAGAAATAAAACTCTGTTTCATTAAGTTTATCAAGGAACTGAAATATGCTTACATACATAATGGAAATAAACTAGCTTGGGTGATGGTAGCCTATCTCTGAGAGGAGATGTGGCGACTACATGCCTCTGAACTATGTGACAATGAGGTTCAAGGGAATTTTTATTATTAAACAATAAGGGAAAACCATAAACAACCAAAACCATAACCCCAGGAGATGGAATTCCAAGAGTTTGTGGTCCCCATTGGGGTTAGTTAGGAAGCCAACTTCTCGGGGTCGTAACTTGGTCATATAATATCTGTTTGGCGAGTATGATATCTTGTTGGAAAGATCTCTCTGAGTACTATAGGATTTTTCATAGGCCCCTACCTATGGTTATGGTCTTGATGCGAACCTCAAAAAAATGTTGTTTAGGGGGTCAAAATAATTCTGGAAGTTCAGGAACCCAAAAAATACTAAAAATATTAAATGATACTATAATCAAGGAAAAAGATAAAACCGACTAGAGGTCTAGGTGGAATAGGCGGGTGGCCACCAATAACCTCTTGGATCATGTTCCTGAAATAATGTTTTCGTATCAAGTAGCTTTATTCGGTAATGCAACCCTAATGTTTAGTGTAGATATCAACCATATTCAATTAGCCACACAAGATGTTATGCTCTAAAGCTTTACGACATGTTAATAACCCTGTAGCTTAGCATAAAATTCTTTACACTCACAACTACAACCCAAAAATATCCATAAATTAAACCATGCTAAGGCATTTAATGAATGGTCTCCAATGACACACATGTACGAGGAAATACTTATCTCTAATAAATGATATGGAAATTGACATGGGGACTTTGAATTTCCACCCAACTATAGACGAACTATAGCCATGTCTCTCTTGTAGTTGTCATCCCTGAGCCAGATTCCAAGGCTTGAGAAGGTAGCTCATGGGAAAAAAACCAGATCTTCCAGTTGAACTAGGGACTCCAGAGGTCCTACCTGCACCCCTTTCAGCTGCCACAGGAAATGAGCTAGGAAAGATGGCACAAATAAATTGCTCTAATGTGAGGAACAATTTCCTCTTGATTCCCTATTATATAGAGGGTGGATATGGTTTTCTTTGGAGTTCCTTGATGGTTGGGGTGGAGGATTGTTCCTTGGATTCTTGAAAGGATGATTACTAAAATGCTTTCTTGCTTTGGTTTTTTTACAACGGGTTATGGATTTCCTAAGATGGATGGAACCACTGTGTTGTAGCTTGAAGGATGGAGATTTGTATCTCTGGATTCCCTAGTTTATGTTGATTGTTGAGCAGCTAAAGGGTGGAGGCAACATGCCTTTTGATTCCCTATACCATTTTTTATTGTTTAACTAGTTGGTGGGTGGAGATGAGCGAACCTCTTGAATCATTGTTTCAACCAACAGTTGGAGTTTAATCCCTTGAGAAAAATTCCCCTTAGTCTCTAGAATCTTGCTCGAGGTGGCAAATGCAAGTGAGGACTAATTGTAGCTTATCTATGGTTGGGTGGAGAGTTTTTGTCCCAGACTCGGTTGCCCAACTCCAATTTCAATTCAAGATAAGTGTCTTCTTGTGTATCATGTTCTATGTGCCATGAAGTTTTGTTTAGGAGGTTAAGCAAATTTTGTATTGATTGCATGAAGGGCGCATAGTTCTCCTGTGATTCAAGAATGAGGTTATGATGATTGGTTCCTTGTGGTTGTGGTTCTGCACTAACGTTATATATATATATATATATATATATATATATATATATATATATATATATATATATATATATATATCTATATATATATACACGCAACTATTCGGTAGGTGTGCATAAACACTCAGTGCGAATATAATAATTTGTGTTAATCTAATTAAACCTTGAACTTGGCAAATGAACAAGGGGCATGTACAAGGAACCTATGTCATCCTTCCAACACTAATAATCTCATTAGCATGAATGGAATTATGAGGTGTATAAGCCTCACTGAAATAAATGCAAAAATGCATGGAATTTTCATATTAATGGTTGTGTGCAAGAAAGAGAATACATATAAACTAGAGAAATGTGTGTATATATATATATATATATATATATATATATATATATATATATATGTATGTGTGTGTATATATGTGCATATGTGTTTGTAAACATTGTTGAGTTAAGCTTTCAAGATTTTGGGCTTAATGCCTTATTTTTTTAGCCATGGTTACATGCACAACTAATTTGTTATGTCAATGGTGTAAAGATTAAATAATGCAATTGAAATTGCCACTGTAACATTAAATAGGCTTAATGCTAGAGTGTCTATCCAAAACCCATTTTTTTGTATGGGGAACTATCCTTAAGTCTGAAAAATATAATATGTGCCTATATATTCATAAGTTTAGGTCAAGACTACTACTAATACTATTTAGTTATGGGAATGAGTTAAGATAGTTCACCATTTGCTATAGGGTTGAGCTAACATATCTTACTCATCTTTAAAGTACTTGTTTAACATATTACTAAACAATCATAGGCTTGTGCAAGGTTATTGAAGTTCATGCCATGTGTATCAATATATAAGTATATATTATATGTAAATATATGTGTGTGTGTGTGTGTACACAAAGGTGCATGAAACACACATGATTTGAGGTTGGGCGTGGTCCAGAGGTGAACAGTGCCATGGTCATAGGTCGGGGTTTGACCTTGTCTGTGCATGAAAATGGATGCCTTGGCGTTGAGGTCAAGCCGTCGAACCATGTAACCATGTATTATAACCAAGGGTGTAAGTAGGGTTCATAACGAACAACGAGGATTGGTTGACAAAATCAACGGTCGAGAAAAATAGGGTGACCCTCCTCCCTTATGACGTCAATGAGAGGAGGGGGTTGGTGCTACTAGATAGCAATCATCAAATGAGTTGAATGGTGGTGGATCATTGGATCTCTAGCCCAGAACAGCGAAGAAGAACCAAGATAGTGGAGCCCTCTCCCCACCCCACTATGACGTCAACGAGAGAGGGGGGTAGCACTTTAATTGTTAACTTTCAATCTAGTGATGTGACTTGGGTCATCAGATGGTGGAGGACCATAAAAAGAGAGGAATGTGATCATTTTGTATGAGCACTGATGGTCAAAGGACTAAGTGCGCCACTATTTTATATATACATGAATGATACACCCTCATGTAATAGATAGTGAGGAGTCATGCAAGGTGCATGGTATCGAGGCACATCATGTGGCCAAGTGCCACTAGACCCATACAAGTCTGCCACTGTGTGGAAATGTAGCAACATGCCACATGGGTACCTTGTGGATGCTACATGGCAATAAAAGTGAAGTGGTACATTTGAATTAATAAGACTTTAAAGGACCATAAATTGCAATCATTGAGCTCGATTGGGACAAAATTGATATCAACGGAAAGGTCTTGCTGAGACAAGTACAATGATGACATCCAAGCTAAGTTTTGAGAACTTAGAAGAAAGTAAGGGTGTGTTACATATGGATAAAGAAAGACATAGTGGGATAGACAGATTCATATTGGGGAGGCAGTGTGACAGATGGATAAAGCACAACTTGGGATGTTTCAGCCTTGGGTCTTCCATGATTTCATGGATGAGTATAAAGCAAGACATAGTTTCTTTGAGCAACGTCAAGGTTGAATATGTTGTTGCAAGAAAAGTCCGTCGAGAAGAAATTGAGCTTAGGAAGTTGCTATCAGACTTGTTTGAAGGACCACTCAGCCCTACATGGATACATTGTGATAATGGGAGTTGCATAAGATTGACAAAATACTTGTTGTTTCACTCAAAGATAAAGCATATAAACAACAAGTACCACTACATCAGAAGCTTGGTATGAGACATGGTCATAGAGTTACACTATATACCTATAGATGAATAGGTAGAAGACATACTGACTAAAGCATTACCAAACAAGAAGGTTGAGTACCTGAGAGGTAAGTTTGGTTTGGTGGATATATCTTCCCTAGTTAAGAGGGAGTGATATCAGATAGATCTTGTATTTATGGGTTAAGTAATAGACTAGGAATAATAATTGTAAGTCTTAGTGAAGGCTATAAAGAAAGAATGGATCCTGGATGATTGGATAAGCATCTATATTGGAACTTCTTATGGATTAGGGAAATCCAGAAAAAGAAGTTAATGACCAATTCTCTTTGAGGATGAGATAGAGCATCCAATATAAGAGTAACCGAAGAGGATCAATATTCTTTGAGGAGCCAGGTTTTGGAATCTAGGTTTGGGAATCCAAGATAAGAATAATCCTAAAAGGACATACCTTGTAGACATTCAGATGGGTATGTACCTTGAGAGGTAGAGTGGTAGCTCGTGTAAAGCCTCCCAACATAATTCTCATGATTAAAGATGAGTTTGTCCAATTAAGGCCTTCAGGGATAATGTTGGTTATGATAAAGATGCTTGGCAAAGTATGACTTACTAAATCCAACTCTTCTTAAGAGAATGCTTCAAGATTGAAATTCATTATGTCATGAATATCTCCCTAGTTAAGGGGGAGTGTTGAAAATTGTAACTAGGTTCAGTCTTCATTATGATGTAATTGTAATCATGACATTACACATTCTTTGTAAAGAAAGAAAATGAAAGAAAGAGACATTATATTTTATTTTGGACTATGGGTTTCATACTCAAGTTTGGGTCAAAAGGCACGTTCTTCGGGATTTTAGGTCTTCTAGTTATTTCTAGGTCATTCTAAGGTAAAGAATATTAGACACATGTCATACTCCCTTTCAGACTCATTGTAGTGAAGGAAAATATTTATCTTATCATGAAAAATCCATGGATAAGCCCAAGACCAAGTCAGACCAAGAGAAAGATCAAGTCACCCTAAAGAAGAGTTATTCAACCCTTAAGAAAGGATATATAAAGGAGTGCATTCGACTCATTTGGACACACATCTCAAGCAAGTTTGGTATGCAGTAGTGAAGGTGAAGAAGAGTAGTTGGGAGGTAGAAGAATAGGAGAAGAAGTTGGAGTTTTCCTAAGAAGTATTTCTCTCTTGTCTCGTTAAGGTTTGTGAAGCTTCCAGTTGCAGAAGGTCGAGTTTATGTTGCATTTGTAGGGGGCTGAAATTGCAAGGCCGAAATTCTGTTACAGGGGTCAAAGTTGCAGTAGAAGTGTAGCAACGTCAAATATCTGGAAACTATATTGAATAAAACCTTGCTAGGGGTTGGATTGGGGCTTGAAGGGTTTTTTGGCTTGGGTCTTTGGATCTTGGAAGTCTCTTTTGTAAGCAGATTTTGAAGAAGAAGAGAAGCATTTTTCTAGGTTTTCCCCTTAGAGGGGTTTTGCCCTGGCTTGGAGCCTATACTTCGTTACTTTGTCTCTTGTGATCTTTACTATTTTTGTTAATTTCTTGATGAACAAAACTAAAGAATTAAATAAATACCAACTAGCGTCACAAGTAATTATCAAGATAAGGAAAATAAGTTATAATTTGCAAGTCTTCATATTTTCCAACAATGGGTATGTATATAAAATATAATCCTCGTGATTAGTAAAAGCTTGTATAACCTTTACAAGTACATGGTGCATAGCGTTATGAAGGTACTATTATATCAACAAATAGATGCATGCCACTTCTTCATAGCATGAGGCGAGAGCTTGTATCATCACTAGATTGTGCACTTAAATGTTAACAAACATCACAACAACTGAGGACATGTTAGAAACTCCTTTCATTACAAGCAAGGAGAGTATAAATACCTTAATGCTATGATCTGGACTTGTATAGGAACACAACAAAATACAGATACAAACATAAACATAGAGATGCAACATAAATAAAACTCTATTTCATTAAATTTATCAAGGAACTGAAATATGCTTACATACATAATGGAAATAAACTTGCTCGGGCAATGGTAGCTTATCTCTGAGAGGAGATGTGGCGGCTACATGCCTCTAAACTATGTGACAATGAGGTTCAAGGGCATTTTTATTACTGAACAACAAGAGAAAACGATAAACAACCAAAACCCTAACCCCAGGAGATGGAATTCTAAGAGTTTCTGGTCCCCATTGGGGTTAGTTAGGAGTCCAAATTCTCGGGATCATAACTTGGTCATATGATCTCTGTTTGGTGCGTATGATACCTTGTTGGAAATATCTCTTTGACTACTATAGGATTTTCCATAGGCCCCTACCTATGGTCATGGTCCTAATGCGAACCTCAAAAAATCTTGTTTAGGGGGTCAAAATAGCTCCGGAAGTTTAGGACCCGAAAAATTACTAAAAATATTAAATGCTACTATAATCAAGGAAAATGATAGAACCAACTAGAGGTCTAGGTGGAATAGGTGGGTGGCCACCAATAAGCTCCTGGATCATGTTCCTAAAACAATGTTTTCCTATCAAGTAGCTTTATTCGACAATGCAACCCTAATGTTTAGTGTAGATATCAACCATATTCAATTAGCCACACAAGATGTTATGCTCTAAAGATTTATGACATGTTAATAACCCTGCAGGCAAGCATAAAATTCTTTACACTCACAATTACAACCCAAAAAATATCCATAAATGAAACCATGCTAAGGAATTTAATGAAAGGTCTCCAATGTCACACACATACGAGAAATACTTATCTATAATAAATGATCTGTAAACTGACATGGGGACTCTGACTTTCCACCCAAATATAGACAAACTATATCCAAGTCTCTCTTGCAGTTGTCATCCCTGAGCCAGATTCCAAGGCTTGAGAAGGTAGCTCATGGGAAAAAACCAGATCTTCCAGTTGAACTAGGGACTCTAGAGGTCCTACCTGCACCCCTTTCAGCTGCCACAGGAAATGAGTTAGGCAAGATGGCATGAAGAAATTTCTCTTAGGTGAGGAACACTTTCCTCTTGATTCCCTGTTATCCAGAGCGTGGAGATGGTTTTCTCTGGAGTTCCTTGATGGTTGGGGTGGAGGATTGTTCCTTAGATGCTTGAAAGGATGATTACTAAAAGCCTTTCTTGCTTGGTTTTTTTTACAATGGGTTATGGAGTTCCCAAGATGGGTGGAACCACTGTGTTGTAGCTTGAAGGATGGAGATTTGTATCTCTGGATTCCCTAGTTTATGTTGATCTATGAGTAGCCAAAGGGTAGAGGCAACATGCCTTTTGCTTCCCTATACCATTTTTTATTGTTTAAATAGTTGGTGGGTGGAGGTGAGGGAACCTCTAGAATCCTTGTTTCAACCAACAGTTGGAGTTTAATCCCTTGAGAAAAATTCCCCTTAGTGTCTGGAATCTTGCTTGGGGGTGGCAACTGCAAGTGAGGACTAGTTGTAGCTTATCTATGGTTGGGTGGAGAGTTTTTGTCCCATAATTGGTTTCCCAACTTCAATTTCAATTCAAGACAAGTGTCTTCATATGTATCATGTGCTATGTGCCATGAAGTTTTGTTTAGGAGGTTAAGCAAATTTTGTATTGATTTCATGAAGGGCGCATAGTTCTCCTGTGATTAAAGAATGAGGTTATGATGACTGGTTCCTTGTGGTTGTGGTTCTGCACTAACATTCTTTATGTACACACACACACACACACACACACACACTATTCAGTAGGTGTGAATAAACACTGGGTGCAAGTATAATAATTTGTGTTAATCGAATTAAACCTTGAACTTGGAAAATGAGCAAAAACCATGATGACTTAAAACCATAAGGGGCATGTACAAGGAACCCGTGTCATCCTTCCAGCACTAATAAATTCATTAACATGAATGGCATTATGAGGTGTATAGGCCTCATTGAAATAAATGCAAAAATGCATGGAATTTTCATATTAATGGTTGTGTGCAAGAAAGAGAATACATATAAACTAGAGAAATGTGTAATATATACATGTGCCTATGTGTGTGTAAACATTGTTGAGTTAAGCTTTCAAGATTTTGGGCTTAATGCCTAATTTTTTTAGCCATGGTTACATGCATAGCTAATTTTTTATGTCAATGGTGTAAAGATTAAATAATGCAATTGAAATTTCAATTGTAACATTAAATACGCTTAATGCTAGTGTGTTTATCCAAAACATGTTTTTTTTGTATGGGGAACTATCCTTAAGTCTGAAAAATATAATATGTGCCTATATATTCATAAGTTTAGGTGAGGACTACTATTAATACTATTTAGTTATGGGAATGAGTTGAGATAGTTCACCATTTGCTACAGGGTTGAGCTAACATATCTGACTTATCTATAAAGTACGTGTTTAACATATTACTAGACAATCATAGGCTTGTGCAAGGTTATTGAAGTTCATGCCATGTGTATCAATATATATGTATATATTATATGTAAATATGTGTGTGTGTGTGTATAACAAAGGTGCATGAAACACACACGATTTGAGGTTGGGCGTGGTCCAGAGGTGAACAATGCCATGGTCATAGGTCGAGATTTGAACTTGTTTGTGCACGAAAATGGATGCCTTGACGCTAAGGGTCAGGTCGTCGAACCATGTAACCATGTATTATAACTGAGGGTGTAAGTAGGGTTCATAACAGACTACGGGGATTGGTTTACAAAATCAATGGTCGAGAAAAATAGTGTGATCCTCCCCCCTTATGACATCAACGAGAGGAGCAGGGTGGTGCTACTAGATAGCAACTGCCAAATGAGTCGAATAACGGTGGATCATTGGATCTAGCCTAGAACTAAAAATAAGAACCAAGATAGTGGAGCCCTCCCCCCCACCTCATTATGACGTCAACAAGAGAGGGGGGTAGCACTTTAATTGTTAACTTTCAATCTAGTGATGTGACTTGGGTCGTCAGATGGTGGAGGACCATAAAAGGAGAGGAATGTGCTCATTGTGTATGAGCACTGGTGGTCAAAGGACTAAGTGCACCACTATTATATATATATATATATATATATATATATATATATATATATATATATATATGAATGAATGACACACCCTAATGTAATAGATAGTGGGGAGTGATGCAAGGTGCGTGGTATCAAGGCACATCATGTGGCCAAGTGCCACTAGACCCATACAAGTCTTCAACTATGTGGAAATGTAGCAACGTGCCACATGGTACCTCGTGGGCACCACGTGGATGACACATGGCAAGAAAAGTGAAGTGGTACATTTGAATTAATAAGACTTTAAAGGACCATAAATTGCAATCGTTGAGCTCAATTGGGACAAAATTTATATCATCAGAAAGGTCTTGCTGAGATGAGTACAATGATGACATCCAAACTAAGTTTTTAGAACTTAGAAGAAAGTAAAAAAATTACCCCATTTCTCTAATTGTACCAAGGAATTTGGGTTAGCATAGTAAATACACTCCTAAGGATAAGGGGGTGTGTTTATAGTTTGATTAAAGTTACAATGTTTATAATAACGACAGATGTTGATGAGACTCAGTATTGCAGCAAGGATGTTGCAACTCCTAGGGCTACCAACTTTACTTTATCAACCCAGGGTTTCGTACAAACTTGGAGGTGGTAGTGTTATATGCACAACAGATGCAACATTCTACTCATGTCATTTCTCAACTAGGGCGATAAACCACTAGGGTTTCAAACCAGTCTTCTATTGACTAGAAGGAGTCTGAATACTGATATTGAATGTAAAGCTAGTTCTAATGCATGAAAGTAAATGCCTGCCTATTTAGGAAATGAAAGTTACTGAATGGAAAATTCCATGAATCATCTAGCTAGGAAATGAAACAAATTATTTGCAGAAAAGAACTAAGCTAATCTTGAATTTTATCATCTAGCTATTTGGAATAATTGGACATGTGAGGTTTTTCTATCATCTTATGATTCCTATATGCATGAACTAACTATCTGATGTTGCATTTGCATAAAAAAGAGTCTTTTAATTTCTAAATTTAGAAATGTAAATGCTATATGATCTTGTAGGGGGGGGGGGGGAAGGCATGGGAGAGAGGGTCTCAGGTGGCACTTATAGGCATGTAATCCAATATGAGGTCCTAAGCTATACTCAGACTAGAATTTCTAATCAAAACAGGGTCAAACAGGCTGTTACAGGATGTCTTAGTTTGCTACAGGATGTCCTGGTTTTCTACAGGAAATTAGTTGAAAGCTTTAGGAGGGCAAGAATAGTTGAATAAGGTGTTGGAGAGATGTATGACAGTGATAGAAGGTGTAAGGAAGGTGCACATTACCCAAGGCTAAGCCCAACACTCCAGGGAGGTTAGATTTTCCCAAGGTGGTTGTTCACGGTGGCTGCAAAATAGAGATTCGAACTATGGGCTGGTATGCCTTGGTAGAAGGTGGAGAAGACTTAGGTGAAGCTGGTTGGATGAGTTCCTCCCTACAGATCAACAATCCCTGTAACAAAACCTATCTTCCTCTTCATCTATGCTTCACTTGATACCGACATGGAAAAGATGAGTTGAATTTTGAGAAAGTTGATCTATCAATTGCTAATGGCTAGATCTACGGAATGGAATGCCTTATAAGCTATGGAAAACTTAAGAAACAAAATAAAAAATTGCATGTGCTTCCAATAAATCATAAACAATGATTTATTGAAGCATGGAACCTAATTTATGTAATGACGAAAACATAAACTTTGTTTTTGGGCCTGTTAGAGTGGGGCCCTGTAATCATGATCCCACAAGTGATATGAGGAAGAGGCCACTGTTACAAGCTTTTATGAAGTACTTTCCTTCCCTACTACACCATTGATCTACTTCTTCAAACTAAAGGAAACAAGATTAAGTAACCATTCAAATAATTTTTAAGCTAAACAAAACATAAATAATTTCAATAGTTAACTATCATTATCAAATAGAATTTTCAGAATAATCACATAGTTTATTTGGAGTCAACGTTTCGAACCATCTATTGTGGTTTATCTTCAGGACAAGGATGAAAAGCCAGATCTGAGATTAGGTATAAATAGCAAAGATGTCCCCATGTCCCAGAAGTAGCAGTTAGAAATCTAGTTAAGTAAATAAATAATTCTAGTAATAAGAAGAGCCTTACCAATTAGTTAGGTCAAAATAATATTAAAAATAAATTAGTTAGGATATTAAATATTAATATAAACATAATAAAATAATTAAAAATATAATTTAGTTAGGATAATAACTACTAATTTAAACATAATAGAATACTTAAACATAGATAACCATTAAAAAAAAAGTAAAATAAAAAATTAATAAAAACAACAAAAAAAATAAATCTAAAAAGTAAATAAAAAGAATATATATATCTATATATATATATATATATATAAGAAAAAAATTGAATAAATGATAGGGTTAATAAAATCAACCAATACACATAAAGATGAAAAATAAAAAGGAAACAAAGATAATAAGGAGAGAAACATAGAAGTCAAGAAGAAAAGGCAGGAACCCAACTCCTACGTAAGGTCCAGCCATCATCCCTATTGAGATTCATTGGATGCTTTTCAATTTCAATGGCCTCACGTAACTTCCTATGATGAAAGTGGTCAATCCTAGCGATGACCCAAGAGTTCTCAATGCAAACATGATGTAGAGTTCTGGCACATGGGGACATCTCTGCTATTTATACCTAATCTCAGATTTGGTTTTTCATCCTTATCATGAGGATGAACCACAATAGATGGTTCGAAACGTCGACTCCAAATCAACTATGTGATTATTCCGAAAATTCTATGTGATTATTCCTAAAAAATATGGAGACTTGGCTCCCTAACTCAAGAATAAATTGTCTTTGACTGTCACTGGTTTCCAATGAACTCAGCTTGCTTGGCTACTAGTAACTCTGAGATTGGAGTAGTAAAGGAGGGAGACCAATCTCCTAAAATATATCTTTCTTGTCCACCTCGAGTTCCTGCACTTATATTAGTCCAAAACTTCTCCAATTCCTGCATTTAATACATATTAGGTCACATGACATAGAAACTCACCTTTACCCTTCTCAATAAGAAAAATATAACAAAATATGTAAATAAATGTGAGAAAAGCCAATTTTAATAAGCTAGATAGTGGCATTGTGACCCATATAGTTTACCTATTGATGAGCCTCATCATCACCCCCCTACTGAAAGTGTTTCTCATCCTCTGAGCAACTTAGTCTATATCCATATCCTTCATAACTCTGGTGGTCTCTCTGACATCCCATGCCTCTATTGATGGAGTTTCCTCTTGAGGATAGAACCCTACATGTTTCTCTATCTCTTCCCACTACTTTCTTTCCTCTTATTCCTTCCTATCTTCTAACAGACCCAACAAAAATGGTGGACTTAGTTTCAAATCAATCCAATTTATCTTTAGTCTTTGCATGGAATTCTTATTTAGGGGGGGTCTTTTCCAATGCTTTTCTCAACCTCTCAGGGGAATGGTACTCTTTGATCCTTAAATAGTGCGATAGGTTACTTCGTCTCCTCTGGCATGCTTGCTAGCTTTCACTCCCCAACAATCTTAAAGTGTTCTCAAAATGGGAGATGGTTTGTTCTTGTGTAGCCAGGTATCTTGGTGCAAGTTGGGCATCATTGGAAATGATGTTGTGGTTACTAATGACAACCATGGAATTTATTTGTTCTGCTCTGATGTAGAGGGGCTCTCTTTCCTCTTTTTCTACTATTATCTTTACTTCCTCAGCCCTGGCCTTCTCATGACCCATCCATGATGCAAGGGCCATCAGTTGCAAGTCCCCCAACTTTGCATTGGGGTCCCACACATTCAAATCTGTCAAGGAAAAGTTGTGTAGGTAAAATTAAGATATTTTGGCCTTGTCTTCGAGGGTGCTCTTGTCACATAGCTCTATGAATTGTCTATAGTCTTGGAATGGCATGGTCCCCTATTGTGCTAATGTCTTCATTTGAAACTGTAGTCATTGATCCTTGAGGTATAATGCATATGATTTGGATCACATCTTGCACTGAAGTGTCTCCATGGAGAGGCTTTCCATGGTGGCCAATTGCCTCTCCTTTTCCTGCAACTACTTCCTCATCCATGTGTTTTCTGCACGTAATTGAGATCTCATGATGTTTTCTCTATCTCTCAACTCACTCAACTCCCTGACCATCTCTAGGATTTTTTCTTCCATATGGCCCACATCTTCTACTTTCTTTGACTTGGAAATTTTCATCCAACAATGTGTTCTTGCCCTTTCTTTTTCAAGCTCAAAGAAGAGAGGGATTGAAAATTTTTGTGGTATTACTCTACCTCCCTCAATGAACTTGTAGTAAGAACTCAAATTTGGTTGTGGGTTAGGCTCCTGCAACTCTGGAAAATCTCCCTCAAATTCTTTTGGAGAAGTTTTCCCCTCCTGCTCCTATGGTGTTGCTTCCCTACCTTCTCTCTGCCCCTGTTGTCGTTCTTGTAGCTTTTTCTATGTTTCTAGTAGCATTGATAGTGTTTCCTATAACACTATCTGAGTATCTTTTAGCAACCTTTTTCCTTTATATAAGAGGGTCACATGTGCCTTGGTTTTCTTTGTTGATGCTGACCTGGTGACAGGCCTCCTAACATAGGTCATGGGAGCCTTTGGGGTTTCTTGTTGTGATGTGCCTTCCTCACTCTTCATTCCCAAGGAACCTAGCTCTTCCTGCTTGCTTGGTGACTCTTCAATTAGGATGGGAGTTCTTGTAGGTGTTTGTGGCTTCCCCTACTTGATCCTAGTGCTTCTTCTTGTTTTAAAATAGAGGGGAGTCTGCCTCTGTCTTTTTCCCTTGGACTTGATGGGTGTGCTTAAGGCAGCCAAGGTAGCAATTTCCTCCTTTTTAGTGTGCCCAGGAGACAATCTTGGAAATTTCTCCCCTTCTTAGGTATTTTCCTCAGGGCTAGTTTCTTCCTTCTTCTCCTCCTCTTCTTCTTTCTCTTCTTCCTCCTCTCCTGCTTCTCCTTCTTCTTTGTTTGTTCCCACCTCCTCTCCTTTGTATGCTTCTTCTTCTTCCTCTTCTTGTGCTTCCTCTCCATCACTAGATGATGGGGTCCCACCACATTCAAGGGCTTGGATTTCAAGGACAACCTCTCTGTCCATGTCTCTAAATGTGGATAGAAGAATAGGAATTCTCAATTGGCTCAAGGCATCCTCTAGTATCAGTTTAATGATTCCATGATGTGCCAATTGCTAGTGTTTCCCTTCTTGTACCTTCTGGCTCATGTCTATCATTGACTACAATAGGAAATAAGGCACACTAAGCCTTTGGTTTATGGGTAAATCCTCTCCAAATCTCAACTCATGGAGGAGTTTGAATTGGTAGCCATAGACTACATTGAGCCTCCCTTCACAAGAAATTTATTTGAGAATGTTGTAGCTCACCTCATCCCAAGGATAGGGAAGGCTCTCCCACCTGAACCCATTTTTTCCTCAATTGGCTCTTCATCATCTACGAAGAAGTTTTTATTAGCAAAGTTGTTGCTAGCCTTGTCCTCCATTCTCCATTGCACCCCTTGAGGAAGTGTGGTTACTCTACTGATCACCTTAGGGTTGATTATAATTGACAACCCTCTCACCGCAGTAGTGGCACTTGTTCTTGCCTGAGGCTATTTACTCGGTCAACTGGATTTATGAAGTTTAATGAAGAATCTTGAGTCAAAAATTGACGTTCTGAAGGTGGAAAGCAAATGCACTCAAGCTAATTGCAGATAACTAAAATCATGAACTATTCTAGACTTATTCCAACCTACTATTCTAATTATAACCTGAATTATGTTAAATTATGATAAAAAATCATTAAATCTAACTTTAGAACACAATTGTATATATAGAAAACAATCTCGCTCATTATCCGACATTCTGTATTCAAGACTATCACATAGGAAATTGTAAGAAATTATTGTAGGAAAACATCTATTCAAGAAAACTGAGTAACTTCTATAGGAAATTGAAGATTGCATATTACTTAATGAAAATGAGTAAATAATTGAGTCTAAACATGAATAATTGTTACTAAAGTAATTGGAATTAAATAAACAACACGTACTAGGGAGCCTTCTTGGAACATGTCATAACAAACACTAAAAAACTGATAAGAATATTACACCATAAAACACAAAGAGTCTTCTTGTATTAAAAAAATTCACAATTTTTACAAATGATAATATTTTTTCAAAATAAACATATGAAAATGATAATTGAGTAGCTAACTCCACATCCTTCATACATGTCGTCTTTATAATAATACATTAATTTATTGAAACTGAATTGGCTCATAGACAAGGTTTTTTTCAATACCTTTAGGAAACAAATAGATATATGAGAAAGAAAATAGGAGCCCATGGTGTGTTGTACTATCTTCTTGAACTTATTTTGGATGTAAAACCTATTTCCCAATCACCAGACCTCAAATTCCAATTGTTAGCATTAATTCTGTTTATTTGCCTAATTGAATTGCAATATCTCTGAACTAACAACCAACATTGACATATCATTGACTTTGAGGTTGCAAGTGGCAAGAGAAGGTAGAACCTAAATTTAGCCATCTCATGAAGATTATGAACATCCTCCAAGTGTCATATTTGGATTTGTTGACGTGGAACTATGCGAACCTTAGATAGTTTATTGGAAATCATTCTACAATTATTGAATTTTGAAATTAGTAACTCAATAAATGATTTTAACTAATATTTATAAACTAAAAAAAGGAAATTTATCTACGAAAGATAATTACCTTCATTATGCCCTTTTTATGTTATTATCCTCATAAAACTAGTAAAAATGAATAGGTTTTAGTTCAAAAATTAGGATAGAAAGGTTGGATAGGATGGTTAAGAAAATGCCAAAATTAACACTCAACACTCATCTTGCACTCCCTGAGAGAAATTAATGAAATATTAAGAGGGTGCCGAACATTTGAGGTGGAAGTAGTGCACTCCCCATCAGGGGTAGGAAAACTTGAAGGATCAAGGGACTCTGACACATGACCTCCAATCAAGGACATTATTAGGGAAATCTAGAGGATAAAGCTCGTAGAGTTCAAAGTAAATAGTGTTACTCCATTGGTGGTGATCTCTCATGGTATCCTAAACCTGAATAAGATCTCTTCATGAAGAAAAATTGCTACTACTTGTTTAGTTGCAATAAGGAGTGCCTTGGCTTCCATCCATTTCGTGACATATTTTGTACATACTAGGATGTAAGAGTTACAACAAGAAGGAGAATTGATTTGTACAAGAAATTCAAGGACCCATTTATCAAAAGGGTCTAGTACTTGTTATGGTTGCAATGACATTTCATCTTATTGTACCAATATTCCATGCACTTACAATTGTTGCATCTCTTTACATATTTCTTGGTATCAAAGACTCATGGTGGGCTAGTAGTGCCCTTTATGGAGTACTTTATATTTGTTCCTCTTATTTGTAAAGTGCCCCCCATAAGAACCATCATGGAAAGTTTACAATATGTCATGTATCTTTTCCTCATGTACACATTGTCGAATAATAAGATCTGACCTAGTGTAGAAGAGACATATATTGATCCATGAGAATGTCTAGCTTTGCCTAAAGATCCATTTTTCTCTTTTGGAGATAGGTGAAGTGGAAGCTTACCTGCAACCTCGTAGTTAGCATTATCTACAAACCAAGGTGAGTTAGTAGATACTGCAAAAGGATGCTCAATCTCATTCGTTATAAGTCTAGAAAGAGGTTCTTTCACTACATTATCTTTCCCTTTTTAAAAAGATGGTTATATCAAATTCCTGCAATAATAACAACTATCTAGTTACCCTATCATTTGTGATTAGATTATTAGGTAATTATTTAATGCTAAGAAATATTTTGGTAATATTCACATCAAGAACAATTCATTGACGTGTTTCAAACCATCTGGTGTGGTTCAAGACAAGATGGAGAATCAAAATTTGGCATCAAATTAAATAGGGATAGTGATGTAAAGAATTAATTTTTGACCGTTAAAAAATGACAATTAGTTTTGACTAAATAAGTGTTATTATTTATAATAAATAATATTTTCATATAATGAATGTAACTATTAGAAAATAACTCTTAATTTGAATAAAAAAACTGATATTTAATCAAAAAGAAAATTCTAATATAATAAATCATAAATCCACAATTTAATAAATATATCTAAAATTAAATAAAATAATATTTTCGGTCAAACTTGAATAATCAAAATAGCACATCTAATTAATCTAAAACAATAAGGTCCAAAAATGAATAAACCAAGGTCAAATGAACACAAATAAATAAATAAATATTTGTGTTCATTTGACCTTGGTTTATTCATTTTTGGACCTTATTGTTTTAGATTAATTAGATGTAATATTTTGATTATTCAAGTTTGACCGAAAATATTATTTTATTTAATTTTAGATATATTTATTTAATTGTGGATTTATGATTTATTATATTATAATTTTCTTTTTGATTAAAGTTCAATTATTTTTTTAAATCAACAGTGATATTCTAACGGTTACATTCATTATATTAAAATATTCTTTACTAATAAATAATAACATTTATTTAGTCAAAATTAGTTGTCATATTCTAATGGTCAAAAATTAATTCTCTACATCGTTATCCCTATTTAATCTGATGCCAAGATTTGATTCTCCATATTGTCTTGATGTCGAACCACACTAGATGGTTTGAAATTCATCGAAAAAATGTTCTTTATGTGATTATTACCGAAATATTTCTCAACATTCATAATATGGATCACAGAAGCCTGAATTCGAATAATTATTTAATGTTTACATGGTTAGTGTTTAAAATCATGGGATAATCTATTATGTAATGCCAAAATTTATAAATAACATGTATAGCCACAAGAAACTCTTTCTCTATTGCCATATGGTTTAGTTTCACGGGAGAGAGATTTTCTAACAGTCATGGTCAAAAATCCATGTAAAAGTTAATAAAGACAAAATAATAACCATGGTCATGGGACACGTATTCCAAGTTGAATGTTGGACAAAAACGTAGTGAAAAGGATCACTTATGATTAATTAATGGTTATGTAAATAGGCAAAGGCAATGACAAAGGTTTTGGAAAGGAAAAGTGGCATTAATTGACATTTTATTTGTGAAACTAATGGAAAATAGGAGAAAAGGAAGGTGAAAGGTCACAGGTTGCATGTTGATGAGCCTCGGTATTGCAACAAGAATGCTACAACTCCCAAGGCTACCGATTTTAATTATCAACCCGGGGTTCGTATAAACTTAAGAGGTATCAACACTATATGTGCAACACACAATGTGTCATTGTTGTTGTCATTATGTAATGGAGTGCCCGTACTGAAGTCAAATCCTAAACTAATTGCAGAAAATGAAATGTTCAAAATGGAACCTTAACCTATTTCAAGAAAGAAAGTACTAGGAAAGAGACTGAAATCAAATGATAAAACACACCATTTTCTAACTAACTGCTAAGAGGCTTTGCTTCAAAAGAATGCTAAGTTAACATGTATGCAATCCTATTGTCCTAAGCATGTAGATTCAAAACATCAGACATCACTACTGTGCATGTAAAGGACTGAAATAAATATGTTTGTTTCTTTTTATTCGTTTTATGGAAAAAAAATTGTGAAAGCTAATCTTTTTTGGTGATATGGCAGGTGGCTTGGAGATTATGGTGGATGGTTGGAAGGCTTGAGAGACCCTTAGGTGACCTTGTGTGGCTTCCTGGAGGTTTTCCCTTAATTCGGCCTCAAAACAGGCCACTACAGGAAAACCTACAGGATGTACTAAAAACCTACAGGATACAGTCGAGAGCAAAATGATGGATGTTGAAGGTGATGGAAAGCTTAGGGAAGGTGGTTGGTGGATGGAATGAGACAAGGGAGTGGCTAGGACCACTTCAGAACTCAAAACCAAAGTTGGGAGATGGATGGATTTGCTCAAAAAACTTGGAGAAGTTTCCTTGTGAAATGATGAAATTGGTGAGGGCTAAATGACCAAGCAAATCAAATCCAAATTGGATGGGAAAAATTTTGTTATTAGCTATGATGTCTTAGATCCCTATTCCAAGTGAAATCACTCAAAAATACCTCTGTTAACCCATGCAAAAAAAATAAAAATAAAACATTACTAGTTGAAAATATAGAAATTTGAGAACTAGTGAGCTAGTAAATCTAAAAAATGTCTAACCAAATCAAGTGCAAATGCAATGGGTTGATTTTTGTTATGAATTAAAATATTTTTTTGATCTAATGCAAGTGGAACCAACTCGATTGAATCTTGTTAGCATGCTCTAAAAAATAGCATAAATTTATTGTTCTTCGCTAAAACGGAGGTCCAACAATCTAGATTTGGGAATAAGAAGACTAATCCAAGCAACTCAATGATTACTATGAACTTCCAAATCTTTTCCAAGGATTAAATAATGCTTTTGATCCTGCAAAAGAACTTACATCAACCATTTAACTCAATCCTACAACAAGAAATCATTAATACTAAATGCAGAAATAGAAAGAAATAAAAACAAGAGATGCATGTGAATAAGCAGTGAAAAGAAGGAAAGAAAATGATACAAAAGGGCCCTGAGGCTCTTGGGATGGCCAAGTCTAAGGAAACTCAGAGAACTCTGGAGGAGAACAAGATTTAGACGTTGAACATGACGCCAATCTTCATTATTTTCATCAATAGAATTACATCCTTGCAAGAAAATACAATGGAGCTACAAAAATATGAGTTCTCTCCACAAGAACACTAATGAAAATATATCCATAAAGGCAAATTCGACTTGGTACTTATACAAAATGATTAAGAATCATTCCCCGTGAATGGAGGAAGCTTTCTCCACCAAAATCCCTTGATTAGTGGGTCTGGTCCCTTGATTAGTGAAACTTATTTCTAGATTTTCTCAATTATTGGAGTTCCACAATCTGTGCCATAATTCCATAATATCTTATTGATTTATTATTTATTATTGATCATTGTGTATTAGGGAACAAGTCCCTAAATTGTCTCCTCCTCCAAATCTTCATAATCTGCCAAATATTCTCATAATATTCCACAAAAATAAATAATATTAGGCACAAATATCCAATTATTCATAAACCTTCCTAATGAATATATTAAAGTTAAAAATAAATTATCTAATGCAAGAAGAGAGGTTTAATATGCTGAAGGATGGTTAGATGGACCTTAATTTATGTTTAATTTATAGGCATGGGCCTTAATTTATGTCTAATTTAGAGGCCCATCATACCCCCTGTTGAAAGTGTTGCTCATCCTCTGAGCAACTTAGTGACCTCATTGTGCCTCATCCATGGCCCTGGTGGCCTCTCTCTTGTGCATTAAGAATCTTGGTTGTAAGTTTTGCAAGGACAAGCCCAAAAACATATTTGTGCAAAGAAAAATCATTGTTTCTTGAGACCATTAGCTTGCTTCCTTCCCCTTATTCAAGATGGGTTTTTGAATATTTTTCAGTTTGGCAAGGTCTTCCACATTCTTATCAACCTTCTGCTACCTTGTTCCACCATTTGGACACCTCTAAAACCTTCAAACTGCATTGAGATGAGAACTAGGACATCTTGTAGTAATTCCTGTCAAAACTACAGGAAACCTATAGGAAACCCTGTTAAAACTATAGGATACCATTTTTTAGTATAAATGATAGTTTGAGGTTAGGGCAGGCCCTCAACTTGACTCACATGCATTTTCCCCATTTTTGGGCCTTGGACAAAAGCTAGAAAGAGATTGGAGACCTCTTGGAAAACATCTTTCCATAACTGCGGTTTGAGTTTTGTTTTGATGGTGAATGCCCCATTTCCTTTTGTTGCCTTCTTCTTCTCTCTTGTGGCCTAGATGATTGCCTAATGGCCTTGGAGTTCTCTGTTTTGATTAGGTCTCTCTTAGGCACTGTCATTTTGGGTTTTAGCGTAATTTTTCCCTTTCTTCCTTCTTGTAGCAGCATTCTGCCTTCCTGTAGTAGCCATTCCTTCTTCCTTTAAAGTCTTCAAACTATATGGGATTGATGAGAAATGATGAAGAGGGATTGGATGATGATGTTAGGGCTGAAGGGGAGTAGTGTAGGTTTGTGAAAATGGAGAGGACGCTCTGTTTGTTTTTTTTTCAAGAATGACATGGGATAGATGAATGATGAATAGATAGCGAATATGAAGTGGATGGAGGGCTTGGAGTGCTGTGTTGAAATTAGCAACAAGAAATGCTAAATACGGAAGTTCTAAAAATAGCATTGCTATAAATAGCATTGCTATAAATAGCATTTTGGGATACATTCTAATTTTAGTTAGTCCCCGAACTAAAATTGAGAATTAAAATTCGAATTTGATCTTAGCAGTTGTTTGAAAAATAATTGATTAATTCATCTTGAGTTAATTAGTTGGATAAAATCAAACATGAAGTCTATGTGAAGACATGCAACAATTTTCCCTTTAATTGAAGAAGTTATCCCTTAATTAAAGTGATCAGGATGAGTTGTACTTTGAGTTATAATTAGTTAGCTCAGTTAACTGAGTTAAATCCAGTTAGATTAGTTCCAACAGTTTGTGGAATTGATTGTGAGTTCAATTAGTTAATGCATGCATGCATGTAACTACTACACTTCAGATAACTGAATATTCTCTCATAAATAACTCATGCATGTTAGTTCAGTCAGAGACCCAGTTGAGATAAGATGATGGGACAATGTACTATCAGTTGCAAGAATATTCCATTGAGGATATCTCTTGCATGCAGAAGTAATTCATTCCTTGGAGATTGCGCAGTTACTTCTGAGTTTGGTGAGTTGTGTGAGAGGAGAATTCACACAGGTGGTAGCCAGAGGACCCAGGAGAAACTGCGCAAGGAAATAGGAGGCTGGGAGGACTGAGGGAAGGAATATGTTGTGTCTATTCAGTCTATAAGCAGCATTGAGGGATTCCATTGAGAGCTAGATATCTTATGAGCTAACACTTTGTGTAATCTAGAGATATTTCCACTTGTATGATAATACAGAGATCGAGGTTTTTATCTGAGGCTTTCCCCAGAGTATTCTTCTGTGTTCATGTATGATTGATTTCTCATTCTCTGTTATATGTGTTCTAATTGATCTTGCTCAAAATCGATTAAGCTTCCGCAAGTTTGTTTGTAGAAGTAGATCAAGTATTTTGCTTTAGTATATTGCATTATCAGGTGATCTACAGTGGGAATTTCTACATGGTGTGGTGACTTGGCCTTTGCAACAATTTCTTCTTTTAATTGTTGTCGTCATTCCTTGAAATCATCACCCTTCATAATTTGACTTTTCAATATTGCATGAGTGAAGGAGTGAGCTGCAATTAACTAGTTGAAGGCGGTTGAGACTGCTGACCCATCCTTAGCTTATAAAACCTCATCTCTCATGCATTGACAACAAATTTCTAACTATAATATGATTAAGAGAAGAGGTCAAGAATATTACATACCTGTACCTATCTGATGGTTGTTGGAGAGACATGCATGTTGCTGCTGAGTTGATGTTGATGTGCATGTGTGTATGGTGATGCTGATGATCCTGATGCTGCTGCTAAGCTTTGGAGGAGCTTCTTTGAACTCTAGATCTCCATGCTGAACCTAACTACAAATCTCTGGCCACTTCATCATCATATCCCCTCAACTTTCAAAGAAACCTATCCATTTATGCTTTGTGAATATCTCTTAGTATAGGAGGGTGCTGATGAATCCTCATTGTGTTGATGGGTTCCCCCCTGTCATTTTTCTCTGATGGATGGAGGTTTGTATAGGTTTGATACCAAATTTAAAAACTATGTGTATATAATTCCCTTATGCTTCAATCACTTTCAACAAACTAGAAGGGTTTTTTATGTTCCTTTCACTTGGAAAAATGTAGGGAAATGTAGAGCCTACCTCCTTAACACTACTTGATGAAACCAACGTCTATTTTTCCCTTTTAGAATTGATCACTGCCAATCCTATAGGTGTTGTTCTGTATCCTGTAGGATCTCAGGGAATCCTGTAGGTTTTCAGGACAGCAACTTGTTTTGTCCATATCTCCCAAAAGGTAGGATGGATTGACCTGAAACTTTCTGAGCATGTTTCCATCATCACTATGCATCTCCCCATAAAAAAATTTGGTCAATGGATGCACAAATCTCAAGAAAAAAAAACTAAAAATGGCTAAAAGTGATGGAGGTAGATTTCTTGGAAATTGTGCACTAGAATTTGCTGAGATTGTTTGGGCATGTTACCATCATCCATATGCATCTCCCCATGAAACAACTTTTTAAATGGATGCATGGATATCAAGAAAATGCAAAAATGGATGTAGGTGATGGAGGTTGATTTTTCGAAAATTGTGCATTGAAAATTGCTGAAATTGCTTGAGCATGTTACCATCATCCATATGCATCTCCCCCTGAAACGACTTGGCAAATGGATGCATTGTTTTCAAGTTATAGCAAAAACAAATTTCTGCTCTATGTATTTTTGTAGCCTTTAGTAAAACAGAGCATCGTGTAGTTTTTTAGGACAACAAACAAATTGAATGGGAGAAGCTTGAGAACGATGGGTGGATGATGGAAATAGATGAGGGTGACGGATTGGCATGGCCTTGGCCTTGTTGGAGCATTTGAGAAAATGAGGAGAAAGTCAAAATTTGGCTTCTTTTGACTAGGCTTGACCAATTTTCCTTTTCGTATCAACTTGTTCTTGTTCCTTGTAGATGTTGGAGAGCACATGCATTCATTAAATAGATGCATGGAGCAAGGATTTCTTTTATTTTTATTTTTTTCTCTTTTTTCTTCTAGGCCTACTAGTCGCCTCAATGAGGTTTTCAACTAGTAGGTCTGCCTAGGCGCCTCAAAGGAAGTTTTCACCTAGGATCTTTTATTTTCTCTTCTTTTTTCCAACCCATTGACTGCATCATGGAGGTTTTCAATCAATGAGCCAATCTGAGGTGCCTCAAAGGAGGTTTTCAACTGATTTATTTTTATTTTTATTTTTTTATCCTACCCTACTTGAAAAACAAAATCACTTTCAAGCATAATAATACTTCCAATGGAGCCATGTGCACATCAAGATGACAGACAAAATGATGAGTAGGCTTGAAATGTATGCTTTGACATGTACCTGGATTTCAGAGACCAAATGATTTGACTTTGAAAGGATCAAGCATAGTTGAAGAAGTGAGTGATGTTCCATCTTGTTGATTTTCTGGAACCAAACCTTGATATAACTTTGATGTCCTTGGTTTTATTGCTTATCTGGATCATTTTCATGTCTTCTTCTACCATGACTTTCAAATCTTCTTCTTTTTGTTGATTGTTCTCTTGAATACATGAGGGAGTTCTTTCAATCTCTGATTTTGATGTCTACTCTTCATCAAGTGCAGCGCATGATTTTGTGGTTTTCTCATTTGAATCTTCTTCTTCTAGATGTGGTCCTTCAATGATATCAAGATAATCTCTTTTTTCAATACTCTTCCTGAGCTATGTTGAATACCATTGATCTCAAGAGGAGATGTTTGGAAGTGTTGTACCTTAGCATTGTAAGTGGGTTGAGCTACTTCAATGTGTGAGTTTGGAAGTGGTAGTACATGTAGTTGAGTGGGACTGTATATTTGAGATGGATGTGGATGGGGTTGGGGTTGTGGTGGAGGTGAATGGTAGGGATAACATGGAGTTGGGTATGGAGGATATTGAGGAAAATATTGAGGATATTGTGGATGGCTCCCATAATTTCCTTGCCAACCTTGTTGCCAAGATTGGTTTTGGGGTTGAGATGGCCAATGTTGCCAAGGAAATGGTGTGTTCCAATTACTTTGAGGTGGATATGCATAATCTTGAAATTGTGAATTAGGCTCTTGCATCATACTAGGTTGAATAGGCTACCATGGTCCTCTTGGAGCTACATAACATAGTTGCATTGGTGATTGACTTTCTCCATTGTCCTCTTGGTAAACTTCCTTCAACCTTGGTAATGATGGACAATGTTTAACATCATGTGATTCTGCAACACAAATATCAGCATTTTCTTTTCCTTCATCTTGAATTCTTAACATTTCTACTTGTTTTGTTAGATTGCTAAGAATTACTGTTTCAAAATCATCAAACAAATTTTCAAGTTTAGGTTGACTTACCAATCTTGATGCTGATTTACCTACTCTTGCTTTTCCTCTTGATATGTGTTTGCATGTTTCACAAATTTCCTCAAATGATAATTGATATACATCACCTCTACTCATGATATTAAGGAGATCAATCCATTCATCCCTAATTGTTCTAAGTAAAAGGGTTTTTAGTGTTTTAGATCCTAAATGGTGTAGTGTACATGAACCTCTCTATTAGATCCTCTGGATTCTCATCTTCTCTTTGATTCATTTTAAAGATTTCTTCTTTAAGATCATGATCTTTATATTTTTCTAGAGATATCTTTTGCATATCATTCAATGATCTTATTGAATTAGTCCCTAAATTCATGGACCATTTAAAAGATCTATCCTTTAAAGTTGTAGGAAACAATCTCAGTTTTTGAGTTTTTAATAAGTACCCATAAGATCTACAAGCAATTTTAAATTCAAAGAGAAAGGTTTCTTTATCTTCTGACCTTCGACCATTAAATTTTGGAAGAAAAGATGGAGGGATGTTCTTTATGTGCACACTACCATCAGTATCTTGAATGAGAAATCCGAGAGGATCTTCCTGATTATCATCATCTCCATCCATTTCTTCTATGTTCTTCACCATCTTATTCTTCTACCTGCAAAAGTGAATGGTGATGTGGCTCTTACTGCACCACGTGATCGAATGGAGGGGTGGGTTGGTGTTGGAGATTTTTTTGTTTTTGTTTGTATGATTGAATGAAAACACTAATGCAATGCACTTCTCTGTTTTTGAAATGAAATATGCCTAATGCAAATATTTTTTGTTTTTGCAAAAAGTAAAAAGAAATGAATCAAATAGGGAAGAAAACAATGCATACTTTCACACCTCCGCCACAACGGTGCCAAAAAGTGACAAGCCTCGGTATTGCAACAAGAATGCTGCAACTCCTAAGGCTACTGACTTTAATTATCAACCCGGGGTTCGTACAAACTTAAGAGGTATTAGAACTATATGTGCAATACACAATGTGTCCTTCCTTTGTTTTCATGATGTAATGGAGTGCATGTACTGAAGTCAAATCCTAAACTAATTACAGAAAATGAAATGTTCGAAATCGAACCTTAATTTATTTCAAGAAAGAAAGTACTAGGAAAGAGACTAAAATCAAATGATAAAACACACCATTTTCTAAATAACTGTTAAGAGGCTTTGCTTCAAAATAATTCTAAGTTAACATGTATGCAATCCTATTGTCCTAAGCATGCAGATTCAAAACATCAAACATCACTATTGTGCATGCAAATGACTGAAATAAATCTATTTTTTTCTTTTTATTATTTTTATGGAAAAACAAGTGTGAAAGCTAACCTCTTTTGGTGATGTGGCAAGTGGCTTGGAGATTATGGTGGATGGTTGGAAGGCCCCGGAGACCCTTAGGTGACCTTGTGTGACTTCCTGGAGATTTTCCCTCAATTCGGCCTCAAAACAGGCCATTACGGGAAAACCTACAGGGTGTACTAAAAACCTATAAGATATAGCCGAGAGCAAAAGGATGGATGTTGAAGGTGATGAAAATCTTAGGGAAGGTGGTTTGTGGATGGAATGAGGCAAGGGAGTTCCTAGGACCACTTCAGAACTAAAAACCAAAGTTGGGAGATAGATGGATTTGCTCAAAAATATTGGAGAAGTTTCCTTGTGAAATGATGAAATTAGTGAGGGTTTAATGACCAAGAAAATCAAATCCAAATTGGATGGGACAAATTTTGTTATTAAATAGGATGTCTTAGGTCCCTATTCCAAGTGGAATCACTCAAAAATGCCTCTGTTAACCCATGCAAAAAAATAAAAATAAAAACGTTACTAGTCGAAAATCTAGAAATTCGAGAACTAGTGAGCTAGTAAATCTAAAAAATGCCTAACCAAATCAAGTGAAAATGCAATGGGGTAATTTTTGTTATGAACTAGAATGTTTTTGTGATCTAATGCAAGTGGAACCAACTATATTGAAGCTTTTTGGCATGCTCTAAAAAATAGCAGAGATTTACTGTTCTTTGCTAAAACGAAGGTCTAGCAATCTAGATTTGGGAATAAGAAGACTAATCCAAGCAGCTCAATGATTACTATGAACTTCCAAAGCTTTTCAAAGATTAAATAATGCTTGTGATCCTGCAAAAGAATTTACATCAACCATTTAACTCAATCCTACAACAAGAAATCATTAATACTAAATGCAGAAATAGAAAGAAATAAAAGCAAGAGATGCATGTGAATAAGCAGTGAAAAGAAGGAAATAAAATGATACAAAAGGGCTCTAAGGCTCTTGGGATGGCCAAGCCCAAGGAAACTTAGAGACCTATGGAGGAGAACAAGATTTAGAAGCTGAACATGACACCAATCTTCATTATTTTCATCAATAGAATTACATCCCTGTAAGAAAATACAATGGAGTTGCAAAAATACGAGTTCTCTCCACAAGTACACTAATGAAAATCTATCCCTATAGGAAAATTCGACTTGTTACTTATAAAAAATGATTAGGAATCATTCCCCATGAATGGAGGAAGCTTTCTCCACCAAAATCCCTTGATTAGTGGAACACATTCCTAGATTTTCTCAATTATTGGAGTTCCACAATCTATGCCATAATTCCATAATATCTTATTAATTTATTATTTATTATTGATCCTCCTGTAGTAGGGAACAAGTCCCTAAATTATCCCCTTCTCCAAATCTTCATAATCTGCCCAATATTCTCATAATATTCCACAAAAATAAATAATATTAGGCACAAATATCCAATTATTCATAAACCTTCCTAATGAATATATTAAATTTAAAAATAAATTATCTAATGCGAGAAGAGAGGTTTAGTATGTTGAAGGATGGTTAGATGGACCTTAATTTATGTTTAATTTATAGGCATGGGACTTAATTTATGTCTAATTTAGAGGCCCATCACATGTGAGGAGGAAAATGGAGGAAAAATAATGGAAAATGAAGAAAATAGAGGCCTCACTAATAAAAAATATTCTGAGGATGATTTGGTAACCTTTTTGTCAGCTCAATTTTGGGAGCTCTCATTCTATTCTCTCTCATACTCTTGGACACTTAGAGTTTTCTTGGAGGACTCTTGGAAGAGTGTGGCATACTTGGGATTTGGAGCAAGAAGGCAAAGGAAAAACAAGAAAACACAAGAGGACATCGAGATCAATAGCTACAACGGGTTTTGTTTACAGGTACCAAGTTGCATGTATGATTTCCTTGCTAGTTTTGGCATGCATGTGGTTTCTTGGTTATGATCTATCATTAGTATGGAGGGTTGCCTGGATTGATATTGGTTTAGCCCATCTTTTCCATTTCATAGATAGCAATGTTGTTGTGGGTTTTACTTTTGTTTTCGTGTTGGTGTTCACGTTCCTTTGGTTGTGGGTTGAGTTATTAGTTTCTGGAAGCCTTGGTTGGACAAATTCTCTAAAAGCCCTGTAACAACTTGGGTTGAGTTACTAGTCCTGGAAGCCTTGGTTGGAAAAACACTCTGGAAGCCCTTGGTGGGTTGAGTTAGTAGTCTTTGAAGCCCTAGTTATAAAAATTCTCTGGAAGCCCAACGACAACTGCGGGTTGAGTTACTAGTCCTGGAAGCCCTGGTTGGAACAAACACTCTGGAGCCCTAGATAACTTCGTAGAGACCAATTTGGTGGTGGTTAGTGATGTTTGACTGTGAGGTGGAATCACTGGTTTAGGGTTGAGGTGGTTTGGCGTTTGGAAGCCCTATTTTGGTTTTGTTTGATTTGTTCCATGAGATCCCACATTCATGCTTGGAATATGGCGCGGGGGTGATTGGTTGAAAGAGAGATTTGGTTCAGCCTAATTTATGGTCAGGTGGTACGTGGAAGGGCCCAAACCTGATTGCATTTTGCATATGTTAACAAGAGTTATTTTCCTCTTGTGTTTGATAGGTAAATATACTTGTTCATATATGGTTTTTATGGTTGTTATATCTTTGTTATTTCTGTTGATTATATGTTGGTTATGAGGATGTGTTATGACAACTTGATGTATGGATCTCATCATGTTTTGGTTAAAAAATGAATGAATAATGAATATATGACCTAATAGATGATATTGTAGCTATTTTGATAAGACATCAATGCTTCCTACCGATTCTTAGATAAGTATGAGACCCCTATGCTCAGATATATTATTATGACTTGTAGATTGCATAATTATGACATGTGTTGATGAAAAGCCTGTCATGGCTAGTAGGGGTAAGATAAATTACTTGTACCAATGTTTGTTTCAATGTCATTTACATTTTTGACGGTTTCATGAAGTTATGGGCAATGGCCTGAGACCTAGCCCTAAAAAAGTGGCTCAAAATTTGGGGTCGTTGGCTCAGAACTGCTAAGAAAATTTCATAGTCACTGGCATGCCTTGTCATGGGAGCGAATGGAAGGCCTCAGTGACATGCATGGCTTGTCAAGGGAGCAAATGGGGGTCTAGATCAACGAAATATAATTTTGCTGAAGGGTTGGTCACCTGGAAGGGTTGGTTGGCTCCTCAGGGTTTTGTAGCATGCGTGGAAGGTTAGTTTGGTTTGTTCATGTCGATTTCACTTCCTTAACTATACATGGCGAGTTGAAACACATTATAGTATCCTCTCGTCGCATGTTTACCCCAGCGGACCGATTAACTTGGGTAAATGTGGGAAGGGGGTGTTACAAATTTTACTCATGAAGTATATTTTGTATGTCTTATTTCCTTTTTGTTTCCCTAAGACAATTCCAATGGCAATGATTGATGCATCCATAGATATGTAAAATGAGAGGGACCATTTGGGCTCTCTAAGAATAGGAGCCTTGGATACTTTGGATTTTGGTTCTTCAAATGCATGTTGATAGCACTTTGTCCACACAAATTCAACAATTTTATAAAGCAAAGAAAACCAAGGATGAGATTTGTGAAAATTCTTCAATAAAATGACGATAATCACCATAATATGTCCTAAAAACCTTTGTACCTCTTTTTGTGTCCATGGAGTAGGAAATTTGACTTCGTCGAAAATAAAAATAAAATAAAATTAATAGGTATAATTGTTAATTGAACATTTTGGGTATGTCAAATTAGATAAAAATAGAAATAAAATTGATTTCAATGGATAAGTTTAAAAACTGGCCAAACCTCGCAGGTCTGCTTAAGCTTTGCACCCCCAGGCGTAAGGTGAACTGCACAGTGAATAAATAGTACTAAAGATTGCAATTTAAAGTTCGCTACAGTGTATATATACAATGTTTAAGGTGAATTACACATTGTATATACATAGTGCTTAAGATTCTCCTTATTTATGTATGACAAGTTTGTTTTAGATTTACAGTTTTAATACAAACATTTGAAATATAAAGTTCACCACAGCAAATATCACAAGTTTGTTTGAGACTTACAGGTTGAAGACGAACATTTATTACAAGTCTGTTTACAATTTAAAGTTCGCAGCTGTGATTGTAAAGTACTGAAGGTCGACTGCACAGTGTTTATAGCATAATTAACAATGTTGAGTAGAGTATAAAACATAAAATTATTCCTAATGGAGATCATTTAAAAATTTGAACACCCTGAAGTAGAATAAGAAAAACGGTATATGGGATTGAAGCAATGCCTAATTCTTTTTAGCAATCAACTACATACACTCTGCAACAAAAGGGAAAGGACTCATTTACCAAAGCATTACTGCAAATGGAATAGCAAGCTTAAGAAAGTTTGTAATGTCATATAAAGCTTCCCTTGAGAATGATGTACATGTCTTCTTGCATGCAGGGGAAAATTTAACATAAATTGGTAGAAGTGCCACATTTAGCCAGTTGGAAATGTTGTTTGCAAGTGCAACCCCTTTATTACCTAATCCAACTTTGAACACCAATATCCAACAAATGGGAACATGGAAACAAAGAGTTATTGAACTGCTTAACATCATCAGAAAGACAACACCTTGTGATTGAAGAAATTTCACTAGGGGTTGTAGAGCCGCAATAGCAAACAAGCTATGAATCATCCATCTTGCAAAGTTCCCTGCTTCAAAAGATATTAAAGGGTCTTGGCCAAGGGCTACAAGAATGTGTCCCATATATGCCCATATCACAGCAATTGGTATGCTCACACAATAAAGAGCAACAATTGCTCTCTGCAGTTGAATCCCAAGCAAATGATATTGCTTTGCTCCATATGCTTGTCCGCAAAGTGTCTCTAATGCACCTTCCATCCCCATCTGTTCATAGACACAAGAATAATTAAAAGATATCTGATCAATCTAATGTTGAGGACTTTCAAAGATTGAACGATCCATTTCTCACTTCCAGCTTAACTTTAAATGTATTTACTTACATATCATTCTATAAACAAAATATCAAACCTAATAAGTTTGTACTTCAAGCAACTACAAGTTAAAAACTGTATTAAGGATCACTTTTCACTTACAAGATAAAACTGTATTAATGATCACTTTTCACTGGCAAGTAATTGAGATGGATTCATGTACACTTTTTAAGTTTTCTGCAGGTATTCAAGGAGGCTGTTAAGCATGCTGCTATGCGCTAAGCATACGGTAAAGAAAAGCTCCTTATTTATGTCAATTTAAATGATTGTTCCATAATGCAGGAGCATCTAATTTGGAAAAAAAAAAGAATATTAATGTTATTATTAGTTGAGCATGTAGAATATAAAAGTAGTGGTACCCTATCCTTGTAGGTAAGAGAATCTTGGATAGTTTTAGTGATAATACGAATTTCAAATTTCTCTAAGCTCTTATGTGTTGTTGGGGAAGAAAGGGAATTGTTCTTTCTTTGTTCTTGTTTGTGGATGGTATTGTCGTGCACTCTGAACGATGTTTCAATTGTTTCTTTGGCAACCCCTGGCTGTGCCACCTTCATGGTATCAAAGCAGTGGACAAGATGGCCGATAGAAGAATTTCAGTATGGCAGTGGAAAGAAGCAAGGGTTGGAAATATATGAGTGGACACCTGCGAGTTACTTCATAGATTGGAAACTTTTAGCACACATGATTTGAATTCCTAGATATTGCCTCTTGTTGATGGTGATTTGGATAAGCATAGGAGTGTTCTCTCTATTTGGAACCCTCCACCCAATGCAATCCCTCTTTCAAGATGTGAGCAATAGCTCTGGAAAACACTAACAGTGAACTGCAATTGGAATTGCTGGATATAACAATGTTTTTGAAAATGTAACAGGAAAAACCATTTTCTAGGGTTTCTTTAGTCAATCTTACTAAAAGATGATATTTTGAAATCCTTAGAATCCTTGATAGCATGACAAGGTTTGTCTTAAATGATTCATTTCTTCTTGTCATGCTACATCCTCATTTTCATGAGCATGCATGCATTATTAACTCTTTATGCCCAAAGTCTTATCGCTGATATTTGATTTTCTGTTATTTTTCAAGGATGTGCGTTCAAACTTGAGGTAGCATAAAAATAATCAATTTCAATCAGGATATTTTGTCATATTAAAGAATTCTAACATGAATCTATTTTGTTGTTATCACTATGCAGTGCTTCTAAGCTCACGGAATGGTGGAAAAGTGGACACTGTGCATTGAAGTATCATGCCGCCCAAATCCGGGTCGAGCATCTTTAAAATTTGTCCTTCACAATGGGGCAAAAAATCATGTGGTTTATAGAATATGGGAAGTGCAGGGAAAGACAACCAATAACAAAGCATACTACATTACACTTGTTGCGGGGTTAAAAGAGGCAAAACACAATGGGGTGAATTACATAACAGTGCTGACAAACTCAGATTTAATCTGTAATCACATGGAAGGCATCTACAATGTTCATGCAGACAATTTGAAGCCCCTCTACAGAGAGGCAAAAATCTAGAGTGCTCGATTTAATTCTTTTACGATAAAGCACCTTGCAGAGATCCATAAAATGTCTACTGATCTAATGGTTGGAGCAATCTCAAGTGTAGATGCAGGTGCCAGAGATGATTCAGGATCATCGTTCATTCCACTGGCAAACATTGTTCAGCATCAGTATAGGTCTCGACTATGTGTATACACCATGGTTGTCATTTTTCTTGGGATTCTCATACTGTGGTTCTTTCAGTAAAGAACTCGTTAATGTAATTTTTTTTTCGTTTTGTAATATCATTCACCTTAGATGTCCACTCATGTTATAACTGAATTCATGTGTCCAATTATATACATTATATTTGAGGTGAACTAATTATTCTTAACCTACTAGTGGTTCAACGAAGATTATTGTAGCTCCGTTTGAATTTAATTTTAATTTCAAGTTTCAGATGCTACCTCTTTAATATCGTCTTGATTTCCACCTGGATGGATGCCATGGGAATAAATGGAAGTAACACAATAGGGTTATTTACATCTGGTTTGTTGGTTTTCACAACATTTAAGAAGTAAAATTCATTTCTGATGCAAACCCTAGCTATATCCATATCTATATGACGACAAGCTGGAAATAGTTGATGCGTGACCTAATGTGAGATGAAGAATTTCATACCATGAAACCCTCCTAGGAACATTGATGCATAATAATGACAAACTCTAACCTAGTATGAAGTGAATTTTCTTAGGTACATGGTTTGCCCTAGAATGATGCAATGTATGCATATATCAATGAAGCCCTACATGCCCATGATGCCTTTGAAGATGCCATAATATTAACAAATGAAGAACACAAGTGAAGAAATGCTCATCTTTCAAAATTGCCTAAAAGATTAAAAATATGGAGTCCCTAAACTTTGTCAAAATCATAATGATAAATTCTGCTTCAAAAAGCTTAATCCCCCATTTTCTTGACATTTGTTTTTCTTTACATGTCCCTTGTTCATCACACCCACACTAATCTTCCAACTAGGACACCTTTCTTACATGCACAAGAAATGCTCTAGAGTCTAGTGTCCCATGTTTCCGGCACCAGAACCAAAAACTAAGGCTTTGGAATTTGCAAGAATGACACCAACAATAACAACTAGAAAGTTAAATCATAATGCCCCATAATATTGGCCATCTCGTTACCATAGGTCTAACTCAGCTAATGGCCATAGCTCATCGTCTAATCAAGAACACTCACTATTGACTTTACACCATAATCAACGGTGATGTGCGACCATAAAAGTATGCCATAAACCATAACAGGGAAGTGCATCATCACCATCCATATTCATCAAATAGTAACGAAGAAAGATGTAACAAAATACCATGCTTATTAACATATACACAGCAACTACAAGAATCCTGATGGAACAGAGTAGGTTATCAAACATTTAGAACAATGCTCCATTCAGTATCCACACAATATGGCAAGAACCCTTCAATAGCATGCCAAAACTAATCAATGTTACCATTTGTAACAACCCAAAACTAGCAACAACCCTAAACTGTTCAAAGCTCAAGTACTTGTACACCACTACTTGCTCAATGGAAATTTAGGTAACCTTTACAACGTTCTGTTACCCTGATGTACATGCATCTTTCACATCCAAACTAGTAAGTAAAGCAGAGTCGTTTTCAAAGAAACGTTACAATGAGTTCGAAGCTCTCTTAAAACTTCCAAGTTTAAAATGAATATCACTTTACATTTGACCAAGTCAAATAATATATCTAAAATGGGGATTAATAACTCACCGACCAAGTCAAATAATATATCTAAAAGGAGGATTACTCGTTGTACCATATAATTCATCTTTAGATCCTGTGTAATGCATAAAGAGGTGGAATACTATGTTATGGAGCCCATGTACTATTATCACAAGCATCACTTTCATTTATATCAAGGTGTCAAGGTTATTTCTATATTATATGTTAATTAGAGTCTAGCAGTGAGAAGCTTAATTAATTCATATATCCTAAAGCCTTATGAATAATTGTATAGCTATGTTTCTATAGAGATGTAAAATTGGTTGTGTGAATGGCCTAGAGATGGTCTGTGCTCATGGTTTTTTGGAGCCAAGGCTAGTTTACATATGACATCACTATGTTTTCACAATCATAACATATTATATCAGTTCATTTACTAAATGAACTAAATTATGGTGCATCCAGAAACCAGATTAGTGTGATATTAGAAATTTTATTCATTAGATTTTAAATCCAGAATGTTTCAGTGTAATGCCTTCTAGACCTATTTTCACAATCATAACAGATTAAATCAGTTCATTTACTAAATGAATTAAATTATGGTGCACCCAAAGACCAGATTAGTATGATATTAGAGCTTTTGTTCATTATATTTAAATCCAGTGTAATGCCTTCTGGACCCTCTTTGGTATATGGGTTGTTATCTATGTAATGTCCATAATAATTGCAACTTTTACAATAATACTATCTTTCCTCCTCCTCACTGATTGAAGAACAAGGATCCATTAAGCTGCCAATATCCTCCATAGACAAGATAACCGCTTAGCCGTATAGCTAGTTACACAGATCAAACGTTACAAAAAAAAACTCGTTGAAAAACCATGGTGCTTTACAGGCCTTATCTTCCCAAGCATATACTAAAAGAATACAATTTTGTATAAATATAGTGAAATATGCTACAAATTAAAATGACATTTGAAAAACTCCATCACAAACTCTGCTTTCCAAAGCAATGGGTGTCTCACTTGGAGGAGGCTCACAACACAAATAGCCATGGAACTGATATTATAGCTTTGTTCCGAAGAATAGATAACTCTTGATACATAATATAGCCGAAAAGGTATAACAGTAACCAGACCGTTCTGTAGGAAAGTGATCTAAGGTTAGAATTCACATCTGAAAACAAATCTAATATATTCTTAGTGTGAACAGGACTTTATTAGTTATGACTTCCACCTGTTTCACCTTTTCACCATCCTATACGAACCAGCTGACTCCCTAATTAGAGACTCTGTGAGATGGCTTTCCAAACAAACTTGGAAAGGATGATTTTATTCACTTTCATGGACATCAAAAGACAACTATAACTGCAAGGAGATGATGATTCTGCCATAAAAAATTAATAATCAGCTCAAGATTGCAGTCGATTGCCACGCAAACTGCTAGGTGATGCCTGGCGATTAAGTTCCTGGAAACATGAAGCACAAAACAATTTACAAAACTGATATTGTAGCATGTACTCTTTGCTTGAGTTTAAGTGTTGTTTGAGAATTCTAGGGGGCAGCTGCAAACTTTCAAAATTTTAAGTGCATTCTTTAACTCAAAAATTCAAGAACAGAAAAAGCCCAAAGCAGAAAAATTATCAAGGTTAAATGTCACAATTTGGAATGAGCTTGATTAGCATACCTCTGAAAAATGCAGGTGTCCAGGTTGTGTATAGGTTGACTTCACAATGCTTTCCCACTTTGGATCAGCAATGGATGCCTCTAGACCTTGTTGTTGCTTTCCAAGAGGACTTCGTAATCCTGATAACCTTGACATTCGTGAATTTGGCGAGGGAGTCCGAGGCATTGCACGCCAAAGCCATGACTCAGAAGGAGACTTGGGCAGTGGAGGGAAGGGTGGAGGTGGTGAACCACTAGGAGAAGCATTACTTTCAGATTTTGCATTCAGAGGAACCAAAGATTTGTTCTCAGCCAATATTTCAACACACTTGGTGGAAATACGCAGAGGCCAACCCTCCATCATAGGAACATCATTTATGTTTTTGTTTCCTACACAGACAATGTTTTGTTCCTTGCTGTCTGAGTCATTATGCACACAGATTGCTCTTTCTGAACAATAGGGTTGTTCAACTTTCATACTTATAGGAACAATACTAGTATCAGTAGGCTCAAATTGCTTTCGTTTTAGAACATCACTCGCTTTACGTACTTCTAGTGAGTTCATGGCACCTATAAGATGGGTTTCAGAAACACAAATTCCCTGTTTACTCTCACTAATAGGTCCTCTGACATCAAAATTTGATTTGTTTCCTTTCGCCACCTCATCATAATGGAAATTGTTTGATTCATCCCATGAAAGGAAGGCTACGAAGGATTTTAGTTGCAATAACAAACATGAAATCATAAATCATCTTTCAAAGCAGCACTATCCAATCCTAGCATGGCTCAAACAATCTGCAAGGCGAGATCACTTTCAACTGTCATTGAATTTTGGGCAATTGGGTTATTGGCCATAACACCGTTAGGATCATCTGGGTTCTTTTCATTCCAATAAATATTCTGGCACAAAAACCCAATTGATCAGAAAACTTACTTGGCATAACTGAACCACCAACCCCTCTCCATGATGATGGCAATGCTCTTCAACAGAATTAAATTGCAGCCAGAGAACACGGTGTTCTAAGCTAACTTAGAAGTTAGAACCACCATTCCCTATTTGATCTAATCCAAAATCTCCACATACACTAACAGTTTACAGTTCCAAGGCCATTAAAAATGCAGGGAAACCGAGCAAAAAGGGCAACTGCAAATGGGTAGAAATGGAAATGTAAATAGTAAGTCAGCAAGCATGGATCCTTGGGCCTGTGATCTGTAACTCCCAATGTTTAAGCAAGCAATATCATTATGGAGGCCTGGGAAGTGATGAAAAATGGTCAAAAATGAAAAAGAATTCAAAAGAAATATGGGGAAACTCACCTTTTTCAAACAATGTGGGGTAATCCTGACTTGCAGACCATAATTCATGGAGGAACCCACTTGCTTCTTCCATTGCTTCACCCCACCTTCCTGCTCATTTCTCTCCTCGTCTTGGTTCACTCTCGATCTGCTACCCCTTTTTAGACGGCCTCCTCCCCTATATATTTTCTCTGCTACACTTGCTTCAATGCATTTTTAGAGAACTGAAACGCTGTTATATTCACATTGGGTAGATGGGTATACCATTTCTGGCTCCTTTTCACTGTCTTTTCATATTTTTCTATTTTCTATGTTGACTGGAGTGTTTTCAATGCAGGCATGTTCTGTAGAAATTTATGTGCAGGTGAAGTGCAATGCGCCTTAAGATAATTAATGTTACTCTATTCTGTAGAAATTTATGTGCAGGTGAAGTGAAACGCGCCTTAAGATAATTAATGTTAAATGTTGTAGGTTCTGTTTGAGTTCAATCCTATTGCTCCATGTTGAATGGCCCTTAGTTTGACTTATATTAACAAAACTGCTCCATAATCGTATGCAAAAAGATGATGTGAGAATAAAAAATAAATTTAGCCCAAGTTCTTGAGCTTGCAGCCTAATGGGAAATTGCTAAAGGCATATTTTTGAGGACCATTGTCGTCCATTTCACTTGTGGTAACTGATAACGAGATGAACTGTGGTTTGAAGAGCATTTGGAAGGCTTGTGAGGCTGTTAAGGATTTTCTTTCCTAGAAGGATTAGTTTCTCAAATATGGCATGTCATTTAATGATCACCAACTGTGGTGATCCCCTCTTGTGAAGTTTGAGGGCAAGCTGTTGTTTGAGTCTCCCTAGGTCTCAGCCTTAAGGGTTTTCAAGAAAGGCATTAACTCAACCAATGAATTGTGTAGATTGCTAGCTCTAACACCCTTTGTTTGAGCCAAAAATTTTAGCCTCCTAGCCATTGCCAACCAAAAAATGGACAGGCTAGGAATTGGACTAAACTTTGTCTCCAAACAAAGTATTAGATGGTATACTATTTTGCAAGAAGAGAGAGAATTTTTTGAGTATGGTCATTTTAAATTAGAGGATGCCAATAAGTTTAGAAGGGAAGTAATGATTGAAGGGGTTTAGATTCCTTCTTCACCATATGTAGACTGTCTCCTAATGGCAGAATTGGATCTCTCTAAATAAGATGGAAGAGACAATACACCTACTATGTGGCCATGGACGACCAAGGAAAATGTTGGATGACGAAATTTGGTGAAGCAGGAATACCTCTATAACTAAGTTGCATGATATGGGGAAATGGAAACCTAAATTTGAAACGGAAATGTGATGGAAATGTGACCCCTCAAATTAGTAAAAATGGAAATTTTCAGTTTTAACATTATGGTTTAGAATATAGATTCATGATTTAAAAGATACCTTTTTATTTCAGATCCAAAATTCTAGTCACACAATTTTTACTCCAAAAGTAATAAGCAATAAGATACTTTTTTCAGCCCCACTGAAATGTATTTTAGGCATGTTTCAGCCCTGTTTTGGAGTTTTTGTACCAAAATGTGGCTGATATGCAGGGGGTACATTTCCTGCAACATAGCTCTACAATAATTGTTTTTATCCTGCTAAGTCCATCCTTCCTTCATGAGTCATGACACATTGGACTTGAAAGACATAGCATTGAGTATGCATAGATGGGTTCCAACTCCACAATTTTCAATCATTTCTAGACGCCAAATGACTGACTTTGAGCATGTCAATAATTTTCACCAATTTTCACCAATTTTCAGAAAAGAAAAATTTTCACCAATTTTCACTGAAATTCATTTTGTATTAAAGCAGCATGCCAAAATAACATCTACAGTAATGAGACAGCCTGATATATAAGAGTTCCAATTCTTGCTTTATGTACAATACACTATACTGTTATCCAAAAAGGATTTATCAAGCTTATAGTAGCGAAAATGCAAATAACCATTTTCTGGAGTTTGTCAGAGTTCAGCCAACATTTACACTGAGATTTTATATGCTTTGAGTTCAACAAAAGATTTCAATAGCTCAATACGATAACTGTACAAAATTGAAATTACATAATGTTGTACATACTCAAAAACATGTTCAACCCATCATGCACACAACATGTTCTTGGATCAGGAGAGCCCTTTATAGGGTTATGCCCATATTATATCCAGGAATACTCATCAACTCGAATATTTGTCATCTTGCCATTGATTGCTGGCACTTTGATTGTTCTCTTCACCCGCTATCTCCTGTAAAACAAATTGAGAAGAATGTTGTCAAATGTTTTTGGTTAATCCATTACAAAAAAAATTACAAATATAGGTTCACTTAAAATTTAAATAGAGATTTTCATTCACACAAAATTTCATTCATGAAAGTTATAACATTTTCATCAACCAACTTTTCTTACCATAAAGTTTGAAGGCATGTAAGTAGATTGTTCCTTCTCTGTATATGGAGCAACTGTAGGTAAATTGTTGATTGGAAGTGTGTAATAGTTGTGTAGTTCTGGGGCAATGGATTGAGGCATGTTAGATGTCGTAAATGAACAAGGTATAGAGTGCAAGCGGCGATACAATCCGACTGGTTGTACAATAAGGGGCATCACCCTAGGGTGTGTAACCAAAATGTTATGGGTTGAGGTAGGGTGCCCAATAAATGAATTTGGTGCAATTGGTGGAAACAACCAGGGGGTTCGATGATCAAACGGGAGAGGTGGACATGGTGAATCAAATGGAAAATGAATCAATGAACTCCCCATATTTGGATCCACATTATTCTCATCAAATAAACGAACTTGACAACTTGAAGTATTATGAGATGTGGAATCTTCAACTATAACAAAAAAAAAAAACACATTGTTATGCAATTGCATTGAAGGCGATGAAGATAATGATATTTCGAATTTCACATAAAATGATACATCAATTGATATTTCCATACCAATATTTCGTAAAATAGAACCTTGTACCCTTCTAGATGTGTGGTCCAGATTGATTTCTTTTGTAGAAGAAATCTCCAATTGTTCATTCATGCTTCTTTTCCTTCCACGACACCGTCCAACCTTTAGAAACTGTGGTCCATCTTTTCTTGATTTCAACGCAGGAACACTTTGCCCCCATTTTTTATTGGGCTCAAGAAACTATGTCGCCTCTTGGTAGTGACCTTGGATGGAGTTACAACATCAAATTTCTTATTATTGTAGTCTTGGCTTACATTTTCTACCAATTGATTTAGTGCATATGCCTGCTCCAAAGTTGTGGGTGTTATTTGTAATAAACCCCTCAATTTCTTATGAGTTGATGAAATCACAAGTTTAATTTCCTCATTGATTGTTAGGGCGCTATTTGGCCTTACAATGGTTGAATCAGTGGAAGGAGAAGGTGGAAGGTTCATTTCAATTTCTGGGGTCATTACAAATGATTCATTTAAATCAAGTAAATATCTAGGTCTTTCTATCATAGACCTAGAGACATTAGGCAATTCATTGCCCCCCAAAACATTGCTAGTCACTACCATCTCAACTTTTAAAATATGCTTACAAATTATATTGCCATTTAGGGCCCATTTGCAATTACAAAAATTTAGGTTCAGCCCTTTATAGATGACATGATACCATGTATCACGAGTTACCATAGTTTGGCTACGAACCAAATACTCACTTTCCTTGTTTCCATCAGCCATACAATCTTCATCTGGGATATTCTTTGCTTTGCACTTACTTAAATTTATTTGTTGCTCAGTTTTTGAAGCTCGGACAAAACCAGCTTTTTTTAGACGTTGCATGTGAATGTAATACAACTCAACCTTTTTCAATAACAGGTGCAACAGCCAATCCACCCTTCTATGAGACACATTGTTCTTCTCACAAAGGTACCTTTTCTTTAGATACCGGTGACAAGATTCGAGCATTATTAGTATCTTGGTTGGAATGTGGGAGGTCCCTATATGCTTTTGCCCACATATCTAGAAAAGAGCATATAGTAGATGCGAAGAAACAATAGAAAATGGTCCATTACAAAATAAACTGATAAAATGCAACTTTAAGAAACTTACATAATTTGTTGTTGTTTAACCAGTGGGTTGCAAAATAATCCAAAAACACAGTTTCTTCTTTGAATTCATCAAAGAAACTTTGAATTTCATGTTGCACAGATGCATCATCTTTACACGAATGCATGATTAATCCTAGAGCACGGAAGATACAGACTTTATTTTCCTTTCCCCTGACTTTAGTTCCAACATTTTTCAACCACACTCTACGGACATGCCATACACACAATAATAGTGTACAGTTTGTGCAAGTCCTGAAATAATATAACATTATAAGAGAATATCCTTGAACATTATTGCTTTTTATCTCTTCTAAAAAGAAAAAACTGGTTCACCTTAATGTCTCGATTTCCGCTATTGCATCATCTATGATGACAGCTCGGACATGCCAATCTGGGTTTTCCTTTTTACCATTTGCAAATAATTGTGACATCCATTTACAAATATCAGGAGTACCATTCCGTGATGATATTACCCATGCCACTGGAATCCCATTGTGATGATCATCAAAAGCCATTATGGTGTATAGTTGATACTGCATTACAATAATAAAACAAGATTATAAGTATATAAGAGGACGACATTGAAATAAAGTTGAATAAATGAAGTTTTGGTAAATATGTTTACCCCATATTTATTAGTGCTAAAAGTGGAGTTCATTGATAACATGTTGTTGTGTGAGTATTTCACCATCATTGAAAGCATCCACTTAGTTTGTATGCCTATAATGAAAGGGATGTTTTTAACAACATCTTGTTGTTGGTAGAAGAAAAAACTCTCTGGGCACTCACTAACCCAACAATCCACACTCGTTGGATCACTTTCATGCTTCACATACTCTAGCCTCTTGATATTATTGTACATGTTTGACACATCCTTTCTTGTCATGAAAGAATCTCGAGGTGCCCCTGTGAAGAACTCACCAGATCCATACCTTAAATCAAAGATAAATTTGTCCCAGATCATCGTAGCATTAAAACCATCACGAATCAAATCTTCAACAATAGTTCGTATATTCTCTGTTAAATGCGGCGCAAAATTGAATTTCTTGGGCATGTCATTTGCCTCATTTCCACAACAAACCACATTTTTGTCATCAATATGTCTGCATGTTGTATATATTAGAACAACATCATTTGGTCTAAGAGCAAGTCGTCGCATAATAAAGTGACACTGACAACCAACTTTGATGCTGTGACATGGAAAACGTTTTTTAGTTGTAGATCCAGGTTCAGCTACATTGCTGGATTGTACATGATTTGGACCATAGGCACACCAATATCTAGTGATAAAAAATTTACCAAAAATTAAATAAAATATTTATGCGTGTTTGACATAGTGAATTTAAAATCAAAATTATATATATATATATATATATATAGAGAGAGAGAGAGAGAGAGAGAGAGAGAGACTCACACAACATATTCTAGATATGTTGAAGAATTTGTCTTCTTGATATCCTTCACATCTTTAATTCGTCGAGTTTTAGCAACAAATTGAGTAGGTGCACTTTCCATCAATTGCTCTCCACTTATAAAATCATCAAGTCGACAATATGGAATAATCGCGACTTGGTCTCCTGCTACTTCTGTCCATGTCAAATTTTCCGCTGAAAACTCTATCATTCCTTCTGGGTCCTCAACCTCCAACTCATTGATCAAGTCCCACTTCTTCATTCTTCAAATCCCTATACAAATGAGGGAACACGAATATTGACTAAACATATGAGCAACAGTTCATGCTATAAATATTGAACACCACTTGAAATGCAATTTTTTGTAGTGTGTACAATTTACACTCAAGACCCCACCAGATATAAACACATTTAGAGCATAATTCCCTATCTCCCCTTCAATATTTCCTACCCATGCACAAAACAGTATTATAGACTTTCAAATGCTTCATCTTGGTATAATCAATACATTGCTGAAAGAAACATAATAACATGCAAAATCTGTTGCAAAGAAAATCCAACAACTCCTTGATAAATATGGATCATGACATGGGTTTATATTCTGAAGACCCAACCCTATTACTGAAACCTTTGTCTATGTATCTCAATTTAAAACTGAACCCTCAATCTCTTAGCTCCAAGTCGTCTGCAAAGATTCCCCACCTCATTGTTCTTTATCCAAATCCCTGAAACAAGAACTTCTTGCACAGAAGCTACTTAGTAGATGTTGCACAAGCACTTTTCTGAGTTTTGAGTTTTACCAACATAATTGTTTGAACCCAAGGAGTAGCTGGCTGCATTCGCTAAAGTCCTATGAAAATGGGAAATGTTTTTGTTCCCAAACCCATATCTGCTACCTTTTCAAGTGTATTGCTTGAAGGTGTAAAAATTGTCCTAACTCCACAATATTAGTATGAAAAGTTAGTGCTGCTATAAGATGATGTTATAATGTCTGATTTCACAGTGGCTTTGACTGATTTCCATTTATCCTGCAGTTCCTGCAGTTCCATACCAGAGGGAAAAAAAATTGGCTCCTGCAACATCTCCAGTTGTGGCTATACTGAAAGGTATCCCTAGCTTGTGTTCAGAAATTATTGCTCCAAAATGCCATTTTAAAATATACTTCTAGGCAGTCATGACAAGGTTTTCTAGACTGAAATATTATTGTAATGATGCACCTTTTATTATATGTTGTGTTAGTAGAGATGATGGGATTTGTTTAGGTGTTGGTGGGTGGTAGAAACAAACTTTCTATCTTGAATTCATTTCATGCACACATCAGAAAATTGAGTCCACAACATCAAAAATTTTACACTGGCAATAGAGAGTGAACCACTAAGATGCATGTGTATTTCGAAAAATAGGCAAGTCAGTTACATAGATTGGCAAGTTAGTTAGAGATCAATGAGGATAATGTTTTGTACATCATTGATAACATCAACGTTGCATGTAAATTTAGAAATACCCCAGTGAAATGTTTTCGAACTCAGAGTTTTGTTAAATTTAGAAATACCCGAGTGAAATGTTTTTGAAGAGAGTTTCATCAGCTATTTGAGCGTTGGGGTGTGCCTGAATTTATGTGGAGCAGAAAGGTTAATGTCAAACAATTGATCTCTTTCCTCACTATTAGATTCTAGGACATTTCCAAACTCTGCAATTCACTCCTAACTATCCAGTTTTTGGATATTTTTGGAATTTCCAAGGATGTTTTTAGAAATTTCCAGAATTTGCAATTCATTCCTGATTATCAAATTCTTGGATATTTTCAGAATTTCCAGTGATGTCTTTGGGACATTTTATATTTGGATTGCAGATTTTTAAAATATCTGGGAATATGGAAAGAAACCAGGTAAATCTTTGCACTTTGATGTTGAGAGACATACTGTTTTGCTTTCCGGGTTGTTCATCCTAGATGTTTTCAGAATCTGCAATTCAAAATGTAAATTGTTTGACTTCTCTAGGATATTTCCAGAATCTACAATTCAAAATGTAAATTGTTTGACTTTGCTGCTGTCCATCCTAGATGTTAGCAGAATCTACAATCCAAAACATAAATTTTTTAGCTTGGTTGTTGTCCATTCTGGATGTTCGCAGAATCTGCAGTACAAAACATAAATTGTTTGACTTTGTTGCTGTCCACCCTAGATGTTCCCAGAATTTGCAATTCAAAACTTTTGGGTGTTGTCTCATGACCCCAAAATTTTGTCCACACCATGAATTTCTGGACAAAATCTTGTGAGAAAATTTTGGGGAAATCCGTGGGAGTGTTTAAATCATTGTTTTGATGGCGGAAATGGATTGGCACCATAAAAAAAAGGCTTGGACACAGGCTGCTAAATATTGCACTGATATAACTATTATGATGATTGATGTTTGCATTGTCTGCAAGTTTAAAGAAATAAACTAATACCTCTTTAGCCAAGTGGGCATAATATAATGCGACTAACATGCTGACATGTTGCTCTACTACTAAGTTACATGCCCCCTTCAGGAATGACACCCTTAATGGTTCAATTGAAGATAGGGATTGCTACCTCTAACCCCTGTTTTGCAAACCAATTTTTGGCTCCAGTTTCCTAGCTGCATTGAGCCTACCTGATCTGATACTGAACTAGGAGTTGAACCCAAAATTTGGCCTTCACCAATGGCTTGCTCTGCCACTAAGATACATGCCCCTTTCATAGTAGGCAGTGGCACCTTTAAAGATTCAATATAAAGGTGTGAATTCTTTTTTGTTTTTGGGTTCCTTTCAATTAATAGTCCCGGTTTTATTTGTCTCTGGCTTCATTTGAATATTATAAATGTTCTAACACCCCCACTTATCAAGTGTCATAAGCCATTTATATAATCCTTTCATAATTTTGTTGTGTGTACAGAGTATTGAGAGCCAGCTGCCATTTCTATTTACTAAGAGTAAAAAGCCATCTCTATTTCTTGGATTAGCTTTGTCAATTTTGTTATTAACATAGGTAGTCAACCACGTTCTATTTCTTGGATTAGTTTTGTCAGTTTTGTTATTAACATATGTAGTAAACCACGTTCCGGTAGAGGCGTCCATAACGAAGTAACTTGCTACACACTCGGAAAAAAACTATTTTTTAAACTTGCGTTTAAAATTTAAAGGCATTAATAGTGTGAAATATAGTATATTTAATAGTCCAGAGTTCAATTTTGTTTTTGAGTTCATTTGAATATTGGTCAACCAAGTTATGTCAATAAGCTATTGAGCTTTTAAACTAGTTTAAGGGTTCCCATTTGGGTTTCAAATATAATGGAAAATGTTGTCAAGAAGTGTCTATTGGTCAAATCTAGTTTGGCTTAAAAATGTTGAATTGTTGTTGTTAAAAACTAAATCAATTGAAAGTAAATCTCACATTTGATTCTGGCAAATTATACATTCCATGGAAAATGTTGCCAAGAGTTGATTGTCGATTGGTCAAATCTAGCCCAGCTTAAAAATGATGAATTATAAAACAAGATTTGTTGTTGTTAAAAACTATTTGGATGTATCACCTGGATCTATATCAATTGAAAGTAAAACTCACATTTGATCAAATGCTGATTAAAGATTCAATATAAAGGTTCTATTTAACAGATCTTATGTTGCCATGATTGCCACATGCCACTTGTATTTTCAAATCTAATTTATCTATGTCAATTGAAATCAAAATATGGCCAGTTTTTAAACTTATCCATTGAAATCAATTATGGCTTTGGTAAAGGAAAACTACATCTTCCGTTGAAAAACCACGTATTATAATTTTTCTCCATTTTTGAATTTTGAATTTAATTGTTTACGCTACAGTGAAATTCATAAACGATTTTCATCTGAAAATGGAAATTCATAAACAAATTTCCTGTGAAAACCATCGACTGGTTTCATAGGGTTCGAACAGTTCAATTCTGACAAGCCAAAGGGTTTTTCCCAGCATGCATAAATTCATAAATTTGTCTGAAATTTCTGTAAGCACAGAGGTTAATTTACCTCACGCTTGAGGGCGCACAGAATGCTGGGATTGAGCACCGTGAGTGGACCTGCGAGGTGGGTGAGCGAGCACTGTGAGCGCGGACGGTGTATGCTCGAGACGGGTTGTAGAGGCAGAGCAGCTTCGACGGGAGCGCGAATGGAGCAAATGGCTCTTTTGGCGTGAGCATTGGTTTGAAAATTGGCCGGTGCCAACTCGGAGGTGGTGGGTCCCGCGTTCCCGGAAAAGGCATGATGCGATGGGCCATCCTGCTGCCGGATAAACGATGGATGGACGATGGATGCGGGCATGAAGAGCATCGACATGCATGGTAAAGGTCGCCTCCATACGGGCATTTAATGCCCTATGGCAGGCTGGTTAGCTCTTGCCATACGATGTGTTCACGACGACGCATGTGGCCAGCCAGCCTAGACAACGCGTGGAGTGGACCCACTGACCAACTATTTTACTTTAGTAATTATTCCAATGACAGTTTTCTAGTTTGTTTAGTGCCTCTGGACAGTTAAATATTTGCTATTATTTTTGGTGAATGAACCTGCCCTGACGCGCACACAAAGTTAGAAACTTTATGACATGGCAACCTTTCCCATGCCATGTCATATTCAAATCTGGTTCTCCGTCCACGTCAGCTGAGGGAATCTTATGCTGTTGCTATGCATAGTTTGGTTGGTCAAAATGCTTTTGATGGACCTGTAACAAATTGCGGATGAGATTGGCTTAACTGAAGTGTAGACTATGCAGATCATTCCATGGAGTTTGATTATAATAATATAAAGGTGATGTGATAATGGACCTATATCATATTATTAAGTAAGGTCGGTGGGAATTGTCCACAAGTAAGAATAAGTGCCAACTTGTCTTTGTTGGTCTAATCATTCCCCCACATAAAAAGAAACATGGAGGGAAAAGAGAAATATCAAATTCACAATTAAATCCACCATTATTATATTATATATCTATATATATATATATATATCCAAAATACTATATATAATTATAATTTAAATTATTAAAATATATAAGTTACTCATTCTAATATTAAATGAAAAACTAAGCTTTATAATATATCCCTAACTTAAACCTAAATTATTTATATTTTATTAAGTTATAAAATTAAATATTCAAAATCTTGATAATAAATAATATCTTTAAAAAAATTAATCAATATAAAGAACTTGCCGTATTTTATATTTATAAGTTTATAGAATATATGCTATATAAATTATTCATATGAGTTATAGAATATGTTCTATTTAAATTATTTATTCAAATACAAATTATTCATATAAGTTATAGAATATGTTCTATTTAAATTATAATAGTGAAAATTTAATTTTATTAAATTTTAAAAATGATAATGAATAAGTTAATATATTATAAGTTTTTTTAATGGAAATTGTAATTTTTTTTTGAAAATAAAATGTGTTATAAGTTTTTATTAAATATAAAAAATTGGAAAAAAATATTCGAGAAGTTAATTGATTGTTTGTTTGTTTTTTTTTTTTTTTTTTTTAAATTAAGATTTAATAAAAATATAGTTAAAATGTTTTGAAAAAATGTTTTATGATGATGACGATGGTTAACGTCCATTGAGACCAAACTTTGGTCTGTCGGACCTAAAAAAACGAATTATTTAGTTTAATTTAAAATTTTATTCCTATGCTCAAAAAGTTTGGAGAGAAGCCTTTCGAGTTCACTATAATTTTTACATCGTAAAAGGCTAGGAAGGTCAGTATTGCATCAGAGATTTTGACACTGAGATCTAATATGGTTGTACACGGGGCACTCTAAGAGGAAGTGATTTTCATCCTCGATGTTCATATTCTCACAGAGATGGCAGAACCTTTCCATCCATGGTGTTTTGGGAACTGCCCAACGACCCATTTCACTATGGACCTCATGAGGGTTCGTTCTAATCTTGGCTATATTAATTTTCTTCTTTGAGCTAGTTAAAACAGAGAGATGCTTTTGATCTTCTAAGGTGGGGTTGATGACCTCCTTATAATATCTTAATTTTCTTTTAGCTGCTAAATCTTTCTCACACCACATTTTTCCTCTGAACTTAGAAGTAACAATATTTTTAATGTTATTAATGTTTTGCAATGCAACATTCTCGTCGATCTCCCAATGGTTTAACCAGGCCCTAGTGTCTTTATACCAACCTCGTTTGAGCCTTAGGTGGTTTTGGCTGGAATTTAAAGCTAGTTTAGGAAGTCTATGGTTTCCTATGTTATTGAGTTTGTGCTTGTACAACAGAAGCCTAGTCATAGCTAGGCTCTCGATAGGGGAAAGACCCACTTGTATAAGGAGAATAGGATAGGGTGTGTTGCTTTTAATTTTGAGGTTATACGTTATAAAACACTTCTGGATTTGCTCAATCTTTCTCCAGGATTCTCTAGAGATGCTACAACCCCAAACCTCACATCCATATAAGATAATCAGAGTGGCTAAAGTTTCAAAGAGGAACTTATTTCTATCCCACATTATGAGGTTTGCAATTTTACAATTTTCAAGACCAAAATAAGCTTTCCACCCCCATTAATCCTTTTCTCAATGCTATAGTTCCAGTTGAGCTTGTGATGAATATCAGTTCCTAGGTACTTGTAGGAAGACACTTCCTCCAAGTTACTATTGTCATACATAAAATTAGCGTAAGTGTCCTTCTTGGATTTGATAATCATAACTTTTGTTTTGTCAGTATTAACAATCATACCCATAGTAGAGCAGAAATCCTTAAGAAGTCTAAGTTGCTTATCAAGATCATATGGGCACCTTGCGAGAAGAACGATATCGTCAGCGTAGAGAAGAAGGATGATGACTATCCCAGCTAAGATCGTGCCAGCACATCCTGCTTCCTCTAAACAACCTTCTAGCTTATCGATGTAAATGCCAAATAGGGTAGGGGAGAGGGAGCAACCTTGTTTAACTCCGATATTACACTTAATTTCGACCACCCCTCATTTCTCTTTAACTTGGAAATTACATTCTCGTATAACCTTATGGCGGCAGCTCTCAACTCAAAAGGAACCTTTAGCTCTTCTAATCTATTCCATAGGTTGTTTCTAGGAACTGTATCAAAAGCCTTTCTAAAGTTCAGAAAGCAACATAAGAGATTGGATTTATCATTGCGGCATTCCTCCACAACGATCCTAAGCATAACGGGGTGGTCTGTTGTTGAGTGTTGCCTTCTAAAACCCGCTTGGCCTTTAGCCCGCTTACCTTCACTTTCAAGCCATATGCTCAACTTCTTTTCCAAAATAATACCATATAACTTGGCTAGGAGAGGGTTGATCATAATTGTTCGATAATTAGAGGGGTTATTTGTATCCCCAATTTTAAAAATAGGGATAATGATGCTTTGAGTCCATGGTTTAGGGAACCCTTGCTTGACCACTTGATTGAAAAGCTTGTGGATGTGGGGGATGAGGACATGACCTCCAATTTTTAGGATTTCTACTTGGTAACCTTCAATGTCCTTAGCTTTCCCATTAGCCAAATGATTAATCCCAAAATCAATGTCTTCTAATGAGAAAAATTCTTTTGTAGTGAGCAGGGTTTCAAAGTTATCCATGACATTTGGAGATTCATAAAGCTTTTTAAGATAGGAGATTCATATGTAAGATAAATATGATAAACATTTTTTGTTTTGTTTTGAAATTTATGAGTATATATATATATATATATATATATTTGCCTCAAGTATGGATGACATAAGTATGTCTGATCTTGGCTCGATCATTTGGGAATAAAGGAGGAGATCATCCTCGGAAATAAGGATATTATCAAAAACACTATTACCTCCCAATTTAAAGATAAATTGTGGGATGATAAGGAGCTGGAGGGGAAAATGAAGCAAATGTATTACAAGGAGGTGATCAAATGCACCATTTCTAACTAGAATTATCTCTCTGTTTTGATAAGTACTAAGAAAAAAATAAACATTGCTAGGATAAGAACTAATTCTCATACGCTTAGTAGTGAAACCGGGAATTGGTCTATTCCCAAAATTCCAAGAATTTGTCTCATTTGCAATGCTAAGAGGGTGCAAGATGAAAAACATGTCCTCTTAGATTGCCAAGCTCTTACTCACATCTACTCTCATTTCCATAACATTTGTCACCCTTCCAATCTTCTTGATTTGTTAAGTCACTGTAACTATAGTGATCTTGGAACTCTTCTTTCCATTCATTTTAATCATAGAAATAAAATCTTGAAGAATCACAATTAATTTCTTATTTTCTTTGGGTTTGAAAGATCACATTGGCCTTAGTGGACGTTAATCATCATAATATATATATCTTTCTTTCTTTGTGTTAGGGGAAAATCTACAACTACAACATAGAATTATAACTGCCATCAAAGATCACATATCACTATTATCAAGAAAAACCCCTTAATGTGATATGATAAACCATAAATTTTATCCAGTAAAATTAAAAAACATCAAAACGGAAGTGGATGACATTATTCCCATAAGTCTCAACCAGTCAAATTACCTTTAACAAACACTTATTTTATTTTATATTGACTATAATAATAATAATAATAATAATAAATTCTCATGAGACGACAGAGTGTTTGACACAATGGGATGGAACACAATTATCTTTTCCTAAATTATAAATTCCTGATATATTTAGTTTATGGCCTAATAGATAATTCTTATGACCCCTTATAATAAGACTTAATGAATTCCAACCCCATAAAATCTAACAATTCACTTGAAAATGATAATAATAATAAAAAATTAATTTTTAAATTAAAATTAATGATCTCCTTATAATTTTTATAACTATATATATATATATATATATATATATATATATATATATATATATATATTTTTATATTTTAATAATATCAAAAATATATTTTTTAATAATTTAATTAAAATACAATATTTTATTCCATACCTTATTCCCCTCATTTTTTTATAATGGAAAAATATTATACTCTTAAATTACTCGCTTTTTAGTCTAATACCGAGGCTTTTCAGTCTAATATGCAGGGGCTACACTATTAACTTCTATAGTATCAATCATAAAATATTTTCGATTATAAAACAAAGATACCTTAAAACTTTATAAGAAGCCCTACAATTAAAAGATTTGCCAACCATAGGAACATTATTGTTTTTTTTATTGAAAGTGTCACATCACCTCAGATCATATTGCTTGTAATGTTTAATACCCAAGATAAGGCATCCATGAAGTTGTATTGTTCATGAATATATAGTGCATAGTACATGTAGAGATAAATTGATAAGGCTTTGAGTTTATATTATATGTCTAATGATAAGGTGTATTTTGTATTATATGGTTCTAGATATAGTATATCTTGTACTATTTTCTATTATTTTATATATATAATAATAAATTAGATATAGTATATCTTGTACTATTTTCTATTATTATTATTATTATATATATATATATATATAATTATAAATATAAATTAGATATAGTATATCTTGTACTATTTTTTATTATTTTATATATATAATTATAAATTATTTTAATAATAATATTGTTTAAGTTTTTGGTGTGTTAGAAAAGGATTAAGCAATTTTTTTTGGAATGATAACGAAATTGTAAAATTATTATTTTTATGAATATTATTAATAATAAAATCATAAATATGTTGATTTAGTAAGGTTTTAAGTTTTTAAGGAAAAAAAAATTGAAATAATTATAGTTAAGAGTATTTTTTTATAATTTGAGTTATATTTTTTATTTTTATTATTTTTAGAATTATTTATAATTTTATGGGCATAACTTGTTTCAAATGAAAAGATATATAAATTTAGAGGCTAACGTTATGGTAACTTAAACATCATGTTGGAGAAAGGAGAGCTCACTCCTTGGTTGCATGAGAACTACCAATGAAAATATTATCATGTTCAATGAATAATGAACAAAAAGTTATAGCCACTCATACATGTTGAGTAGACATGATATATTGTGAAACTCATAAGGACAAAAAAGAGGATTAATACCTTTAACCACCATACTCTTCATTCAATTTACAACATGCCAAGGTTTGATGCATTCATGCATGTGAAGCTTGACATAACATTCCCTAATTATGGATCCTTAAGATATGAAATTATGCATATTATAATATGTAATATTTTTTATAATATTAAATGAATAATGAAAGTGTAATTTATATAAGGAAAATGCATTCAGTGACAAATTTCATTTTTTTTAAAACATAACACCTCATAATTATCCCAAATAACTGTGTTTATGTCCTCAAAACAAGTTGATAAATATACTAACATAAACTATTGTGTTGAGGGTGAAAACACGAAATTGGGAAACACTTTTTGGAGTGGAGGGATAAATCGCACTGTGTATATGAGTTTTTTGATTGAGAAAAAAGTCAATAAATTTTCTCATCGAAAACTTTATGAGCTTCTCAGCCGAGAGCTATAAAATGTTTCGGTTGATAGTTTAGTGGGATTAATGTCGAGGTTAAAATTTCTCAGGCAAGAGTTAAAGAAGCTTGGTAAAACAAAATCTTGGGCACAACTCTGAGCCGAGAGTTTATATTTTATTTAAAGCTCTTGATTGAGAGTTTAGATTTCATTTAAAACTCTTATTCGAGAGTCTAGATTCTAATTAAAACTCTTGACTGAAAGTTTGGATGTTATAAATAAAAAAAATGAAATCTGGGTTGTCATTTCTGCTACAATAGAAGTGGCCCATGAAAATGACCCGTTGAGCCCTTCCTCACGACAAATATTACCTCATGAAAGCTACGTGTCAAGAAAATTTCCTTACGAAAGTGACCTGTGTAGAAAATCTAGTGTCAGTTAACCCGATAATGTAATATAAATCAAAACATTATACTATAACCTACTTATACTATCAATTTGCGGAAGCTTAAAGATTGAGTTGAACAATATAACTAGAAGAAGAAGAATCAATCGCACAATACACATGAAAATACTTTGGGGAAAGCCTCAGCTAAAAACCCCACTATATGTATTATCATACAAAGTGGAAATACATAGGAATTATACAAAGCCTCAGCTCTCACAGCTAGCTAGCTCTCAGTACAATCCTCACAGATGCTCACAAGCAATCCTAGCTTCTCTCAAGCCTTCCTCTCTGCCCTCCAAGCTCCTATTTCCTTGACCTGTTCCTCTGGGATGATTCTCCTTCAACCAAGTGGAAAACCTCTTCTACCCAGTGGATGATCACCTGATCTCACACACTGTCAGAACTGCGCAATCCTCAAGGAATGATTCCTTCTGCATGCATGCATTTTCTTTATAAGAAAATACATGCAATTGATAGTACATTGTCCTTGACATTTAACTTAACTAGGTCTTTCTCAGAATAGACATGCATGAGTTTCTGATGAGGGAATCTTTAGTTAACTGGAGTACACTAGTTGAGTGCATGCATGCATCAACTGACTGTTAACTCTCTATCAATTCCTCAAATAGTTTGGAACTAATTTAACTGGACTTAACTCAGTAAACTGAGTTAACTAATTACAACTCAAATATAACTCAATATTATCTCCTTAATTTAAGGCTTATCTCCTTAATCTAAGGGATAACTCTTGCATGACTTTAGAAAGATTTCTAACTTGAATTTCTCCAACTAATTAAGTCAAAATAACTTAATTAATTATTTCCAAGTAGCTAGTAAGACTAAATTCGATTTTAATTCACAATTTAATTCAAGGACAAATTAAATTAGAATATTCTTGTTGCCACATTTCAACAACCTGCCAAGTGCACTCCCACGACAACAAGTGCCCAAAATTAGCTCAAGTATGTAAATTCCACTCTTAGGGTTTAAATGGTATTTTTTTTTGCAATAATGAAATGTTGTTTATGGAACCTCCATGGGTTTCTTTTAGGAAAATTCGTTCTAGAAATTTATAAGGTTTTCATATTTGGAAAGTTGTATGGCTTCATTATCAAAATCCCATTTATATAAAAAAATCTTTGAATTCCATATAAGTTGTTGAATTTATTTGTTTTGACTAAATCTCAAATGGTGTTCCATCTATCCTCAACTTTGGATGCTTAGACCATCTATGAAATTTCAAATCTATCAATCCACAAAGATCCTTTCATTGTTAAATGTTTTCATACTCTATGTTCACAATGCTTGCATATTTGGTTCCTCAAATTTAGTGTAATTTTCTTCTTTGTTTATTTTTAATAAATTTAAACCCTAATAGCATAAAATTTGACCTCAACTTGAAATGGGTAAACTCACTTCATTATAGGTCTGCATTTTGGAAATTTAATGTTTAGTGCATATCTTCACACAAATGATGAACCTATACAATAGATAGCTCAGTTTAACTCTTAAGCCACACATTAGGTCTTGCATTCATGTCTATTAATAATAATGGATCACGATTTGAATAATAAAATGCTAGAAAAACCCTTTCTCTCTCTCTTCAATAATAACCCCACACTCAGAGATCTAGTGTTTGTCTAGAAAACCTATAAACCTCGATTTCAATACAATATTCAATTTTATACAAACATTAATAGAAAATTATATAGATATTTTATTAATAATTCTGGAAGAAGCATTCAACTAGAAACTTAGCTAGAGGGAATGATAATAACATCGAATGGAGTTTGCAACAAATACCTTATAATTAAAACCCTGAAATCTCCTTTACATAGATTTTATGCACACTTTATATTTACTCCTCTTCAAGAACTATACAATCTTGGTGTCCTTATGTGTGCCTAAACCATACCTAGAGAGGTTTATTCATACAAACAAATAGAAAAGCAATTTGAATCCTAGTGATAGGATTAAATATTCCAATATTTAAGGAAAATCCAAGCCATCCCTATCTTATCTAACTATATACTTGAATAATCCAATTACATATTAATTAGGGAGACAAATCCATTTCTTTATAAATAAACCTTATCCTTTTATAAGTTCACAAATTAAATACAATTCCAATTAAGGGCACTCACTCCCCTTCGTAAATCCTAAGACCTCTTTGACGTCAATGATATGTTTCACTATATTCTCTTGCATCAGACTCCTAATGTACAAACAAATCATGGAATCCCATCCATGATTTTGTTTAACTCGTTTCCATGCCTTTCCTAGATCCCATTCTTTGTTTTCATGTTGTCCATCTACCTCATCATGTTGTTGCTACACTTCATCATCTATATGCATGTTGTTTTTTCTTCTTCTACTCCAATAATTTATATTTCCACTTAGGAAACTTCCTTAAACATACCAATAATGCTTCTAATCAATGTCACAAGGTTCACCAAGTTTAAACCTTGAGGTTTGAAATTCGAAAAACCCCCCAAAAAATATTAAGTGTACGTTCAGGTTCCCCAAACCTGAAATCTGAACCTGAAGGTTGAACTTGATCAAATTCAAACCTCAAGTCAAACCTAAAGCCGAATTTGATAAAAACAATTTAGGTTCTCGCTTACGGATTATAACTACTTGACACTACTGACTTCCTTTTTAAAATTTTGAAATTTGAAGATGTCCTCCATGATTTTGCAATATAGTTGTATTGTAATTTGTATGTTTAAATTAAGTTTATGTTTTCATTTTGTGATTTTTTTAATAATTATTTATTATTATTTTATTTCTTTCTCATTATTATTTATTAGTTCTTTGAAACAAGTAAGTTTGACCATATTATTCTTTTTTAGTTATTTCTATAGGACCTTCCTTTCGATTTTAATATTAATAAGAATAAGAATAAAATTAATTTAATTCATGATTCCTATTTATTTTCGAGTTGTCTTTAAATTTGTCTTCATTTTTTATTTTTTCTTAGTGTTATTTACTTTATTTTTTTTTTCCGGGGAAAATAGAGTTCATAATTTCTATTAAGAGGTATAATAGAGATTACATGCTGTAGATGCCGAAGGCATATGCTAATAAAGTGGTATTACCACCATTCAGTAGTTCCATAAGATCTGTCCCATATGTGTCACTGTGGATACGATGGGGCTGTATCCATTTACAAAAAGTTTTCAGATATACATGTTGTTCTGAAATATGCAAAAAGTAAAAGAGGTATGTCCTCTGTTCGAAAAAATACATAATATGTCTGTAAAGAGTCAGTCCAATATATACAGAGCATGGGCTAGAAAAATCAAAATTTCAAAATTTCAGTTGGGGAGGATTCCCCCTTGTAACAGTCCATCTATGTACGGTCGATGGTAGAAGACGTGCATCCCTTCTGGACTGTGTTCCTCGATCATCCAATCGCCTAGAGGCCGAGCCGCCGCTTCTTTCGAGAGCCGGTCAGCAGTTGTATTTCTTTCCCTGTAGATATGTGAAACAGTGATCTGGTCAAAAAATGTTTTGAAAAAAACAATTTCTTCCAAGATATGTCTCAAAGAGTATGTGTGACAATAGGAAATATTGTTTGCCCAATCAATTACAATCTTAGAATCACCAAATATTTGTATTTGTCTGCAATTTTTAGAAAGAGCGAAATAGAGAAGATGTCTCAATGTGATGAGTTCGGCATGATTGTTGGTCCCCAGACCAAGACCCAGTTTCAGATGAAAATAATGAGATTCTGTAATGTGGAAAAGGATACCCCCACCGCACCCTTGTGCAGATGCGGCACCATCAAAGTATGCCCACGGCATGTTTCTGTTGATAATTTCGGAGGTGATCTGCCTGGGGGTATTAGCTTTGATGTCAAAAGGGATTTCAGTGAAGGCCGAACAAATGGATGGCGGAAGGTGCTGCCAGTTCTCCCTGCCTGCCGCAAAGATTATATCATTACGCTTATACCAGATATACATGGCCACAACCAAAGGCAGATTCCTTGCTTTCTCCGAGGACACAGCTGACCACCAGAGATCCCAGGCCGAAGAGATGTCATCTGCGTGCCAGTCGGTTGTGATGTTAAGAATAAGTTTGACCTGCTGCCAGATTTCCCTGGTGATTTCGCAAGAGAGAAATAAATGGTAAGTAGATTCCTCCGCCTTGTTGCAGAGGACACACCAGGTAGGGCCAGCGAATGAACGCCTTTTTAGATTTTCCCCCGTTGGTAATTTATTCGCCAGTATGTTCCACATTAAGAGCCTGGCTCTGGGCTGAGCTTGAAGCTGCCAAATATTCGACCACCAACTTTTTATCAAGTCAGGCTTCTTGTCCTCGATGAGTTTTAAGTATCCCGACTTAGGAGAATATAAACCTGATTTTGCAGGTGCCCATATAAGTTCATCATCATGCTCATGTAACTTAATATGAGATTCAGAGAGAGCCTGTAAGTATCGCTGCCATAATTCCGCCCATTCATCTGTTAATTGCCACTGATGGTCCGATCTCCAAGCTTGAGAGAAGATAGTTGATCGGATGGGGTCTCCGACCTGATCTAAGTATTTGATACCCATATAATTAAGATGTTGGATCATGTCTGCCGGAAGGAGGTGAGCGTTTCCAGACCCAGGCCATGGGTCCAGCCCAATTCGAACCTGGGTACCATTTCCAATCTTCCAGAGCAGGTTTTCCTTGATGAGGGGCAGAGCTTTTAGGGTGGCTTTCCAGATGGCCGACACACCTTGAAGTTGCCAAGAAGGTCTACGAATCCAGTCAAGGATGTTTGTGGGCCAAATGTATTTTTTGTGTATGACTTCTGCCCATAAGCTATCCATCTTGAGAAGAGACCATCCCTGCTTTGCTGTTAGGGCGAGTGCAAAATCGGGAAGGGATTTAAGTCCCCATCCTCCCCAGTGTTTGGGCATGGATACCAGGGACCATTTAGTCAAAGCAAAGATCTTACCCTTTTTATTCCCATTCCACAGGAACCTGCTACAAATCTGTTGAATTTTCTGTAAAATGCCTTTCGGAACCCAGGTAAGGGACATCCAATATACCGGTGTGGCCTCGAGAACAGATTTGATCAGCTGTAATCTGCCCGCTTTTGAAAGTAGGCGGTGGTGCCAACAAGTTATCCTCTTTTCTATTTTGTTGATGAGCCACCCCCAGTGTCCAGAATTGTATCCATCCGGCCTTAATCTGAATCCCAAGTATTTGATACCATCCAGAAGATTGTTTTCCTGGAAGGGAAAGAACTGAACAGCCAATAGAGATTCTTGTTGAGTGCATCTCGTCACTGATCTGGTAGATTTGTCCCTGTTTATTTCCATACCCGTGGCTTTGCAGAAGAGTTGAAGGATCCGGTTAAGGGCCGTGCTATCTCTAACGCTGCCATTAAGGAATATGAGAATATCATCCACGAACAATAGGTGTGTGATGGAGAGCTGTTCGGTAATTTTGAGGCCGCTTATCTCCCCATTCCTTTTGGCATCCGCAATAAGCCTGCTCAACCCTTCCATTACAATGAGAAAGAGTAGTGGAGAGAGAGGGCATCCTTGCCTGATGCCCCTGTTAATGTAAAATCGATCTGATGCTGCTCCATTGATGAGAATGGCAAACGAGACAGATGTAACACATCCCATGATCCAGTTAATGAAAGGCAGGGGGAAGCCCAGGTGTATAAGTGTCATCTTAAGATAAAGCCAATTCACCTTGTCGAAAGCCTTAGTAAGATCAATTTTTAAAGATACACTTTTCAGATTCTTCAGCTTGATGGAATGTAGGGTTTCCTGGGCAGTACCAATAGCCTCATAAATATGGCGATTTCGAAGGAAAGCAAATTGTTCAGCAGATATGTGGGAGGAAAGAATCGGCTTAATACGATTGGCAATTATCTTGGCAATGATTTTGTATAGGCAATTGCAGAGGGAGATGGGCCGGAAGTCATTGAAAGAAGAGGGTTCATCAGCTTTGGGGATCAAGGCAATATAGGTCTGATTCATAGGTGGGTGGATGTGCCCCGAGCACCGGCTTTCCTCAACAACAGCTAAAATATCCTCACCCATTTGTTCATAAAACGCCAGATAGAATTCCACCGGCCATCCATCTGGTCCCGGACTCTTCTCTTTCTTGAACCATTTTAGAGTATTCTCAAGCTCCAGAGATGTGACAGGAGCTGTAAGGTCTTCCAGATCCTCCTGGCCAACAAACCGAGGGAGTTTTTCAGCAGTTCTAATAATATCTGGAAGATTGATTTCTGGTGGAGCTGTAAAGAGACCCTTGAAATGGGACACCCCAAGACTAGCCAATTGCTGGTGAGTGGTAGCCCAACCATCTGGCTCTCTAGGAAGTCTCCAAATGGTGTTCGAAGCCTTCCTGCCGTTGGCTAAGTTGTGAAAGTATTTTGTGTTGCAGTCCCCCGCTTTGAGCCAAATGGCTCTACTTTTAAGCCTCCATTGCTCCTCCTTTTCAAGTAGGATTTTTGCTTTTTGTCCATACAGACGGTTGAGCAAGGCTTTGGATTCATCAGTGAGGTAACCAAATCCTTTATCATCAGTTAATGAGGCTATCTGAGTTTCAGTATCCGTCAAAATCTGTTCATCTCTTTTCCTCTTGGCTGTCGCCCAGTCTTCAGTAAGAACTTTGAGTTTATTAAGCCTAACACAGAAATCATAGGCCTTGCGATGAGTCCGCAGAGGGGGCTGAGCAACCCAGAAGTTCGTGACCATATTATTATAATCTGGATCCTTGAGAAAGCCAGCGAAGAATTTGAAAGGGGATCTCGGCTTGGGTTTATTATCACTAATCTGTAAAAAAATTGGAAGATGGTCAGATAGACCCCCTATGCCAACCCATTGTCTGTATAGTGGACAAATCTGAATTAGATCCTGGTGCATCATGAATCTATCTAATCGCCTCCCCAGTGCAGCCTCCCCTGTGCGTTGATTGTGCCAAGTAGGAAGTTTCTTATTCATGGGGATGTCCACCAGGTGATGAGAGTCCAGCAGTAAATTCATTTGATCCGCAATGGAATCCCACTGGGCATTATGACCCCAAGATTCGCCAACTCCCAGAGAGAAGTTGAAATCCCCTCCAATCACTGTATGCTGAGTTATATGGTTACCAGATAGAAAGTCTTGCCAGAAGGGGAGACGATGCTGGTTGGGACCATATATGTTAATAAATCTTATCAGGAAGCCCAGATCCCCAGCCATGATATCCATTCCCAGGAACCCTCTGCCCCCCCAGGTGGAGATTGACTTACACTTCCTTGGGTTGATACCGATGAGTAAGCCACCGGATCGCCCACATGCGTCCAGTCCATGCAGAGTCCACCCCGGAAGAAAACCTTGCAGGCAGTTCACCGCCATCTCAGCTGTGCATAGAGTTTCTTGCAGAAAGATAATATCACATCTTGATACATGAAGAAGTCTTTTCAGAGCCAGTCGTTTTTTGGGGTTGGCAAGTCCCCTGCAATTGAAGGAGAGCCAGATCATGATTCACCACAGTGCATGGGCTCGATAGCTCTAAGCGCCCTTTCAATAGTAGATTGTCTCCCCAAAGCAACGTCCGCCACAGCGTTTAACTTAGCCGATGAGATATGAGAAGGTCTGCCCCGTTTCTGTTTTTGGAGTCGACCCGGGGAAGAGCCCAGACCTAGTATTCGAGGCCGAGCCCTAGATCGCAGGTGATAGTGGTGTGATCCGGATAGCTCCGGTGAAGAAGAGTGGTCCACGACCCCCAGGATCTGGTTGGACATGGGAGGGGTAGTAGAAATGGATGGCGGAGGAGGGGCAATAGTGCAAATAATGGAGGGAATGGGAGCAGATTCAGAGCGAGATGTTTGTATAAAAGAGTGAATATTAGATATCATATCATTAGAGCAAGATTGTGAGAGAGAGGGGACGGAATCATTACCCGGACGAGTAGGTACAGTCGCAGCCGGTTTTGTATTCTTCCCGGCAGTCCGTGAACGGGTCCGCGGCGGTCCAGGTGCAACCAGGTCCTTGCTGCGAGCAGTTTTTGTTGTGCTATCCCCCTTCTTCGTGGAGGGGATCTCCTGCTGAGGCTGCACATCTTCCGATGGCTGGTGCTCTCCTTCATTTTGATTCACCGTGTTCTGTTGGCGAGGTCCCTTGGAGTCCTCCGAAATCCCCTTCGCAAGCAATGGGCAGTCCTTGAAGAGGTGCCCTACTTTGTGGCATCTCCTGCACCGATAAGGCACTCCTTCATAATCAAGGGGTTGTTTGCGCGAGACATGATTGTGGTGCAGGGTGATCTTTTCCACCAGCCCAGGTCTGATATCCATATTAACCAGAATTCTTGCCATAGTCCTGATGCCCGTCTTTTCAAATGATCTATCATGCTCCAGATAGGTACCTAGAGTGTCCCCAATCTTTTTGAAGGTGAATTGATTCCAGTATTGCCAAGGTAATCCTGGAAGCCGAACCCATATGGGGCCTTCGCCAAGATGTTCGCGCTCTGGATCAAACAGGGGATCCCACCTTTTAAGTAGCACCGGCGCGAGCTCAATATGCCAATATTGGGTAAGTACCCACTGAGTGTATTCGGGTCTCTGAAAGTGTAGGGCAAACCAGCCCCTTGTAAGCACCATAACCTCCGGGAGTTCTTTGAAAAGCGATCCCCAAATCTCGTTTACCCAAAGTTTGAGCCTCTCCGCAGAATAAGTTCGTCCTCTGACTCTGCCCACTAACACTTTTCGAGCCGCATCCATCACGTCCGGAATAGGATCTTCAGGTCCCAAGTTGATATTGTAGTCAGGATCAATGGAGCGGAGGCAGCGTCCCTTGGTCACCTTCTCGGAGCGCCTCCCAAAAGGAATTCCCTTCAGCAGGTTTCGGCACGGATCAGATGTGCTGTGCTGTGCTGATGCAGCTGAACGAACCGGGAGTGGAGTGGTGAAACAACCTGAGGGAATTGGAGATCGAGGGGAGGGAAAACCAGAACCCGGGAAGCCGGATACAGGGGGGATGAAGGGTTGCTGGAGGGATTGAGGCATAAATGATACGGAGGGGGAGTGGGAGCTTGAAGGGGGGGGAGGCGGAGGGGGAGGATGGAGCGCAGGCCGATTGAGTTCCTGTAAGGAGACGTCGAGCAAAGGGGATCCCAGGAAACAAGAGCCTAGTAACTGAGCAGTGGCCGGGGAGAGAGGAGGGCATGCAATGGGCGGGGATTCCGCTGTTGAGATAGCCGGTCCTTTGTTTTTATCAGCAGAAGACAAGTGTGGATGTAGATTCGAGGCACCTGTCGTAAAACCCAAAGCAACGCTACGCGGAATCATATGAGGCCTGCTGGTGTGTGCCCATATTTCTTGATGCGGCCTAGGGTCCGCCTCGTAATCTACCAATTCCTCGTCACCCATGTTAAACTGTCGGATATGCGTCGCGAGCGGGGTTCGAGCTGAGGTCCGGTAGCACCGAGAGCAGGGAAGTCAGAGCGGCAGTGGGCTCAGAGGTGGGTGCCCAAGGGGGACCGCGGAATAAAATAATCCACGCAATAAAACAAAAACAACAGTGCCGCAGTCAGCCCGGCATTACAAGAGACCCGGGGGCTGTCTGTAAACCGCCATGGGGTTTGGTTCAGCAGCGCAGAAACTTGCTAGGGTTCTGCCATCGCCCCTTCTTCCTCTCACTCCAAGCCTTTCTTAACTCTGGACGTTTTTTCCGTGTTATTTACTTTATTAGTTTGACCATTTTATTATTTAATTATTTCTGTATGACTTTTCTATTGATTAAAATATTAATAACTATAATAATAAAATAAAATAAATTCATTATTTACAGTGATTTGTCAACCATTATTAAAAAATGATTTATTAATAAATACTATTTTTTTAGCCAAAACTAGTTGTTATATTATAATGGTTAGAAAACATCTCTCTACATCTATTTAATTTGATGCCAGGATTTGGTTCTTCATCTTGTCTTAAAGCTAAACCACACTTGACGATTCGAAACACATCGACACAAAATTTATCTTATGTGAACTTTCACCAAAAAATTTCTTAGAATACAAGTTATGGATCACATAAGCCTAAATTCAGAAATTATAGACATTCTTTTAAATTTTGAAGATTGAAAATTATGCCATTTTTTTTTCATTTTCAAATTACTATGGTGTATGTTTACATTTAACTAATTTCATTGATAATTAGATGTTTTTTTTCTCGGTAAAAAACTAGCTAAGTCATATATTATATATACAAGTGAAAATTACAGACAGTAAGACATGTCTTCCAGGGCCTGTAGTAGCACCCTAGGAACTTTGACCATAGTTCAGAAAGCTTCCTTGCTGGGGTAGCTTCACCAAAACCATTCAGACATTGCCATGACATCAAAAGCTCCCTCGCAGGGGCAGCACCGGACCGACTTCTCAAAACAGTTCCAGAAAAGATCAGACTCCCTGAGGAGCATCAGAGTGTAGACCCAACACATTCTTGCCCACGCAGGGGCTTACTACCAAAATAGACTGACTCAGAGACCAGGCAGAAGTGCGCATGACAGAGGCGCTCATATCAGCTATTAACTTAGACCATTTAAAATTAAGACTAGACCAGAGACTAAACAAGATAACACACGGCGAGGATGTAAGCATCCTCTGCCAGCAAGCAGTAAGTGATAATAGGAGAGAAATACCCGCGGCTACGCTAGTCCTGGAGACGAGCTGACGAAGGAAGGAGAGCCGCGAGCTGGGCTTCTGCCTCTTCAGCAAGGCTTTTGTCTTCAACCACATACGCCCAGCCATCACCCTCTGGTCGTCCCTCCCACATCTTCCTTCATATCTCTTCGTCGACGCCTGGAGGGGGTGGCCCCACTGGAGGAAAGGTGTCTTGCGGGCCTTTATCTTCCATGCTTCCAGCTTCAGACGCTGGAGGCACCATGGCTGAGCCCTGTTCCGCCACCTCTTGTTCTCCTCTGTCAATTTCCTTGCCCTTGCCTTCCGGTTGCTTCTCCGGCAAGCTCTGAGGGGTGTCCTCCCCATTGCCTTCCGGAATTGTTATGAACATGACTGATATGTGGGCATTAACCCCTGGGTTGTCCTTAGAGCCTTGCAGGGTGAATACCACTGAGCCGAAGGAGGGAAGCTCCGGTTTTCCTTCATTGGAACTCCCAACCTCCAAGAATTGCCTAATGGGGAGCGGGGTAGCCCTGGCTCGCCTGTGACAATAACAGCAGCAGCAGTGGTGATGCTCATCTGCTGCAGGGGCTCGTGAGGAGGAACCTCTCGCTGGACCTCTCCTGCATGGCTGTCGTTCTCGAATTTTGACCATGGTGAGTCCAATTCTTCTTCTGTAAACTTGTGAGTGAGTTTGGAATCGATGGCTGAACCAGTTGCTTTCCAAAACTCTCTCTGGTACCCAATCTTCCCTCTGCGATCCTCCCCTTGGTAGCAGGTTAAACCACTTCCAGAACTATCGTTGCAATTGTGCCAATTGCCTACGTCTGCTAGACCAACGACCTGAGTGGCAATCGCACCTGGTATCCAAGCCTCCGGGTGATAGTAACTGCCACAACCACGACCCTCTGTATTTCCGCGTCTTCCAGCTCTTCTCAGACAATAATTCCTTGCCCGATCCATCTTGCCTGTATAATGCTGCCTCATTCCCTCGATGCAGGCGGACATTAACTCCCTTCTGCAAATCCATCTACTCTGCCCTCTTGCCATTAAATGCATTAACGCAGCAAGGCGTCATTAATCAGCTGCCGGCCTTCTTCAGGTGGCTGAGGTGCAAACATGGGGCAGCGCATGCGTGGCATGTGGCTCGCCCGTCCTTTCCATTCCGCCACCCGCATCCGGGGCATTGATAATTAGATGTTATTATCATTGAGTATTTCATATATATTTACTAATCAAAATTCTTACTCATATATGTTTAATGATTGATTTTAATTATATATGAACTTAATTCCTAACCTCATACAAACCTCATCAGAAAATTCAAATTTGAATTGAACTTAATTGTTGTCAAACTCGAATTGTGTGACATAGTTTCTAATTCATAATCCAACTCTGTCCTTTGTTGGTTTATACTACTATCCTGTAGTTTTTGCTTCATTTTATACTACTATCTTTTGCTTTATCATTGCTTCATCTTGCAAATTTTTTAATGCCTTTCTTCATAACGTAATAATACATATAGTTTCCCCATGATTTCATTAAAGTAATCCAACTACTCGACTGGTTTTATTTCATCCCTACTTTCACCACCAAATCTCTCTTTACAATTTTGTAAGGCCCTTTGTGGAAGGACCACTTGGTCCTCCTCATGTAAAGGTTTATTTCTAGCCATAAAATGATTGTCAACACCACTTTTTGTCCTCCCTTTCTATCTACCACATATGTGTGGTAAATATTCTCCTATATACATAAGTCTCTTGGAACCAATTGTTTCTCTATAATTTTTTGGTTACTATCTAAATTAATTTTTTTCCTATTCTTTACCTCTTTCCTGTGCAGATGATAAAAACTCATACTTCTTCCTCCAATTTTTTTATACCCTTCTTCATAATCTAGTAATACATATAGTTTCCTCATGATTTTATCAAAGTAATCCAACTGCTCCTTGACTGGTTTTATTTCATCCCTACTTTCACCACCAAATCTCTCTTTACAATTTTGTAAGGCACTTAGTTGTCTTTCCTAACCCATCATCTTATCAACACATTATCTAAAATTTCTCTCAACCTAATGGGTAGCTATAACAAATGACCATTCACTCGTATCTTTTATTCACTCTCCAATTCCATATACTTATAGTTGTTGTTTCAAATGAATGACTTTCCCCTTGGCCATCATTGCTTTATTACTACTTTCATCAACACCACTTGTAATAAAACATGCTACTATTTTATTTTTAGGACAAATCATTTTGTTTTAGTGTAGGGTGGACCTGGTTAGTCATTAGAGTTGGTCTATAATCTTTCTTAATGCTTTTTTTGTATCACGATATTATTGCCAAAATCTTATTGGCACACAAATTCATCCCTATTTTCAGAATACAACTATTATAAACATTCTTGAAGTTGTATAGTTTGTGGTTCTCTCTTCATGAGGTACGAGTGGGAATAGAAGTATTAGAATATATGCCAAATTTTCCATGAGAAATTAGGCTAAATATTTTTTTAAGAACTTTTTGAGAACCATCAAAAGAAGAATTGGGTTTTTAGTTGGATTTTTTTATTATTTTTTATTAAAAAAATGAATCTTGGTCACTTGGTATTTTGGACTCATGGCTCTTATGGTTTCACTCTTTTTTGTGTGTGGCTAAAACCCCTTTGAAATCTCATAGTTCTTCTATGTTACATGCACCACCCTCATACAGCATTGATGTTTCCTCTCTACATGCTCACACTAACTCTAGGCTATAATAATATGCTCCCCCTCCTCCAATAATAATCAATGCAAAATAGCCTACATAATGTTGTAGCAAAATCAACAACAACAAGCCCTCAATCTACATTTCCTCCTCATAATATCCACTACTAATCAAAATATGGTTTTTATCGAATATGACCAATTCTTGACAAATTTGTTCAATTGAATTAGTAGAAGTCTGATGCAGGGACTATCATTCATTTATAGTTGCAACTAAAATTCTAATTTGTATGCACTCATTCCTCATCCATTCTTGTAAGAACATTGTTTTGAATCTTCATAAATTATTTATGGTGTCAACAGTTTTTGGATCTATGCACTAGAAAATGGGTTTGCAATGATATTGAATTTGTCTTTAATTAGACATCAAGATCCATCATTTTGAGATTTAATGATAGCTGAAAAATGTTTTTTACAAATTCAACAATTATTCTTGATCTATGGTTGATATGAAGGACTGAGATTGGTTTATTTAGTATATCTGGCCATCTATATCCCAACGAGGTATTTAACAAAGTTTAATTTTTTTAGTGATTATCAGGGAACTTGAGGATTATTGTTCTAGAGGAAACTGGTTGTAGAAATGAAAGGATGATATATGCTCATATTTTGTGGCACTTTGAATTTTTGTTCCTCATTTGTATGAGAATGACTATCATCTACGTGATAGCATATATAGGATTTGCATGTGTTCACTAGTTCGGAAGATGAATTGAGCATATAATAAGTGGTATCGTCATTTGATTCCATTTGGGGATTTTTTTATTTTAATGAAAGTTTAATTTACCCCCTAGTGAACTTCAACTTCGATGGGTCATTAGACGGATATTTTTAAGTTGAAACGGGGTCGGATTGAGGATGCTACTTAATTGATAACATCTTTGGTAATTAGTGTTTCATTTGAGTACTTTTCCTTCAAGAACCAACCCATTTTTCGATAGAGTCGGTTCAGGTAAAATATGAACATAAATATTGAAATGAGATGTTTAATCCATGCAAATTGATCGCACATGTCTCATACTTGTGATTGACAATATGATGTTTTATATAGGCCCCGTATACAAATCTATTGACAATGCTTCCTTCACAAATAGACACAATTCTAATCAAGTTAGCCATATTGACTTTGAACCACCCATCTAGGAGAATTTGAGTGAAAGTTGAACATAAATATTATTCAAGACATATTTAATGTTAAAATTTATCTTATGTCTCATGTACTTATACATGATTGAAAATTTTATGTTTTGTATAGGGTGTAATAGCTCTAAGTTTGTTTCCTTAGAAGGGGACAATCATCCTCTGATAGGAAACTTAGAGAATGAGCAGGTAATTTTAAATTTATACATTTTTTAAATATGAATTGTCCTAGTAAAATTTATTTACATTTAAATGATATCTGAACATTTAGCATGTTACAATGTTTGATCATCCTCCTATGGAACCTCATCATGGCAGGAGAGGTTGTAGGGTGCAACAGTATGCCTACAATCCAAAATATGACCCTCTTTACCCACATCTTGGAGATGTTCTTGAGGAGATTCATTGGAAAGACCAACATCTCCAATATTATTATTGATGGGATGAGGGAGCATTCCATGAGATTGTGGAATGAAGTAGAAAATAGCAATCCCGCTAGTCCTATTTGAGATTGTCTCCAAATAGTTTTTCACATTTTGGAGAGACTTATAGAGACATATCGTGGAGTTGGACCAACAATCGAGGTTTTTTTTTACATGATATGTAGGAGGAGATCATCAATTATTGGTAAACACTCCTATAATGAAGTGAAAAGAAAGGTCATTAAAGAAATGGCCTTGTCATTATTTTACTTGAAACCTGAAGACAAAATACATCTGAAGGTTTCAAGATTTAATGACCCTAATATTGCTTCATTTTTTATCATAAGTTCATGTATGCATATGAAAATTTTCCCAATAATTATGAGGTGCCACAATATTTTGCAAGGATGTTGTACATTGATTTTTTAGAGCACATATATCCTAGTTATATAGATATAGGATCCAAAATCTATATAGTTGGAAAAGTTTGTACATACGAACAACCTGATGTTATGAAAGATGTTTGATTTAGAGCTCCAACACCTTGTTTAGCACCTTGACCACCTATAGTGGTTTCACTTCAAGATGATATTTCTATTTCATCCATCACATTAGCTTAGGCAAGGGAGAATATTAGGGGGCTTAATCAGGATTCTTTGCGAGGGGTGGCAATTGGCTTAGGTAAGAGGCAGCGTTTAGAGAGTGAGGAATAAACTACGGAATGGGTTGCCACCTCCTCTCCATGCATTAAGCAATGATTATATAAAGCTAGCATAGGGATTCAAAGTGTTCAGAGGCCGGGGAGACTAAGAGCCGAGGATATGAAATGAACAGGTAGCACGGTTGGCTTTAAAAGCCACAGAAAGAGAGAAAATAGGCAAGCAGTGTTGCAAGCAAATGCAAGACAGAGCTAGCACAGAGATTGAGAGTTGTGAGGGACTCCGTGTACTCAGAGGAAGCTTGAGGGATTCAAGTGAAGTTCTTGTAAATACATTTGTTGTGTGTGAGGCTCAAATTGAGCTCACTATTGTAAAAAATTTGTTTGAAGACTTAATAGAGAGGCCACCACTCAAGGCTGGACCAGGAGATGTAGCCCAGGAGTATTGGGTGAACTCCTTATTAAATGTGCTGTGTTTTTATGTTTTCTGCCCATTATAGTCTCTAAATGCTTCAAAGTCTATGTATATTGCAATCTGATCGATCCATTGCATAAAATAACATAGGCACATTCATGCACATAAGTCTGTAATACCTTATTATTGTCTTAGATCTCCTTTATAGATCACTAAACCCTAAACGATAATTTCTTTTAATATTTTAAAAAGCATTTTCTAACTTTACTGTTATAAATCCTAAACCATAAACCTTAAACCATAAACCCTAAAACCTAAACCCGAAACCCTAAATCCCAAACCGTAAACCACAAACGGTAAACCCTAAACAATAAGAATTTTATAACATTTTAGAAAGCGTTCTGTAACTTTTATTTAAGTGTTTACTAAAAGAAATTACTAAAGTATTATAAAACCTAAAGCATAAAACCCAAACCCCAAACCCTATATCTTAATGCTTAAATCCTAAAGGATAAACCCTAAAATCATTTACTAAGATCTTATAAACCCTAAACCCTAAAGCTTGGAAGCATTTGCTAAGGTCTTATAAACTCTAAACCCTAAACTCCAAAACCTGAACCCTAAACCCTAAGCCCTAAAGCCCAAACCCTAAAACCTAAGGATTTTATAACATTTTAAAAAGTGTTTTGTAACTTTTATTTAAGTGTTTACTAAAACCATTTACTAAAGTTCTATAAACCCTAAACCGCTAATCCCTAAACCCTTAACCTTAAACCCCAAACCCTAAAGAACCTTAAAAAACCATAAACCATAAAAAACCCTAAACCCTAAAAATCCCTAAACCCTAAACCCTAAAGAAATTCTAAACTCTAAAAACTCTTTTTTAACTTTTTTATAAGTGTTTATTAAAAGAATTTATTAAAGCATTACAAACCATAAACCATAAACCCTAACATCCACACCCCCAACCTAAGCCCTAAACCCTAAACCAAAAGCACTTTATAACATTTTAAACCCCAAACCCTAAACCCTAAACCCTAACATCCACACCCCCAACCTAAGCCCTAAACCCTAAACCAAAAGCACTTTATAACATTTTAAACCCCAAACCCTAAACCCTAAGTTTTTTATAACATTTTAACAAGCGTTTGTAACTTTTTTAAAGTGATTATTTAAAGAATTTACTAAATTGTTATAAACCTTAAACCCTAAGCATTTTACTACAATTTAGCAAGCGTTTTGTAACATTTTAAAACCCCAAACTCTAAACATTTTATAACATTTTAATAAGCATTTTGTAAATTTTTTTAAGTGTTTATTAAAAGCATTTACTAAAGTGTTATAAACCTTAAACCCTAAAACGTACACCCTAAGAATTTTATAAAAATTTAACAAGAGTTTTGTAACTTTTTTTAAAATGTTTATTAAAAGAATTTACTAAAGTGTCCCTCAAACATAAACCCTTAGCATTTTATAACTTTTTAGCAATTGTTTTGTAACTTTTTTCTAAGTGTTTATTAAAAGGATTTACTAAAGTTTTATAAACCCTAACCCCTAACCCCTAAACTCTAAACCCTAAACCCTGAGCATACATTTTAAGAAGTGTTTTGTAACATTTTTTAAAGTGTTTATTAAAAGAATTTATTGAAGTGTTATAAGACCTAAACCCTAAACCCTAAACACTAAGCATTTTATAACATTTTAGAAAGCGTTTTGTAACTTTTTTTACATGTTTATAAAAAGAATTTACTAAAGTCTTATGAACCCTTAACCCAAAACCTTAAGCATTTTATAACATTTTAAACCTTCAACCTAAACCCTAAGCATTCAATGACATTTTAACGAGCTTTTTGTAACGTTTTTTGAAGTGTCTATCAAAAGCATTTACTAAAATGTTGAAACCCTAAATCCTATACTGTAAGCATTTTATAACATTTTAAACCCAAAACCCAAAACCCTAAAGCCTAAACTCTAAACCCTAAGTATTTTATAACATTTTAACAAGTGTTTCCTTACTTTTTTTTAAAGTGTTTATTGAAAGCATTTACTAAAGTTTTATAAACACTAAATCCTAAACCATGAGTATTTTATAGAATTTTAAATCCTAAACCCTAAATCCTAAGCATTTTATAACATTTTAACAAGCATTTTGTAACCTTTTTTTTTTTTAATGTTCTTATTAAAAGAATTTATCAAAGTGTTATAAATCCCAAACCCTAAACCCTGAACCCTATCCCTAAACACTAAGAAATTTTATTTTTTTTCCAGAGAAAAAAAATGAACTTTTTATATATAAAGATAAAAAGTTACAAGCAGATGCAAAAAAGCATTCAGATCTGTGAGGACTTTCTCCCTCAGCAAAACCAGAGAATGATGATGCTTCTCTGAACGGCCACAGTTTCCAAAAAAAACCTTCAGTTCCCCTGTACCAGGTACAGGTTACTTCCCTTTTAGGATCCATGCGTAAGTCTCAGTCTTTGTGAACAGACCATGACTCAAAACACATCATAACAGTTCCATGGGCCTCCTTAACAGGAAAACAGCCCACCCACAAAAAACCGCCCTCAAACTTTGGGCAAAATGTTTATAGAGTGTAGTTTTTTGTTCATTTTAACAACAAAAGGAAAGAGCGACTATATACATGATAAGGAAAATAAACAACAACAGATACGAACAGCAACAACTATGCATAAGGAGGTAGATCCGTAACACGGGTCTGTTCATGCTCTTTTTCAGTCACTTTCCATATGCCCACAGCCTGCTGTAAACCATCTTTAGATAGTTTGTCCGCGGCTTCATTTCTATCCCTGTAGATGTGATCAATTGAGAATGTGTTAAAAGACTGTTTTAAAGACAAGATCTCTTCAAGAAGGGGCCTCAACATATAGTTTTGACATCTACTATTTCCATTAACCCACTTTACTACATTCAAGGAATCTCCAAAAATCTGAATAGCGAAGATGTGCCTATGGACAAGCCAACAGAGGAGAAGTTTCAGGGCTGATAGTTCTGCATAGTTATTTGATCCAGTACCAAGACCCACTGAAGCCATTAAAGAATGAGAATCGTTTAAGTGTATAATTATCCCTGCCCCAGCTGAGTTGATTTGTGAAGCCCCATCAAAGTAGGCCCACGGGATGCCTGCTCTTATTTGTTCCTCCCTACTCTGTGGTTTTTTCCTTGAGTTCTCTGGCTCAGGGATACTGGAGTAAACTGCTGTGCTTTGAATAGCTATAGCTTCTGCTGAAGGGACACTGTCTTTGAAAAGGCTTCTGTTCCTGGCTAACCATACTCCCCAGCAAACAATTAGAGGCAGATTTCTCAGGTTCTCTTCTGACGAATGGTTCCACCACTGTTCCCAAGCAGCCAAAATGGATTCCCCTTCCCATCTAAGATGTTTTTTTAATAGTTTGTTTACCTCCTCCCACATCCTCTTTGAGAAGGGGCATCCCAAGAAGAGATGAGGAATGGTCTCCGAGTCCTCTTTGCATAGTGGACATCTTCCAGGCCCTTGTTTGAATCTTGCTTGGAGAACGTCCCAAGTTGGTATCTTTTGTTTTAGCACACACCAGAAAAAAAGTCTGGCTTTCTTAGGACATTTTAATTTCCACAAAGATTTTGCCCACCAACTTGGGTCCTCCCATCCTTTTTTCGACATTAAGAAAGAGTATCCTGCTTTTGGGGCGTATGATCCTGAGTCAGCATGAGCCCAGACCAGCTGGTCCGATCTGTCTCTTATTCTCACATTGGATCTTTCTAATTCATGAATGAAAGCCTTCCATTCGTTCCACCAACAAGGACTGATTTCAAGATCTTCACCTGATTTCCAAGCTTGCCCCCAAATGGTAGACTGCCCTATTTTCTCCACCTGATATAGATGAACAATGCCTTTGGAGTCCAGATGTCTAAGGAGCCCAGGGGACAAGGCAAAAAGGTCATTACATCCCACCCATGGGTCTCTTCCTATCCTTACATTTTCCCCATTCCCCACCTGCCAAGCCAGTCCTTGCTCAATGACTTTAAAAGCTTCAGTAGTGGCTTTCCATATCACTGAGACATTCCTTCCTTTCTTGTTTTGGTTACGAATCCATTCTTCCATAGGCACCGGATCTATGTACTTGCGCTTCACAACCCTTGTCCACAGATTCTCAGAAGTTATAAGCCTCCAACCGGATTTGGCTGCTAGTGAGATGCTAAAATCATTTAGATTCTTTATACCCCAGCCACCCCAAACTTTAGGTCTGGCTATCTTGTCCCAAGCAACCCAAGGTAGAATAGAATCCTCCTTAGATCCCGACCAAAGAAACCTGCTGCAGAGCTTTTTTATCTTATGGAGGGTCCCTTTTGGAATCCATGTTAGAGCTGCCCAAAAGACTGGCATGGCTTGCAGCACTGAATTGACCAAAGTCAATCTGCCTGCCCTAGATAACCACTTGAAGCTCCAGTGATTGATCTTTGCTTCAATTTTGGCCACCAGCCAATTCCAATCCTGTTTTTTGTAAGAATTTGGTTTCAGCCAGAATCCCAGGTACTTGAAAGGAGTCTCCATATTTATAGCCTCAAAAGGAAGAATGGCAGTGATGTGAGAGCATTCCAATCTGTTGAAACCTTCCATTATTAGCTGGGACTTCCTGAAATTTATTTGCATTCCTGTAGCTTTCATGAACAGATCAAGTATATTCTTTAGTTCTCTCAATTCATTCAGGTTTCCATTTGTAAAAAGAAGGATATCATCTACAAAAAGGAGATGAGAAATGAACATATTTACAGCTACTTCCAAACCTTTAATCAAACCTGTTCTTCTTGCCTCCAGGATCAATCTGCTAAGCCCTTCTGCCACTAGGAGAAAAAGCAACGGGGATAATGGACATCCTTGTCTCAGTCCCCTTTGCCCTTTGAAGAACTGAGATGAAGCCCCATTTATTAGGACTGCAAAGCTTACGCTGGTTACACAACCCATTACCCAATTTATAAATTCCAGCTTGAAACCCAGATGGGTAAGCAGCATCCTGAGATAAGTCCAGCTGATCCTATCATATGCTTTGGACAAATCTATCTTGATCACAACTCCTTTCTTGATAGACTGTCTTAAGCTATGAATTGTCTCCTGTGCTACCCCTATTGCTTCATGAATTTGTCTCCCATCCAAAAAACCGAATTGTTCACTTGATATATTTCTTGAGAGAACCGGTTTCAGGCGCACAACAATGATTTTTGCTATAATTTTATAAACACAGTTACAGAGGGAGATGGGCCTGAAATCTTCAAAGGAATCCGGGTCCTCCTTCTTTGGGATGAGGGCTATAAAGGTTGCATTGAAAGGGGAGTAAATCTCACCTTTCCTTCTTGATTCTTCCACAACCCCTGTGAGTTCATCTCCAATTTCATCAAAGAAATGGTTGAACAGTTCAATAGTCCACCCATCTGGTCCAGGGCTTTTATCTTTTGCCATTGATTTTACAACAGATTCAACTTCCTCCTTTGTCACCTCTTCCACTAAATTCCCAGCTTCTTCCTCTTCAACAAACCGGGGGAAACATTGGGCTACTCTGATTACCTCTGCTAGAGTGATCCCTCCTTGGTCGGAGAACAGACTCTGGAAATGATTCTTTCCCAGGTTAGAGAGTTCCTCAAAAGATGTAGCTTCTCTTCCATCCTGATCCTTTAGTTTCCAGATTGTGTTTGCATTTTTCCTTCCTTTGGCATAGTTGTGGAAGAATTTTGTATTCTCATCTCCAGCCTTCAGCCAAATTGCCCTGCTTTTTAGTCTCCACTCCTCTTCTTTGTCCAATAGAATCTTGCTCCTTTGTTTTTCTAGCAACAAGATCTTGTCCTTCGATTCCTGATTTACATACCCCTCTGCTTCAGGATCCTCCATAGCTCTAAGATCAGCATCAATTTTGGACAGCTCCTCATTTTGGCTGATCTTCCTGGCTTTTGCCCATTCTATGGTTGCTTTTTTAAGTCTCTTTAAATTATCCATGAATAGAGCCCCTTTGTTTTGCACCAAAGAGCTGTTCGGGTGTCTCCAAGATTCTTGGAAAAGGTTTTTGAAAGACTCCTCCTGCAGCCAGGAAGCATTAAATTTGAAAGGAGTAGCTGGTTTGAGGGGGGGCTTTTGAAGCTCCAATAGGATAGGGAAATGATCAGAATTCCCTCCTTCTCCTACCCATTGTCTGAACATTGGAATGTTGGCTGTCATATCTTCACTTATGAAGAAACGATCCAAGCGCTTTGCCACTCTTCATTCCCCCTCTCTTCTGTTCCTCCAAGTAGGTTTTACTTTGATAATATTCACATCTATAAGGTTGTGGGCTTGAAGAGTATTTGCAAAAAATTCCGAGAGCGGGTCTTCCCTGGCAGAAGGACCCCATGCCTCCACATTTCCCAATGAGAAGTTTAGATCTCCTCCTAGAATCAGACTTCTATTCTTTAGCAGAGACTTGGATAAGAACAAGTTCCAGAAAGATTCTCTCCCCTGACATGGCCCATATACATTTAGAAACAGAATAGGGAAACCAAACTCAGGGGAAAAAGCCTCCAAACCAAGTACATGAGCCATTCCCCAAAGGCTATAGGTCTGCAACCTACCTTCTCGAAAGCCAATAGCCAACCCCCCAGAGTGCCCCTAAGCATCTATAGCATGGAAAATCCATCCCGGGAAAGAGATTCTGAGAACTGATTCCACCTCTAGACTTTTGCCAAGGGTTTCTTGAAGAAAGAGAATGTCCGGATTATAACGAGAGATTAACTCCTTTAGGGCCAGTTTTTTGGGTTTACTGGCTAAACCCCTGCAGTTCCAGGACAAGAGGATCATTTAACAACCTGGTCAGGGGGAATAGCTGCTCTAAGCGCCCCAGGAATGGACATTTGTTTCCCATCAGCAACGTCAAATTTCGCTTTAACCTGTGCTTTTGACAAATTGGATTTTCTACCCCTGCCCTTTCTTTTGGAAGCCTGAGATGTAGAAGGGCCTAATCCTCCAACCGGGTCAGGATTTCAAGCATTTTACCCGGTCTTTTGTCCAGTGATCTTAGGTTATAGTGGCAAGATGGGGTGGACATGTCAGGGATCAAACTATGATGAGGATCATCTTCGCAATTCAGGTCAATGGAGGGTATAGCATCAATAAGGTTTTCTATCGATAACTGATCAACTGAACTATTGTTTTTAACGGGATTTTCAACATTTGAAAGATTATCAATCAAAATTGAAGAAGGGGGAGGATTACAAAGATCACGTTGCATACCGTTTGGATCCTCCATCTCGACATTAGTTCCTTCAGTTGAAATCTCCACAGTCTTCGTCTCCAGGGGGCATTGAGTCGCTGGGATTACGGGCTCGACCTTTGTGATTTGACTGATAGCCGGGTCCTTTTCGATCTGAACCTCCTCCATATCAGGAACCTCTTGGGTGTCCTCAGGAACAGGCTCCTTCTCCTTCCTCGATTTTTTTTCCTTTCGCTCACCTTTCTTCTGCGGCCTTCTCCTGCGGTTCCCCAAGGGGCAATCCCTAGCCAAATGCCCATATTCATGGCATCTATGACACCTGAAAGGAAGGTGTTCATAGTCCAAAGGCTGCTCATACACATAGTCCTTGTACTGTAGGTTTATAGATTCTACTAAACCGTCCTTGGGGTTTAGTCGAACAAGTATCCTGGCCATCGCTCTTTCATGAGTGTGCAGAAAAGACATATCGGCTTCAAGGTATGTACCCAATAAATCCCCTATGGATTTGAACACCGATTCCACCCACAAAAATGGCGGAAGACCTGGGGCTCTAACCCATACTGGAAATTCGTCCACCTTCTCCTTCTTTGCGTCAAAAAGCGGCGTCCACCTCTTAAACAGGATCGGGCGATTCCCATACACCCAATTCCTCTCTGCTACCCAATCTGCATCTTCTTTCTTGTCGAATCTGGCCATAAACCAGCCCTTAACCATACCCATGACTCTAAACGAGCTTGTAAGGGTGTCCTTCCATTGGGCCTCTGCCCACTGGTTCAGAGATTTGCCTGACAGTTCCATCCCTCTAATTCTACCCACCAGGGTACATTCCGCCACAACTAATGCATCTTCCACCTGGACATCCATGCAGTGGACCAAATTACCTCCAACCTTCCTCTTTTTTAGTGGTTTTTCCTTCTTACGTTTACCTCTTGCCTTATCCTGTGCAGGGTCTTCTTCCTCTCCTATCGGGGTTTGGTTCTCAGTATCCTTCAGGTCCTGATGTCCACCCTGCCTTGCCGCTTGGACTTTAAACGCTAATTCCTCCAGAGAACCCTGGCGGCCCTCATTCGAACCCTTCTTCTCATTCGATCCGGTTCCCGGTACCTCTGCTTCCTTCCCAACACTTAGGGTTTCCCCATCCTTCCCCGCCTTCAAACCCTTACTTGTTTCGAGGGTGCATTCTTCAGTACTCGGACCAATTTTTTGCGTTTCCTTAAAGGGTGAGCGCCGAATTACAAATGGCTGGTTCCTTCCTTCTATTGAAACCCTTCCAGAAAATACATCCCCTCCAACCGACCTCCATACTCCCAGTTTTGGTTGGAAATTAATGATATCTTCAAGCCCCCCTGACAAGCGAACTGTGCCTGAAGTATTTCTACTTTTGCAGCCTTGAGGAAACGCTGGAACCTGGATCTGTTCATTCTCCGAGAGTATCGGTGCCTGGAGACCCTTCCTTCCTTTGAATCTCAGTCTTGCCAAACCCAACTCTGCCTCTAACTGCTCTTTTGTGCCTTGGATGCTCCATACGCCTTATGTAGCCAGTTCAGCGGGTGCATGGCTGCCATCTGACCCGAAAAACTTGACTAGGTTCTGGGCAGTTACCTCCTTCCCCCACACCGACAAAATGTCCTCAGGCGCCGGATCTAGGTCAACAGATTCATTTGGTTTCACCATGGTAAAAAACAGTTAAAAATTCAAAACCTGACACCGCTAGCGGCCCGTTACCTGTTGCTGTCTGCCTGGGAACGTCTATCGCCGGCTTCACAGGATAACCAACCCAGCAAAATCCAGACTTCAGCGGATGATTCAAACCTCCTTCTGTTTTGGAATAACCCTGTATTAACCTAAAACTGCCCTTCCAACAAAAACAAAAGCGTAAAACCTACCCCGACCTCCGCCTTGAAGTTTCCACCAGCTGTCGCGGCCCGTACCACGACGGAAGCTGCCAAAGGACCTACCTCATGCTGAGCTACATCAACCTAGGTCATCAGGCCTAGGTTGCCCGTGATCGAAACCCTCTGCTCCGTAGCTCCTTCATCCGCCTCGACCTTCTCTCCTAAACACTAAGAATTTTATAACATTTTAAAATACATTTTTGTAAATTTTTTAAGTGCGTATTAAAAGCATTTAATAAAGTGTTATAACCTTAAACCCCAAACCCTAACCATTTTATAACATTTTAGCAAGAGTTTTGTAACTTTTATTTAAGTGTTTATTAAAATAATCTACTAAAGTGTTATAAACCCTAAACCCTAAAACCTAAACACTAAACCCTAAACCCCAAACCCTAAACCCTAAAACCTAAGCATTTTATGAACTATTAAAAATTATTTTGTAACTTTCATTTAAGTGTTTGTTAAAAGAATTTACTAAGCTGTTATAAAGCCTAAAGCCAAAGCCTAAACCCCAAACCCTAAACCCTACACCCTAATCATTTAATAAAATTTTAAAAAGTGTTTTGTAACCTTTTTTAAGTGTTTACTAAAAGCACCTAATAAAGTTTTATAAACTCTATACCCTAAACCCTAAACCCCAAACCCTAAACCCTAAACCCTAAACAATAAAACCTAAACCCTATAAACTAAACCCTAAACCCTATAAACTAAACCCTAAACACTAGGCATTTTATAACATTTTTAAAAGTGTTTGTAAGTTTTATTTAAGTGTTTATTAAAAGAATTTACTAAATTGTTATAAACCTTAAACCATACAGCCTAAAACCTAAACCCCAAAACCTAAACCCTAAACCCCAATCCCTAAACCCTAAACCATAAACCCTAAGAATTTTATAATAGTTTAAGAAGAATTTTGTAACTTTTATTTAGTTTTTATTAAAAGAATTTACTAAAGTGTTATAAACCCTAAACCATAAACACAAAACCCTAAACCCCAAACAAAAAAACATAAACCCTAAACCCTAAACCCCAAACCCCAAATGTTAAACCCTAAGCCCTAACCATTTTATAACATTTTAAAAATTGTTTTGTAACTTTTATTTAAGTGTTTCTTAAAATCATTTACTGAACCCTTATAAACCCTAAACCTTAAACCCCAAACCCCAAACCCTAAACCCTAAGCATTTTATAACATTTTAAAAAGAGTTTTTTTATTATTTAAGTGTTTATTAAAAGAATTTACTAAATCCTTATAAACCCTAAACCCTAAACCCCAAACCCCAAACCCCAAACCCCAAACCCCAAACCCAAAACCCTAAATATTAATCATTTTATAACATTTTAAAAAGCATTTTGTAACTTTCATTTAAGTGTTTATTAAAATCATTTTCTAAAGTGTTATAAACCATAAACCCTAAACCTAAACCCAAAACCCTGAACCCAAAACCCTAAGTATTTTATAACATTTTGAAAAGTGTTTTGTAACTTTTATTTAACATTTTATTAAAATAATTTATTAAATTGTCATAAACCCTAAAACCTAAGCCCTGAACCGTAAACCACAAACTGTAAACCTATACCTTAAACCTTAATCATTTTATAACATTTTAAAAATCATTTTGTAGCTTGTATTTAAGTGTTTATTAAATAATTTACTAAAGTGTTATAAAACCTAAACCCTAAGCCCCAAACGCTACACCTCAAACCCTAAAACCTAAACCCTATATATTTTATAACATTTTAAAAAGAGTTTTCTAAATTTTATTTAGGTGTTTATTAAAAGCATTTACTAATGTGTTATAAACCCTAAAACCTAAACCCTAAGGATTTTACAACATCTTAAAAAGTGTTTTGTAACTTTTATTTAAGTGTTTATTAAAAGCATTTACTAAAGTGTTATAAACCTTAAACCATAAACCCAAAACCCAAAACCCAAAACCCCCAAACCCTAAAACCTAAATCCTAATCATTTTATAACATTTTAAAAATCATTTTAAACTTTTATTCAAGTGCTTATTAAAATAATTTACTAAAGTGTTATAAATCCTAAACCCTAAACACTAAACGATAAACCCTAAACCCTAAACGCTAATTTTTTACTAATATTTTAAATAGAGTTTTGTAACTTAGTGTTATAAATCCCAAACCATAAACCCTAAAACCTAAATCCTAAACCCAAAACCGTAAATCCCACACCGTAAACCCCAAACGGTAAACCCTAAACACTAAGAATTTTATAGCGTTTTAGAAAGTGTTATGTAACTTTTATTTAAGCATTTATTAAAAGAATTTACTAAAGTGTTATAAATCCTACCCTCTTAACACAAAAACCTAAGAAAATTATAACATTATAAAAAGTGTTTTTTAACTTTGATTTAAGTGTTTCTTATAAGAATTTACTAAAGTCTTATAAACCATAAATTATTATAAACCCTAAACCCTAGGCATTTTATAGCATTCTAAAAAGAGTTTTGCAACTTTTACTTAATTTTTGATCAAAATAATTTACTAAGGTTTTATAAACCCTAAACCATAAAAACTAAACCCTAAACTATAAACCTTAAACCTTAAACCTAAACCCTAAATTCTAAACCCTAAGATTTTTATAACATTTCAAAAAGCATTTTGTAACTTTTATTTTAGTGTTTATTAAAACAATTTACTAAAGTTTTATAAACCCTAAAACCTAAACCCTAAACCTCAAACCCTAAAATCCAAACCCTAAACCCTATACCTTATACCCTAAAACCTTAACCCTAAGCATTTCATAACATTTTAAAAAGTGTTTTATAACTTTTTTTACGTGTTTATTAAAAGAATTTACTAAAGTGTTATAAACTTTAAACCCTAATCCCTAAAACCTAAACCCTAATTGATTTATAACATTTTAAAGAGTATTTTGTAACTTTTATTTAAGTGTATATTGAAAACATTTATAAAGTGTTATAAACCCTAAACCCTAAATGCTAAAGCCTAAGAATTTTATAACATTTTAAAAACTATTTGTAACTTTTATTTAAGTGCTTATTAACAGAATTTACTAAAATGTTATAAACCCTAAATCCTAAACCCTAATCCCTAAACCATAAACCCTAAGAATTTTATGTGTATCTATAATAAGGGAACACCACACCTCGGGGTGTGAGTGTAAGAGGGATAAAATTGTGGTATATGAGATACCCCAACCTTTGTTTTTCCACCCTTCTTCATAAACCTTTTTCCTTTTATTTATTTTTCTTCATAACTCCTTGAGGCTCCATGGGATGAATGCATTATGTGTAATATGTAGCAACAGATACCCCCTTAAGGTATGGTGGTTCATCCCTACACCCTAAACCCCAAACCCTAAACCAGAAACCATAAACCCCAAATCCTAAACAAAAAACCCTAAGCATTTTGTAACATTTTAAAAAGTGTTTTATTACTTTTATTTAAGTGTTTATTAAAACAATTACTAACGTGTTATAAACCCAAAACTGTAAACCATAAACCCCAAACCCTAAACCATAAACCAAAAATTTTAAAACTTAAACCCTAAGCATTTTATAAAGTGTTATAAACCGTAAATCGTAAACCCTAATCCCTAAAGCCTAAACCGCAAATGCTAAACCTTAAACCTTAAAAATTTACTAAAGTGGTATAAACCCTAAACCATAAACCCCTAACCCTAAACCCTAAACTGTAAACCCTAAACCCTAAGTATTTTATAACATTTTAAAAAGTGTTTTGTAACTTTTATTTAAATGTTTGTTAAAAGCATTTACTAAAGTGTTATAATCCCTAAACCCTAAACCCTAGACATAAAACCCTAAACCTTAAAACCCAAACCCTAACCCCTCAACATTTTATAACATTTTAAAAACGGTTTTGTAACTTTTATTTAAGTGTTTATTAAAAGAATTTACTAAAGTGTTATAAACCATAAACCCTAAACCCTAAACCCTGAACCATATACCCTATATCTTAAACCATATACCCTAATCATTTTATAACATTTTAAAAAGTGTTTTGTAAATTTTATTTAAGTGTTTATTAAAAGCATTTACTAAAGTGTTATAAACCTTAAAACCTAAACCTTAAACCCTAAACCCTAAGAATTTTATAAACCTTAAACACTCTACCCTAAACCCTAAACCCCAAACCCTAAACCCTACACCCTAAACCCCAAACCCTAAACCCTAAACCCCAAACCCTAAACCCTAAACCATAAATGCTAAGCATTTTATAACATTTTAAAAAGTGTTTTGTAAATTTTATTTAAGTGTTTATTAAAAGCTTTTATGAAAGTGTTATAAACCCTAAACCCTAAACCCTAAACCCCAAACAATAAACCTCAAACCCTTAACTCTAAACCATAAACACTAAGCATTTTATAACATTTTAAAAAGCAGTCCGTAACTTTTATTTAAGTGTTTATTAAAAGCATTTACTCAAGTGTTATAAACCCTAAACACTAAACTCTAAACCCAAAACCCGAAACCCTAAACCCTCAAGCCTAACCCCAAATCCTAAACATTTTAAAAACCGTTTTGTAACTTTTATTAAAGTGTTTATTAAAAGCATTTACTAAAGTGTTATAAACCCTAAAACCTAAACCTAAAACCCAAATTCAAAACCCAAAACCTTAAACCCTAAGCATTTTATAACAGTTTAGAAAGCGTTTTGGAACTTTTATTTAAGTCTTTATTAAAAGCATTTGCTAAGGTCTTATAAACCGTAAACCCTAAATCCCAAAGGCCAAACCCTAAATACCAAAGGCCAAACCCTAAACACTAAACCCTAAGCATTTTATATCATTTTAAAAAGAATTTTGTAACTTTTATTTAAGCTTTGATTAAAACCATTTACTAAAGTCTTATAAACCATAAACCGTAAATGCTAAACCACCCTAAACCCTAAAACCCAAACCCTAAATGCTAAAAACTAAACCGTAATCATTTAATAACATTTCAAAAATCATTTTGTAACTTTTATTAGAGTGTTTATTAAAATAATTTACTAAATCGTTATAAACCCTAAACACTAAACCCTAAACTCTAAACCCCAAACCTGAAACCCTAAACCCTAAACCTTAAATCCTAAACTCTAAGCATTTAATAACATTTTAAAAAGTGTTTTGTAACTTTTATTTAAGTGTTTATTAAGATCATTTACTGAACCCTTATAAACCCTAAACCTTAAACCCTAAACCTCAAACCCTAAACCCTATGTATTTTATAACATTTTATAAAGAGTTTTTTTAACTTTTATTTAAGTGTTTATTAAAAGAATTTACTAAATCCTTATAAACCCTAAATCCTAAAACATGAACCCTAAACCCTAAACCCGAAACCCGAAACCTTAAATACTAATCATTTTATAACATTTTCAAAAGTGTTTTGTAACTTTCATTTAAGTGTTTATTAAAAGCATTTTCTAAAGTGTTATAAACCCTAAACCATGAACCCTAAAACCGAAACTCAAAACCCTAAATCCTAAGTATTTTATAACATTTTGAAAAGTGTTTTGTAACTTTTATTTAACTTTTTATTAAAATAATTTGCTAAATTGTTATAAACCCTAAAACCTAAGCCCTGAATCGTAAACCCCAAACCCTAAACCCTATACCATAAACCTTAATCACTTCATAACATTTTACAAATCATTTTGTAGCTTTTTTTAAGTGTTTATTAAAATAATTTACTAAAGTGTTATAAAACCTAAACCCTAAGCCCCAAACAGTACACGTGAAGACCTAAAACCTAAACCCTACGTATTTTATAACATTTTAAAAATCATTTTCTAAATTTTATTTAGGTGTTTATTAAAAGCATTTACTAAAGCGTTATAAACCCTAAGCATTTTACAACATTTTAAGTTTTTTTTGTAAGTTTTATTTAAGTGCTTATTAAAAGCATTTACTAAAGTGTTATAAACCTTAAACCATAAACCCGAAACCCTAAACCCCCAAACTCTAATCATTTTATAACATTTTAAAAAGAATTTTAAATTTTTCTTTAAGTGTTTATTAAAAGAATTTATGAAGCAATTGGGGTTGCTCAGGAGGTAATTCATAGCATCAAATTAGAGAAAAAGAAAGGAGCTGTTCTTAAAATTGACCTCTCCAAAGCATTCGACAGGATTAGCTGGCTCTACCTTCGAATGCTTCTTACTCATGTGGGTTTCAACTACTCATTCGTTAGTTGGATCATGGGATGCATTACAAATGTCAGCTTTGCAGTTTTAGTCAATGGCGCTGCCTCTTCCTTCTTCACTAGCCAGAGAGGCCTCAGACAAGGGTGTCCTTTATCACCCTTACTGTTTCTCCTTGTGGCCGAAGGTCTCAGCAGGTTGATCCAAAAAGCAAGAAGTGAGGACAAGGTAAAAGGTATAGAGGTAGCTATAAATCTCTTCATCACCCATCTTCTTTTCGTTGATGATATCTTGATCTTTACAAATGGAAATTACAGCGAATTAAAGGAGATAAAGAGTATTTTTGATCTTTTTCTAAAAGCTTCTGGAATGCAGATTAATACTGTAAAATCACAAGTCTGTCTGGCAGATGTGGACAGAAGGGAAAGGAGCCTCCTTGCTGAGTTATTTCCTTATCCTTCACAATCTTTGGACGTTCCTTTCAAATACTTGGGGTTCTGGCTAAAGCCTGCTGCTTACAGGAAATCTGATTGGAACTGGATTATAGCAAAAATCGAAGCCAGAATCTCTCACTGGAGCTACAGATGGCTTTCCAGAGCTGGTAAGCTAACTCTCATCAAATCTGTTTTGCTAGCCATCCCGGTTTACTGGGCTGCCTTAACTTGGATTCCTAAAGGAGTTATGGAGCAAATCAGAAGGATATGTTGCAGATTTCTTTGGGCTGGTTCAAAGGACTTCTCCGGGTTACCGTGGGTGGCTTGGGACAAAGTGGCCAGATCAAAAGAGTGGGGAGGTTGGGGGATCAAAAGACTCCCCGAGTTCAGTTCCTCGTTAGCTGCAAAGTCTGGATGGAGGCTTATCACCATAGAAAACCTATGGACAAGGGTGATTAAAAGGAAGTATATCGACCCTATGCCCCTGGAAGATTGGATCCGGAGCCAGAATAAGAAGACAAAAAACTCTTCGGTAATTTGGAAGGCCACTGTGGATGCTTTTCCTGTAATTGAACAAGGTCTAGCCTGGAAAGTGGGAGATGGCAGAAACATCAGGATTGGTAGAGACCCTTGGATTGGGTGCAATGAAGATTATGTCTTATCTCCAGGGCTCCTTCGTCATCTCGAGGCCATCAACATTATCTCATTAAATCAAATAGCAAGAGCGGGACAACCCTCCATCTGGGGCCAGGTATGGAAAAATGATGAAGATCTAGGGCTAAATATTAGATGGAAGAATGAATGGTCAATCTTCATCAAAGAATTAAAACGATCCAATGTTAGGTTAAAGGAGGAACCTGATCGGTTAATGTGGGCTCACAGCAAATCGGGGAATTACACACCTAAGGAGGGATACTCTTACCTATTAGGTAAGATAGGTTGGGGAGATCCGGATTGGTGGTCAAAAGCTTTATGGAAACTCAAAAGCCCTGCAAAAGCTAAACTCTTCTTGTGGTGCATTCTAAAACAGAAGGCCCCAACATGGGAAATCCTTCAAACCAGATTTTTAGCTGGGCCAGGGCGTTGCCCTCTGTGCAAGATAAATGAGGAATCTTTAAATCATCTTTTCACCAGCTGCCCCTTCTCTCAAAAGATCTGGGAGGAGGTCACTGGGCTCCTCAAGGTTATTGCACTCTGGGGAAATGCGCCGCTGGTCGAATCTTGGAGAAATTGGTGGAATACTTATTCAGAAGGGAACTTGAGAAATCTGCCGGTCATCTTTTGCTGGGGAGTGTGGCTCGCGAGAAATAAGAGCTTGTTCCAAGATCAAATCACTCCTCCCACAGTTATTGCCTCAAATATTGCAGCCATATACCTCTCTCTGCCTCCCCCTGAAGAAAAAAAATCCAGATCAAAGCAAAACCTTATCACAATTCAGGAGGATATCCCTAGTGGCTTTTTTGACGGAGCTTCACAAAACAATCGGGCCGGCGCAGGCATGAGTATACACATCAACCCAGATCATACACTAAAAGCATCAGTTGGGCTGGGCCCAGGAACAAATAATTTCGCAGAACTCTCCTCTTTACGCCTCCTCCTCTGCTGGCTTCTTCATAAAAACATCACCACAATACAGTTATTTGGGGACTCTCTAAATGTTATAAACTGGATCAACGGTTTAGCTGCTTGCCAAAATCAAATCTTAATGAGAATTGTTGAAGAGATCTTATATCTGAAGTCCCTCTTTAACAGGTTTTCATTATGTCACATCTACAGGGAAAGGAACGAAGAAGCCGATCAGTTATCTAAGGCAGGTCTTCTACAGGATCCGGACAGCTGGACGATAGAAGAAATATTACAGGGACAGTCCTTCAGATCTGTCCTGCCTCCTTATGATCAGTAGCATCTCCTCCAGCATTTTTGTTTCTGCTTTTTGTCTTCGGCTCATTATTAGTTTTGCTTTATCACGCTGTATATATTTCTTTGTATATTGATTTCCTTTTGCTGCTCCATATACTACCGGCTGTTAGTTCACAGTTTCCAGACTCTTACTATTTTTGTATAAACTCAGGGCTGATGGATACTATTTTATATGACCGTAATGGAGTTGTTTTCCATAATGGAGACTCCAGAATATGTTGTTTCTTTTCCCGATGTAATTGGTTCTACATCCTCCTCTTTGGAGGAAGACTCTCTCTGGCTACCTTCAGTTAAAAAGCTCCCTGCGGGTCGAGCTGTGACAGCTTCTTTAAGCCCTGCGTGGCTTAAGCAAAATTGGATCAAAACTTTTTCTCTTATAATAAAAAGTTGCTTTTTTCCGCGGAAAAAAAAAAAAGAATTTACTAAAGTTTTATAAATCCTAAACCCTAAAAACTATTTTTTTTTTAATATGTAGTAGGAGGTTGACATGGTGGAGGAGGAGGTATAGGTGGTGGAGGAGTTGGAGTTGGAGGAGGAGGCAGATGTGGAGGTGGTGGAGCAGGAGGAGGAGGAGAAGATGGAGGAGGTGGTGGAGGAGGAGGAGGTAGAGGTGGATGTGGAGGTGGAGGAGGAGCTGAAGGTGGAGGTTAAGGTGGTGGAAGAGGGGGTGGAGGTGGAGGAGGTGAATGGGGTTGAGGTGGAGGTGGTGGTGGGAGATAAGGCGGAGGAGACAAAGGTGGAGTTGGAGGTAGATGTAGAGGAAGTGGTGGTGGAGGTGGAGGAAGACGATGATGTGGTGTTGGAGGAGGTGGAGGCGGAGAGGGAGGGGGAGGCGTAGGCGAAGGGGATGGTGGAGGTGGAGGTAGGGGAAGAGGAGGTGGTGGAGGAGGAGGTGGAGGTAGAGAAGGAGAAAGAGGAGGGGGGGAGGTGGAGGAGGGGGTCGAGGTTGAGGTGGTGGAGGAGGTGGAGGAGGTTGTGGGGGATGTTGAGGTGGTGGAGGAGGAGAAGGTGGAGAAGGTGGTGGAGGTGGAGTTGGAGGAGAGGAGGAGGTGGATGTGGATGAGGAGGAGAAGGTGGAGGTGGAGGTTGAGATGGAGGAGGTGGAGGTGGAGGTGGAGGTGGAGGAGGAGGAGGATGAGATGGAGGTGGAGAAGGAGATATGCAATTTAATTTAAGATTCATGTCTTAAATTAAAATATTAAATTGTCACTGTCTTCTCCACATCTAGAAATGAAAGCTACAGTCTCATGAACCCATAACATATATCTTCACATAGATAATATCATACTGTTAAATGATAAGTAATACATTTAGGAATATTTCCTCCATGCACAAATATAGTCATTCAAGTACATGAAATTTCTTTAACGTTTAGATATGATACCTTGGCCAAGAATTTGAAGCATTTTTAAAGATTAAAATTTTGTGTTTATTTCGTTTAAAACTTTTATTACTCCCTTCAACACTTATAGTTCTTGTATTATTGTGAAATGAACCATTTGTTTGGGAATAACTGATTTCATCTAATTATCATTGATTTAAAAAGTGTTGGGTTAAAGTCAACATTGTTTCTTGAATAAGAAGCCTTATGTTCTTTTTTTATGTTTACTTGAGAAACATAGGATATTAGGAATCATATATGGCTTTGTTTATTCTTCGGGTATTCCACATATTTTTCCTAATAATTATTACTTGACTCTAATAGAGGAAATTGTTCGTGAGTTGTAGGTGAGGTTGAGGTACCATATGTCTGTAAATTAATTTTCTCTAACATTTCCTTTAATATATCTTCCAACATAGTATTCATGTATGGGACTTCATGTGTATCAACCTTCTTGGATGGGGTTTTATCTTGACAAGCCTTTTATCCTACAATTATTTTGGTAGTCACACGAAGTGAACTAGAAGTCAATTTGATGTCTAGCACTTGTTTTTCATTCTCGTTGCATTCACTCAACTATCCTCAGTTATATGTCTGTTTCGAGCTTCCATTTTCTATGCTAACTTTGGTTGAACTAAATAGTTGATACTCCTGTATTTTCTTATCTACCATCATTTTCTATCTTTTTATTTCAATGAATACAAATCTGACATGTCCTAGTTACTACAGGGTGTCTCGTCCAATAGATGATGTTAAAAATTGATGCAATTCTACACTTTTTTTCTATCTTACCCTTTTCTTGGGTATGCTCCAAGACTTCTCAGGAAATTGAGTGTAAATTTTATAGGTGTTATGGGCCTTGTAGTTAAATACCCACCAAAATTTCTGGTCAATTGGTATTATATGTTGATGTCTGCATTGGTTTCGAACACTGTGAGTCTTAACTTGCAATATGCTTAGGAGATTCCATGATAGGTACTTCGATGTGAAATTTAAATGGCCTTGTGTATAATTTTTCTTTCATTCTTATTTTTTAGTGTGTGAAAAGGGTAAAATTATATCACCTCGCGCTTCTCAAGCTTATGGTGGAATATGGTCAATTGTAGTCTAATAGGAAATCTCTTGTGGATCTATATCTAAAGAGTTTGTTGAGATTTAGTAGATTGGGAAGTACTTGAATCCCTAGCGATCGATGTTTGGAGGAGGAAGCGAAAAAAATGTGATGTGGGATTGGAACCCAAGTTTGGGGTTTTTCACCTAAATGAGTTGGGAAAAAACAATTGGACTTTGAGTGATTCAACACTTGGAGCTATTAGAGGACACCTAGAAGAGAAAAGGGTGGAAAAAGTCTCTCAAAATAGAGATCTCTAATAAGAGATTAATTTTTATATGTGGTCGGTGGTTAATTTGTCTAGTTGGGAAGGTTAAGTTGGGCTAAAGTATGCTCCAAGGAAAAATTCATGGAGCCACGTGTGTGCATATAAATAGAAGTTTTGGAGGTTTAGAGCACATCCAAAGTGCAAATGAAATTAGGTATACCTTTAAGATAGATAGCGAACTTGAGGGAGCTTGCAAACTAGTAAGGAGGATGACTTTGGCAGAAGATATGGAGGAGTTTCTCTTATGTTTGGGTGTGCATATCCTTCATGGAAAAGGCCATAGTTCTAAGGTAATTTTTTATGATTTTTTGTGCTACGTTTATGTGGTGTTTGGATATCTATTCAAGCCACACGAAGTGATGCTGCAACATCATGTTGGACGCATAATTTTGGGGACCGAGAGGGCTTTAAAATATCTCTACCCTAGCCACAGTTACTCCAAGGAGAAATGTAGTTGATAATACATTCCATTATCATCCTTTCCTTATGATAGGAAATAAATGCGTAGAGGAGCCAGGCATGTGCCTTTACATTTGGTATTGTTCCATCTCATGCTAATGGTGGAGCTTGACAATCTGCAGACCCATACCAGTCCCTGGAATTTAATTTGTGAGTTGGCTTAGCAAGAGATTGGACATGGCCAGGATTTTTAGGTTGGCACAAGAAATGAGAGCTGAATTTGTTAGATGTTTTTACCAGTTTTCTCATTTGTTTTTGTTGTGTTTCAAGCATGGTGATGCTTAATTGAATGATTGTTTCTGTGTTTGTCTCTTTCTGGGTTTTTGTTTTTTCTTTTATTTTATAATTTTTGTTTTGGCATGGTTCTGGTTTTCTCTTTTCAGTATGGGTGGAGAGGAAGAAGAGATTGGATCTAGTTGGTTTGGGTTAGGAGAGAGAGGAATTTGGCACTAGTTAGTTGGGGTTAGGAAGCAGGATGATGCTAAAGAGAAGAGAAGAGGACACAGGATCCGACTGGGACAAGGTATGCAACCTTTTATTTTTTATTTGTATTTTAAGATGGTTTTGTAATGGATCATCTCAATTAATTGTGTGTGTGCTTCGATCATTTTATTAAGCACATTTGTTTTCCTAATATTCCTTGTTTTGCCTTTGTGTTTGGAGTACAAGGACATAATTATGGATTACTATGGGTTTTTGCTATTACAGGTGAGAATCTAAATTATGGCTTCCCTAATTAACAATTTATTCATAAATAAAACTGACTGAGGTTTAAGTACATTATAGTTTTCCCTTGTATTCCAACTCCATGTAAAAATAAACCCAATTTAAAGAATCCATGATCTTTAATGCCTTGGATTTCTAAGACTGTATTTTAGAACTGGGGCTAATGGTCAAGGCATTTTTTCCTTCCATGTTCTTGGATAGTTATAGGTTTATTTTCTTTTATAATGTTCATTTTTAATAGAGCAGAGTTATACTTTTGAGTATGCGTTTGTTTTGTTTTTTTCTTTCAATGTTCTTGGATAGTTACAGGTTTATTTTCTTTTATAATGTTCATTTTTTAATAGAGGAGAGTTATATTTTTGAGTATGAGTTTGTTTTGATTTTTCTTTTAGAGAAACCGGATAAATTTTAAATCAATGAAAATGTTTTAAAAAAATTGGGGTTTATAAAGATTCGTTCAAAGATATGGTCTCACACAACCCCAGCTGGCATAGTTATGGAAACAAATACTTGCCCTTGTTCTTGTCTCTGCTACCCCTTAAGGTAATAGGCTCTGCAATAACTTCCTCTGTCTCTGCCTAATGCTACTCACGGTTTTGTCAGAGGGACAATGCCCTTGCTTTCTTTGGGGAAATAGGTCTTGTGATTTATGATAATGAGTAGTTTAGGGTAGGCACTTTTATTTTGTCAAAGGTTGAAGCAAAATTACTGCCTCCTTGTTTGAAATCAATCCCTTAGAAATGGTGTCATGCAGGTTTAGCATTCTTTATTTTCTCTTGATCAGTATACTATGAAATTTTTTGTGGGGTAGGCCATATAAGTGTTTTTTCTATTTCTGAACAATTTTGTGGAGGTAGCCCATATAGGTGTGTTTTCTATATCAGCTTGAGAGATTATAGCCCAACCAATCTAATTGAAATGGTAGTGAAATCAAAGGATGTTCATGTCAATTGAATTAAATTAAAACCATAACAACATTTACAACATTCTCTAAGAGGCAGTAGATCAAAATGCTTTGGAAAGGAAAGGGAATAGAGGATGTTCATATCAACTGAATTAAATTAAAACCATAATAACATTTACAACATTCTCTAACAGGCAGTAGATCAAAATGCTTTGGAAAGGGAATAGAGTAGATTCCAATTGCAAAACATATGCCAACAAATATTTTTGCTATGTTGTGACTTTGAAGTATGAGGTGTAGATGTGTGCGGCCTCCTATTATCAGGGGGCTTGCCTTTAGGTTGCTGATATTGCGTGAGAAAAGGGAGGATATTTAGTTGTTCAAGACTTTCTATTAGCATGCTTTTACTTTTACTCCTCTGGATAATTCATGGATAACTATATATATTACAGTTTATTACTTTTTATTTCATGTGAAATGCCTCCGAAATTTATAAAAGGAAAATATATATTGTGTATCACATTTATTTATTTTCAATTGGATTTGAAAGAATATTTAATTAATTGTATTTTGTATTTATTGTATAAATATAAAATTGTTGTTAAACATTTAACCTTCTTATGATATGAAACAGGAGGAGAGAACACATGGAATATTGTTTAACAAAAGAGTAACATCTTTTTGGTGAGTTGGAAGGTAAGAAGGAAGTTCCGCACAAGAATGTAATTCAATTCATGATATATACCAATAGGATAATAGTTAGATTTGAGAGAATATTTAGGTAATTGTTTTTGTTTTTATTAATGGACACTAAAATTGCTACTAAATATTTAATTCTCTTGTGATATGAAATAGATATATGGAAAATGTTTTTTACAAGAGTAAGGTATTGTGGGAGACAAGGTACATGAAGAGGGGAGGTTGATGGAAGGTCCAAATCATATAGGAGTAGCAAGTAGATGATGTGTAATTGGTTAATAAAATTATATTATTATTGATGTAAACAGAAAAAAACTATATAATAGATATATAATCAAGCATTTTCTTTTTGAGAGGGGCTTGCCCCTTCTCCCAACCTTCATGGATAGCCATGACCAAAGCTATCATGGAGGAGTGTCTGTTTTTATTGTGTTTCTCATGCTTTGTGGTTTAGTTTTTAATTTTTTTATTATTATTTTTCTATGGCTTTGGTTTTTTAAATTCTAATTTTAAATTTATTTCTGCCATCATTTTATAATAACAATTTTTTAAATTATTTATTTTGAACATTAATAATATTTTTTAACCCTTTTAATGAAGTGACTTTTTTCATAATAATTTTATAATAAAATTTCTAACAAAATATAACCTTGAAATTTTTATTGCACTCTTTATGTAAAAATTTTTGATATATTTAATTTTCAACCCCACATTTCAAAATTTAATTTTTGTATTTTAGAACTTGGATGTGTAGAGCTTCAATTTATTTTAAATTTCCCGTCTCAAAATTTAAACCTTAGCACATTTAAATAATAACAATTGTAAAATTACATTTAAAAATTTCCATGTTTGATAAATCTGCGATTTCATTTTTAATAGAAACTAATCTTCAAAGTTCTAAAATCTATACAATGAAATTTTTACATGCCAACCACATTTATGAAAATCACATTTAAAAATTTCAATGTTTGATCACTTGGACACTTGTACTATTTAATTTTGAATTCCACTACTTAAAATTTTATGCTTATACAAACTCTAATGACATTCATAAAATTACATTTGTGAACTTTCTACAACCTCATGTTAAAATCTCATATATTTAATAACCTAGAACATTATAAAGAGAAACTTAAATCTAACATTATAAACAGAAGCTTAAATCTATATATTTGTGTTGTGTAGTAGTGTTTTGTGTTGTATCCTCTTAATGTCAAATGTAATGTTGTTGTTATTGTGTTTATGTGTATAAGGTGGTAGACATAACACTCTATTTAAGTTGATTTAACTATTCAAAAATTTATGTTTGAGAAACACATACTTTTATTGCATTCATATAATACTTAATTTCTAATTTAGTTTTATCAAAATAATTTAAATACTTTTGATTTACAGGAAAAAAATAAAAAAATAGTGTTTCATTAATTGTATGTTAAACTATAATTTGTTCAAAAACATGTGATTTTTTTTATGAAATTTTCAGATATAATGATTATATTGTTATTAAATTTATATTTTAATATATTATAATGATGAGTTTGAGATGGTAAATTTATATTTCAAATTAATTTACATCCATTTGGAGTGCATTGTATGATATCCAAGTATATAATTGTAAATTGAACTATAATTTTATGAATAGTTTGCCCTTTTTCTATCCATGTTATCTAAATATAGATTGAAATTTTTTTCCATCTAGACGTGAATTTCTAAATTTATTTTGTACTTTATGACATTTTATTTTATAAATTTTTGGGTTTTCCATCAAATATGTAAATCTCAAATTTTCAAGTTTTAATTAAACTAATTTATATCTGTATTTTAAATTAATTTGAGAGCTTGCATTTTAAAATCCACTCTTACATTTTAAAACTTAATAGTGTATTTTATATTTCATATTATTAAATTTCAAGTTTGGATATATGTTAATGACAATGTGAAAATGGAATTTAAAATTATTTTTTTATTTTTGACAAGTCTCTACAAATTAAAATTCTAGCTAATTAATAATAATGAACTTTCAAATTTGAACATTTATACAAACACTTTTTACATTTTCATAATTGTTTTTAAAAGTTTTCACCCTTTGTTTGGTATTTAAGTTTCAGTTTCACATTTTAAAATTTGATGCTTGTAGAGGCACATTTATATAGACCAATTGCATTTAAAATTCTTTGTGTTTGATTCCTTTATTAATTAAGATGTACATTTAAAATTACAAAACAAATAAAAATTAAATATCATAAAGAAACAATACTAAAAATAAAAATAAAAATAAAAAATGATGATTTCAAATTCTAAAATTTATATAAAACAAAAACTTTTAATTTATTTTTTTGTTATATTCCATTATATTTAGTGTCCTATGTTGTATCATGTTAAAGTTTTATGTAAATGCTATGTTGTTTGTATTTGGTTATGGGTGCAACACTATGTGTTTTTACAAGAGTTTAAAATAATATAAGTGCTTGGAAATTTGATGTTTGAGAGACATGAATATTTACAAAAATTGTGTATTGTGTTTGTATGGTGTTAGAATTTTATATTGTCATTAAATCTGTGAATTTTTGTTGAAATGTTTAAATATTTAATTAATTATATTGTGATTTATGTATGGGATATTATGTGTATTTTGAATTAATTTGAATAAGTGTGTAAAGTTTGTGTATCTTAAAATGATTTAAATACATTGAAATTTCATGTTTTGGGAGACTCACTTGTTAAAAAAAATGTGTTTGATTTTATGACATATAATTCTATAATTTTATATTGTATATCCAACTATCGTTTGCCTAGTTCTTTCAGATTTTTCATGAAATGTTTAGATATAATAACTTCGCTATGTTTTACAATAGATAATGCAAGTACTTGAAAGTTTGATGTTTGATAGAGATGGACATTTAAAAAAAAAAATGTGTATTGTGTTTGTATGTTATTATAGTTTTATATTGTATATTAAACTATATTTGTTTATAAAAACAATTGTAATATCTCCTTGAAATGTTTAAATTTTTAATTAATTTAGTTGTGATTTTTATATGGGATATTATATGTATTTTGAATTTATTTGAATACATGTGTAAAATTTGTGTATTTTAAAATAATTTAAATACATTGAAATTTTATTTTTTGGGGGAGTGACCCATATAAATAAAAATAAAAATTTTATTTGATTGTATGACATTTAATTCTATAATCTTAAATTGCATATTAAGGGATCCTTTCCCTAATAGTTTCATATTTTTCATGAAATGTTTAGATATAAGAAATTAACGTTGTTTGTTTTACAATAGTTTAAAATAATGTATGTACTTGGAAATTAGATGTTTTAGAGACATAACATTTAAAAAAATTGTATTGTGTTTGTGAGATATTATAATTTTATATTTTATATTAAACTATATCTTTTATAATAATTCAAAAAATTTCTTTATTTTTTATGAGATGTTTAAAATTTTAGTTAATTCTTGTATGTATTTTGTATGCCATGTTATACTTATTTTGAATTAATTTCAACTTAAAACTTGTGTATTTTAAAATAATTTAAGTACGTTGAAATTTGATGTTTTAGGAGAGTGGCGTGTAAAAAAAAAATTTAGATATAATAAATTAGGAATGTGTTTTTACAATAGTTTAAAATAATGTAAGTACTTGGAATTTTTTTTTTTCTCGGTAAATGCTATTCTATTAAAAAAGTAAAAAGATATGTACAAAGATCAGAGCCGCACAGGAGGCCGAGTCCAGTCCTCTAGCAAAAACTCATGGATTTTACAGTAGGTGCTATTCACAGGATGAACAATGCAGATCTTGAGATATTGATTGCTATCCCTAACATCCTGACGAAAAGTATCCGGACTATGATACGCCCATCCTTCAGTAGTTTCAAAAATACATTGATATCTATCAAGACTCACTGTATAACAGAAAAAGAAGTCTGAATTTTCTAGTATTGCTATAACCATCTGAATCCTAAGACAAAACAGACCCGAGACTTAAACTGTAAAACCATAGACACAGAGTCAAAAAAACATAACAAGCACCTGGAGTCGAATCAGTCAGCTTGACTTGGAGAGGCCTGCCTTTCTTCCTTCACCGGACTTGGAGAGGCTACCCATGTGACATAGCCTTCTTCGTCCAACAGCGGTTCTCCAGCCGAATCCGTTACCAGGTGTAAATTTCCAGAAGGGAAATGAGCTGGTTCTCTGACTTTGTCTTCTTCCATGGCCTGAGCGGGTTGCTGAGGAACATTCGAAGCAGGGGCTTCCTTGTTGATGAAGTCCGGGTAATAAACCAGCCCCGTCATATCTCCGAGTAGAACGCCTTCATTCTGAGAACTGGGGAAAGCTGGAGGGGTCGAGCTGGGATGGTGAGTTTCCTCCTCAGAGATAAACACAGAAAAATTCACAGTAACCGTCGGTCTATTAATCCGACTTTGGAAGACAAAACTGGAAGACTGGTATGAGCTGTTTGGGTTGGCTCTCTCCTGGTCAGACTGCGGAGAAGAGGGTTGAGCCAATGCAATTGGAGTTAGCTGTCGGGGCTCTGAAGGCGAGGGGCTTACTCTGATACCAGAGCGACCACCCCTTCGCGGAATACCTCGACTGCGAGGCATTGGGGAAGCACCAGGGAAACTGAGAAAACAGCTGAGACGGAGAAGAACCGGCGGAGCAGGGATGCTATGGAAGCCTGAATTGTTGCAGAGCCAAACGACTGAGGCCACAGGAGGGACGAGATGGAACATCTGAGACCACATGGTGATATAAAGGCCGAAGCCAAAACCCGCAGCGGGAAAATGAAGGCGCGTCATGTTGAAGAGCGCGAACCAGGACGAAAGGGCCATGCACGCATTGAATTGCAGCGTCGTCCGAGACTGAGCGATCATTAATTCACTTACCATGAGCCTTAATATGGCGTGGTTCATGCGGGCCGGATGATCACCCTCCTGCCGGCTGGCAATCCAGATGGCTGGGCAGAAGGCCATGTCCTTAAATGCTAAGGTTAACACCTGCATCCGGGTGTAAGTACTTGGAAATTTGATGTTTGAGAGACATGAACATTTAAAAAAATTGTATTGTATTTGTATGATATTATATTGTATATTAAATTATATTTGTTTATAAAAAAATGTGTGATTTTTTCCCTAAATGATTAAATTTTGCATTTATTGTACTCTGATTTTTGTATGCTATATTATATGAATATTGAATTAATTTGAATACACATGTGTAGGGTTTGTGTATTTTAAAATAATACAAATACATTGAAATTTGATGTTTTGGGGAGTGACTTGTAAAAAAATAAAATGCATTTGATTGCATCACATTTAATTCTATAATTTTAAATTTCATATTCATTCAAGCTTACCCCAATAGTTTCCTATTTTTCCATGAAATGTTTAGATATAATAAATTAACACTCTTTGTTTTACAATAGTTTAAATTAATGTAAGTACTTGGAGATTTTATGTTTGAGAGACATGAACTTTTAAAAAAATTGTATTTTGTTTGTATGATATTATAAGTTTATATTGTATATTTAAGTGTATTTTTTTATAATAAAAAATGTGTGAATTTTTATTGAAATGTTTAAATTTTTAATTAATTATGGTGTGAGTTTTGTATTCCATATTATATGTGTTTTGAATTAAGTTGAATACATGTGTGTACAATTTGTGTATTTTAAAATAATTTAAATACATTGAAATTTGATGTGTCGGGGAGTGACTTGTAAAAAAATAAAAAATGTATTTGATTGTGAGACATTTAATTCTATAATTAAATTGCATATTCAAGGTTGCTTTCCCCAATACTTTCCCATTTTTCATGAAATGTTTAGATATAATAAATATATACTTTGATTCTTTTAATTAAAATTATTTGTTTATACATATTAATGGCCATTGTTTTATCCCCTCATGGAGGTGGATATCAAGAGTACCCATAAGGTTGGGAGGCTTTCTCACCACCCCATTGCTTTATATTTCAATTCAATAGGGTTGATGGGGTGGCCAACCCACCCTATTCACTAAACATGTGAGCATTTCTTATTAAGTTGAAGAATATGGCAAGTCTTCACTCTTGTCACTATCAACAGATTTTATGATGTGTTACATACTTCCCTCCTAGTAGGTGGTATTATTTCTCCGGTCTTTCAACATGCACAACAAATTGCATGTAGCCACTGGGAATTTCTTTTTTGCATTTTTCACCTTCTCCCAATGGTTTGGTTTTGTTTGTGCTTTGGACTAGTCTATGGATTAGTAGTTTGGGGCTAGAGATGGCCAATTAATGGGTAACTTTGACTTTGTCAATGAGACTTGTAATTGGACATTGTGGCTTCTTCTAGAGTTGGTGTTTGTTGTTGTAGTTTTCGGCTCCACGTCTTCAAGCTTGGAATTAGTGCATTTAACGATCCTTTTGGTGCTCACATTTCTATTGGTCTCGATTTTATTGTATTTAGTGGAGTGTGTAGCACAATGTTTAGGGGTAGTTGGGGTTACCCACTAGTGCTTGTTGGCAATTTCTTTAAGCTTTATCCTACACAAGTTTTTCCATCTAATCCTTCTTACTATGTTCTAATGTGATGTGCTACATTAATTTATCCCCAACCTCCCTTTATTCCTTGTATTACCCTTCCTTTTGGCCTCCTCTATAGTCTTAATTTGTGTTCTCCTTGCAACGCATTTGATGTGGCTCACTTGCAAGCTGCCACCTTTAGTAGGGTGCCTCCATTTAGATATCCACCCAATATTTATGATGAGATTAGCCATCTCGGGACCCTTAATTTTAAAATTTGAATCTACTTATTAAAATCTAATTTTATCATAAATTGTAAATTTTCTATCAAATATTTAAATATAAAATTTGGAATTTATAATTGGATTTATTTATTTTTTTAAATGGAAAGGATAGAGAGTTGTATTAAAAAAATCCATATTGCAAGGCCAAAACCTTTACATATTCCACTCTTCCCTGTGCTTTTGAGATTGACCAGACACGAAACCCAAACTAGTTTCCCATCAAACAAATACTTCAATCCCTTTCCAACTAAATATTTTGCAAAACCCCCCAAAATATAAACATATTTACATTCCATTTTCTAGTGTATTTATATTTTGATATCGAATGACTACCTGTATTTCTTGGATAAATTTATTTTCCTTTCTTCCCAAATTGAATCCAACCCACATTTTCTGCAAATTCCACGAAGTGGTTCTTTGTTAAATGCACGGTATTTTTCATCAAATCTTTCTCATCCACCTTATCTGCCCCATAATTTTCATTTTCAACAAGACTCCTAGTGGTTTAGGGAGGTAATCCATTTTCTACGAGGGTTTGTTGTTTTTCTGCCAAAGCTGCTACATTGAGGGAATCCTCATTAGCAAGTGGAGGATCCGCATTGGCAAGCTAATTTTTGTTCTTAAACTTTATTGCCGCGACTACTGTTTCTTGCACTGAATCTTTTTCTTTCATGTCTTCTTTAAATATCATATAGTGGTTACCTTGTGCACCTTCCCACCATTTGGGCCTTCAGGGTTTTGTTCCATCTTATTTATTCTGAGGACGCTTAGGGCAATTTTTAATTACATGTCGTATTTCATAGCATTCTCTACATTGAAATGAGATGTTATCATAATCGAGCTTTTGGACCCAAACATAGTTTGGAGCCATCAAACAAACCTTTGTGGGAAAGACATCTTTGAATTTCATCCCCACATAAATGCGAGCATAAGTAGTCTTGCAGTTTTTTTCTTCTGTTATTAACACGATAGCTACGATAGAATTTTCCCACCACGTTCCCAATGGAGGAAATCTATGCGTGACTCCAAAAATCCAAGGGAGGGTTTGATAGTCTTATCCAAACTTTGGTGGCAGAAATTTATTTCGTAACCGGATCTAAAGAGGAACACCAGCGCTGCATGGAGAGGCTAATGCTCCCCCAAAACCATCACCCAACTTCACATGCAGTATTCTTCTCTCCAATCGTTATTAACACGATAGCTACGATAGAATTTTCCCATCACGTTCCGAATGGAGGAAATCTATGCGTGACTTCAAAAATCCAAGGGAGGGTTTGATAATCTTATCCAAACATCGGTGGCACAAATTTATTTCGTAACTAGATCGAAAGTGGAACACCATCGCTACATGGAGAGGCTAGTGCTCCCCCAAAACCATCACCCAAATTCACATATAGCCTTCTTCTCTCCAATCGTTTCTGAAACCACAGTGAAGAAACCTCATGCCATAGGGTAAATATTCAGCTCATCCATCGAAAGGGGCTTCCATGTCTTAGAGATCCATTTAAATAGATCGACAAGCCACACCCATAATCCATAAAACATGCAAACCAAACCATTCCTTGAAAAATACTTTTCACAGTCTAAAGCTTCCTCATGTAGAAGAATGTACAAGGAAAAATTATCTTACACCATTCTAAGACCACAACCAAACTTCAACATAGAATTGTACAAAAATGAAGAAGAGATAGCCTCATTGCAAGCCATAACTGCAAAAGAAAAATATTTATTTTCCAAATCATGAGGATTTACCATTGAACTATGTGCACAAAATCCATGCAAATAGAGCAAAGATTGGGTGGCTAGGGTTTTGGGTGAAACCCTAGGCACCGCAAGGGATTCTAGAGATATTTCCATTTCGAAAGATATATGAATATTATTATAGCCAATATGTTCCCTTCCTTAATTAAATTCATTTTTTTAATATATTATAATGGTTTTATTTATTTATTTAGTTTTATTTTTTTTCGTGATAAGATTAAAAAATAGTTATTTCATTTTGTTTGTGTGATTTTATATTATGTAAAATATATATCAATAAAGATAGAGTTGAGTTGCTTTGACTTATGTTTGAGCAACTTCCTTCATCGAGGGTTGGAATTTAACACGAAAAATGCCACTCACAAGGCATTTTTCCCATATTTGACATTCAAACATCTTGCCTAAGTGTTTTTCCTCATGTGTTATAAAGTTCACAAAACACATTTTGATGGTTTATTATTTTCCTAGACCATTATTAGTAGTCCATACAAATTTGTGTTCCACTTTGGTTGGTGCCTGTCACGGCGTCAGCTGTAAAAACTATTTTAAGTAACAGTTTGGGCTTACGAAGAATGGGAAAATCAATGTTAGGAACTCTTGATGCAATGTAAGTCATGGCTCCATTGGTCATGCAATTTACCGCTTGCAAAGTGAGCTCGATGATCCTGTCGAAGGGTATTTCACATCCATTTATTCACGGAGCATGGAGTAAGATTGTAAAGATTAGGCAAACATTAATGTTGCCTATCTGTGTGCCTCTCTCGCGAGTCGCTATTGATGTTGAGATTCAAAAATGAGAAATTATATATCATAAGAAAAAAGTTGCGAGTGCATTACCTTAGATAACAGGGCATCCCATTGAGCAGGCTGAGAATGATATGGAGAGGGACTGCTACATGTTAGTATGGACTATTAGGATTTGGATAAGGGCTCTCCTCTTTTTTGCATAATATGTGTATATTGTAACTCCACAGTATAGTCACCTATGAAATCTAATCTGTGAAAAGGAGTGGAGGAGGTGTAAGGTCATGGTGGAATTGGTCATTGACGTCTCTTAAAAGCATCAAAATCTATGTTTGATATGCATATTGACACATTGCGAATTCTATGTATACAACTTTTAGCTCAAAAACTTATGTAGATTCATGTCAAACTCGGGTTTAAATAGGTATTTTTCGATGTGAGATTGTGAGACTTCATGTCTCATGTATTCATATAACATGTATTGTTCTACGGGGCCTATTGAAAGGTGATGATCGTATATTTCTTTTAGCTTCAAAAATTGATGGAGTTGCAACAATATTTGATCGATTGAAACCTTTTATTTATTTGAATGGTGCCACTTACACAGCCATTTGAAAGATCAAAATGCTTCTTGTGTTCATTTTCATAAAATATATATTAAAAAAAATGGTAGGATTGTTGAGCTAGGTGTAGAGGCTAGCAATAGAAGTGTATATTTCTATGATGTAAGCACCAATTTTTGATATGAGAGATGGTGTCCACATCCTTTGCAAGAAAAACCCTAAATGAAACTTCTAAAATATGATCCCTTGACAAGTAAGACTATTTTTAGTTGATAATCCTTGGTTTTCAATGGAATTGTGCTTTTATTAAAAGAATATTGCATGCTCATATGTGGGACACAGAAGGGAGGAGATATTATATGTACTGTGTATATTAGCTTAGAATTGATTCATCTCACACCATACATGATTAATTTACACATTATAAATAATATATATTATTCTCTCTTTTTCATGATTAGATGATTACTTCTCTCGCTTCTCAATTGTGTCTGTGTGTATATAAATATATATATACTTATAATTTATACTGTTTTGGGTTTGAAAAAAATGCTTAGGTTGTGATGCCTAAATCATTGAGAGGAGAAGCTTGGAAGCACATAAATCTGCATAGAGAATTTGCTTGTAGTTCCTCACAACATAAATTAATTATTTGGACTTTTAAAAATTAATTAAAAATCTCAATCCATATATCCTATGCTGAAGTGATTCACTCAAGGAGAACTCAAACCTTTCCCATGGAAAAGAAAACTCAATTTTCCACATATTTTAATCAAATTAATTGATTATATGTGTAGGACTATAATCATGTAAATAAGGAAATTAAAATGACCATACTAATTCTATTTTGCATGATTTTCTTTTCGCAATTGTCATTCAAACGTAGAATGGTTAAGTAAACTTAATTGAGTTCAAAATTATATGTTGTAAAGCTCCTTAAACATATGTGTTGATATTTTTTGCTAGAAGAGTGGAACTTCAACTCCTCTTACCTTATAAACAAGTATAAAACCATTAGCCCTAATAACTCCAAAGGCCCATAATGTCATGATTTTTATAATACCTATAGATCCTAATACCATTAACTAATGATCTTATTAAACACAATGTTGCTAAAGTAATGGTTTCTAATGGTTGACTTCATGGTGAATGGTTGCATACTTGTATATAAGGTGGCATATTTTAATCTAAAATGAGCCACTATCATTCTTTACCTAAGCCAACCCACAGCAAATCACTTTAGGTTGTGTATTTGCTTTACTTCTCCTCTACTCTATGTCAAAATGGTCTTTAATTTAAAATCAATTAGTCATTCTTATGATTTGTTTCAAGTTTAAAATAATAACAAGATTGAAAAAGTAGGGCCCATTGCACTATCTTTGCTATGAGAGAGTGCCTATAATGTTTTTAAACAAGACCTAGGAATCCAAATTCAAAGCCTCCCTTCCACTAGCGCAACCCAAATATTTACCATGAAACAAACGAGAACTCTCCCAAAAACCAATGATAGTATTGTTGGAGGTCTCTTGAAATCTCACATAATCAAATCCATTTGTCATGACGCAAAGGTGTGTGGCAAAGGATGGCAACCAAGCCATCTCTCTTAATTGTGTGGATCGTCCATTCCATACTCATTTCTTTCGTCCATGAACACCTCGATTGGGATTAAAATTATTTGAAATAAGAAAAAATGATATTTTAGTTATTCATGTGTTTTTGGATTCTTTACATTTATATAAAACACACACACACACACGATTTTATATACATTTTTCATAATAATGTAATGTTGTAATTTAAGATTAATTGAAATTTTTAACTTGTAACCTTTCAGAATGTATTTAAATATAATATCTATAAAATTGTAAATTTTATTTTAATTTGATCGATATTATAGCAATATATTATACACAACAATATAATATTACCTTTCATATATATTATAATCATATAATATATTATAATATTACTTTATGCAAAAATGTGTTATTTAATTTAATTTAAATATATTGAAATTTGATGTTTAATGGATATGAACTTCTCTAAATTTATAGTGGAGTGTGTGATACTTAATTTTAAAATTTGTTGTTGTACAATAGAAAATATATTTTTATTATAATTTGTAGTTTTTTAATTAAACATATACATAAATTTATTTAAAATGAACTATATATAATAAGACGTAGTTATATTTTATCTATTGTGTTTAAATGACTTGTACTTATGTTTATGAAAATGAGATAAAGTAAATGAGATGTATAGTAAAATTCATGTAGTACATTGTTTTAAATACATATAATACTCAACAACCCATTACCACCGTGGTGCCCCCTAGTACACCATGGCTTTACATGTGGGTGTTCAACATGGAAACCCTCATTGTGGTTTCCTCATTTAACCGGGAGCTACTTTTCCAAGGTTCAATAGGGGCACGAGACCAATCAACAATCCATGTTCATGATGAGGTCCACTTGGTGTACTCGGATTTAAGGAGGGGGGTGAGGTTTGAAACCAAATATTGCCTATGTTTAAAATCACCTGGTTTTGGTTGGTGGTAACAACGTGGAACCTCATCCTTGGTGGTATGGTGTGACGCGGAACCGTTTGTGCAGACATCGCAGAGCCATTTAGATTACATGTGGATGCCACATGGCATTAAGATATTGGAGTAACTTCAAGTGGTCACAACTTTCAATCCAAGAGTGAGATTGAGATGGAATTTATATCGCTTGAAAGCCCTCAAAAATCTAGATGCGATCATGGCATCAAATTTTATTTTTGCAAACTTTGGAAAAGAAGGATGTTTGGTGAGGCCATATTCATAAAAAACTTCAAAGGTTGGGTCAAGTCATAGATAACACCTTCAAGAGCTCGATATAGTATGATGGGTGAGAGGGACTGTTATAATTATGTTTATAAATTTTAATAAATGGTGTGTTATAGTATCAATGGTTATGGAAAAGTACATCCATTAATGTTGAGTTGGATTCTCTTACCAATGTGATCTGAGTCATAGAAGAGATGTAGATCCCTATGGGAGAGGAAGAAAACCCCTCACACAAAGGAAGAAGGATAATTTCAACTCTCTACATCCACAACCTTTTGCAGCGTCTTGGAAACCATATTATGTGTTTACTACTCTTCCTCTCCCACTCGTATGGCTTCCATGACACTGTATTTATCTCCCATAGTACCTTGTATAGATTCCACCACACGGTATTTCTCTCCAACCTGATAACTTATAACGATGTTGTGTATTCTTTGTCCACTCATATCTTTTTCTTATGCTTTATCTTTTAGAAGATCAAGATAAACACATGAGGAGGATTGTTTTATTCCTTTTCTATTTTGCCTCTTTAGGCATAACTAATTTAAACTTTTTTTGTGACAGTTGGGGTCAATATCTCATGTTAGCCTCTTAACATTTTTTTAAAGGATTTATTATACCAACATAAATTCTCATTCACTACTATTTTCTTTTTTAGAAAATAAAACAATATTTCATCACATGTATTTTAATTTTCCTCAACCCAAGAACAAAGAAAATCCGCATAATAGTATTACATTTGTGAATGCTAGAATCCTTCAATGAGCCTTTGTCCCAACTCTACAAAGATGACATTAGTGAGTTAGTTAACATTCCGTGGAAGAATCTAATGGAGTTTTATTGTTGTTCACGAAGCCATGTGATTGAGGTTGGAACCCTTCTGGATAGGATTCTTGTGGCGCTCCACAAAGACATTGATGCGATGATGCCGACGATGAATACTTTGGAGGGATTTGATTTCTGAGGAAGCCACACAACCCTTGGATATAATAGGGAGACCCGAGTTATTTCCAACAAAAAGAATGTATTATATCCCATAAAAAAAGCATATACCTCGATTTAGAAAACCAAGTGATTTGCCTTGAGTGCCATAGTTTAGAAATGTTCTCTAGGAGAGGGAGAGAGGCAAGGAATCATTTGGTGCATATGATTTTTTTTATCTCATCCCAGATTAAAGCCCAACAATGAAAAGTAGAGATTACACATTTGTGCAAAACCCTTTGAAAATACCCATTGAGTCGTGGTGATTGTTAGTGCTAAGATGGTATCTCCATGAAAGATAATATGTATCAGTGATCAAATTGGTATCGTTATGGATGCTAATAGAGTTATCAAAAACAAATATTATTTCCAAAGGAAGAAAAAAATAAATGTTTCACAATAGCGAAGGCAACTACGAGCAATGTAGAAAGAACATTTGTTAATGCCACACTCTTCCTTTCCAATGTGATTAGGGAATTCCTTGCCCTTGAATCAAACTCTACCATGTTATAATTCATTCCATAGGAACGCATGTTGGAACAGAAGAAGCGTGATGATAAGTATTGTAGCATGATTGATGATGGGATGAAAGAGAAAGACGTTTATCTCTAGAAGACTTTTAGTTATTGGATGTCTACCTATTATAATATTTTGTCTCGTAAGTTTGTACAAAAGAAATCCAAATGTTGTAGATGTGGAGAGATTGCTCTACGTGTGCTATTAAACTTCCATATGAAATAAACTACTTGTTGTTTTTAGAGATAAGGAGACGAAAAATGAGACTTATGGAAAATTGCACACTCGATAGTGAATGCACAAGATTATATATGAAGTTGCCTTTCAAAACATGGTTAGGTTGTTGGATCAGATGCAACTTCTTATAATTTTCAATGATATTGTTAGTGAACATCTTGTTTGTGCTTTGATTTTTCTTTTCTGGAATTTGTAAAGGAAACACGTTGAGCTTAGTCAATGAATGTGTAGGTGGAAATTTTGATGGAATTCACTACTCTAATTGTTACGTGGCGTAGTATAGATGCTTCAAGAAGAATATTGGATGAAGATGTCGAAAATTGAACCAAGGTGTAGGAGATCCAAACAAATATTCCTAGTGCATGCATGCCTTTAGAAAAACATGAAGTGCAACAAACAACTTTCATGAAAGAAGCCTGGTTGGTCAAAAATTTATAAATGCGGGTTGGGTCCATACATGAACAAGTAACGAAAGCGAGTTGTGTTAGAGAGAGAGAGAGAGAGTCTTGGACCAAGCTCTAGAAATCACCAAAGATTGAGGAAAGATGCACTAGCATATAAAAGTAACTAGAGACATCCTTAGAGAGGATGATGCATACCTTTCAATGTGGTCGCGTTGGATGAAGATGTCGAAAATTGAACCAAGGTGTAGGAGATCCAAACAAATATTCCTAGTGCATGCATGCCTTTAGAAAAACATGAAGTGCAACAAACAACTTTCATGAAAGAAGCATGGTTGGTCAAAAATTTATAAATGCGGGTTGGGTCCATACATGAACAAGTAACGAAAGCGAGTTGGAACACATGGGAAGTAACTGAGAGAGAGAGAGAGAGAGAGAGAGAGAGAGAGAGAGAGAGAGAGAGTCTTGGACCAAGCTCTAGAAATCACCAAAGATTGAGGAAAGATGCACTGGCATATAAAAGTAACTAGAGACATCCTTAGAGAGGATGATGCATACCTTTCAATGTGGTCGCGTCATTTTGTGTAGTGATTACGTTCAATAGATAGAGTATCCTCGATGTCTCTAAAAGGTTCATAGTTTATCTTTGTTGTGTTTATTGGGCTTATTATTTTGAACACACATTGAATTTTTAAACTATGATATAACATAAAAATTATTTTGTTCAAATTTGTGATCGCGAGAAATGATAGGACGAGTGTGGAGATCTAAGATAACCATTGGATAGAGATGTGGAAAATATCGACAAAGAGACCTAGTGTGCACAAGATTCGAGAGAAGGAAGACAATGTTCATGTCATATGCATCATAATCTCTTGTTGATATTTTGTAGCCCTCCATAGTAGTATTAAGAATGTAAACATCATTCCCAAGTATGATTGGCGAGGTGTGCTATAAACGAAAGAAAATATAGCGAGGTGGCTAGCATCCTCCCATTATTTGCTGAATGAATATTGTTTGAGGAATGTTGTGACACAAGTCTTTGTAGGTAGGTGCAAAAAGTGCAAGATTGATGGAGGTGTGCTATATCTCGACTATTGAAAAGATGAAAAGTTTGTTCAAATTTCTCCAATGTATTGAGTGAATGTTAGATCCTTCACATAGCCTTTGTCCCAACTCTATGAAGAAAACATTAAGGAGTTAGGTCACAATGTGTGGAAGAACGTAATGGAGTTTTATTATGACATTCATAAAGCCGTGTGATTGAGGTTGGGATATGATTTCTCTGGAAATGGCTCCACTCTTGCAGAGAAGAGGGAGACACAATTTTTTGCCAATAAAAATAATATATTTTAACCCATCTAAAAGAATATTACTCTGGGTTTTAGAAAAGATGGTGATTACCCCACGATACCATAGTTTAGAAATATTGTCTAGGAGAGGCATATAGGTGAGTAATCATGGTATGCATGTGATTTCTTGTATTCTACCCCAAAAGAAAACTCAAGAACATAAAATAGAGATTAAACATTTGTACAAAATCCTTTGAAAGGACACATCGGGTCATGGTGCTTGTCTCGGAGGAAAGAGAATGTGTATCAATGATAAAATTGGTATTGGTGTGGATGCTATTAGAGTTATTGAAAACAAGTATTATGTTTGAAAGAAGACAAAAATGGATATAGCCTAGCAATCCGTGAGCAATGTAGGAATTAATAACATGCTTCTTTTTTCCAATATGATTAAGGAATACCATGGCCTCTAGTGAAAGGCCACTATGCTCTACTTCTTTCCATGGAAAAGCATGTGGAAGATGGAAGAAGTGAGAGGAAAAGTATTGTAGTGTGATTGATGGATGATTAGAAGGAAAATAAAGGCATTTATAGCTAGAAAGAGTTGTAGGTATTGGATGTATGCCTTTTATAATATTTTGTCTGCTAAAGGCAAGGAGGAAAGGCACAAGGTTATGTATGAAGGTGCCTCTTAAAACATGGTAAGATTACTGGATCAATTGAAGCTTGTTAGCATTTTGAGTGATAGAAAACAAGTTAGTTTGTCCTAATATTTTTGGCATTTGCAAAAGAAACATATTGAGCGCAATGAACTAATGTGCAAGTGAAAAATTAGTTGGAATTGTCTAGTGCTAGATAAACTTGATGATGCAAGAAAATATTCTTAGTATATGCAAGTCTCTAGAAAAAGATGAAATGCACCAATATAATATTAAACTATTCTATTAAACCAACTGTTTTATATAGTACATTATATTTTTTAACTTGGTAATATCCTTAAAAATAAATAACCGTTTTTTAAAACTTTATCATATTCATGAACAAATAATAATAATAATTAAAGAAGAAATTAAAACATTAATATCAAAGCAATATTTTTGAGACAAAGCAATAGAATTAATTAATTAATTAATATATAATTATATATATATACCGAGGTGGGGGGTGATGTTGGTGAATTTTGATTTCAAACTCAACGGCCACATTTCAAATTTTATAAGAGCTATGAACCGCCTCACCTGGTGCCAGCGTGTCGGATTCCAAAATATTTAGACATACTAAATGAAATCCCTAAAACATAAATATCTCATCCCATCCGATATCGATATAATTAGTATAAGGCTGCGGGCATTAGGGAGGTTGTACAGGTGAAGCGAGGCGAGGATGGGCATCCTGTCCTTATGACAGGAAATAAATGCGTATAGGAGCCAGGCATGTGGGCGTTGTTTTCTACCTTCCCTTAGCTTCCCTGATTATGCCTTTACATTTGGTATTGTTCCATCTGAATGTAAAGGTGGTTCACAATCCACGGACTCATACCAGTTCTTGGAATTTAATTTGTGAGTTGATTGAGCGGGAGATTGGGCATGGCCAGGCTTTTTAGGTTGGCAGAAGAAATGAGAGTCGAATTTGTTAGATGTTTTTACCAGTTTTCTGGTTTGTTTTTGTTGTGTTTCAAGCATGGCCATGTTTAATTGAATAATTATTTATGTGTTTGTCTTTTTCTCAGGTTTTTTTTTTTTTTTTTTAGAATTTTTGTGTTGGCTTGGTTCTAGTTTTCTCTCTTCAGTCTGGGTGGAGAGGAAGAAGAGATTGGATCTAGTTGGTTTGGGTTAGGAGGGAGAGGAGTTTGGCTCTAGTTGGTTGGGGTTAGGAGGTAGGATGATGCTAAAGAGAAGAGAAGAGGACATGGGATCCTACTAGGACAAGGTATGCACCTTTTTATTTTTTATTTGTATTTTAAGATGGTTTGTAATGGATCATCTGAATTAATTGTGTGTGTGCTTGGATCATTTTATTATGCACATTTGTTTTCCTAATACTCCTTATTTTGGCTTTTTGTTTGGAGTACAAGGACATAATTATGGATTGCTATGGGTTTTTTCTATTGCAAGTGTGAATCTAAATTATGGCTTCCATAATTAACAATTTATTCATAAATAAAACTGACTAAGGTTTAAGTACACTATAGTTTTCCCTTGTATTCCAACTCCATGTAAAGATAACCCATTTAAAAAATCCATGATCTCTGATGCCTTGGATTTATAAGACGGTATTGATTTCTAAGACTGTATCTAAGAGCTGGGGATTATGGTCAAGGTTTTTTTTCCTTCAATGTTCTTAGATAGTTACAGGTTCATTTTCTTTTATAATGTTCATTTTTAATAAAGCAAAGTTATAATTTTGAGTATGAGTTTGTTTTTATTTTGCTTTTAGAGAAACCGGATAAATTTTAAATGAATGAAAATCTTTTAAAAAAATTGGGGTTTATCACAATTCGTTCAAAGATATGGTCTCACACAACCCCAGTTGACATAGCTATGGAAACAAATACTTGCGTGAGGGTCAGCGCCCTTGGTTTCTCTGAGGCAATGAGGCCCTACTCTGGTTTTTGTTTTGTTCTTGTCTCTGCTACCCGGTAAGGTAATAGGCTCTGCAATAACCTCCTCTGCCTCTGCCCAGTGCTGCTCACTGTTTTGTCAGAGGGACAACGCCCTTGCTTTCTTTGGGGCAATAGGTCTTGTGATTTGTGTTAATGAGTAGTTTAGGGTAGGCACTTTTATTTTGTCAAAGGCCGAAGCAAAATCACTGCCTCCTTGTTTGAAATCAATATCTTAGAAATGGTGTGATGCAAGTTTAACATTATTTATTCTCTCTTGATCAGTATACTATGAACATTTTTGTGGGGTAGTTCATATAAGTGTGTTTTCTATTTCTGAACAATTTTGTGGAGGTAGCCCATATAAGTGTGTTTTTTATATCAACTTGAGAGATTACAGCACAACCAATCTAATTGAAATGGTAGTGACATCTAAGCATGTTCATGTCAACTGAATTAAATTAAAACCATAACAACATTTACAACATTCTCTAACAGGAAGTAGATCAAAATGCTTTGGAAAGGAAAGGGAATAGAGGATGTTCATGTCAACTGAATTAAAATAAAACAATAACAACATTTACGACATTTAACAGGCAGTAGATCAAAATGTTTTGGAAAGGGAATAGAGTAGATTCCAATTGCAAAACATATGCCAACAAATATTTTTGCTATGTTGTGACTTTGATGTATGAGGTGTAGATGTGTGAAGCCTCCTATTATTAGGGGGCTTGCCTTTAGGTTGCTGATATTGTGTGAGAAAGGGGAGGATATTTAGTTGTTCAAGACTTTCTATTAGCATGCTTTTACTTTTACTCCTCTGGATAATTCATGCATAACTATATATATTACAGTTTATTACTTTTGATTTCATGTGAAATGCCTGGGGAAATATATAAAAGGCAAATTTCTATTGTGTATCACATTTATTTATTTTGAATTGGATTTGAAAGAATATTTAATTAATTGTATTTTGTATTTATTGTATAAAGATAAAATTGTTGTTAAACATTTAACCTTCTTATGATATGAAACAAGTGGAATGAGGAGGAGAGCACACATGGAATATTGTTTAACAAAAGAGTAACATCTTTTTGGTGAGTTGGAAGGTAAGAAGGAAATTCTGCACAAGAATGTAATTAAATTCATGATATAGGCCAATAGGATAAAAGTTAGGTTTGACAGAATATTTAGGTAATTGTTTTTGTCTTTATTAATGGACATTAAAATTGCTACTAAATATTTAATTCTCTTGTGATATGAAATAGGTATATGGAAAATGTTCTTTAGGAGAGGAAGGTATTGTGGGAGACAAGGTACATGCAGAGGGGAAGTTGATGGAAGGTCCAAATCATATAGGAGTAGCAAGTAGATGATGTGTAATTAGTTAATACAATTATGTTATTGTTGATGTAAATAGGAAAAAAACTATATAATAGATATATAATCAAGCATTTTCTTTTTGAGAGGGGCTTGCCCCTTCTCCCAACCTTCATGGATAGCCATGACCAAAGCTATCATGGAGGGGTGTCTGTTTTTGTTGTGTTTCTCATGCTTTGTGGTTTAGTTTCTAATTTATTATTATTATTTTTCTATGCTTTTGGTTTTTAAAATTCTAATTTTAAATTTATTTCTGCCATCATTTTATAATAACAATTTTTTAAATTATTTATTTTGAACATTAATAATATTCTTTTACTTTTTTAATGAAATGATTTTTTTCATAATAAATGTATAATAAAATTGCTATCAAAATATTACCTTGAAATTTTTACTGCACTCTTTATGTAAAAACTTTTGATATATTTAATTTTCAACCTCACATTTCAAAATTTAATTTTTGCATTTTAAAACTTGGATGTGTAGAGCTTCTATTTATTTTAAATTTCCCATCACAAAATTTAAATCTTAGCACATTTAAATAATAACAATTGTAAAATTACATTTAAAAATTTCCATGTTTGATAAATCTGCAATTGCATTTTTAATAGAAACTAATTTTCAAAGTTCTAAAATCTATACAAGAACATTTTTACGTGCCAACCACATTTATGAAAATCACATTTAAAAATTTTAATGTTTGATGACTTGGACACTTGTCCTATTTAATTTTGAATTCCACTACTTAAAATTTGATGCTTATACACACAAACATACTCCAATGACATTCATAAAATTATATTTGTGAACTTTCTACAACTTCATGTTAAAATCTGATATATTTAATAAACTAGAACATTTTAAAGAGAAGCTTAAATCTAACATTATAAACAGAAGCTTAAATCTATATATTTGAGTTGAGTTGTATCCTCTTAATGTCAAATGTTATGTTGTTGTGGTTGTGTTTGTGTGTATAAGGTGATACACATAACACACTCTCTTTATTTGATTTAACTATTCAAAAATTGTTGTTTGAGAAACACATATTTTTATTGCATTCGTATAATATTTAATTTCTAATTTAGTTTTATCAACATAATTTAAATACTTTTGTTGTTCTACACACCTAACCTGAAAAAAAATCGTGTTTCTTTAAATGTATACTAAACATGTGATTTTTGTATGAAATAAAAATAAAAATTGATGATTTCAAATTTTAAAATTTATATAAAACAAAAACTTTTAATTTATATGTTTTGTTATATTTAATTATATTTAGTGTCCTATGTTGTACCATGTTAATGTTTTATGTAAATGTTGTGTTGTTTGTATTTGGTTATGGGTGTAACACTGTGTTTTTACAAGAGTTTAAAATAATGTAAGTGTTTGGAAATTTGATGTTTGAGAGACATGAACATTTACAAAAGGTGTGTATTGTGTTTGTATGATGTTAGAATTTTATATTGTATATTAAAACTATGCTTGTTTATAAACAAAATCTGTGAATTTTTGTTGGAATGTTTAAATATTTAATTAATTATGTTGTGATTTTTGTATGGGATATTATGTGTATTTTGAATTAATTTGAAGAAGTGTGTAAAGTTTGTGTATTTTAAAATGATTTAAATACATTGAAATTTGATGCTTGGGGGGAGTGGCTTGTAAAAAAAATTAAAAAAAGTATTTGATTGTATGACATCTAAATTTATAATTTTCAATTGCATATTAAGCTATGCTTTCACCAATACTTTCATATTTTTCATTAAATGTTTAGATACAATAAATTAACACTTTATGTTTTACAATAGTTCAAGATAATGCAAGTGCTTAGAAATTTGATGTTTGAAAGACATGGACATTTTAAAAAAGGTGCGTTTTGTTTGTATGATATTATAATTTTATGTTGTATATTAAACTATATTTGTTTGTAAAAAAATGTGTTATTTTTTCTTGAAATGTTTAAATTTTTAATTAATTCTGAATACATGTGTGAAATTTGTGTATTTTAAAATCATTTAAATACATTGAAATTTAATGTTTTGTGGGACTCATTTGTTAAAAAAAAAATGTATTTGATTTTATGACATTTAATTCTATAATTTTATATTGTATATCGAGCGATAGTCTCCCTAGTTCTTTCAGATTTTTCATGAAATGTTTAGATATAATAACTTAAGAGTGTGTGTTTTGCAATAGTTTAAGTTAATGCAAGTACTTGAAAGTTTGATGTTTGAGAGAGATGGACATTTAAAAAAAAAGTGCATTGTGTTTGTATGTTATTATAATTTTATATTGTATATTAAACTATATTTGTTTATAAAAAAAATTGTGATATTTTCTTGAAAAGTTTAAATTTTTAATTAATTTTGTTGTGATTTCTATATGGGATATTATATGTATTTTGAATTAATTTGAATAGATGTGTAAAATTTGTGTATTTCGAAATAATTTAAATACATTGAAATTTGATGTTTTGGGGGAGTGACCCATAAAAATAAAAATAAAAATTGCATTTGATTGTATGACAATTAATGTGATCCTTGCCCCAATAGTTTCATATTTTTTCATGGAATATTTAGATATAATAAATTAACATTGGTTTTTTTTACCGTAGTTTAAAATAATGCAAGTACTTGGAAATGTGATGTTTTAGAGACATAACATTTAAAAAATTTGTATTGTGTTTGTATGATATTATAATTTTATATTGTATATTAAACTATATTTCTTATAATAAATAAAAAATTGCTTTGATTTTTTTATTGAAATGTTTGAATTTTTAATTAATTCTTATATGTATTTTGTATGCCATGTTATATGTATTTTGAATTAATTTCAACTTAAAATTTGTGTGTTTTAAAATAATTTAAATACATTGAAATTTAATGTTTTAGGGGAGTGAAGTGTAAAAAAGAAAATGTTTAGATATAATAAATTAGTACTGTGTGTTTTACAATAGTTTAAAATAATGTAAGTACTTGGAAATTTGATGTTTGAGAGACATGAACATTTAAAAAAATTGTATTGTATTTGTATGATATTATATTGTATATTAAACTATATTTGTTTATAAAAAAATTGTGTGATTTTTTCTTCAAATGATTAAATTTTGAATTTATTGTACTCTGATTTTTGTATGCTATATTATATATATTTTGAATTAATATGAATACATGTGTAGGATTTGTGTATTCTAAAATAATACAAATACATTGAAATTTGATGTTTTGGGGAGTTAATTGTAAAAAGATAAAATGGATTTGATTGCATGACATCTAATTCTATAATTTTAAATTTCATATTCAGTTAAGCTTACCCCAATAGTTTCCTATTTTTTCATGAAATGTTTAGGTATAATAAATTAACACTTTGGGTTTTACAATAGCTTAAATTAATGTAAGTACTTTGAGATTTTATGTTTGAGAGACATGAACATTTAAAAAAATTGTATTTTGTTTGTATGATATTATAAGTTTATATTGTATATTTAGCTATAGTTTTTTATGATAAAAAATGTGTGAATTTTTATTGAAATGTTTAAATTTTTAATTAATTATGGTGTGAGTTTTGTATGTCATATTATATGTGTTTTGAATTAAGTTGAATACATGTGTGTACAATTTATGTATTTTAAAATAATTTAAATACATTGAAATTTGATGTGTAGGAGAGTGACTTGTAAAAAAATAAAAAATGTATTTGCTTGTGAGACATTTAATTCTATAATTTTAAATTGCGTATTCAGAGATGCTTTCCCCAATACTTTCCCATTTTTCATGAAATGTTTAGATATAATAAATATATAATTTGATTCTTTTAATTAAAATTATTAATGACCATTGTTTTATCCCCTCATGGAGGTGGATATTAAGAGTAACCATAAGGTTGGGAGGCTTGCTCACCACCCCATTGCTTCATATTTCAATTCAAGAGGGTTGGTGGGGTGGCCAACCCACCCTATTCACCAAACATGTGAGCATTTCCTATTAAGTTGAAGAATATGGCAAGTCTTCACTCTTGTCTCTATCAACTGATTTTATGATGTGTTACATACTTCCCTCCTAGTAGGTGCTATTATTTCTAGGGACTTTCAACGTGCACAACAAATTGCATGTAGCCACTAGGAATTTCTTTTTGCCTTTTTCACCTTGTGCCAATGGTTTGGTTTTGTTTGTTCTTTGGACTAGTATATGGATTAGTAGTTTGGGGCTAGTAATGGCCAATTAATGGGTAACTTTGACTCTTTCAATGAGACTTATAATTGGACATTGTGGCTTCTTCTAGAGTTGGTGTTTGTTGTTGTAGTTTTCAACTCTGGGTCTTCAAGTATGGAGTTAGTGCATTTAACGATTCTGTGCTCAGATTTCTATTGGTCTTGATTTTATTGGATTTGGTGGAGTGTGTAGCACAATGTTTAGGAGTAGTTGGGGTTACCCACTAGTGCTTGTTGGCAATTGCTTGAAGCTGTATCCTACCCAAGGTTTTCCATCTAATCCTTGTTACTATGTTCTAATGTGATGTGCTACATTAATTTATCCCGAGCCTCCTTTTACTCCTTGTATTACCCTTCCTTTTGGCCTCCTCTAGAGTCTTAATTTGTGTTGTCCTTGTAAACGCATGTGATGTGGCTCACTTGCAAGCTGCCACACCTAGTAGGGTGCCTCCATTTAGATATCCACCAGATATTTGTGATGAGATTATCCATCTCGGGACCCTTAATTTTAAAATTTGAATTTGCTTATTAAAATCTAATTTTATCATAACTTGTAAATTTTCTATCAAATATTTAAATATAAAATTTGGAATTTATAATTCGATTTATTCATTTTTTTAAATGGAAATGATAGAGATTTGTATTAAATAAATCCATATTGCAAGGCCAAAACCTTTACATATTCCACTCTTCCCTATGCTTTTGAGATGACCACACACGAAACCACAAACTAGTTCCCCATCAAACAAATACTTCAATCCCTTTCCAACTAAATATTTTCCAAAAATCCCCCAAAATACGAACATATTTACATTCCATTTTCTAGTGTATTTCTATTTTGATATAGAATGACTTCTTGTATCTCTTGGATAATTTTTTTTTCCTTTCTTCCCAAATTGAATCCAACCCACATTTTCTGCAATGAGTGGTTCTTCGTTAAATGCACAATATTTTCCATCAAATCTTTCTCATCCACCTTATCTACCCCATAATTTTCATTTTCAACAAGACTCCTTGTGGTTTCCAGAGGTAATCCATTTTCTACAAAGGTTTGTTGTTTTTCAGCGAACGAACAAGTGGAGGATCCACATTGGCAAGCAAATTTATTAAATTTTTTTGCTGCGATTACGGTTTCTTGCACTGAATCTGCTTCTTTCATGTCTTCTTTAAATATCATATAATAGTCACCTTGTGCACCTTCCCACCGTTTGGGCCTTCAGGGTTTTGTTCCATCTTATTTATTCTGAGGAGGCTTGGGGCGATTTTTAATTACATGCCATGTTTCATAACATTCTCTACATTGAAATGAGATGTTCTCATAATCGAGCTTTTGGACCCAAACATAGTTTGGAGACATCAAATAAACCTCTATGGGAAAGCACTTTTTGAATTGCATCCCCACACAAATGTGAGCATAAGTAGCCTTGCATTTTTTTTCTTATGTTATTAATAGGACATCTACGATAGAATTTCCCCACCACGTTCCCAATGGAGGAAAGCTATGCGTGACTCCAAAAATCCAAGGGAGGATTCCATGGTCTTATCCAAACTCGCTTGGCAAAAATTTATTTCGTAACCGGATCGAAAGTGGAACACGAGGGCAGCATGGAGAGGCTAGTGCTCCTCCAAAACCATCACCCAAATTCACATGTAGCCTTCTTCTCTCCAATTGTTTCTGAAACCACAGTGAAGATACCTCGGGCCATAGCGTAAATATTCAGCTCGTCTGTCAAAAGGGGCTTCCATGTCTTAGAGATCCATTTTAAGCAAATTGACAAGCCACGCCCGTAACCCATAAAACATGCAAACCAAACCATTCCTCGAAAAATACTTTTCACAGTCTAAATCTTCCTCATCCAGAAGAATGTACACGGAAAAATTATCTTGCACCACTAAAGGACCACAACCAAACTTAAGCATAGAATTGTACGAAAATGTAGAACGGATAGCTTGATTTCAAGCTGTAACTGCAAAAGAAAAATATTTATTTGCCAAATCACGAGGATTCACCATTGAACTATGTGCAGAAAATCCATGCAAATAGAGCAAAATTGGGTGGCTAGGGTTTTGGGCAAAACCCTAGGCACCACAAGGGATTCGAGAGCTCTTTCCATTTCGAAAGATATATGAATATTATTATAGCCAATATGTTCCCTTCCCTAATTAAATTCATTATTTTAATATATTATAATGGTGATTTTTTTTTTGTATTTGTTTATTCGTGATAAGATTCAAAAATGGTTATTTCATTTTGTTTGTGTGATTTTATATTATATAAAATATATATCAATAAAGATAGAGCTGAGTTGCTTTGACTTATGTTTGAGCAACTTCCTTCAATGAGGGTTGAAATTTAACGGGCAAAATGCCAGTCACAAGGCATTTTGCCCATATTTGACGTTCAAACATTTTGCCTAATTGTTTTCCCCCATGTGTTATAAAGTTCACAAAACACATTTTCAAAGGTTTATTATTTTCCTAAAACGTTATTAGTAGTCCATACAAATTTGTGTTCCACTTTCGTTGGTGCGTGTGACGGTGTCACCTGCAAAAACTATTTTAAGTAACAGTTTGGGCTTATGAAGAATGGGAAAATCAATGTTAGGAACTCTTGATGCAATGTAAGTCATGGCTCCATTGGTCATGTAATTTATTGCTTGCAAAGCGAGCTCGACGATCGTGTCGAAGGGTATTTCACATCCATTTATTCACGGAGCATGGAGTAAGATTGCAAAGATTAGGCAAACATTAACGTTTCCTGTCTGCGCACCTCTCTCACGCATCGCTATTGATGTTGAGATTCAAGAATAAGAAATTATATATCATAAGAAAAAATTTGCGAGTGCAATAGCCGAGAGAACAAGGCATCCCATTGAGCAACCTGAGAATGATATGGACATGGATCGCTACATGTTAGTATGGACTATTAGGCTTTGGATAAGGGATCTCCTCTTTTTTGCATAATATGTGTATATTGTAATTCCACAGTATAGTCACCTATGAAATCTAATCCGTGAGAAGGAGTGGAGGAGGCGTAAGGTCATGGTGGAATTGGTCATTGACTTCTCTTAAAAGCATCAAAATCTATGTTTGATATGCATATTGACACATTGCGCATTCTACGTATATAACTATTAGCTAAGAAACTTACGTAGATTCATGTCAAACTCGGGTTTAAATAGGAAGTTTTCGATGTGATATTGTCAGACTTCATGTCTCATGTATTCATATGACATGTATTGTTCTACGGGGCCTACTAAAAGGTGATGATCAAATATTTCTTTTAGCTTCAAAAATTGATGGAGTTGCAACAATTTTATTTATTTGAATGGTGCCACTTACAAAGCCATTTGAAAGATCAAAATGCTTTCTGTGTTCATTTTCATAAAATATATATTAAAAAAGGGTAGGATTGTTGAGCTAGTTGTAGAGGCTAGCAATAGAAGTGTATATTTCTATGATGCAAGCACCAATTTTCAATATGAGAGATGGTGTCCACATCCTTTGCAAGGAAAACCCTAAATGAAACTTCTAAAATATGATCCCTTAACAAGTAAGACTATTTTTACTCGATAATCCTCGGTTTTCAAATGGAATTGTGCTTTTATTAAAAGAAGATCACATGCTCATATGTGAGACACGGAAGAGAGGAGATAGTATATGTAATGTGTATATTAGCTTAGAATTGATTCATCTTACACCGTACATGATTATATTAGACATTATAAAAAATATATATTATTCTCTCTTTTTCATGATTATATGATTACTTCTCAATTGTGTGCGTGTGTGTGTGTGTGTATATATATAATTTATATTGTTTTGGGTTCAAAAAAGTAATTGGAGAAAACAATGCTTGGGTTTAGATGCCTAAATCATTGAGAGGAGAAGCTTGGAAGCACATAAATATGCATAGAGAATTTGCTTGTAGGTCCTCACAACATAAATTAATTATATGGACGTTTAAAAATTAATTAAAAATCTCAATCCATATATCCTATACCGAAGCGAAACACTGAAGGAGAACTCAAGCCTTTCCCATGGAAAATAAAACTCAATTTTCCACATATTTTAATCAAATTAAGTGATTATATGTGTAGGACTATAATCATGTACATAAGGAAATCAAAATGACCATACTAATTCTATTTTGCATGATTCTCTTTTCGTAATTCTCATTCAAATGTAGAATGACTAAGAAATCTTAATTGAGTTCAAAATTATATGTTGTAAAGTTCCTTAAACATATGATGCTAGAAGAGTTGAACTTCAACTGCTCTTACCTTATAAACAAGTATGCAACCATTATCCCTAATAAATCCAAAGGCCCATAATGTCGTGATTTTTATAATACCTATAGATCCTAAGACCATTAACTAATGATCTTATTAAACACAATGTTGCTAAAGTAATGGTTTCTAATGGTGGACTTCTTAGTGAATGGCTGCATACTTGTATATAAGGTGGCATATTTTAGTCTAAAATCAGCCACTACCATTCTTTACCTAAGCCAACACACAACAAATCACTTTAGGTTGTATATTTGCTTGACTTCTCCTCTACTCTATGTCAAAATGGTCTTTAATTTAAATTCAATTAGTCATTCTTATGATTTGTTTTAAGTTTAAAATGATAACAAGATTGACAAAGTAGGGCCCATTCCACTGTCTTTGCTATGAGAGAGTGCCTATAATGTTTTTGAACAAGACTTATGATCAAGTAATTTTAATATTCAAAATTAATTTTAATTTGACTATTAAATTTGTTACTAGAAAAAAATGATATAAATATAGATTCTAAAATAGAAAATATGTTATAATTATTAATTATAATGAAACAATAAGAATATAAGAAAAATGATTTAAGAAAAAAATTGTTGGTGAAGGGTTAATTCGTTATCAAAGTACCACTCTTGGAGTGCAAAATTTTAAGCATAGTGTTGTTTCTCATTTAAAAATAAATAAATTAAATTCATATGCTCCCTTCCTCCACTCGTCACGTAGCCCAACCCAAATATTCACCATGAAACAAACCATAAATTTTGACTCATAAAGAGGAATCCAAATTCAAACCCTCCCTTCCACTAGCACAACCCAAATATTTACCATGAAACAAACGAGAACTCTCCCAAAAACCAATGACAATAGTATTATAGGTCTCTTGAAATCTCACATAATCAAATCCATTTTTCATGACGCAAAGGCATGTGGCAAAGGATGGCCACCAAGCCATCTCTCTTAATTGCGTGGATCGTCCATCAACACCTCTATTGGGATTAAAATTCTTTGAAACAAGAAAAATTGATATTTTAGTTATTCATGTGTTTTTAATTCTTTACATTTATATATAAAACACACACATGTGATTTTATATACACTTTTCATAATAATGTAATGTTGTAATTTAAGATTAATTGAAAATTTTAACTTGTCACTTTCGTAATATATTTAAATATAATATCTATAAAATTGTAAATTTTGTTTTAATTTGATCGATATTATAGCAATATATTATACACAACAATATAATATTACCTTTCATATATATTATAATCATATAATATATTATAATATTACTTTATGCAAAAACGCGTTATTTAATTTAATTTAAATATATCGAAGTTTGATGTTTAATGGATATGAACTTCTCTAAATTTATAGTGGAGTGTGTGATACTTAATTTTAAAATTTGAAGTTGTACAATAGAAAATATATTTTTATTATAATTTGTAGTTTTTTTATTTAACATATATATAAATTTATTTAAAATGAACTATATATAATAAGAGGTAATTATGTTTTATCTAATATGTTTAAATGACTTGTACTTATGTTTATGAAAATGAGATAAAGTAAATGAGATGTATAGTAAACTTGATGTATTACAGTGTTTTAAATACATATACTACTCAATGGCCCATTATCACCGTGGTGCCCCCTAGTACACCATGGCTTTACATGTGGGTTTTCAACATGGAAACCCTCGTTGTGGGTCCCCCATTTAACTGGGAGCTACTTTTCCAAGGATCAATAGGGGCACGAGACCAATCAACGATCCATGTTCATGATGAGGTCCACATGGTGTACTCGAAGTTAAGGAGGGGGGCGAGGTATGAAACCAAATACTACCCATGTTTAAAATCACCTGGTCTTGGTTGGTGGTAACACTGTGGAACCTCATCCTTGGTGGTATGGTATGACGCAAAACTGTTTGTGCAGACATTGCAGAGCCATTTAGATTACATGTGGATGCCACATGGCATTAAGATATTAACCTAACTTCAAGTGGTCACAACTTTCAATCCAAGAGTGAGATTGAGATGGAATTTATATCACTTGAAAGCCCTCGAAAATCTAGATGCGATCATGGCATCAAATTTAATTTCTGCAAATTTTGGGAAAGAAGGATATTTGGTGAGGCCATATTCATAACAAACTTCACAGGTTGGGTTAAGTCATAGATAACACCTTCAAGAGCTCGAGATAGTATGATTGGTGAGAGGGAGTGTTATAGTTATGTTTATAAATTTTAATAAATGTTGTGTTATAGTATCAATGGTCATGGAAAAGTACATCCATTCATGTTGAGTTGGATTCTCTGACCAATGTGATCTTAGTCATAGAAGAAATGTAGATGCTTATGGGAGAGGAAGAAAACCCCTTGCACAAAGGAAGACGGATAATTTCAACTCTCTACCTCCACAACCTTTTGCAACGTCTTGGAAACCCTCTTATGGGTTTACTACTCTTTTTCTCTCATTCATATGGCTTCCATGACAATGTGTTTATCTCCCACAGTACCTTGTATAGGTTCCACCACACGGTATTTCTCTCCAACCTGATAACTTATAACAATGTTATGTATTTTTTGTCCACTCATATCTTTTTCTTATGCTTTGTCTTTTAAAAGATCAATATAAACACATGAGGAGGATTGTTTTCTTCCTTTTCTATTTTGCCTCTTTGGGTATAGCTAATTTAAACTTTTTTCGTGACAGTTGGGGTCAATCTCTCATGTTAGCCTCTTAACATGTTTTTGAAAGGATTTATTATACCAACATAAATTCTCATTCACTACTATTTTCATTTTTAGAAAATAAAAGAATATTTCATCACACGTCTTTTAATTTTCCTCAACCCAAGAACAAATAAAAGTCGCATAATAGTATTACATCTGTGAATGCTGCAATCCTTCAATGAGCCTTTGTCCCAACTCTACAAAGAGGACATTAGTGAGTTACTTAACATTTCGTGGAAGAAGATAAAGGAGTTTTATTTTTGTTCACGAAGCCATGTGATTGAGGTTGGAACCCTTCTGGATTGGATTCTTGTGGTGCTCCACAAAGACATTGATGTGATCATGCTGACGAGGAACACTTTGGAGGGATTTGATTTCTGAGAAAGCCACATGACCCTTGGATAGAATAGGGAGACCCCAATTATTTTCAACAAAAAGAATGTCTTATATCCCATTAAAAAGCATATACCTTGATTTAGAAAACCAAGTGATTTGCCTCGACTGCCATAGTTTAGAAATGTTCTCTATGAGAGGGAGAGAGGCAAGGAATCATTTGGTGTGTATGATTTTTGTTATTTCATCCAGGATTAAAGCCCAAAAATGAAAAATAAAGATTACACATTTGTACAAAACCCTTTGAAAATATCCATTGAGTTGGGGTGATTGTTAGTGCTAAGATGGTATCTCCACGAAAGATAATCTGTATCAATGATCAAATTGGTATAGTTATGGATGATAATAGAGTTATCGAAAACAAATATTATTTTCGAAGGAAGAAAAAAATAAATGTTTCACAACAGGGAAGGTAACTACGAGCAATGTAGGAAGAACAATTGTTAATGCCACACTCTTTCTTTCCAATGTGATTAGGGAATTCCCTGCCCTTGAATCAAACTCTACCATGTTATAATTCATTCCATACAAACACATGTTGAAACAAAAGAAGCACGATGACAAGTATTGTAGCATGATTGATTTATAATGGGAGGAAAGAGAAAGGCGTTTATATCTAGAAAGAGTTTTAGTTATTGGATGTCTACCTTTTTTAATATTTTGTCTTGTAAGTTTGTACAAAAGAAATCCAAATGTTGTAGATGCCAAGAGATTGCTCTACGTGTGCTATTGAACTTCCATGTGAAATAAACTACTTGTTGTTTTTAGAGATAAGGAGACGAAAAATGGGACTTATGGAAAATTGCACACTCGATAGTAAATGCACAAGGTTATATATTGCCTTTGAAAAGATGGTTAGATTGCTGGGTCAAATGCAACTTCTTAGCATTTTCAATGATATTGTCAGTGAACATGTTGTTTGTGCTTTGATTTTTTTATTTTTATTTTTTATTTTTATTTTTTTTTTTAAATTTTTAATTTTTAATTTATTTTTTATTTTAATTTTTTATTTTTTATTTTTTATTTTTTATTTAATTATTAATTTGTTTTTTTTTTTTATAAGCTGGAATTTGTAAAGGAAACACGTTGAGCGTAGTCAATGAATGTCTAGGTGGAAATTTTGTTGGAATTCACTACTCTAATTGTTACGTGGTGTAGTATATATGTTTCAAGAAGAATATTGGATGAAGATGTTGAAAATTGAACCAAGGTGTTGGAGATCCAAACAAATATTCCTAGTGCATGCATGCCTTTAGAAAAACATGAAGTGTAACAAACAACTTTCATAAAAGAAGCATGGTTGGTTAAATATTTATAAATGCGGGTTGGGTCCATACATGAACAAGTAACGAAAGCGAGTTGGAACACATGGGAAGTAACTAAGCGAGAGAGAGAGAGAGAGAGAGAGAGAGAGAGAGAGAGTCTTGGAAAAAGCTCTAGAAATCACCAAAGATTGAGGAAAGATGCACTAGGATATAAAAGTAACTAGAGACATCCTTAGAGAGGATGATGCATACCTCTCAATGCAGTCGCGTCATTTTGTGTAGTGATTATGTTCAATAGATAGAGTATCCTCGATGTCTCTGCAAAGGTTCATAGTTTATCTTTATTGTGTTTATTGGGCTTATTAGTTTGAATACACATTGAATTTTTAAACTATGATATAACATAGAAATTATTTTGTTCAAATTTTTGATCGAGAGAAATGATAGGAGTGTGGAGATCTAAGATAACCACTCGATAGAGGTGTGTAAAATATCGACAAAGAGACCTAGTGTGCACAAGATTCGATAGAAGGAAGACGATGTTCATGTCATATGCATCATAATCTCTTGTTGATATTTTGTAACCCTCCATAATAGTATTAAGAATGTAAACATCATTCCCAAGTATGATTGGCGAGGTGTGCTATAAACGAAAGTAAATATAGCGAGGTGGCTAGTATCCTCCCATTATTCATTGAATGAATATTGTTTGAGGAATGTTTTGACACAAGTCTTTGTAAGTAGGTGCAAAAAATGCAAGATTGATGGACATGTGCTATATCTTGACTATTGAAAAGATAAAAAATTTGTTCAAATTTCTCCAATGCATTGAGTGAATGTTAGATCCTTCAAATAGCCTTTGTCCCAACTCTATGAAGACAGCATTAAGGAGTTAGGTCACAATCTGTGGAAGAACGTAATGGAGTTTTATTGTGACATTCATAAAGCCGTGTGAATGAGGTTGGGATATGATTTCTCAAGAAATGGCTCCACTCTTGTATAGAAGAGGGAGACGCAATTTTATGCCAATAAAAATAATATATTTTAACCCATCGAAAAGAATATTATTCTCAGTTTCAGAAAAGCCGGTGATTACCCCCCAATACCATAGTTTAGAAATATTATCTAGGAGAGGCATATAGTTGAGTAATCATGGTATGCATGTGATTTCTTGTATTCTGCCCCAAAAGAAAACTCAAGAACATAAAATAGAGATTACACATTTGTACAAAATCCTTTGAAAGGGCGCGTTGGGTCATGGTGCTTGTCTCAGAGGAAAGAGAATGTGTATCAATGATAAAATCGGTATTGGTGTGGATGCTATTAGAGTTATTGAAAATAAGTATTATGTTTGAAAGAAGACAAAAATGGATATAGCCTAGCAATCCGTGAGCAAATCTATAACTACGACATCTAGAATCATTAAATCTACCACAGGAAATATTACGAGAGCTGAACTAGGAAATCTATTTGAAGACTTTAAAATAGACCTCTTAAGCACTTTGGGAAATCAAATAGACACTCTAAAAGAAAAGAAAAGTCAATATGAACAAGAACAAGTGTTGTTCAGATCTGTGGGTTTTGTACAGAAAATCATGACACTAATGACTGCTCTAAGATGAAAGGTTTGCGGAGTTATAATTTGGAAGCTAATGCAAGGATGGAGAACTTATATTTTGTGGGATCTCGGAGACCATGGCAGCCAAGACCTCCAGGTATGTTTCAAAATCCAAATCTAGCAAATTATCAAATGTCTGTTCAGAATTCTTGGAATGTTCCTATGCCATGGAAAAATTGGTTTAATCAGCAGAAGCAATCTTATCCAGAACAGGGACGGAGAGGATATTCACATCCTCAGTAATTTCCTCAACAACCACCTCAACAATATCAACAATCACTTCCTCACCCATATCCTCAACAACATTAGCAACAATACTCTCAGCCATATCCACCAAAGTACACACAACAATACCCTCAACAACCAATTGCTTATCAACAACAAAATCCTTAGCAAACCTTACCTACACCTCCACCAATGAATCAACCACAACTAAAATTACCATCTAATCAACCTCCTAAACCTATCTAGCTACCTGCTCAACCAGTAGAAATCTAAATAATCGACTGGACAAACTAGTGTATAGTGTGGATGAGGGACCATTGTATCCAATTCTACCTCTACAAAACATAGAACTTAGATCCGGTCGAACTCTTCACACAGAACCTTCACCTCCACCTATTTCAACGAAAGAGAGTTCGAATAAAACTGATGAACATGAATTTCCAACACAGAGTAAACAAGATGATTTAGAACAAGGCAAACAAATTAGGATAGTGCAGTCACCTCCTTATCATGAGCGGTTACTTCAACCAAAATTACCCACAACTTTGCCACAATTCGATGTTTTGGATGAGCTGAGAAATGTGTATGTAAAAATGCTATTGCTCTAGGCAATTAAGGATATTCCAATTTATACCAAAGCCATCAAAGAACTCAGCCTTAAAAAGCCTGCAAAGAAAAGATTTAATCCACAGACCATTCACGTTATTGGCAATTTAGCTGGCCTTATGTCAAATGTCATTTCTATTGAGAAATATGTTGACCCTGGTATACCTAGAGTTACAGCAATCATCAACAAAATCTCCATTCCAAAAACTCTCATTAATTTGGGAGCTATAATAAATGTCATGACATTGGATACAATGAAAACTTTACAGTTGACAAATTTACAGTCAACACCAATTGTTTTGGAATTAGCAGATCGCTCTAAAGTCATTCCTGAAGGGATATTGGAAGATATAACTATTTCACTGGAATCTTGGAAGTATCTAGTTGATTTCCTAGTTCTCCAGCCAAAGTCAAATTTTGGAGGACACCCTCTCATACTTGGAAGACCATGATTGGCAATTCTTTATCCTGTACATAACACTTCGATCCATAAGCCTATACTCCAATACATTAGCCAAATGAGCCAACAGATCCACTAAAACAAACCTAATCAGATATAGTCAAATAGAGTCACAGATGAGACATTTCTAAGGTACGAGGTACAGGTTCAATGATTTAAATAGCCATGCAAAATTTTTCATGGTTTTTAACCAATTTTTTTTGACAAAATGCATATGTTATGATGGAACGTTTAGATGATGGTTGAAAAGGGTATTAAGGAAATATTATGAAAAAATGTCATTATAACAGGGATCAACAGATAGTTTCAAGTAATTAAAGGAGAATATAATGATTTTTAGTTACTCATGATCTCAGCCAGGGTTCATACCATGCCATCATGCCGAAGCTAATCATTTACGAAACTTGAATGTGACCGTTCCTTATAACCACCGGGCTTATCATTACTGAGTATAATGTTGTAGGAGAGGTTCATTACCATTGAATGATGTAGGAAAGTTTCATTAGTGTTGAACGTCGTGTCGACAGGTGAAGAGCTCATTAGTGAGTTTTTTATAAAGCCCGAACGCGTAGAAAAGCATTTGCTTTGTTCCTAGAAACCCTGAACGCCTGAGAAACCCTCCCTGAGGTATGTGTGAATCATAATAAGGAGAGATATGAGTATGTTGACAATGGAAATGTCAACATACGAGTCTTCAGGGTCAAATTACATAGGACCAGCTGAGAATTGAGAAGGAGATTCCAATTTGAGGACAACAGCCGTTTTTACTCCAGCAGAGACGAGACATTCAAGGCATAAGAACAACATTCAGGTTAGCATGGGACCAGGTAGTTTTTTTCAAAAACCTTGGTCAATTCTTTTTGCAGAGGAGGGTAAAAAGTAAAATAATTCTCATGGCAAATAGAACAAAGCCGGAAAAATTTTCTAAACTGCATAAAGACTGTGTAGACATCCTTAGAACAAAACAATGGTTAGTTTTTCTAGAAAAATTTAATGGACACAATGAGTTAACAACCAGGGAATTTGCTGCTTCTTTCACTGGAGAGAGATCCACAATAGGGAACCTATCCTTTAGAGTTTCAGAGGATATAATTTCCCAAGCTATAGGCATAAGTCTAGAGGGAGAGAAATATTTCAAAACCAAGCAGTTTGAGGAGAAATCCTCGACACATTTTGTATCTAAATCAAGAGTATCAACAGTTAATTGGAAGATAGGAGTTCCTAGGAGTTGGCTTATTCATCCTTGGGATGAAATAGTCTATGTGATTCAAAACTTCATAACATGTGAGGGCAGATACACTATAGTGTATCTTTATCATATTAAACTGCTGATACATATGAGGGGAGACTGTGTTATAAGTTTACCATATTTTCTTCTGCAGAGTTTAACTAAGATGTTCGAAACTATACAAAAATGGAGAAGTAACATGGATAGGAGCTTATATCATTTTGGCTTGGTGAAAATTTTAATTGAGTTTGAATTGCAGAAGATAGGATTATCCTGGAAAAGATTTATGGTTGCTAATGAATTTATAACAGATGAAGAGGAACAAGAAAGACAACAAGATCCATAATTATTGGTTTATGTGGATGATGTAGAAGAGGAATTTTTAGAGCACAGACCTAATACCTTTGCTCCATCTAGTAGCAGTGTAAAAACCCGAAAAATGGTAAGAGAAGAAACTGAGGAAGCTGGGAAGGATAAGATTTTTACCACCTATAAAAGGAGGTCTAGAAAGACTAAATTTGGTAAAAAAGGGAAAACAGTGGAAGAAGATGACATCTTACAACAACCTTAGTATGATTATATACAAGAATTGGAAACAAAGGGCAAGGAGGAAGAACCACATGAAAAAAAAAATTCAAGCAAAAAGAAAAGGAAATTGGAAAGGAAAATTGAAAAATTGCAGCAACAACTTATGGAGTCTGAAATTCAAAATGAGTTATGAAGAAAGAAAATGAAACCCTTATAACTCTAAGTAAAAAGTTTTGGGATGAAAATAAGAAGTTGAAGAAGAAGGTCAGGAGACTCCAAGCCTATAAGGTTCAGATTGGTAAGAGGACCTATAAATTATACAAACAGAAGAAGGCCATCAAAACTAAATACAAAATTTTGAAAACTAAATACAAGGCCCACATGAACATCGATGCTTTACTCCAGGCAGCAGAGGTAGAAACATAGGGAAGGGTTTGACCGGTTAGAATTCATTTTCATGAGGACATGCAAAGTCTTGTGTTTGGGGGAGATGTTGGTACCAATTTATGACTAATTATTTTATGTAAATTCCCTGTTTATTCATCATTTTCCTTTATTTAGCCTTTAAATTTCTTCCATATTCCTTATAAACTGATTGATATAATGTAATTTCCATTATTTTTATCTTGGAATTAATCTTAGGAATTTTTGTTTTAAAATTGAAAATTTCTAGAAAATTACAAGTTGTTCTAACTTCCTGTAATGGCTCCATAGTTTGACATGTTGCAGGACAGGTTGGCAAAATCGAATACCTGGGGATTGATCCTAAATGTACAAGGATGGTGGAATATATATTCACTCTCAGATTTGAAGATTATAGGTGGCCGGTCAACATTGGTCAAACCCAGCTATTTTAGCAGAAATTCCATATTTTGTGAACAGATTTTGTTATTTTTGAGATTTTGCTCAAATTGAGGATCTGAACTAATTTGACCTCCTTTGATGTAATTTTTAGGATTTTATTAGGATTATGAGGAGTACAAATAGCTTCCTCTTGTTGTGAAGATTTATGATAAATAACTCAAAAGGAGAATTATGTAGTTTAGTAGTTGTTGATACATGAAAAACTTGGGAATGCAGTTTATGTATTTTTTATTTCTAGACTTGAATATAGAGATACAGTGTTGGAGTCCCTATTTATGTTTCAGATCCAGTAGTTGCCTTCATTTGAATTAGTCTAAGGTGTGCTTGCAAAGTATGTAGGGCCCCCACTACAGAGTTGGTACACTTTTCCTTGAATTCTCTTTTACAATTGCATATATAGATCTGATACTTAGAATTGTCATTTAATTCATATGATGCAAGTTTACAAAATTGGAAATTTTTAATTGAAGAGATCCACATCTGTTGTGAAATAGTTTTGTAAGAAAACCTCAATTGATATTCATCTCAAAATTGACAATTGTGCTTGCTATTTCATGTTTTTTCTTTTTTTCTTTTTTTATTTATCTCATAGCTTGATTTATAGTTTGTTGTTCATTCGTTATGATTTTTAGTTGCAGAGCTCCATTGGTAGTGTGATGACAGAACCTTGTAAGAGGTTCCACTATTGTTGATCTCCAAAGCTACATATCTCATTTACTGTTTTGTGTGATAAGTAATTAGGACCTTGTTTTCCATATAGATAATTAGATTTGCTTCATTTAAGTAAATGCTTGAGTGTTAAAAAGGACAAAGAGAAATCTCTTGTAAAAGATAATTGTTGATTTTTCCACACTAAGCTATCATTTAGAAACCAAATCCTTCTAGATCTATATATATTAGATAGCACCTCTAAGTGTACCTACTCGGGTTGACAGAGAAATTGAAGCTCGATTTACATCAGTAAGTAAGGCCCAACAAACCCAATGGTTAGTAAAGGAGATCCCACAAGACTAAGATTTAGGGGTAACATCCAAAATAGAAAAGGGGATAAAAGCACAAACTAAGCCTGGTGTTCTTGCCAGATCCACCCATTAATCCATGCCCAGAAGTGTCCATGATAAGTAAACTAGATACTCAATTACCAAATGAAAAGACATACCTTTTGGTTTGGGAGGCCCACCTTCGAACATATGATCAATACAAATGGGAGAGGGACCACATGGTTGGCTTTGGATAAATGGAACAATGAGTTAGTTAATGGCTACAAGGTGCTGCTAGCTACCGGTTGACGACTATCATCGAGAGAAAATTTCCCCTAGGGATATTACCCACAAAATTGTGGTTAACAAACCCAAGGAGAAAGAGAAAGGATTGCTTAGCTGAATGTATTACTAGGTTTTATCTAGTTTATATTCCTTGTATTCATTTCTCCTATAAAATACCAAGTAATTGTGTTCTTCCATAATTTATTACACTGTTAATTTGTGTGAGAGTGTGGCCAACAATTATATGTATTAGCTCTATGTAAATTTATAAGGAACGAATGCATCATATTCAACCCTTTTTGATGCTTCAATGGGATGATATTTATTCATTGAGTGTTTTCCTTCAGTTTGAAAGAACAAGACAACACCTAAAAAAGCTTGTATGCGGCATGTCTGAAAAAACTCTTGGCCAAAATATTCATTGATAAACTCAGAAAATCATGGCCACCTAAGAAACTGAAATTTTCTTAGTGGAGATAAACTGGACTTATTCATATGCTTGAGTTCTTCAACAATACCTAGTGATGCTTGCAATACAACAACAAAAAAATGCTAAATCAACATGCTTATGAATGTGGAACTACCTTGGTGCAGGTAATCATGTTTGCTTATTTTATAGGCCTGTCCTTATTTTTCTAGTTTAAGAGTGATTCGTAATGTTTGTGTCAGAACGGTTAGCACTTGATATATATTTTTGCATACTTTTTAGGTTGAGAATTTGGTATGAGATTTCAGTATTGAAGCAACTGATTGTTCTTACCCTTATTGTAAAACCAATCTTCTACAATTAGTCATGAGTAGATTACAGATGTTATGTTCCATTACATTTTAGATCAAACATGTTCATGACAATATCTCAATAGTTTATTGCTTGTTCACTTGTTGTTGAGTCAATACTCCATAGCCATCTTTCATTGTTGACTCAACAAAGATCATAACTCTGAAATGTTAAGTGTAAATTCTATAGGCATTAATTACAATTTTACCTTGAGTTACCATTCACATTATGCACAATGCATTGTTGGAATGTAAGAGGCAAAAATGGTTCATGTTGATATCCTATTCAATAGAGATCAAAATGTCTCATTATATTATTTCTTCATTTAGTCACAATTTACATTATGCACGTCATTGGAATTGGAAGGGCAACATGACTGATACGAGATCTTGATATATTGGATACAACCTCTATAGGCACCTCCTCTAATCCAAACTTGTTCAAGAATGCAACAAAATATAAATATAAACATAAAGAGAGAGATGCAACAAAAATAAATCTTTATTTCATTAATATCAAATAACTAAAAAATGCTTACATACATAATGGAAATAAACTAGCTCGGGTGATGGTAGCTTATCTTTGAGAAGAGATGTGGTAGCTACATGCCTCTCAATTGTGTTACAATGAGGCTTGAAGGCCTATTTATTATTGAGAAACAATGGAAAACCCTAAACATCCAAAAACCTAACCCTAGGAGATGAAGCGCCAACACTGTGGGGCCCATTGGGGTAAATTTGTACATCAACTTCCCATGGGTCGTAACCTTGGCATACGATCTTTGTTTGATGTGTATGATACCTCGTTAGAAACATTTGTCAGAGGACTATAACCTTCACCTGTAATTGTTTGTTTAAATCACATTTTTGCTTGTTTTATGAAAAAAATTGTTTAGGGCCTCAAAACGGCTCCGGAAGTTGAGGACTCGAAAAACTGCCAAAAATAGTAAATTGTGATACAATTAAGGAAACTAAAATTGTGCTACAATTAAGGAAATTGAAAGAGAAAATGGTGGGTGGCCACCAATATCGACCTGGATCATCCTCTTCAATGAATGAAGTGAGATGATGTTTAACTATAGTTATAGGTTGCAGTAGGTACTTTTTCCAAAGAGATAAAGATGCATCCCTAATAATTTCATCTGAGGTACAACATGATAATTATGTGCATCATCATGATCAACAATAATCATAAATTAATGATGAAAAACCTTATACAATGAAGGTGTAGAATGAGTTAAACTCCTCACAATAGGTTGTACTACTGCCTAGTCTAACCTAACAATTTTTTTAAGGAAATTCTTGATTTCCTAACTATCTATCAAGACTAGTAATTGGTTACTTAACTCTCATCCTAACATGACATTCAGATGACCTTCAAAAACAAAACCGACCACATGATCTGAGATCCATGTTTGATGGAAAATAACTTTCTTATGATAGAAGTTCCTTCAACAATTGGGGTTAACCTTTATAGAGGTGAATAAGAAATTATATTTTGATGGAGCTAATGTAGGAAACATTAATGACTCAAAGAAATAATGCAGTGAAATACAACTAGGTCTATTATTCTGAATTGACATTTAAAGGATATCTTGACAAACATAAATCTTAAAATTCAGGGAGAATATAAGTTAGAACATGTGATGGAGTTTGTTCTCCCCATCTTGGAGCAGCCCTAGTTAAAGGAGGAATTTTTTGACATTCAAGAAAACTAGGGGATTTGACAATGCATGGAGTCACCAAAGAAATGTTTGAAAATTTCATCGATCAATCAATTCCTCAATGATTCATAAGGGAAGTAGACCTACTTCCTTCTCGAAAATAATGTCAAAAATTTTACTGCTCAATCTAGCAGGGGTCCTAGGAGGGGTTCCAAAGGCACAACTACTAGACAAAGTGGAAACAATGGGACAAAGACCCACATTCACCTCAATTAATGTCCTCTGCTCTTTACAGACTTTTATGAATGGGAGGAGTCCCATTATATCGAAAATCACTAAGAATTATGCCTCAATGATGTAATGATAGTGATTTTCAGAGCCCATACATAGGGGAGACTCAGATGATAGATCTTACTTACTCAAGAAATAATGTCTATGGCTCTCCAAGAAAGGCTTGAAGGGAATCCTAGATATAGGGTTTAGGGATATTTCTTAGTAATGGATAACCTAAAGCTTAGAGTCCTATAGAAGAATGTTTCTAAGAGGATCCTTTTGAAATTTGAAGTGATAAAGGGTGTGGGACTATAAATAATCCCAAGTGGACCCAAACAAGGTTAAGGGTTTTGGGTGAAACTTCAAACAAAATGTCTTGACTAGGTGACGGAGGAGTAAAGGATGAATGAAATTATATTTGACTTGAGTTTTCAACAGAGTGATCCTTAATGAATCAACTAACAAATGAAACCTAAAGCTAAGAATAAATTTATAGCTAGGGCTGGGATAATTCTGAATCTAGCCATGGGAAACTTCTCAAAATTTGTGAGGGACTCAAGGACATGCCAACGCAGTTGTAGCCCAATTGATCTTGAAATTTATGGGTGCAATGAATTTCGTGTGATGCACTAGGATATCCTTAGGGTTAGGGATTAGAAAAGAGAGTAAGAGGTGAAAAAGGTATTTGTTGAGGTCATCACTAAGGATAGGATTAGTGCTTAGTCTACTTGGAGAATGGATTCAATGATATTTCAACCTTTGGAGTTCTTTTATGCAATCAAGGAGTTCCCCAACAACTTCATATAGCCCTAAAGGTAGCAACTAGGTTACCAAGAAGAGGCATACTTCTAATTGCTCCAATTTGATGACTTATAAAGGAAATTATATAGATAATGCACCCACAGGAACATTCATTCACTATACCAAACATATAACATATGAAATACCCTCACAGAATCAAATTGGCATTTCAATTAGAGAATAATTTAGATTCCATGAGAAAAAATTACATACATTATACATGTGTGCATGAAATAGAGAAATAAACTATGAAAAATCATTAAGAGGTATAGAAAATATATCCAATCATCAAAGAGAGACAAAATTGAAGCTCCAAGACCAAGAAAATATTTCCAAGTGTCAAATGCATCAATGTTCATCCAATTCATCCTCTAATAGCTATAGTGATTCTAAATAAGAGAAAAGTTACAAATAAAAGTGCTGAAGAGACTCCAATAATCCTCTCATCAATATATATCATCCTCTAAGGGTTTAGTTTTCCTAGTCAGGAATAATGATTCCCAAACTAATAAAATAATGTACAAACTAATTTTACTTTGTGACAGGCCCATCAAGATAGCTCTATAACATGAAAATAAGTCTCTAGAGAGGTCCAAAATGATAGATACAATAGGTCAAAGGGAAATTGAAAGGCCAAATGGAGTCCAACATGTGTCAAAGTGAGTGGAAGGGCTCCAAATATAGTGATAAAGGGGTAGCTTGTTGAACTCCAAGTGAATGACCTATGGTGCTCCTATGTAGATGTGGGGGCACAAAAACATCCTCATGGGTCTCCAAGTGGTTCGAGCAAGCCTTTATTGCACTCATAACAAATAGAATAATGATGCAAGTCCTCCCTTTGTCTATGATGGTGAGACACAACCTCATCTAGGCCCTAGATCAACTTCCATGTGTGTGGTGTAAACGTTTAGCCAATTGGGAAAGGTGGTCCAGGTGCATCATCATCATCAAATAGGTGGAATGTGAGGGATAAATAGATGGTACTAAAGTATCCCATGGCATGGATATCTTCTCTCTGCTATAGTGCAGGCCCATGGCTCTTAACCGCACACCCTACAAATGTCAATACGATCTTATGGAGTGCTTAGACCCCATATAGGGAGACCACAACTAAGATGAAGACCCACCTACAATTATTTATAAGATCTAATGTGTCCCTTCACCTTCTTGTATGAAAAATCATCAGTGTAATTGAGTAAATGAGTTTACAAATCATGGAATCAAGTGGACACTTCATTGTGCCATGCGCTCCATAATGGGGTTTACTATGTAAAGGTGTCTCCAAGTTCAAGGAGGAGGTTAAAGAAGGACCCTATTAGGTGGTGCCACTCTCTAAGTGAATTATAGGTCCATGTTATATCCATTAAGTGGTAGGTGTCATGTGGCATAATGATGGAACAAAGTGGGGCATCATGGGAAGGCTCCAAGCCACATGTGACAGTACAAGGGTATTCATGATAAGAGAATCCCACACTTGGGTTATATATTTAGGAGGGAGAAATAGTGGTACATGAGTTTCCCTGACCTTTGTTTTTCCACCCTTCTTCATATACATTTTTCCTTTTATTTATTTTTCTTTTTATAATGACTTGGGGCTCCAGGGAATGAGAACATGATGTGAATGATATACTAATGGATACTCCCTTAAGGCTAGGCGGTTCATCAACCACTAGGGGTAGGGACAATCATGGGTTACCGACCATCTTTCACATTTTGTGGTACATTTCTTATCAAGAGTGGACAAATTATGCCTTTTCTTTTATTTTTATCTACATCATCCTTTGGGGCATCATTCTAGGCTCAAACCAAATTGTGGAAAAAAAGAGGGGGAGGCTAACTCTTTGTGGATGCAGTGGAAAAATATGGAGGCAGATGGGAAATATGTGAAAGGGGTTATAATTAGAAAAATAGAGTGAAGTATGTGGTGTAGGAAAGTGGGACCACACAACGAAAATCATAATTTCCCATGTAGTGCAACTCCTAAAGCTAGTATCCAACAAAGGAGATCCCACAGGACTAAGATACGCGACTAACAATCAAGTTAGAGAGAGTGTATGAATGTACAAACCAAGCCCATTATTTTTTTAATACCCCTAAATAATCCATTCCTAAAAGTGTTAACTATAAGTAAACAAGAATACCCAACTACATAATGAAAATTCATTCCTTCGGGCTTGGAAGGATCACATTCAAACATATGATCATAATGGACAAGTGAGGTAGCATAATGGTTGGCTAAAGTCTCAGATACAGTGGCACATTGATTTATCTAGTCACTGTAAGGGGTTTTTGGTTTTCGACTGAGGACCATCTAGGAGAAAAATTTCTCCTATGGATATCACACAGAGGTGGTGGGTAACAGATCCCATGGACTCCTAGTATCCTTCTCCATGTGCTAGAAGGAGACATTTATGGCTTTTTCACACCTTTGAAGATGTGGATAAACATGCTACTCTCAGAGGAACCTTCAAAGAATGTAAGTAAGCATGTCAGTTCAAAGGATATGTTATAGCCATGAACAACTTTATTCAATGTGAACCATACACATTTGAAGAAATTGTGAAGGATCAATTCTAGAAAGATGCCATGGCTAAAGAATATGAGTCCATCATTCATAATGATGTATGGGTTGTAATTCGAATATCATAAGGTATAATTATTGTTGTCTTATAAATGGTTGTATATAATTAATCATGTTGTCGATGAAAATATTGGAAAATACAAAGCTAGATTTGTGGACAGAGAGTTCTCTTAGAGAGAGGGAATAGACAATGGTTAAATATTTGTACCTGTTGCCCATTATACCACCATCTTATTTATTGTGGCTCTAGATACTGACCAAGTATGTTCCCTTCACCAAATGGATGTGAAGACTACTTTCTACATGGCTTCCTCTAGAAAGAAGTATTTTTGGAGCAACCAAAAGGCTTTGTAGTACATGATTGTAAAAAATCCAGAAGAAAACCCTCTATGGTTTGAAGCAATCTCCAAGAGTTTGATATGTTCACATTAGTATCTTCTTGATGAAACTTGGTTTTACTAGAATTAATGTAGATCCAAATCTTTACCTCAATAAAGTCCAAGGTATGCCTTTGATTTTGGTATTATATTTTAATGATTTATATATGACCCATGGTGAACCTCTTATCCTCTAGTGTAAGAGGAAGTTAGCTTTTGAATTTCAAATGAAAGATATTCATTTGATGCACTACGTTATGGTCCTTGAAGTATGGTAGAAACCTAGTGAGATTTTCCTTTGTCATAGAGCATATGTTTCAAAGCTGCTAGAAAGATTTGGTATGACAAAATGTAAATCCATGAATTCTCGATTGGAGATGAACTTCCAAAACCTGTGTGGTAAATTTGTTGGTCTTGATTTTCCAAGTCCTTCTAAGTATTGAAATCTATATGGGGCACTCCTGTCCTTAGTGAACATTAAATCAAACATATCTTTTGTGGTCAGCACTCTAAGTGAATATATGATTAAACCATATCATGAAAATTGGATTGTTGCAAAGCATCTATTCATATACCTTCATGGGACCATCAATCTAGGATTGAAATATATTGTTTGTCATATAAGACTACATGGATACTAAGATGTTGATTGGGATGGTAAATCTACTAATAGAAAAAGCACATATGGTTGTTGCTTTAGCTTAGGATCTATTGTGATATCCTGGGTGAGTAGGAATAAAAATTGTGTAGCCCTTAGCACAGTTGAAGATGCGTATGCCACTACTAGCATGGATAGTTTGAGGCAATATGGAAAATGAATCTATTTGGAGAGTTGTTTGAGCATGTTATGGACACAACAATAATTTATTTGTGATAATAAGAGTGGGATTCAACTTGCAGAAATTCCTATGTTCCATGAAAATTCCAAGCATATTGAGATAAAATATCACTATATATGGGATATGGTGCAGAGACGAATAGTTAAACTCCATCATATAGTGATTAATGACTAGATCACTGACATTCTTACCAAGCTTTTGTTGAAAGGAAAGTTATTTTTTTTAAAGACAACTTGGAATAACGGATGTGACCCTTCCAAGAGAGGGTGGTCATGGGTGAGGAATATTTGTTATACACTATCGTTGTCATGTGTCAAAAAGTGGACACCCCTAAGTAGTGATGAGCCTTGGATGTTCAAGATCCTTTTCATGTGTCGATAACTAGTTTGCCCTGAACACTGATGAGTCTTGGATGTGCAAGATCCTTGTCATGTGTCAACAAGTGGATCCCGCGAAACATTGATGAGTGGTGGATGTCCGAGATCATTGTTGTGTGTCAAAGAGTGTGTCCCCTTAAGCAATGATGAGTATTGAATGTGTGATATCCTTATCATGTGTTGACAAGTGGATTCCCCAAAGTGAAGATGATACTTGGATGCTCAAGATACTTATCGTGTGTTGATAAGTGGATCCCCGAAATCTGATATGAGACTTGGTTGTTTGATATTCTTTTAGTTTGTCGACAAGTGGATCCCATAAAGTAGATATGGAAGTTGGTTGTGCAAGATCCTTGTCGTATGTTGACAACTAAATCCCCCCAAGTAGTGACGAGTCTTATATGTGCGAGATCCTTGTAATGTGTTGATACTTTGATCCCCACAAACAGAGATGAGACTTGGTTATGTGAGATCATTTTCATATGTTGGCAAGTGGTTCCCCTCAAGCAAAGAGGAGACTTGGTTATGTGAGATCATTTTCATGTGTTGATAAGTGGATCCCCTCAAGAAGAGATAAGACTTGGTTATGCAAGATCAATGTGATGCATTAACAAGTGGATTCCCCCAAGCACAGATGTGATTTAGTTATGCGAGATCCTTGACAAGTGGGTTATTCCCCCAAGAAAATATGAGACTTAATTGTGCGAGATCCTTAACAAGTGGGTTATCCTCCCAACAAGAGATGAGACTTAGTTGTGTGAGATCCTTGTCAAGTGGGTTATCATGCCAAGAAATGATGAGACTTGGTTGTGCAAGATCATTGTCATATGTTGGAAAGTGGAAATCCCCCCAAGTGAATATAGATTGATGGGTGAATCTCCATTATGTTGATTCTTCTTGATTAGAGTGAGACATCATTGGTCTAGATGATATGGAGTAGAGAGATGAATTGCTAAAAATAAAAAAGTCTAAAATTAGAAAGCATCAAGATAGTAAATCACCTTGCATCAAATGGTAATCAATCATTGTTGATGAAAAATCACTTCTTATCATTAATCAATCCTAATATTTCAATCTCAAATTAATATTTTATAATTATTATTATTATTATTTTTCTTATGATACTATTATATTAGTATTCAAAAGAAATTTGTGTCACTCAATCATGGCTCTCAATAAGGTTCTCTTACAATATCATTATTAGCATGCATATTCCTCTTACACTCTCTCTTAAAAGCATAAGTTACAAATGGATGCATACCTCTTTAATGGAATGAGTTACATTTCCTAAATGGGTATATGGTTACTCTCCCTCTTCGCATGCAAGTTACTCCTCCTTTATGGCATGGGTTCATTTCTCCTCCTATATGTATGTGTGTGTGTGCGTGCCTCATTATTTCTCCCCTCCGTACGTGTGCATTGTGAGACAATAATTTGAACTTGAGAGAGAGTTGGAGAGAGTTGAAGAAGATTGTGAGGGAGTGACTTCGAGAGTATGAGTGAATATTGATTCAATCCTTCATTGTTTCAATTTTGATTCAGTTGAAGGTAATGTTGATTCAATTTGTGCATTTGTTTCTACTACCAATGACCTTCATGCTACAACTTGCTCAAATTTAGATGAACTTACTCATTCTCTTGATCTCTCTATGTACTTTGTATCTCTATCGATCAATTGATTTCTAATAGAAGAATATTTTGGTTTGGTTTTCCCCTTGTGGGTTTTTCGCTAGTCATTAAACCTAAATTCTCTATGTATCATTTTGTTCTTCATTATCTTCTATTGTGCATTTGATTTATGTTCTATCTAAATTTTCTTATCTAATATTGAAATATAAAAAAGGGTTTTGTAATAAGTAATTGTTATAGCATAGAACATTAAAATTTCAACACTAGCTAAAGCTATCCCAACTTAGCCTACTCTACCGTAGCCTAGCCTACCCTATTCTAGCCTACTCTAACCTAGCCTAGAATAGCCTAGCCTACTTTAGCTTAGTCTAGGCTAGCCTAATCTGGCCTAGCCTAGCCTATGCTACTAAATTTTAGCATAACCTACTCTAGCCTACACTACTTCAGCCTAACCTAGACTACACTATCCTTTCATACACTACCCTAAACTAGCATATCAATGCCTAGTATAGCCTATCCTAATCCACTCTACTCTAACCTAGCCTAGCCTAGTCTTCTCTAACCTAGAAGAGCCTACTCTAGGGTACTCTAGCCTAGCCTAATCTATCCTAGCCTAACCTATCCTAGCTAACAGTACGCTAGGCTAGCCTACTCTAGCCTAAGCTAGTCTACATTGTCCTAACCTAATCTAGCGTAGCCTAGCATATGCTAGGATTATCCTAGACTAGCCTAGCCTAGCCTAGCCTAACATAGCCTACTCTAGGGTACTACACCCTAGCCTACTCTATCCTAGGCTAGTCTACTTTGGCCTAACCTAATCTAGGCTAACTAACATTAGCCTAGCCTAACATACTCTATCATAGCCTACTCTAGCCTAATTGAACATAGCCTTACATACTTTAACATAGCTCAGCATAACATCACATATCCTAGCATAATCTATCATATCCTAGCCTCGTCTAGCCACCTCTATCCTATCATAGCCTATCCTAGACTACTCTACACTAGCATACTTTAGCACTAGCTTAGCTTATGCTAATTTAGAAAAGAGTAGTCTAGCCGTAAATTACCTAGCATAACCTAGCCTATTATAGCCTAAGTTGCTCTGAACAAGAGCGACCTAGCCTAGCCCATACTACTATAGCCAAGGCTAGTCTTCCCTAGCCTATCTAAACCTATGCTAGCCTATCCTACTCTAGCCTTGCTAGCCTACTCTAGCTTATCTTGGCCCACACTATCTTAGCCTATCATATACTATCCTAACATGTTCTATCCTAACATGTTCTATCCTAACTGATAACTCTGCTAACATAACTTTAAAATTTGAACATGAAATGACTAATTGCTAAATTCGAATTTGCAGCTAGTAAGAAAAACCGAGTAAAGATAAAGTGTACCAGCAAAGTGGTGAGGGCCCTTCAGCACTCCACAAGCACACTATGAAATGATTCAGAAGAGTGTATCTACTAAATCTTGAAACATAAAATTGCTGAAGTTTGTATTAAGTCTGGAATCAAAGATACACAAGCTGTCTTCTCATATGTTCGTAAAAACCATTCTAAAACATAGTTTTCCCATATGGGTTATTTATCGTGAATTATATAAAAAAAGCAACTATTGTTTCTCCATCTAATACTAACAATATGCTATTAATTACATCCCAAGGAGGTCGAATTTAGGTCTGTTCCTCCATTTATGCAAAAATTCTAAAACTGGAAAATATCTTGTGCACAAAAATCAAGAAAAAGTGATGAAGTGGCTAGGTTTGACTAGCTTTGACTGGACACTTGTTTTTTCGAAAACTAAAAGTGAATAGCTATTTCACCATCCTTGTACATTGTAATTTATGTCCATAATCCTCGAATTTTCCCACTTGTGCTACAACATGTCAAACAATGAAGCAATCATAGGTTTTTACAACTTCCTGTGATTTTTCTGAAAAGTGTCATTTAAATATAAAAATTTCAAATATTAATCCCAAGCTCAAAATAACGAAAATGACAACTTATGACTTAGTTTCTAAGGATTATTGTTGAATAATAAAGGTTAAATGGCCAAGAATGATAGTTAAAAGATGAATTTGGAGTGGAAAGGACAATCAAAGTTAGATACCAACATTCCTCCTGAACCTAAGAATTTGCATGTCCTCATGCAACCAAGTCCTAACCTGTCAGGTGTTGTCTTCTGCTGCTACCTCTGCCTCTGCTGCTTCAAGTAGAGCATTTATCTTCATTTGTGCTTCATGTTCTGTTTTCAGGATTTGATACTTGGTCTTAATTTATTTCTTCTGTTTGTAAAGTTTGTAGGCCTTCCTACAAATTTGTATTTTATAGGTTGAGAGTTTCTTAACTTTCTTCTTCAGTTTTTCATTCTCTGCTTGAAGCTTTTTGCTTTGTATTTTAAGTGTCTCATTTTCAGCTTTTATTACTCTTTCTAACACTTCTGATTCCTTAAGCTCTTGCTGTAACTTCTCAACCTTTTTCTCCAATCTTCTTATCTTTTTACCTGAAACCTGTTGTTTCTGTTGCTCTTTTTCTTTGTCTTTATCTTCCAATCCCTATACATAGTCATATTGTGCTTGTTGTAAGACATCATCTTCCTCCAAAACTTTCCTTTGCTGGCCAAATTTTATTTTCCTGGATTTTCTTATGTAAGCAGTAAAAATTTTGTCTTGATTGGCTCTTTCAGCATCTTCCCTCATCATCCTTCTTGTCCTGACACTGTTGGTGGATGGAATAGAATTGCTTTGTCTAAATTCTGAAAATTTTTCCTCTATGGCATCTACATCAATCACTGGTTCTGCATGTTGCTACTCCTATAAATTATGTTGTTCCTCTTGTGGCTCTTTCTATTCCTCACTAGTGAAAAATTCATTAGTTATCAAGAATCTTTCCCATGTTATACCTATCTTTTGTAATTCAACTTCAATTAGAATTTTTATCAAGCCAAAATGGTGTAAACTTGTATCCTTATTCTTCCTCTACTTCTGCATAGTCTTAGACATTTTTGTCAGGCTTTGTAAAAGAAAATAGGGTAGAATTATAGTATAATCTCCTCTTAGATACATCAACAACTTAATATGATAGAGGAATACAACACAGAATATACCTTCACAAGTTATAAATTTTTGAATTATATAAACCATCTCATCCCATGGATGGATTAACCAGCGTCTAGGGATCCCTGATTTCCAATCAACTGCTGATAATCTTGACCTGGATATAAAAGGTGCCCATGTTTTCTCTTTAAATTGTTTGGTTTTAAAGTATTTTTCTCCTTCTGGGCTTATACCAATTGCTTGAGCAATGGTGTCCTCCGAGACCCTAAATGACAGGTTGCCTACAGCTGCCCTCTCCCCATTAAATGAAGAAGCAAATTCTTTTGTTGTTTGCTTGTTATGCCCACTATGTTTTTCTAAAAATGACAGCCAAAGTTTTGCCCTAAGTATATCTACATAGTCTTTATGATATATGGAAGGGTCAAACTGTAATGGTTCTGCTTGATTTGCCATGAGAGGAAAGGAAATACTATGTCTTGTTACCCTGTATTTGTTGGAAATAATACTGAGAGGGGGGGGTGAATCAGTATTATCAAATCAATATAAATTTTTCATTTCCATATTCAGATTAATATACACTACTTCAGATAAGGAAAACCGCGTGTATACACAACTGTGTGTAAAGCAACAAGCGTATATCCAGTAAAATTATAATTCAATTAGTTGATCTTTAATGAGTGCATTAGAACATTATTAACCATATTAACAGTAAACAGAACAGATCATCACACATAAGGAGCACACATGAACACCGTGATATAAGGTGGAAACCCAATGTGGGTGAAAACCACCTGCTGCAATTCGTCTCTATCTTCTTTTAATTAGAAACTTCTTTTTACAATGATTCTGTACTGGTGCAGTCTCATACCAGTACGTAGGCAGCTACCTGTTGAAGGCTACAACCTTCTTAGCTCTTGTACTAGCTGATCCATTTACTAGTACGTAGGTGCCAGCCTACTGAAGGCTCCAACCTTCACTCGTTTTCCAGCTGCTCCTGGAAGGGAGCTACAACCCCCTGGCTCTTGTACTGACCAATATGTTTCCAGTACATAGGCACCGACCTACAGAACCCTACGATCTTCTTTCTTCCTCCAGGGACCACATTTCATAAATTTTCAGACTGGATACTCCTGAAACATAACACCATAATCTGAAGGCCACGTTTCATCCAATTTTCATATTGGACCCATCAATATCATTGAAGCACAAAATTAACCATCACTACAATACACCCATCAACTACACCTGCATCATCAATCTCTGAATCACCCAATATTGAAACACTGAAACCCTGTCAACAACACAGTCACTAGAACACAGAACAGACAACAGAACTCTGTAATAACAATCAGACCCAACTACAACTTCAAATATCATACTTCATAATGTATACGCTACTACGATGAACCAAACCTGCATGCATACGCTCTTTTACCAAAGCTAACCCGCGTACACATCTGCAAATATTAACTCAGAACTTTGCAGCTGTTCCAGACATCAGTCATACCCAGATCATAACATTCATACAATAAAACATGCGTCAATAATTCAGATCTAGTCTATCCATGATCAAACCACATAATGATAATACATTCCAAGCCTTATGATCCCGATCCATCATCCATCATCAATAACATAGGTGCATCCTTGATTCAGATCAAGCACAACATCACAAACCCATAACTAGCATACTAGATCTTACACTTCATCAGATATTCATCGCTTGCACACTTGCTCCACTTGGCCTAATGATCTTCTCTTTATATAGGTTTAGGCTTCTCTCAATACCGTGGTCCAAAACCATGTTGAACCAATACCTTGGACCCAATACTTCGGACCAAATACCATGGACCAAATACCACATACCAAAACTTAGTTTTTCGACATGTACACGCCTTTCCTTCTGTGAACCTACATGTGTACGTATACGTGCCTTTTGTTCTTCTCAACCGCATGTATATGCACTTTCATCAAGGTTAACCTACGTATATCTCTCTCTTGACCTGTTGTACTAAGATCTGTCCTCTGATTGAGTTGCCATCACCTGTATCATACCTTTGAGAGAGTTGCCATCAAGGACAACACTTGTATCATAATGCCAACAATCTCCCCCTTTGGACTTGATGGAAACCACCACACCAAGTCACTCTCCCCCTTCGACATCAAGGGCAAAGGGCGAACCAAGATATCATCTTCTTTGATATACATTCTGTTGTCCATGCTCCCCCTGAGTACATGCTTAAATTTCTGATTGAACTCCCCCTTTGTACATGCCAAGATGTACCAATCCATCCATGCTCTCCGTGAGCACATGCAAGGTCTACAAAAGCATAACATGACTCTATACATATATTGCCAATGACCTTCCTAAAGACTCATACATACATCAATCCCAACAAAGTGGGGATACACCATTTTTGACTCAAACACAAGAACCATTACATCATCCATCCCATGCATAGTGGGGTAAAAAGATACATCATATGACTCACAAAGACCAGGGACCTAAACAAGACCATTACAGTTATCAGTAACTATCATACACCATATGATCTATACTATAAGCATCTTAACCTGCAATCCATTCTCTTGGTCAAACAAAAATCAATAGCAAGATATGTCAATAAGTATCATCACCAAGGGCTTCTAACCATAATGCCAACAATGCATTATTCGAAGCATATGCTCCCCCTGAGCTTGTGCCAACCATCATATACCGCGACAGAACCATTTCCTCAGTCTGTTCTGTTGTTTTTCTTCAGATCTCCATATACACGACTGTGCAGCGTCTAACTCGCGTATATACACGACTTGTCTTCATTATACCTGCGTATGAGATTTAGAACACTCATGTTCCACACTTTCAGCTTCCTCTGAGTTTGTCATGTCTGTGTATTATGCTATGCCACATATTTCTGGTTGTACTTCATTTTTCTTCCATATCTTCAACTGTGATGATGTTTTCTTCTTTTGGTATGGTGTCCAACGTCTTCTCATGCATTCCTTTGCTATACGTCCAAGCTTGTTACATGCATAACATCTTACATGTTTCATATTCCTCCTAAAACAGTCAATGGCTTTGTGACCAAACATATTGCAAGCAAAACAATATCTCTTGAAGTGCTTGGAACGTGATGATCTTTTTGTGTAATGGTCTTAAACAATTCTACTTCTGCATCTGGCTGCAACATGTCCAAGATTATGACATACATAACATTCAACGTTATTCATCGAAGGAAATAATCGTCTATCACTTCCACAGTTAGGAGCAAAAGATATTCTTTGAGGAATTTCTTTCCTTGGCTGTTGATGGGGTTGTCTTATCATCTCCTTGTTGAGCATTTCAGATTTCTCATTAGAGTTCCTTGCCTCACCTTGTGATCTAGATTCACCTTCAAAAGATTCATAAAAACCAAGACCAGTTTTGATAGCAAGCGATCTTTGACTACTAAGAATACCATCCAAAATCTTAGTACTATCTTGAAATCGTAATAGTTTATCCTTTTCTTCTAATTTACCTTTCAAGGTATTTACCTCAACTTGATGTTGTTCTTCCTTTTCCAGACATTGCTTCTTCAAAATTTCTTCAGACTTTCTTCCTTCTTCCACTTGTTGCCTTAGTTTGAGAATCTCTTTTTCTTGTTCTTAATTCAGCTCCTATATCATTCGTTGAACTCTGAAGGCACATTCCAGCTGAGCTTTTAAGCTGATAATTTCTTCTTTGAGGGCACTCTCCCTTTTGCTAGGTAGACCTTGTTGATCTATGATATTATATGATGCTTCATTTGCTTTTCCATCTTCAATCTGAGGTGATTCAAGATCTGAATACTTGCTTCCACTCAACGGCAGGTTGTCATTGTTCCTTTGAGCTATCTTCTTCTTTTGACGCGCTTTCTTTCCCATTGTTCTACGGATCTCCTTCAAGTGATCAAGCTTCTACCAAAGGACCTACTCTGATTCCAATTGTTGGAAATAATACTGAGAGGGGGGGGTGAATTAGTATTATCAAATCAATATAACTTTTTCATTTCCATATTTAGATTAATATACGCTACTTCAGATAAGGAAAACCGTGTTTATACACAACTATGTGTAAAGCAACAAGCATATATCCAGTAAACTTATAAGACAATTAGTTGATCTTCAATGAGTGCATCAGAACATTATTAACCATATTAACAGTAAACAGAACAGATCATCACACATAAGGAGCACACATGAACACCATGATATAAGGTGGAAACCCAATATGGGTGAAAACCACCTGCTGCAATTCGTCTCTATCTTCTTTTAATTAGAAACTTCTTTTTACAATGATTCTGTACTGGTGTAGTCTTATACTAGTACGTAGGCAGCTACCTACAGAAGGCTACAACCTTCTTAGCTCTTGTACTAGCCGATCCATTTACTAGTATGTAGGCGCTGGCCTACTGAAGACTCCAACCTTCACTTGTTTTCCAGCTACTCCTGGAAGGGAGCTACAACCCCCTGGCTCTTGTACTGGCCGATATGTTTACCAGTACGTAGGCATCGGCCTACAGAACTCTACGATCTTCTTTCTTCCTCTAGGGACCATGTTTCATAAATTTTCAGACTGGATACTCCTGAAGCATAATACCATAATCTGAAGGCCACGTTTCATCCAATTTTCATACTGGACCCATCAATATCATTGAAGCACAAAATTAACCATCACTGCAATACACCCATCAACTACACCTGCATCATCAATCTCTAAATCACCCAATACTGAAACATTGAAACCCTGTCAACAACAGAGTCACCAGAACACGAAACAAACAACATAACTCTGCAATAACAATCAGACCCAACTGCAACTTCAAATATCATACTTCATAATGTATACACTACTACGATGAATCAAACCTGCGTACATACGCTCTTTTACCAAAGCTAACCCGCGTACACATCTGCAAATATTAACTTAGAACTTTGCAGTTGTTCCAGACATCAGTCATACCCAGATCATAACATTCATACAATAAAACATGCGTCAATAATTCAGATCTAGTCTATCCATGATCAAACCACATAATGATAATACATTCCAAGCCTTATGATCCCGATCCATCATCCATCATCAACATCATAGGTGCATCCTTGATTCAGATCAAGCACAACATCACAAACCCATAACCATCATACTAGATCTCACACTTCATCAGATATTCATCACTTGCACACTTGCCCCACTTGGCCTAATGATCTTCTCTTTATAGGTTTAGGCTTCTCTCAATACCATGGTCCAAAACCATGTTGAACCAATACCTTGGACCCAATACTTCAGACCAAATACCACGGACCAAAACTTAGTTTTTCGACATGTACGCACCTTTCCTTCTGTATACCTGCGTGTGTACGTATACGCGCCTTTTGTTCTTCTCACCCACGTGTATACGCACTTTCATCAAGGTTAACCTGTGTATATCTCTCTCTTGACCTGTTTTACTAAGATCTGTCCTCTGATTGAGTTACCATCACCTATATCATACCTCTGAGAGAGTTACCATCAAGGACAACACTTGTATCATAATGCCAACAGTATTTGAAAGGAATTGACAATTTGTAATGGATTCTACTATAGTAAAGAAAAAATTTACTGCAATCCTTCATGCTGTAGAAAAAATTACCAGAGTGTAAATCAACTACCTGGGCCTGATTTTTATGCGTAACTCTTGGAGGACGCTGCCAATAAGTCTGAAATCTCCCTCAATTTGATCCTGGTGGGTGTCGTGCCCTCTTACTCGTATGTTGACAGTGTTATTGCCAACATACACGTAAAACACTATTTTCTTATAAAATCAACTTATAACCCTCAGTCAAGTGTTTTCCACAGGAAATGCATTTTCTTTCTTCATTCATGACCTGTTTATGCACTAAACCATCAATTTCTTCACGCAACCTTTCTCAAGGGTTTTTAATGATGTCTTCGGAATCTTGGCAATGGTGAAATGACTTACACACAGGTGTTTATGATGTTTCCAAAGTCCTGGCAACGTAACTTGCTATGATGGCTGTGGAGTCCTAACAACGTAAATGGCTATGATAGCTGTGTAGTCCTGGCAGCGTAAATGGCTATGATAGCTCACACTCAAATGTTAATGATAACCTTCGGTGTCCTGATATGCATCCCATTATATAGCTTTCAGGTTATAAGAGTATTAGTTATGATGACTTATTGATTGGACCGTTAAACTTTTCTTATGACCACTTACCCTTAATCATTTCTTGCTTTAAAAATGAAATTTGTAGGTTGAAAACCATACAAATTTCATAAATTCTTCATGACCTGCGCTGTGGCTTATAAATCCTCTATTTTATGATTTGATCTCTTTGAAAATTCGATCCTTAAGTATGCAATTCAGTCTTAATTTGGATAAGTCTGTTGGTATCCATGACTATAGGTCAATTAGAATTGTTTATACAGGATTAAGGAATATATACAAGGTAAAAATAGGGATATATACAAGGTAGAATTATATGTTCAGAAATAGGAAATGGTTATAGTTACAGGATATAGGTAAAAGGGTAGGACTTAGGATAAAATAATGAATGATAGAGGATAGGTTAGGTATTTAGAAACTAAAATAAATAATGATCACAATTCATCATCGAGAATTTGAAATTAATAAAAGAAATTGAAATACATAAAATGACAATTCTTATACCCCTTCAATATTTCTTTGTGTTGGAGCTGGCTGCTATTGCTTCATATGTTTAGGCAGAATGTAATGGTGTCCATTTCTAAATGTAATGTCTATCTCTTTAAGTTCTAGTCTTCAATCTTCTTCATCTTGAATGTAAGCTTTCTTGTTGCTGATGTAATTTTCCTTTGAACAGATCCCATTGTAAAAATGTACTCAAAATAGATCCTTTACCTGAAAATGATAACAAGTTTCTTCTGAACAGGTCCTTTCTGAGAAGTTATGATTAAAGGTCCCTTGCTGAGAAATGAATGATAATAGGTCCAAAAATGAATGATAACGGGTCCCTTGCTGAGAGATGAATGATAACAGGTCCCTTCTGAAAAATGAATGATAACAGGGTCCTTCTGAAAAATGAATGATAACAGGTCCCTTCTGAAAATGAATGATACAGGTCCCTTCTGAAAAATGAATGATACAGGTCCCTTTTGAAAATGAATGATACAGGTCCCTTCTAAAAAATGAATGATAAAGGTCCCTTCTGAGATATGTTCTGATAAGCTTTTTCTTAAGACTTGCTAAAAATGAAGACAAACCTTTTTTCTCTGCTGGAGATAGATAAACTTTGTAGGAAAATATGAAAGCATGAACAAGTTCAGGCTTCCTTCTCCCCAACTGATGGTTTGACTTGTCCTCAAGTCATGATGTTTTCTCTTAAGATTCAATCTAATTTTTGTACTCCAAATTTAATGAAACTAAGAATTCATGCAAGCCAATTTCTTGGTTTTCTCATAGGAATTCGTGTTTAGACTATGCCATATCTAGTTTTCATAGCTAAACATTATTATTATTATTATTTTCTTCTTATTATTTTGTTTGTTTGTTTTTTTTTCTATATTTTTTTTATTCTGAAATCAAAACAAATTAAGGTTTCGGTATTACAGCTGACTGCTGTAGTATCTGTACCTCCTTATCCTGTGAAACAGTTCTCATAAAATCTTCTCTATTAACAGACTTATGGTAGATTTGTAGCCTGTGTCCATTGACAAGATATGTCTATCCTTCTTGGTCTATTGAAGTTTCTTTGAATGATCCATTCTCGAAGATTTCAAGGATTTCATAAGGCCCCATCCAGTGAGTAGTGAATTTAGCTTTATGATCCTTGAATTTAGAATCGAAGAGCAATGCCCAGTCGCCAATTTGAAATTTCTTTTTCTTAATCATCTTGTCATGCCATTGTCTTCTTTGCTACTGAATCATTGTTGTCCTTTGCATGGCCTCTTGTCTCATTTCATCAAGCTGGTTCAATTGCATGATCCTTTCTTGCTGAGCTTCTGAGAGGTCCATCCCTAGATCTGTTGCCAATTTATATGTATGTATTTGGAATTCTATTGGCAGCATGACCTCTTTACCATGCACTAGCTGGTAGGGTGAGAACCCTATTGTATTTTTCCAAGTAATTCTATATGCCCAAAGTGATTCATTGAGCTTGTCCGCCCAATTCTTCCTATTTGTGGCCATTGTTTTTGTCATGATGCCTTCTAATGTTTTGTTTGTAGACTCTACTTGGCCGTTGGCCTGTGGATGATAGGGTGTGCTTCTTCTATGCTTGATTTGGTACTTCTCTATTATTTCTTGAACTAGTCTTGATGTGAATTGAGTCCCTTGGTCTATAACTATTTCTCTAGGCACTTTGTATCTAACAAAAATTTCTTCAAAAGGAAATTGACTACTGTCTGTTCAGTTGTCCTTACAAGTGCTTTTGCCTCAGCCCATTTAGTGACATAGTCTGTACATACAAGAATGTACTTCTTACCTTTGGATGGTGGATTGATGGGTCCGATAAAATCAAGAGCCCATTTTTCAAATGGCTCTAGATGCACTTGCGGCTGGAGTGGCATTTCATCAGAGGTCGTTGGTCGTCCTATGCGTTGGCAGCTGTCACAACTTCTTACATACTTCTTTGTATCTTTAAAAATTAATGGCCAATAATAGCCAAGGCTAAGAATTTTGTGCAGTGTCCTCTTTGCTGCAAAATGGCCACCACAAGGTTGATCATGGCAATAGGTTAGTACATAAATTATTTCATCCTCTCTAATGCATCTTCTAATAATCATGTCATAACCAGTGTAAAATAAATCGCCATTAATCCATGAGTATCTTGGACTTTGTTTGATCAACCTTTTCTTTTCCTTTGAGTTGAATGATGGTGGCACTTTTCCTGTGGACAAGTAGTTAGCTAAATCAGCATACCATGGTGTTAAAACTGAAATTGCAAACAAGTGTTCATCAGGAAATGAATCTTAAACTTGGACAACTTCACCTAGATTTTGAAGTCTAGAAAAGTAATCTACTACCAGGTTTTCTTTCCCAGGTCTATCCAATATGGTGATATTGAATTCCTGCAATAAGAGTAACCACCTAGTGATCCTGCCATTAGTAATAGGTTTTTTCATCAAATATCGAATGGCAGAGTGATCAGTGTGAACTAGGACTTCATATCCAGTTATGTAGTGGCAGAATTTGTTCACTGCATGTATTATCGCGAGCATTTCCTTTTCTGTAACTGTGTAATTAAATTATGTAGGGATCAAATTCTTGCTAACAAAATAGATGGCATATGTTGAACCATCTTCTTTTTGTCCTAATGAAGCCCCCACTGAAGTCTCAGATGCATGAGTTGAGATATGAAAAGGTAGTGCCCAATTAGGTCCTCTCAAAACTGGAGCAGTGGATAATTTTTCTTTGAGTTTCTCAAAAGTAGTTTGAAAATTACCATTCCAATCAAAATTTACATCTTTTGCAAGAATTTTAAACAAAGGCAAAGCAATCAAATTACTAAAGTTTGCAATAAATCGCCTGTAAATAACTTGCATAACCAAGAAAGCTTCTTACATATTTTTGATTTGTTGGAATTGGAAATTCAACAATGATTTGTATTTTGGTTTGATCTACTTCAATTCCTTTGGATGAGATGTGATGCCCTAAGACTATTCCTTCATTCACCATCATATAACATTTTTCGTTGCTTAAGGACAAGTTTGTTTCTATAGATCGTTGTAAAACTTTTTCAATATTTTGCAAAGAGTGGTAAAAGGAGTGACCAAATACTGAAAAAACGTCCATATATACCTCAACACATTCATGGACCAGATCTGCAAAAATAGCTCATACTGCTCTCTGAAATGTTACTGGAGAATTACACAGGCCAAATGGTAACACATTGTAAGCATATGTTCCTCAAGGACAGGTAAATGTTGTTTTATCTTGGTCTTCTGAGGCTATGCTGATCTGGTTGTACCCGCTAAAGCCATCTAAGAAGGAAAATTACTTTTTCTCGGCCAAAGTATCCAATCCTTGGTCAGTAAATGGCAATGGAAAATAGTCTTTATGGGTGCCTTTATTTAGCTCTCTGTAGTCAACACAAACTCGCCATTTACCGTTTTTCTTGGGTACTATTACTAGTGATGATGCCCATTGGCTGTCAGAAATGGGGTATATGAATTTTAATTTTAATAACTTCTGCAATTCATCTCTGACAATTTCTTTAAGCATAGGGTTCATTCTCCTCTATGGCTGCCTCACTGACTGAATACTAGTGTCTATATAGATATGGTGAGTGCAGGTTTCTGGGCAAATTCCTTGCATATCCATGTAGTCCCAAGCGAATGCTTTTTGGTATTTGTTTAACAAATGAATCAGTTTTTGTTCCTGAGATGTTTCTATAAATGCCCCAGTGTTCAATGTTTTTCTGGGACTGATTTCTACAGTATTTCTTTGTGTATTTGTAATGGAATTGATTGGCAAAATTTCATCAAATATTGATTTCAATGAGTACATCGTACATGTTTCTTGAAAACTTTGTGCCAAAATGTAATCTGCAGTAATGTATTGTTCATTTCTCAATTCTTTTGAAACCTCAGGCTAGGAAATAAACATTTCCACTAAATCTGCATTATTGTTTTCCTCAATATCATACATTTGGTTTATACTTAGCACAGAGTATATTTCTTCCTGATCATTGTACTTGTCATCAAGCCATAAGTTTCGTGTTACTGTTGGGGCTTGTGCTGATGGGTACAAGGTAAGTTGTTTTCTTTCTGTGCCTCTAGAAATGATCATATTACCATATCTACATCCAATAAATGCATCTGCATTTGCCAACCAGGGTCTACCAAGTATAATCGGATGTCCTCCTAAGTTTGATTTGGGCTGGAGTACCAAGAAATCGACTAGATACTCCCAAGAATCTAGTGAGACAATTATATCCTCTAGCACCCCCTCAGGAATGACTTTAGAACAATCAGCTAAGTCCAAAACAATTGGGGTTGTTTGTAATTTTGTAAGCTACAAAGTTTTCATTGTGTCTAATGTCATAACGTTTATTGCAGCGCCTAAATCTATCAAAGTGTTTGGAATTGAAATTTTGTTGATAATGGTTGTGACTCTATGTATGCCTGGGTCGACATATTTCTCCATTGAAATAATATTTGACATCAAGCCTGCTAAATTACCAATGACATGTATTGTTTTTGGGTCAAATCTTTTCTTTGCAGGCTTCTTGAGACACAGTGCTTTAATGGCTTTGGTATAAATTAGAATATCCTTGATTGCCTGGAGTAATGGAATTTTGACATATACATTCCTCAATTCATCAAGAACATAAAATTGTGGCAATGGTGTGGGTGTTCTTGGTTGAAGTAATATTTCCGAAAATGGAGGTGGTTGGAGTGTTTTGATTTGTTGATTTTGTTCCAAATTGTTTTGTATTGGTTCACTTTGTTTGCTACGTTGTTGATTTTCTTCTTCATCATTTTGTTTTTCTTGTTGCAACTTCATTTGAACAGGGGAAGGTTCTTTATGCAATGTCCGACCTAACCTTAGTTCAATGTTTTGCAGTGGTAGAGTTGGGTATGAAGGTCCCTCATCTACGCTATAAGTTGGTCTCTCTATTCAGTTGTTTGGGTTAGCTATGGGTTGCGCTGGTAACTGTGTGGGTCGAGGTGGTTGGTTGGATGGTAGTTGTAGCTGAGGTGGATTTATTTGTGGGGGAGCAGGTAATGCTTGTTGAGGATTTTGTTGTTGATAAGGTACTAGTTGCGGAGGGTATTGTTGTGGGTATGGCTGAGAATATTGTGACTGATAATGTTGGGAATATGGTTGAGAAAATGGTTGTTGATATTGCTGGGGTTGTTGTTGAGCAAATTGTTGAGGAAAAGAGTATCCTCTCCATCCTTGTTGTGGGTATGTTTTTTGTTGTTGGTTAGGTCAGTTTTGCCATGGCATGGGAACATTCCAGGTATTTTGAACATGCATGTTATAATTTGCGGAATTTGGATTTTGATACATACCTGGAGGTCTTGGTTGCCATGGTCTTCTAGCTCCCATGAAATATATGTTTTCCATTTCTGCACTAGCTTCCAAATTGTAATTCTGCAAAATTTTCATCTTTGTACAATATTTAGTGTCATGGTTATATGTACAAAACCCACAAATTTGCACGTTATCTAAGGGACATTCTTTCAAAGCATGTTTCTTTCTGCACTTGGGACAGTATATAGATAATTCCAACTCTTGTTCATCTTGTCTTTTCTTTGTTTTCAAGGTATCTATTTGGTTTCCCAAAGTACTCATAAGGTTTGTTTTGAAATCCTCAAATAAGTTGCCTAGTTCAGCTCTAGTTATGTTTCCTATAGTAGATTTTGTGATTTTTGATGTCATGGCTCTTTTCCCACTTCTTGTCCTACTCCTAGAGTACTTTTGGCATAATTCGACAATATCCTCAAAAGGTAAGTTGGAAATGTCCCCTTTACCCATGAGATTAAGATCATCAAAATACTCATCCCGGATGCCTTTAAGAAAGATTGTTCGAATAAGCTCAATTGACATAGTCATATGTTTTGACTTTTGTAGATTATATGAGAATATTTCTAAGTATTCTTCTAAGGTCTCATCTTCTTGTTGAATCATTGCAAAGATGTCATCTTTAGAATCTTTTGAACGACAATAAGGTTGATACTTTTTCAAAAAGAATTTTATGATATCATCCCAATTAGTGACTAAATGTTCACCTAATCCCATAAACCACCTAAGTGCTGCTGCTTTTAAGGTAGCAGGAAAAAGGCGAAGTCTATGAGCATCATCAGTATATCCATAGGTTCGGCATACTATGTAAAATTCGAATAAAAATGAGTTTGGATCTTCAGATGCCATCCCATAGAAGTTTGGTAGTACAGATGGTGGTATGTTTTTCATTTTAATGTCCTCATCCATTTGTTCTCCTCTATCTTGAATTGGAAATTTAAATGTGGATTCCTCTGTTTCTGGTGGATTTTGATTTCCTCCAAATAGAGTATCATTGTTTTGTTTTTCTTCATTCTCCCTTCTTCTTCTCCATTCTTCCATTTGTATCTCATACTCTCTCAGTTGTTCGGGTGTAGGTCCTCTGGATCCTCCTCCCTCTTCAGCCATCATAATTTGTGATTTATCTAAGGTTTCTGCCTCTTATTCTTGTTTTAGTTCTTGAAGAAAAATTTGTTCAGAACTAGGCTGTTGGATTTTTGTGCTACTCCCTTAAGCTTTCACTATTGCAGAAGTTTCAGGTAGATTCCTTCTCTTTGCTTCGTGGGCTATTAGAATTTGTATTTCAATGAGGGTGAGTCTTTGGCCTGATTTTAGTTTTTCCTCAATTTTTGCCATTGTAACCTTTCCTGTTGGAGTTATGTATTCAATCGTTTCTAATGGCTCTGCTCCTAATGGTGGATTAGTTGTCGGTTTGGGGTTTTTTTTAAATCTTCCTTTTTCATCCCTAAACCTAGACATAAATAAGCATGACTCAAATTTAAATTTAATTCTATGTTTTTGTTGTTTTGTTGATTTTAATTCTTTTTAGTCTTTCCAGTTGCACCTCCCCGGCAAAAGCGCCAAAATGTTTGGTCCCAACTTACAAAGGCAAGTTAACCTCTTCATTCTTTTATCAACCCAGGAAATTACAATTAGAGGTGCTTATCTAAAATATATAAATCTAGAAGGATCTAAGATTCTAATGGCTACCTAATGGACTAAATTAACAGTGCTTTCTACAAAAGATCCTTAATTGTCCTTTTTAATCACTCAAACATCAATCTAAATGAAACAAATCCTATGAAATTATAGTTGCAAGAATAACAAAAGCAGAGTGTTGATGATTGATTGTAATCCTACATTCCCTTACAAGAATATTGCTTCAAAAAAAATTTACAATCACAAAAATCCAAAGTATTTTCAATTTAAATCACATAGTGAATAAGATGAGTAGTGTTGTAAACCAATATCAGTTAGATCTCTTACAAGAATCATTTACAAAACTAAAAATTGAATTTTAAAACTCCAATCTTAAATCACTTTGGAAATAAAACTAGAATTATCCTTCAAAACTAAGGCTAGCAAACAAATCTGGAAATTGTATGACAACAGCATATAAATATCAATTTCAAGATCAAGATTAGTTGAGTCCTCTTACAAGGCTCTCTCTTCACAAAAAATTCAAGCTCTCTTAATTGATAACTCTGCTAACATAACTTTAAACTCTGAACATGAAATGACTAATTGCTAAAATTGAATTTGCAGCTAGTAAGAAAAACAGAGTAAAGATAAAGTGTACCAGCAAATGGGTGAGGGCCCTTCAACACTCCACAAGCACACTATGAAATGATTCAGAAGAGTGTAGCTACTAAATCTTGAGACATAAAATTGCTGAATAATTTTGTATTAAGTCTGGAATCAAAGATACACAAGCTGTCTTCTCATATGTTCATAAAAACCATTCTAAAACATAGTTTTCCCATATGGGTTATTTATCGTGAATTCTATAACAAAAGAAACTATTGTTTCTCCATATAATACTAACAATATTCTATTAATTACATCCCAAGGAGGTTGAATTTAGGTCTGTTCCTCCATTTATGCAAGAATTCTAAAACTGGAAAATATCTTGTGCACAAAAATCAAGAAAAAGTGATAAAGTGGCTAGGTTTGACCAGCTTTGACTGGACACTTGTTTTCTCCAAAACTGAAAGTGAATAGCTATTTCACCATCCTTGTACATTTTTCTTTATGCCCATAATACTCGAATTTTCCCACCCGTGTTGCAACATGTCAAACAATGAAGCAATCACAAATTGTTACAACTTCCTGTGATTTTTCTGAAAAGTGTCATTTAAATATAAAAATTTCAAATATTAATCCCAAGCTCAAAATAATGAAAATGAAAACATATTGTTGAAAAGTGTACAACAAGAAATGCTTGTTGAGAATGCAACAAGATGATGGAGCTTAGTGAAAAGAGTCGCCTTCACTAAGTGGGCCCGCAGGCTATTTTTGGCGCAAGTCTATTTTTAGACTATGTCTATTTTTAGACATATGGATCATGTCTATGGATGATTGATCAAGTTGGGAAAAATAGATGGACTTCTATTTTTGATGAAAGTGTGAGTGATCACAGTGTGAGTGATTACAGTGTGAGTGATCACAGTGTGAGTGATCAAAGTCAAAAATAGAAAAGTCAAATATTATTATCTCACAATAATATTTGGACTATAAACTTAATCTTATTCTCTTGGAGCACTTCAGTTTGAGCTACGGAAGTGGCACATGCAGCTGTCAGAAGGAAATTCATTTTTCTTATGAGTCAGTTGAGTTGTTGCATGCATGACTTCAGTTAGAACTCAAGTGAGTTGAGTTTAGTGGACTGGAGGTACAGTTGATGGAGTTGTGTTCAGTTTAGCTTTGTTAAACTGGTTGCATTTAGTCTAACTGATTAATAGACTAAAGATGAGTTGGGTGAATTAGTTATTAATTAATTCACAAGTTATTAACTCATAATGCAACTATAGAATACATCAGTTAACTCAGTTGCATGTCAGTGCATGTTCAGTTCAACAGGGACAAGTGGTAGAGAATCAGATTGCTATCAATTGTGACTATAGTTGTGCATCAGATCTTGCACAATCAAGGGATTGAGTATGCCAATGAGTTTGCTCACGTATTTGGCCCACATTTTAGCCTTTGCTCACGTCCACAAAGAGTGAGTGACTATTTTGCAGGTGAAAATCGAGTTTGGTGAGCCATTCTCATCAGTTCTCGAGCAGGTTTGAGCAGTGGAGGCAGGCAAGCAGCGGGAGAGATTTGGAGATCAAATCTGAGCTGTATTGTGTGTAACAGGTGGAGATACTTGTGAGAAGTATTATGCTTTGTATTGTTACATGATTCAATCAATATAATATACAGATAGTGTGGGGTTTTTAGCGAGATGCTTTCCCCGGGATACATACTGTGTTTATGAGTTTGATTGATGCTTCTATGTGTGCCTGTGGATGTTTCTGCTTCTGTAATTTGATGATCAACGTAGAGGAGATTATGTATTATACATGTTCCGCTTAAATTGTATGATCAGGATAATCTCTGTTGAATATGTGTCATATTATTCAAAATTTCTACATGGTATCGGAGCTAGATAATTGTAGAAAAAGTTTCTACATGGTATCGGAGCTGCTTGATTTGTAGAAGATATTTTTACAGGATATCAAGCGAGGATTGATCATCTGATCTACTATTCAGGAAGTGTTTACATTCTATTTCTTCAGGCAGAGTCTGTAATCGGGCCAGGTAGCCTCTGGATTCATCCTTCCTTTGGAAGGTGAGATATCCGGTGAATGCCCATACAGTCGATCTCTGTACGAGAAATATTGTGTTCTCAAGAGTTTTAGATCGGAAGCAGTTGAGTTTTGTGCTGGTGGAATTCGAATTTAATTCCAAAGCAAGAGATAAAACTCAGAAACATTCAGTTCGAGAATGGAGATAGTATGCCCCAGTATCTCACGAGGTTCACTCAGTGTCGAGATGAGCTGGGAAGTGTGGGGGTTACTATTGATGATGAGGATGGTGAGTCTAGGACACCTTGACCTTCCTAAGAGTTGGCATAGCTACCAGGACTCGGTGAATGGAAGGGAGAAACTGCCAAATTGGGAACGAGCATGGTCGGATTTGATGCAGGAGGAGATTAGACGGAGCACCAGAGACGGTTCTTCATCCATGCAGGATGAGGAGAACTGTGCCTTAGCGAGTAAGGCGAAGAAGGGGAAGGAGAAGATTTCTCTTTTCGAATCTTGTTCTTCCAATGATGGGAAGAAGGTTGACAAGGCGAAGGTGAGATGCTTTCGTTGTCATGAGTTGGGTCATTATGCTACTAATTGCCCAAAGAAGAAGTCCAAGAAGGGATCCGGGGAAGGATCTGAAGGTGAGGCAGCCTCACTTGCTTCACAGTTTGAGTTGGACTTCACACTCTTCACATGCATGGTTTCATCCATGATGGGAAGTGGTTGGTTTCTTGACAGTGGAGCTTCTTTCCACATGACCGGTGACAAAAGTTTGTTCAGTACTTTGGAGGAGAAAGATCTCCAGATACTCATAGGGATGGGTAATGATGAGAAGTATAGTGTCTCAGGTGTAGGCACGGTTATTTTTCAGAGGGAGCATGGAGCTCGCCTTACCTTGACCGATGTCAAGTATGTACCAGGACTGAAGAGAAACTTGGTGTCGATCGCGATGTTGGAAGACAGAGGCTATGATGTGGTCTTTAGTAAGGGAAAGGTTTTCCTTAGACACATCATCACTAGACAGGTGAAGCAGATTGGTTCACAGGTCAAGAACCTGTATGCTCTTGAGGTTCAAGATGCATGCAAAGCCTTGAGCAGCGAGGCAACTGATGGAGACTTGGTGGTTGAGAGGGAGCGTATATTACCTCTCAACATGCAGAGCCAAAAGAAGTCTCAGACGATTGTGGAGGAGCCACGATTGGTGCAGCAGCTTCAGGAGATTGTGGAGGAGCCACAACAGGGGAAGCTGAGAGGAGATCGAGTAGAGACATCTACTCATCTAGAGACCTCCAGTAGGGGGAAACTTCAAGCCAGGTGGGCTGAGTGATCGCATGCATCCATACCTCCAGGTAGGAGGTGGGGTGATGTGGATTGATCATCCCAAGGAGGAGGGGCAAGATCCTTGAGGTACCCAACCTCTTGGATGAGACCTTGCTACGGGAGCCCCGATGTGTAGTAGCAGGAACTGACTGATTGGGTAGAGACAGATGCGGATGGAGTGGCAGAGAGAGCGACAGTGCAGGGAATCCCAGGACAGCGCATAGCTAGCAGGCTGTAGCAATGCGAGAGGCACAAGTGTTTTGCACAGTGTTAGGTGGCACAGAGAGGTGTGCAATGGTGCGAGATGCATGGAGATGTTGCAGTAGCGCAGATGTCAGAGAGGGAGCACTTGTCAGCAGCAGGTAGAGCTTCAGCATCAGAGGATGTTTCTATCCCAACAGGGAGGTCAGTTGGGAGGTGCAGTGCGGATGCAATGCTGGGAGATAGAACCAGCAGCAGCACGGATGCAGTCAGAGATCAAAGTGACAGAGGCTAGAGTAGTCAGATACTGAAGAGCACAGAGATGCAGAGTTTCAGTCGACAGAGGCAATAGCAGTCAGAGACTTTGATGACAGAGCAAGTGGACCAGCCAAATGTGTTGCATGGAGAACATTCCAGAGTTACAGGATCGGGTTTGAGAGGAAGCCTTTCTTGTTGAGAGGGAGTGTTGAAAAGTGTACAACAAGAAATGCTTGTTGAGAATGCAACAAGATGATGGAGCTTAGTGAAAAGAGTCGCCTTCACTAAGTGGGCCCGCAGGCTATTTTTGGCACAAGTCTATTTTTAGACTATGTCTATTTTTAGACATATGGATCATGTCTATGGATGATTGATCAAGTTGGGAAAAATAGATGGACTTCTATTTTTGATGAAAGTGTGAGTGATCACAGTGTGAGTGATTACAGTGTGAGTGATCACAGTGTGAGTGATCAAAGTCAAAAATAGAAAAGTCAAATATTATTATCTCACAATAATATTTGGACTATAAACTTAATCTTATTCTCTTGGAGCACTTCAGTTTGAGCTATGGAAGTGGCACATGCAGCTGTCAGAAGGAAATTCGTTTTTCTTATGAGTCAGTTGAGTTGTTGCATGCATGACTTCAGTTAGAACTCAAGTGAGTTGAGTTTAGTGGACTGGAGGTACAGTTGATGGAGTTGTGTTCAGTTTAGCTTTGTTAAACTGGTTGCATTTAGTCTAACTGATCAATAGACTAAAGATGAGTTGGGTGAATTAGTTATTAATTAATTCACAAGTTATTAACTCATAATGCAACTATAGAATACATCAGTTAACTCAGTTGCATGTCAGTGCATGTTCAGTTCAACAGGGACAAGTGGTAGAGAATTAGATTGCTATCAATTGTGACTATAGTTGTGCATCAGATCTTGTACAATCAAGGGATTGAGTATGCCAATGAGTTTGCTCACGTATTTTGCCCACATTTTAGCCTTTTCTCACGTCCACAAAGAGTGAGTGACTATTTTGCAGGTGAAAATCGAGTTTGGTGAGCCATTCTCATCAGTTCTCGAGCAGGTTTGAGCAGTGGAGGCAGGCAAGCAGCGGGAGAGATTTGGAGATCAAATCTGAGCTGTATTGTGTGTAACAGGTGGAGATACTTGTGAGAAGTATTATGCTTTGTATTGTTACATGATTCAATCAATATAATATACAGATAGTGTGGGGTTTTTAGCGAGATGCTTTCCCCGGGATACATACTGTGTTTATGAGTTTGATTGATGCTTCTATGTGTGCCTGTGGATGTTTCTGCTTCTGTAATTTGATGATCAACGTAGAGGAGATTATGTATTATACATGTTCCGCTTAAATTGTATGATCAGGATAATCTCTGTTGAATATGTGTCATATTATTCAAAGTTTCTACACATATGACTTAGTTTCTAAGGATTATTGTTGAATAATAAAGGTTAAATGGCCAAGAATGATAGTTAAAAGATGAATTTGAAGTGGAAAGGACAGTCAAATTTAGATACCAACAAATGGCATGATAACCACCCAATGGTTGTTCACCTAAGCATAATTCTTTCATCTCAGACCCAAAAAATTTACATGCTCCACCATTCACTTGTGACATTGTTATCCAAAGTGCATACCCACTCGGAACTCACTATGTGACTAGGACAAACACTAGTACCACATTGATTCACTCAGAACTTGTACTATATGGCCTAACACAAGACTGGATGTAAATAGTCGACAAACGACCATTTTATGGACACATTTCCAACTACTAAGACACCTAGGTACCTAACCACAATGTTTTCTCATAATCTAGGAAGATAGTCTAGACATGGCATGTATTTATCAATCTTACATTTTTTGCACCCACATACAAATACTTGTAGCACAACATTACCTCAAACAATATTCCATCAAGGAACAATGAGAGGAGATAAAACACATGGCTATGTTTCCCTCTCATCAATAGCACACCTCACCAGGAAAACCTGGGAATGATTTCTACATTAATAACACTGCTATCTAGGGCTACAAAATATCAACAAGAGACCATGATGCATATGACAGGAATGCCATCTTCCTTCTTTGGAATCATGGACATAGTAGGTCTACTTGCTTAGATTTTACACATCTCCATCTAATCATCATCTTGGATATCCATACTTCGATTATCATTTTTTAGAGTTGCACATCTAAAGAAAATGATTTTTTTTGTTATATTGAGGTCTTATCATGTTAAAAAATCCAATAAACATGAAAAAATTCAACTACGAACAGTACATGGACTTCTTGGATATTTCATTTGAAACTAATAACTATAGAAAAGGTCATGTCAACATTAAGAGGTATGCATCATCCTCTCCGAGGACATCTTTAGTTACTTTTATATGATACTACCTCTTTCCTCACATTTGTCCTTTAGTGATTTATAGAGCATGATCCAAGGTGTTCTATCTCTTTTTGAGTTACCTCTCATGTGTTCCACTTGCCCTCATTTACCTGCGCATATATGGACCCCACTTGCAGTTTTTCTAATCATCCATCCTTCTCGCATGCAAGCTCCTATTGCACTTCATGTTTTTTTCTAGATGCATGCATATATTAGGCATATTTGTTTTCATCTTCAACATATTCTTTCATTTTTCAACATATTTGTCCGATATCCTTCTTGAAGTCTCTATACTTCACTCAACAATTTTTCGAGTAGTCACTCCTACAAATCTTTCACTCACATATTCGTTGACCAGCATCCATATCTATCTTTTACAAATGCCAAAGAAATTACAATGCCCAAACACCTTTCTCTCTAACAATATAATTGAAAATGTTGAGTTCCCTTTGATCCAATTGTCTAACCATGTTTTCAAGGACACCTTCAAACATAACCTTGTGCCTTTACTATCTAGCATGTAATTTTATATAAACCTACTTTTAATATCCTTATCTATAAATACAATAGGTTGTTTATTTCGTATGGAAATGCAACAATACACAAAACAATCTCTCCATGTTTACAACATTTGGATTCTTTCTGTACAATCCTAGAAAACATAATATTAAAAAATGCATCCCTCCAACAATTACAACTGTTTTTAGCTATAAATGACTTTATTTTTGTTCCCATCAATCATGCTAAAATATTATCCTCGCACTTCTTCCATATTCCATACACATTTCTGTGGAATGAGTTATAGCATAGAATTTTCTGATTCGAGGGTAGGGAATCCCCTAACCACATTGGAAAATAAAACATGCCATTAACAATTGTTGTTCCTACATTGCTCATAGCTTTCTCGACTATTGTGAAACATTGATTATTTCCTTCTTTTATACATGATATTGGTATTTGATGGCTCTAATATAATCTTCACCAACACTAATCTTACCATTGATACAAATTCAATTTCCTCAAGATGCCATCTTAGAAGCAGCAATCACCATGACTTGATGAGTCCCGCTAAAGGATTTTTGTAAAATGTAATCTATATTCTTCATTGGTGAGTTTTTGTTTGGGATGATATAAAATGAATCACATGCATACATTGATTCTTCACCATTATGCCTCTCCTCAACAATATTTCTAAACAATGGTCATGGGGGAAATGAGTGTCTTCTCTAAAACCAAGAATATTATTTTCGATGAGATAAACGATATTATTTCTAATGGAAAAAATGGGATCTCCCTCAAGAACCACCATACCATATCTTTTACAGTTTTAAGAAACTTCCAAGGCCCAAGGATGATGACTCACACCTCAATCCACCATAGACGACCTCTTAGGGGGGTATTTGTCATTTAAGTGGGAATATATGGGCATAACCAATAGATTTTGAGAACTAGCTATGGGACTTGGATCGTTAAGTATAATGAAGAGAGGAATTCCATGCCTTGGGTAAGGAAATATTTTAAGCATGTAGGCCATCAACGACACATTCAACTACCACAATGGACCTTTTCAAAGTATCATTACTGCAATGAACATTTTCAAGATATCACTAGTCTCTTTATGAGGACAATCAATAGTATGACTTTTGAACATTAAGTACAAACTTTTTTTTATCATGAATACAATTACAAGAACAAACATCATTGTAAAACTTTAAATCATAAATACACATTAAATAAAAATCATGTTTCTATCCATATATTACATTTTCGTAATATAAAATAATTGTTAGAACGTTTTTATTTCTAAAATTAATATCATATTTTTGTGAAAATTATTTTTTATTTTATTATTATAATTTTTTCTTTCAAAATTAACATAACATTGCACACATATGTAGTTGAATTAATTTAAAATACATTATATTCCAATTAAAAAATCATGGTTATAACACAAAATATTTCTTAAAAATATCATCATTATAATATATTAAAAAGCAATTAAAATTACAATTGCTATATTTAGATGATTGATAAAACAAGTCACAAAAGGTTGATAAAATTATAGTTAAATATACAATTTATAATTATAAAATTAAATATGTAATACAAATGTTTTAGAAGTTATTTTATTTTTTAATATCAATTTTTTTTAGAAACTCATATATATATATCTATATATATATATATATATATATATATATATATATATATATATATATTAATTAAAATAAAATTAATAATTTTAAGCTCATTATATTAAAATATATTATGGAAATTAAAAAATGATAATTACAATAAATTTTGAAATTAAAATATTATATTCTCGTGGTTTGGATGCGATTCAGGGAGAAAACAAATGGCGTGGGAACCCCCACACAGGCATATGCATGCATCATGTGCCCGGTGGTGATGACATTGAGTGAGGTGGGAAGCAAAGTCGGTTCAGGAAAGAGAAGGTAAATAGTATTGAGGTCATAAGCATTTTGGGAAATCCGAACAGGGTTTCTTAGGTTGAGAAGCAGGGGTCAAGGAAGTAGGTTGTGGTTGCAACGTGGGGCACGTGAAGGCTTTTCATCCTAGCCTGGGTCTATGCATAATGGTAGCTCAACCTCAGCTCTCGAGGGTATGTCCTGGAAGATTTTTTAATTCACATTATGAATCTGATTATAAGCCGCTACAAGCAAGATGGTTCATCTAATATGTGTGGTCATTCTATCAGATTAAGGGGCTTATTGGGTATTAGGGTATGCACCTGTTCTTGGCCTACCTCTTTCATACTCCAATTTGTAGGTTGGTTGTGTCAAACTTGATTGCATCTTGCTATTGTCAGCTCAGTCCTAGGAATTTTATGTATAGCTAGGAATTGGGGTTTGGGGAAACCGTGGGAACTCCAAGTCTCCATTCCTGGTCAATATGGGGGGATTGTTGTGTTTTGTATAGTCCTCCAATGTTTTTGGTCGTGGGTGTGACATATGCTAGTGACCAGAGTTATAGTCAGAGAGGGGAATAGGTTCACCTTATCTCCACATTTGGCTCGCTAAGTGAAATCCTTCCAAAGAGTAGTAGGGCTTAGGGGAATTATCTTTCTTTACAAACCTCGAGGAATTATTGGAGAAAAAAACCACCGTAGAGGGTTGGGTCACGATGCCTTGATATTGGATCATCATTATGTGGAATGAATTTGGATTTGGTATATTAAAATTATGTTTCTATGTGGTTGTTTTGTAGATACACAAATATAGCTTATTTTGGGCTCTATAAGCTCATGGTTGACTGTCACCAGTCAAATTTTTCTATTGTTCGCGTCCAATTTTGGGTTAAAGATAATGAGTTAGCCTACATTGAATTCTCGAGGAGGGTTAGCAATAGGAAGAGGAGAAAAAGTTGTGGTGTGTTCCACCCACAGGACCAGCTCAAGTGATGGCAAAGGGCGAGGTCGGGGTAGGGCCCGCTATGGTTCCCATAGTGGTAGGTGTTGTAGGCGAACTAGTATGTGTTGCGATTCCACCAATGCTTACGAAACTCGCAATCACTCTAGGGCGAGAGAGGCTATTAGTGAATGGGAATCTAAAATTAGAACAGGGTTGGACCCCAATGAGTAAGACCTGTTATTAGATTGTGGTGACATTATTCCAAATCGGGGTCAAACTCGGGGCCGCCTCACTTTATTTTTGAAAACATTTCATGTTTATTGGTTGATGAAAATATTGTTGAACAAGGCTTTGATTTTACCACAGACAGGAAACTAAGGATCCATAGAGGATCTTCACGCAATACACAATAAACTACACTTGATCCAGTGTCAAATTCAACAACAAAATGCATGTTTGTCTTGCATAGAGAGAGACATTCCATGCTTGCCATTGATATAAGGCCTTGCTGAAAGATAACTATCCTCTGCCTAAAATGGTTTATATTCTGCAGAGAGCGATAGAGTATGCCCGTATGTCCATGATGGATGGTTTCTCTAGATATATCCAAGTCGTTTTACACCCTAAGTATTAGAAGAAGACATATTTTACTACACCATGGGGAATGTTTATGTATGCCAGAATTCCTTTCAGCCTCACAAGTGCTAGAGCAACATTCCAAAGAGCAATAGATATAAAATTTGTTGGAGAGTGGGATAAATTCGTAGTAATCTATCTAGATGACATAATTGTTTTCTCTGAGTCAGATGAAGAGCACCTCAAGCATTTTCAACTCAAAATTGTAAAATGTAGAAGGCATGGTTTTTCCTTAAACCTGAAGAAATCTCAGTTTGCTTTAACTGAAGGGAAGATATTGGGCCATATTATACCAAAGTAAGGAGTGGATATTGATCCCAAAAGGGTGGAATCTAATAATAATATTCCTTTACCAAGAAATAGGAGGTGATTTGGGTTTTCTTTGGGAGAATAAATTTTTTGAGAAGATTCATACCAAACTATGGTGAAATTGTCAAAGAGATCATGGAGATGTTGAAGAAGGGCATGGAAGTATATTGGACTATAGATGCCAGGGAATCATTCTCTAGAATCAAAAAGGATTTTACAGAAGCCCCAACCTTAGCTAGCCTACATTATCATAGGCCATTCCTCATTTTCTCTTTTGTCTCTCCTAACACGGTGGTAGTTGTTCTATTGCAAAAAAATAATGAAGGACAGAAATAGACAATTTCATTTTTCATCCAGGTGTTGTGAGATGCAGAGTTGAAGTATAATATCTTTGAGAAACAAGATTATTCCTTGGTCAAAGCTCTGAAGGCCTTATGAATTTATGTCTTGCAGTCCAATATAATAGCATATGTTCCAACTTTCATTGTGAAAGACATTCTTGTGCAGAGAGACAATGAAGGTAAGAGGGGAAAGTGGATTTCCAAAATTAAAGAATACAACATGGATATCAAACCCACTAAGTTGATCAAGGGGAATGGATTGGATAAAATATTGCCTGAATCTAACTGTCAGGCACTGGGTATAAATTCGTTAACAAACAAGGAAGGAAAAGGTGGAAGATCAGAGGAACAAAACAATATTGAAACCTCAATACAGAAAATCCAAATGAAGTACCTTATCTCAAAATGGTATAAGTATCTGGTCCATTATTTACTTTTTCATAAAATCCCATTGAATTTTGACAAAGTTAACTATAGAGCATTAAGGTTGCAAGCCTAATTTTTTTTCATTTTAAATGGACAGATGTACTGGAAGGACCTGGTGGGGATTTTTCTTTTATGTCTAGTAGAAGAAGAGATTCATAAGGTGATTTATGAATTTCATAATTGTTTCTGTGGAGGACATTACAGCTAGAGAGCTAGAGCTCATAAGATCCTTAAAGCAGGTATATATTGACCCAATTTGTTTGTTGAGGTTCATGCTTATGTCAGACCCAATGAGAAATGTCATATTTTCTTTTGAGAAGCAGAGGTTGTCACCCCTCCCCTTGATCCCTATTTTTGTAGAAGAGCTTTTCAGATAATGGGGGCTAGACTTCATTGGAGAAATACATCCACTATCCATCAGTCAACACAAGTGGATTCTTACAGCCACTGATTATTTCATGAAATGGGTGGAGGTCATTCCAGCTAGAAATGAAACTGATGCGGTGGTCACTAAGTTTATGGAGGAGAATATCCTTGCTAGATTTGGTTTTCCAAGGAAGATTATCACTGATAATGCTCAGGTGTTTAAGTTTGCCAAGTTTCTTGGTTTGTTCCAAAAGTACAACATCACCATGGGGCACTCCACCACCTACTACCCATAGGGGAATGGACTAGTTGAGCCTTCAAATAAAAGTATAGTGAGGATTCTAAAAAAGACCATATTAGAAAATTATAACAACTAAGACTCACAAATAAAGTTTTCTTTATGGACCAACATAGTTACTACCAAGATGTCAACTGGGAAGTCTCCTTTTTAATTGGTGTATGGTAAGGATACAATTTTCCTTGTCCAAATAGCCATGCCAGTGGCTAAGATTCTACAAGATGTTAAGGAAGAGCCAAATTCTCTAACCAGGAGAATCAACCATTTGGTAGAACTTCTAGAAACCAAGGGGGATGTAACTCAAAATATGATTAAATATCAGTAAAGGATGAAGGATCTTTTTGACAAAAGGGTAAGGGACAAATCCTTACAGCCAAGAGATTTAGTGCTAAAATGGGATGCTAGGAGAGACAAAGGAAAACATGGGAAATTTGATCCCTTGTGGTTTGGACATTTCAAGATATATGAAGCTAAAGGAAACAACAAATTCCTACTAGAAAATTTGGATGGTGAGGTTCTTGAACTACCTGTGAATAGCCAGTTTCTCAAGCTTTATTTCTAGCATTAAAGAGGTCCATTTTCACCCACTGTATATACCAGTGAGCCATTGTACAAACCAATAATTCTTTAACTTCTGACTATTTTTTCTTGTTCTTTTTATGTACATGAATAAAATGACTCAATTTCCAATGGATAGAAGGCAATAATCTACAAGTTCTCAATGCATTTCTTGCAATACATTGTCCCCAATTGGAGCCAATGTTGTCACCTCTCATACACCCTTGAGATTATGTCAAACGGTCATATTTTATCCCTAGTATAGAGAAGGACAAGTGTTATCTAAATATGCTAAATAGAAATGAGAAGGAAGTTCAATATTTAATCGGGAGACGAAATCAAATGGTAGGGTCAAAATTCGGAGGTTGATATCAAAAGGGAGGGCCAAAATTTGGGAGTTGATCATATTGGAACCTAATATCATAAGGACCAGCAGGAAGTTGGAAGGAAACCATGTCAGAACCCGAGTTTAGGAGGGATGATCATTTCGAAACTTCAGAGTATTTGAGTTTCGTAACTCTTTAAAAAATTAAATTCCTTTGAAAGCATTGAAGTTGCAGAGAAGGGAAAATACAAAGGAAACCATAGAAAACCAAAGGACCGAGGGGCCCTTTTCTCTCTCCTTCTGAAGTCACATGGAAGCGGATAATTGTCTTCTACAAGCTGATGAGACAGATGATGTCAGCTGGATGTGGTCATAGGGTGGACACGTGGTAGTCAATTTTGGCATTTTTCAGGGCCAAATGTGGAAATTTTGGGTGAAAAGTGTCACCACTCAGGTGGCGCCACATGGAAATGATGATATCATCATGACATCACCTCAGAGGTCAGCATATCAGAGGTTGAAAATATCAAAACTCCTTTATAAAAAAATATCCAAAAGTTATGATGAGAGGGGTTTCGATGAGGACTAGCCCGTGGTCATGAGAAATACAAAGAACTCAGAGCGTAGAGAAGGGTAACTGAACAAAACATAACTTGGGAGAAGTTCCAAAAATATTTCAATGAAAGATATTTGACGGAACGATTTTACAATGAGAAAGCAAGAGAATTTCACGACTTGTGGCTTGGACAACAAACCATGGATGAGTTCATCACTTGATTTACGTCTTTGCTCTGATATGTACCTTACATACGTGAGGATAAGGGCAAGGTACATTGGCTCGTCAGCAGTTTACCTGTGGCAATGAGGGAGAAAATTGAGTTCGATAACCCAAAAACAATGGACGAGGTTATACGAAAGGCCTCGATATGCTACCTGCAAAGTAAGTAGAAGGGTAAAATTCCGGGCAGGAAATGGGCTAATAAGAAAGGTAATATGATTACTATAGGTAATAAAGGAAATCGGGGTAGTGTTGGCAAAGATTTTTCCAAGGGGAAAAACAACATAAATCTGCCCAAAAACTAGCTCAGAATTAAGCCACCATCTGAATCAAAAATTAGCGAGCAATCAGGTAGATTTGATAAGGAAGGAATAGCGAGACCCCCATAAAATGATGGGGATGTGGGGGGCCACATTATGTTAAAAACTGTCCCCATCTAAATGCATCGAACAGGTTTCACAAATCCACGATGCATCAACAGTAGGTGATGTGGCCCCGAGCATTCCAAAAATTAATGTTGCTCTCAATGACCATTAGGAGGAATACCAGCCGACTATGGTGGAGTTTGAAGGTAAGATTTTTAATCGTACTGTATCTATTTTAATTGATCCTGGGGCTACATTAATTTATGTTAGTCATAAGGCTATGTAGCAATGTAAATTACAGTCTGTTAAATTTAAAAACCCTTGGCTAGTACAGCTGGCAACAGGGGCAAAGAGATGGGTGTTGGCCAAGGTCAATAACTACCCTCTGGAAATAGTAGGTTAGCCTTTAGTGGTACACCTAAACATACTTCCCCTTGGATCATATGAAATGTTGATAGGCATGGACTGGTTGGAAAAACACTGGTCCATTATAAACTATAAAACAAAAATTGTCTGCTACAAGGATGAGCTGGGAGAAATCCAAGAGATGCAAGGCATTCCAAGGCCCGTGCAAGCTCGGCCAATAATCACCTGTCAGTTGGCAAAATGTATCAGGAAAGGGTGTTAGGTTTGTGCTATTCATGTTGGGTATGCTAACTCAAACAACAAGACAACCACCTTGGATAGTATTCCTGTTGTTCAAGAATATGCAGATGTATTTCCAGAAGAGAGACCTGGGTTGCCACCTAAGAGATATTTAGACTTCACTATTGATTTGATGCCAGGAGAAGCTCCAGTGTCCCGAGCCCCTTATCGTATGAGCATACCATAACTTACAGAGCTAAAAATGCAATTGCAGGAATTGTTGGATAAAAATTACATCCACCCAGTGTGTCACCTTGGGGAGCCCCCATGCTGTTTGTCAAAAAGAAGGATGGCACCCTTTGAATGTGCATGGACTACCGTCAGTTGAATAAGTTAACAGTTAAAAAAAAGTACCCTTTACCCCGAATTGAGGAATTATTTAACCAAGTAAAAGGGGCAACCGTATTTTCAAATATTGATCTACGCTCGAGATATCACCAGATCAGAATTAGAGAGGAGGATATAGCCAAAACTGCTTTTAGGACTCACTATGGTCACTATGAGTTTGTGGTATTACCCTTTGGGTTAACCAATGCTCCTACGACCTTTATGTGTTTGATGAACAACATATTTCATTAGTATTTAGACAAATTCATATTAATATTTATTGACGAAATACCAATATATTCCTGGAATATTGAGGAGCATAAGGAACATCTTAGACTAGTGACGCAAACCCTCCGGGAACATGAATTTTACGTTGAGTATAGCAACTGTGATTTATTTAAGGAACAAATTCAGTACTTAGGACATATTATTACTAAGGATGGAATTGCGGTGGATCCCGAGAAGATAAGGACCATAATGGAATGGCCAGTACCAAAGGACGTAGTGGATATAATATCTTTTATGGGATTAGCTGGTTATTACAAACAGATTGTGGAAGGATTCTCCAGAGTGGCCTACCCTATCACCTCCCTACAAAAGAAAGGGAAAACTTTTAAATGGATTGCAGAATAACAAAAAAGTTTTGAACAACTCAGGCATTTTCTCACCACAGCGCCTATATTAAGCATTGCAGATCCAGCTAAGGACTGTGTGGTGTGTACAGATGTGAGTAAGGAATGGGTAAGAGGGTACTGATGCAAGAAGGTAAGGTAATCGCCTATGAGTCTAGGAAATTAAAGGAACATGAGCAGAAATATTTCGTGTAAGATCTGGAGCTGACAGTCGTTATTGACGCCTTAAAGATGTGGCGCCACTACCTGATGGGAAGAAAATTCCTGTTAATGATATACCATCACAGCTTGACTAGTTATTTTAGTTAGCCTACCTTAAATGCCAGACAGGCACGGTGGGTAGATTTCCTAAGTGGTTTTGATTTTGAGATTAAGCATCTGAAAGGGAAAGAGAACTGGGTAGCAGACACTTTAAGTCGAAAGGTACATTGTCTTTATGAAATTGCTTGCAGTGGGGTGCAAACTACCTTCGATGAAATGATTAAAAAGGCAGTAGAACAAGATTTAAAATATCAGCAAATAGGACAGCAAGTTCAGAATCCAACCAGTAAAGAAAATAAGCAAGGATGGGCTACATGGGCTCAATATCTCTCTCTCTAAATCTCTTCCCCTCTCTCCCTCCTCCTCTCACTCTCACTCTCATTCTCACTGCTTCTCTCTCTCCCCTCTACCACTTTCAATATTTCCTTATCTCTCTCTCCTATCCCTCTCTATCTCCATCCTCCTTGTTCACTCTCCCTATCTCTCATGCCCTCTCCCTCCATCTCTCACTCTTCCTCCCTCTCATTCTCCATCTCTCCCTCTCTCTCTCGATACCCACCCCCGCCCTCCCTCCCTCTCTCCTCTCTCTCTCTCTCTCTCTTAATCCCTCTCTCTTCTTATCTTTCATTCTCTTTGTCCCTTCCCCTCCCCCGACTCTCTCTCTCCCTTAAATATATTTCAGCCTCTTAGACTCTCTCTCAATCATCTATTACCCATTCACCCCTCTCCCTCTCTATCTCTATGTCACCATCACTCCCACCCTCTCTTCCCCCTAAGCCTAAAACTTAAATCTTAAATCTAACTTTTAAACATGACTTCACTTAACATTACATAGCATTAAGTGAAATTAATTCTTTCAACAAAAATATATGGTTACAATACACATTTTTATATACATCATAAACATGAAGATTTTACAATATTAATAAAAAAATCACAACCCATTCTTTCATTTAAACTGCAATTTAAAAAATTAAAAATAGAAACATTCATTCTAACAATTTTTATAAAAAATACATACTTCACTTAACATTACTTAGCATTAACTCAAACTCATTCTTTCAACAAAAATATATGGTGACAATATACAATTTTATATACGTTATAAACATGAAATCGATTTTATAATATTAATAAAAGAATCACAACCCATTATGCCATTTAAAGTGCAATTTTGAAACCTAAAAATAAATGCATAAATTCTAGCAATTTTTATAAAAAATACATTTTAACATTAGTATTTTTGATAAAGTAATAATAACCCTGTAATATTTAAATGCATGTTAAATAAAAATACATTTCCATATTTAGAAAGTGAAATATTTACATAAAAATAATAACCAACACAAATTAAATAATAAATTCATATAACCTTACACCAAAAATATATATTTTATCATAAACACAACTAAATACAGTTTTATATTGAAAACAAATAAACAAATATATGAATATGAAAAATACAAATTTATTATATATATATATATATATATATATATATATATATATATATATATATAAACAAATAAATAATAAAGAATATATATAATGACAAGTAAATGTATTTTTTATATATATAAAAAAAATACCATAGAAGAAATCACTATTTTTTTTAGTTATTTTTTTTTATTAGAAAGCATAATAATAATAAGTTAATGGAAAAAGGCCTGGTGTTTGTATGGGAGGTCAATTTTAAAACCCAAAAATAAAGGCATAAATTCTAGCAATTTTTATAGAAAATACATTGTAACATTAGTATTTTTGATAAAGTAATAATAACCGTGTAATATTTAAATGCATGTTAAATAAAAATACATTTCCATATTTAGAAAGTGAAATATTTACATAAAAATAATAACGAACATAAATTAAATAATAAATTCATATAACCTTACACCAAAAATATATATTTTATCATAAACACAACTAAATACCGTTTTATAATGAAAACAAGTAAACGAATATATAAATATAAAAAATACAAATTTATAATATATATATATATATATATATATATATATATATATATATATAATGAGAAGTAAATGTATTTTTTTTTTATTAGAAAACATAATAATAATAATTTAATGGAAAAAGGCCTGGTGTTTGTATGGGAGGTCACGCACATACATGCAACTATACACATAGACTGAACTCGTGACAAAGGGAGTGTGGAACAATATCTCTTGACTATGTTTTGAAACTCTCAGACTTTGCTTTTATTAAAGGATTTTAATATAATTGTCTCGCCTTTTATTTATATCTAAGAGTTTATGTTTACTTGATTTGTGAATTATTGAATTAAGCTAGACTTGTTTTAGGTTGTGCAAAGGGCCCACCACAAACCTTGATCGCTGCCTCTAACATTTTTTAATAGATACGAGGTGTGTTTCAAATTCATCAAGCATCACTGTACTTAATGGTTCATTTCCTTTCATTGATGGTTTCCAGATTTCCCATACTTAAAATTGTACTTAAGTTTCCTTCAATTATTTCATAGATCTGTGTCAAGATAGATAGTGTAATGTTCACTAATTTTTTGCAGCCTTGTGGATCATTATTATAAATATACCATGAATCCATTAATACCTTTGATTACTTTGTCGATCTCGTGAACATTGAAGAAGGAAGTTTCAATTTAGAACATATTTCTAAGAAATAATTCTTATATTTTAAGCTTGAATCCTTTGTTCTCAATGAAATTTTTTTAATCGCATGCGAATGAATATATTTTTGACAATCTTGCGCTCATTTGAATGCTCAGAATTGATTAGGAGCAATAGGTCATTATTTGGTGTAGATCGTGTGTTAATGCTTGGTGAATTGCATGTTATTTACAGTGTGTTAGTTACTCGATTTACTGTGTGATGATTAACTGAATCATAGTGTAATGATATTTTGAATAGATAGTTTGTATTCTATTTGATTTCGTAGTAAGACTTAATTTAGATTTATTTTTGGTCATAGTTAGATAAATTGAAGTGGTGTGTTATTTAATTTCTCAGGTTGATTCCGAGTTAGGAAGCCATAAGTTATGTGTCCCGGTTCTTATTATGCTTTGAGTGGAATATTACATAGGAAATTGTTTGAGTTGTTTTGTAAGGTATTGTTCAGTTTACTTTTGAATTGTAGCATATTTGGGATTAGTTTATCATAATGATTTGTGAATGAAGTAGTTGTTCAATTGATTTGAGAACATAGCTTGTGATAGTTGCCAATCTTATTTCTGGATGAGTTTTCGAGTGAGATCAATATAATTAAGAATGATTTGAGTTATGAATGTGAAATATATTTTATTATTTGTGATTCAAATTGCATAATGAAATAGGTTTCTTCACTTCATCAATTCATGGTGTGATGGTCAAAAATAGAGTATGAGTATTTTGTAGTTAATTTGCGCACTAAGTCTACATAGGATAAGTTTGGATCTGAAATGGAATGCAACGCAACTCAAATTTTACGAATCTCAGTTGATAATTTAAATTTAGGGAATTCAACGACATATAAAATCCCTAACAAAAGGCAAGGCTCAATATCTATTGATTAAAGGGGGGAAATATGTGGATTTGTCCAAGATTCATCCAAAAAAGTGTTAATGTCGAGCAAGTAAGATAATGAAAGGAAGAGGATGTGCATGCATAAATACACCCAACAACAATTATTACTCATAGGTGAAAATACATGGAATGCAAAGCAGCACTAGAAAAGTATCATAAAAGGCTGAAACAACATTTTTAGAAGCTAATAATAGTTAAAATGACACTTCTGGAGGGATACCATGGACGAGGCATGGCTTGATCAAAGGCAATGAGAGAAATCAGCATTAGAGATATTTTGTCATGTTGATCAGGACACCTCACATTTTTCATGTTTTGTTATTTTTTCATTTTTTTCATTTTCAAGAAAAGAATCAAATATGTTTTTTAATCATTAGGACAACTAGAATATTCACACACTTAGATAGTTGGTAGTTCAGAAGCTGGAGAATTTTGGATATTTTGTAACTATTGTTTGAGCTCTCTCTCCCTATATAGGGGAAGAGAAAACTCATTAGAAGGGTTCCAAAATTCTATTCTAAGGGGTTCAAATTTTGTCTTTTCATAGATTCTGAGTTATGTTTGTAGAGAGAGAGGTTCCAAGTTTTGGTTCAATTGCTTGTTCCTGAGGTGGTAATTGTTATACAAATTTCAATAGTTTTAACCTATGATATGGACTCCATTTTTGAATATTAATGAAGAATATATGGTGATTCCAAGCATAGCAATGTGTAGTATGTGTTCTTTCTCTGTATGTTACTTCATATGTGTTTCTCTTCCTCAGAAATTGTGCAAGTTGTAGTTTTTGGATTCACTCATAAATCATGGATTTATTTATGTTATATTATAGCAGACAGTACCCGTGAGATTGAAAATTTACTATTTTATACTATAGCAGAAAATACCTATGAAATATTGAGCTGGAAACCTTAAATATGCTCCATAATTTCTACACTTCATTTCCTTATTCTTTCATGGTTCTATTGGAATTTACTGCTTAAGATTCTGGGTCTATCAAGCCCTTTGTGTTGAATTCCTTCCTTACTTTTATCCTTCCTATATTTACTACAACGACAAATTGAGTTGCATTTACTGTGTGTAGGCCACCTGACTTGGACATTTATTCTTGGGATGATATATATTATTTATTTTCATGTTTGAATCTACCTTTGTGAAAGGTAATTGAACCAAATTTAAAATCATTTTTCATTTACCTCTTTAGCAGCAATGAATTATCTTCAAGAGAGACTAAGATGTCCTAAGCCCTAACCTCTCCTCAACCCAGGGGTTGTCTCTAGGAGTGAAAACGGAGTCCATCCCTAGCTATCAATTAGAGACACAATATATTGGATGGTATCATATCAAGCAATAGATGCAAAGACCTCATCTTATTCTACGTCCTCTTTCTAAGAGAAACCTCTAGCCACAAATATACCTTTATATTTTTCAATATTGTCGTTTGCACCATGTTTAATTTTGAACAACCATTTAGAAGTCACGACATACTTACCTTGGGGCCTTGGAACTACTTCCCATACATCATTATGTATGATGGACTCATATTCTTTGGCCATTGCATCTTTCCATACTTGATTTTGCACTAGTTATTCAAAATTGCATGGTTTGGCTTGAATAATATTTCTCATGGATATAAGATATCCGTGGAACTGGCATGGTTTCTTGATTTCTCTAAGTTTCCTCTAGGGGAAGCATGTCTATTAGTATCTTATAGAGTGTCATGAAGCCATAATGGTATCTTTCTAGCAGGAGGATCACATGGAGGAGGATCCAAGGACTCCATGGGCTCCATGGGTTCATCAGCAAGATCAGGCTTAAGCTCACGATCTTCTTGAGCATCCAAAGCATCGTCCTAACTTTCAGCATTAGCAAGAGGAGGAGGAGTGTCTCTTTCCTTTTCAAGATTTGAATCTTCATCAAATGTTACACCCCTGTTAAACTCTATAGTTCTTTAACTGGGCACGTATATTCTATAATGTTTAGAATTTTCACAATAACCGACAAATGTACCCTTCTTACCTGAAGCTTCCAGCTTGTTCCTCTTTTCCTTTGGAAGATGAAAGTAGACAAGGAAGCCAAAATCCTCAAGTTCTCAACCTTGAGCTTTTCACCAGTGAAGTCTTTTTCAGGAATCTTGTTGTTTAGGGCATGGTGTGGAGATCTATTTTGGACATAGACAACAGTGTTAGCAACTTCTCCCCGTATAAACTTTGGTGGTTTCTGATCATGAAACATAGCTTTGACTTCTTCCATGAGAGTTCTAGTCTTGCTTTTGTCCATACCATTTTGTTCTAGGTTATATGGTATGGTGGTATCTTTCTTGATTCCAACTTCCTTGTGAAAGTCAATGAAATCATTTGAAGTGAGTCTCCTCCATTATCAGATCTAGAAATTTTGATCCGCTTTCTAGTTGGTTTTTCTACCAGAGGTTTGAAGTCTTTAAACATGTTCAATGCTTGAATTTTTTTTTTCAAAAATAAAATCCATGTCTTACGAGAAACATCATCCAAAAAAATATATTATAGAAGTAGCCACCAAGAGAAGTTACAAGCATAGGTCGACATAAATCAGAATGTATAAGATGAAGTACTTGACTGGTTTTTCTTTTGCTTGAAGGGAAGGGTAAATTTACATGTTTTCCACTTACGCTCCCTTGGAAAACTCCATCATAATCCACTCTAATCTTTGGGATTCCAAAAACCATCTTTCTCACATGAGGAAATGCTTTATAGTGAAGATGAGCGAACATTTGGTGCGAAAGTTCACATTAATGATTGTTGTCATGAATCAAAACATGGATTGGTTTTACGTTAACTTTATAAAGACCTTCAAATATCAGTCTGAGAGTGAAGGCATCTCTCATGCTAGATTTCATTGGCCAAGTGAGAACTTTTCCATTTATGAAAGAAAATTTCATTATTTTGTATTCTAGGGTAGATATAAATACAAGATTATTTTTCATACCGGTACATACAAAAAAAATTAAAGACATATAGTTTCACCTTGGTCGAGATGAAAAGAAATAGAACCATATCCCTTTATAGGATATGAAGAGTTATCTCCAAGTATGAATATATCTCCAAGTATGAAGTTATATCCCATAAAGTAGATATGGAAGTTGGTTGTGCAAGATCCTTGTTGTATGTTGACAAGTTAATCTCCCTAAGTAGTGATGAGTCTTAGATGTGTGACATCTTTGTAATGTGTTGATACTTTGATCCCCACAAGTAGAGATGAGACTTGGTTATGTGAGATCATTTTCATGTGTTGGCAAGTGGTTCCCCTCGAGCAAAGAGGAGACTTGGTTATGTGAGATCATTTTCATGTGTTGATAAGTGGATCCCCTCAGGAAGAGATAAGACTCGGTTATGTGAGATCATTGTGATGCATTAACAAGTGGATTCCCCCAAGCACAGATGTGACTTAGTTATGCGAGATCCTTGACAAGTGGGTTATTCCCCCAAGAAAATATGAGACTTAATTGTGCGAGATCCTTAAAAAGTGGGTTATCCCCCCAAAAAGAGATGAGACTTGGTTGTGTGAGATCCTTTTCAAGCAGGTTATCATGCCAAGAAATGATGAGACTTGCTTTTGTGAGATCCTTGTCATATGTTGGAAAGTGGAAATCCCCCCAAGTGAATATAGATTGATGGATGAATCTCCATTATGTTGATTCTTCTTGATTACACTGAGACATCATTGGTCTAGATGATATGGAGTAGAGAGATGAATTGCTAAAAATAAAAAGTCTAAAAATGGAAAGTCTAAAATTAGAAAGCATCAAGATAGTAAATTAGCTTGCATCAAATGGTAATCAAGTATTGTTGATGAAAAATCACTTCTTATAATTAATCAATCCTAATAGTTCAATCTCAAATTAATATTTTTATAATTATTATTTTTCTTATGATACTATTATATTAGTATTCAAAAGAAATTTGTGTCACTCAATCATGGCTCTCAATAAGGTTCTCTTACAATATCATTATTAGCATGCATATTCCGCTTACACTCTTTCTTAAAAGCATAAGTTACAAATGAATGCATACCTCTTTAATGGAATGAGTTACATTTCCTAAATGGGTATATGTTACTCTCCCTCTTCGCATGCATGTTACTCCTCCTTTATGGCATGGGTTCATTTCTCCTCCTATATGTATGTGTGTGCATGTGCGCCTCATTATTTCTCCCCTCTGTACATGTGCATTGTGAGAGAATAATTTGAACTTGAGAGAGATTTGGAGAGAGTTGAAAAAGATTGTGAGAGAGTGACTTCAAGAGTATGAGTGAATATTGATTCAATCCTTCAGTGTTTCAATTTTGATTCAGTTGAAGGTAATGTTGATTCAGTGTGTGCATTTGTTTCTACTACCAATGACCTTTGCTACAACTTGCTCAAATTTGGATGAACTTACTCATTCTCTTGATCTTTCTTTGTACTTTTTATCTCTATCAATCAATTGATTTATAATAGAAGAATATTTTGGTTTGGTTTTCCCCTTGTGGGTTTTTTGCTGGTCATTAAACCTAAATTCTCTATGTATCATTTTGTTCTTCATTATCTTCTATTGTCCATTTGATTTATGTTCTATCTAAAATTTCTTATCTAATATTGAAACATAAAAAAAGGTTTTGTAATAAGTAATTGTTACATCAGAACATCAAAATTTCAACACTAGCTAAAGCTATCCCAACTTAGCCTACTCTACCATAGCCTAGCCTACCATATTCTAGCCTACTCTAACCTAGCCTAGAATAGCCTAGCCTACTTTAGCTTAGCCTAGACTAGCCTAATCTAGCCTAGCCTAGCCTATGCTACTAGATTTTAGCATAACCTAATCTAGCCTACTCTAGCCTACCCTACTTCAGCTTAACCTAGACTAGACTATCATTTCATACACTACCCTAAACTAGCATATCAATGCCTAGTATAGCCTATCCTAGTCCACTCTACTTTAACATAGCCTAGCCTAGTCTTCTCTAACCTAGCACAGCCTACTCTAGGGTACTCTAGCCTAGCCTATCCCAGCTAACGCTATGCTAGGCTAGCGTACTCTAGCTTAGGCTAGTCTACATTGTCCTAGTCTAATCTAAAGTAGCCTAGCATATGCTAGGATTAGCTTAGACTAACCTAGCCTAACATAGCCTACTCTAGGGTACTACACCCTAGCCTACTCTATCCTAGCCAAGCCTATCCTAGCCAAAATTACTCTAGGCTAGCCTACTCTACCCTAGGCTAGTCTACTTTGGCCTAGCCTAATCTAGCCTAGCTAACATTAGACTAGCCTAGCATACTCTATCATAGCCTACTCTAACCTAACTGAACATAGCCTTGCATACTTCAACATAGCTCAGCATAACCTCACATATCCTAGCGTAATATATCATATCCTCCTCTAATATATCATATCCTAGCCTCGTTTAGCCACCTCTATCCTATCCTAGCCTATCCTAGACTACTCTACACTAGCATTCTTTAGCACTAGCTTAGCTTATGCTAATTTAGAAAAGAGTAGTCTAGCCTTAAATTACCTAGCATAACCTAGCCTATTATAACCTAACTTACTCTGAACAAGAGCAACCTAGCCTAGCCCATCCTACTATAGCCAAGACTAGTCTTCCCTAGCCTATCTGAGCCTATGCTAGCCTATCCTACTCTAGCTTAGCTTAGTCTACACTAACTTAGCCTATCCTGTACTAGCCTAGCATGTTCTAGCCTAGCATAGCCTACTTTTGCATAATGTAGAAAATCCTAGCTTATTATAGAATATCCCACCCTAGCCTAACATATTCTAGCCTAGTCTAGCATAACCTAGCCTACTCTAACTTAGACTTCCCTAATCTAGGGTAGCCTATGTGAGGCTAGCTTACTATGGTGTAGTCTATCTTAGTTTATCCTACTCTAGCCTAGTTTAGCCTATTGAATCCTAGCCTAGAATACAAATACCAAGCCTTCTCTATCTAGGCCTAGCTTACTCTACCCTACCCTAGCCTAGTCCAACATACCTTGGGCTAACCTACCCTATTCTAAGCTAATCTATCCTACACTAATCTAGCATAGCCTATCCTAGGCTAATGCACCTTAGCCTTGCTTAGCATAACCTGCGCTGGCCTAGCCTAGTGTAGCCAACTCTCGCTTAGCCTAATATGTTATATCCTAGTCCAAGCTAGCCTACACTTCTATAGCTAGCCTACTCTGCCATAGTTTTCTCTTCCCTAGCCTAATATAGCCTAGACTACTATTTCCTAGCATACCCTACTCTACCCTACCCTTTCGTACTCTATCAAAGCCTACTCCAACCTATCCTAGCCTAGTTTAGTCTAGCCTAGCATACTCTTTCCTAGGTTGGTCTAGCCTACTCTAGCATAGCTTAGCCTACTATAGCTTAGCATAACCTACTCTAGACTAGCATAACCTAGCCCATGCTAGCCTAACCTAGCCTAGACTAGACTATTGTAGCTTAGTCTACTCTAGTGTAGTTTACTCTAGCATAGCCTAGACTAGCCTAGTTGAGACTACTTTAGCCTAGCCTAGATTAGTCCAGTGTAGCCTACTACAACCCATCCTAGCCAAGCCTAGCCTAACGTAGCATACTCTAGGCTAGCTTATCCTACTTTTGTGTAGCCTTAACTAGCCTACTCTAGCCTAGCCTAGAATACTCTAACATATCCAAGCCTAGCCAAACCCACTCTAGCTTAGACTACTCTAGCTTAGCCTACTCTTGCTTAGCCTAGCCTATTATATTCTAGCGTAAACTACTTTAGCCTAGAATACCCAAGCCAAACCTACTCCATGCTAGTCTACCCTAGCTTAGACTATCCCTACCCCACTTTAGCCTAGCCCTACCCTATTTTAGCATATCCTAGCCCTATCCTACTCTAGCCTAGGCTAGCCTAGCTCTACCCTAATCTATCCGAGACTACTCTAGCTTAGTAAAGCCTAGCCTAGCCTATGTTGGGTGTGGAGCCTGATTATCTTCTATATTCAAAGGTATCGCCACATTGGACCCCAGTTCGACATGGGGGCGGCAACACCGCCTGTAAAATATTCGCTGCAGGGGGGTCCGGGGGGGGGGGGGCGGCTGCGACCTTTGGGAGCCCCCCCGAAGATAAAAACAACTATAAAATTGCCTTGTAAAAGTATAGTAATTTCTAGTCAATCTGGGTCGTTCATTAGGCGGATGATCTGACGGTAGAACTTATGTTTAGTTTAGGGTTTTTGCCCTAGAAGAAAACCCCTCTCTTTGTATGAGGGCATTGTATTTGAGGCTGTGTAATAGATGTGTATTCTGTGAGCGGGAAATAGAGAGGTGAGACTGTGAGAGAAAACAGAGGATATTACAGCGGATCTGCTGTAGTTTGTGTCTCTTCATTTTGCTGGATAATAGAAAGGAAGGACTGGTTGTTCGGGGTGGACGTAGCCCAAACTGGGTGAACCACGTATATATGTGTCTCTCTTGTTTTATGCGCTTTCTGTGTTTATATTTCTGCAATATTTTATGTGTTCCATTGCTCCATAATATATAATTTTCTAACAACTGGTATCAAAGTCGAAGGTCTATTTGGCTGATAAACTCGCAGGAAATAAGGGTTCCTGGTTCGAGTGGGAGCAATGGCGGAAGATGGTAAGTTTAGGGTCGAGAAATTTAACGGCCAAAACTTCTCGCTGTGGAAGATGCAGATGGAAGATTATCTGTATCAGAAATATCTATACCTACCATTGGGTGGAAAATCAAAGATGCCGACGGGTATGACAGACGAAGAATGGAACCTTCTCGATAGAAAGGCACTCGGAACAATACGGTTGTGCCTTGCTGCGTTAGTTGCCTTCAACATTTCGAAGGAAACCACGACAGAGGTTTTGATTCAGGTGTTGTCGAAACTATATGAAAAACCCTCGGCCTCAAACAAGGTATTTCTTATGAAACGGTTATTTAATATGAGGATGTCGGAAGGTGGATCTGTTGCAGACCATTTAAATGATTTTAATACAGTTACAAGTCAGTTAAGTTCTGTAGGGGTAAACTTTGATGATGAAGTTAGAGCTTTGTTATTCTTGTGCTCATTACCAGAAAGTTGGAATGGTTTGGTAATGGCCATTAGTAACTCTGTTTCTGGATCTAGTACTTTAAAGTTTGATGATGTTGTTGGTGCTATCCTTAGCGAGGAAATGCGACGGAAAAGCTCCAGTGAGACATCGGGAAATGCTTTGAGTGCAGAGTCTAGAGGAAGAAAAATGGAAAGAGGAAAGAGCTCAGGATATCACAGTAAATGAAGGAAAGGCAGATCCAAGTCCAGATCGGGGATAGTGTGCTGGAAATGTGGAAAGAAAGGACACCTAAAGAAAGACTGTAGATCTCGGAAGGGAAAAGAAGGAGATGCACATCAAGAAAACAACCATGAAGCAAATGTGACAGGTGAGGTGTTACAAGATGCTTTGATTTTTTCTTTCGAAAATATTACTGATTCCTGGGTGGTAGATTCAGGGGCTTCATTCCATGCCACACCTGATAAGAAATACCTTCATGACTATGTTCAAGGAGATTTTGGACAAGTTCGTCTAGGTGATGATAAACCTTGTAAAATCGTTGGAATGGGTAAGGTTCTTGTAAAACAGTAGAATGGAAACCAATGGCTATTAAAGGAGGTAAGGCATGTTCCAGATCTAAAGAAAAATCTGATTTCAACAGGGCAGTTAGGCGGTGAAGGTTGTGTGACAACTTTCACAGATAAAGCTTGGAAGGTCACCAAAGGAGCCCTGGTAATAGCAAAAGGCGAAAAGGTTGGTACATTGTATTTATGCAATGGTATTTCTAACTCTGTTAATGCTTTAACTTCCAAAGGAGCAGATGTAGCATTATGGCATCATAGGCTCGGACACATGAGTGAAAAGGGGATGAAGATTCTTCACTCAAGGAATTTGTTGCCGGGTTTGAATAATGTTTATTTGGACTTCTGTGAGAATTTCATTTATGGAAAACAGAAGAGAGTCAGATTTCTCAGAGTTGGGAAAGAAAAGAAGAATGAAAAATTAGAGCTTGTGCATACAGATGTATGGGGACCTGCTGAGGTATCATCTCTCGGTGGCTCTCGTTATTATGTTACTTTTATTGATGATGCAACTAGAAAAACTTGGATTTATTGTATTAAGAATAAATCTGATGTATTTGATACTTTCAAGAAATGGAAAGCTTTGGTTGAGATTGAGACAGGAAAGAAATTGAAGTGTCTTAGATCAGACAATGGAGGTGAATATTGCAGCAAAGAGTTTGATAGGTACTGTTTAGAGCATGGAATTCGCAGAGAGAAGACAGTTCCAAGAACACCACAAGAAAATGGTGTGTTAGAAAGGATGAATAGAACAATCATGGAGCGTGCAAGGTGCATGAGATTGCATGCAGGATTGCCTTTACAGTTTTGGGCAGATGCTGTAGATACTTCTGTTTATGTAATAAACAGAGGGCCTTCAAGTTCTTTGGATGGTGGTGTTCCAGAGGAAGCATGGACAGATAAAAAGGTAAACTACTCTATTTTAAAGCCTTTTGGTTGTGAGGCCTTTGTCCATATTGATAAAGAAAATAGAACAAAGCTTGAGGCAAAGTCAAAGAAATGTACCTTTATTGAATATGGTGTTAATGATTTTGGTTATCGCTTATATGATTACAAAAATCACAAAATCATTAGGAGTAGAGATGTAATATTCAATGAAAAGGTCTTTTATAAGAATCAGTTGCAGGAAAAGAAACAGGAAAAGGAAAACAAGGAATACACAGTTCTTGATGAAATCACTGAAAAAGTAAAGGTGCCTGAAAATAATAATAATCAACAACCACCACAACAACAACAGGCACCCCAAACACTTGAAAGTGGTGTTAGAAGATCTACCAGGATAAGTAGACCCCCTGAACGATACTCTCCTTCATTATATTATTTATTGTTGACTGATTCCAGTGAACCTGAATGTTATGAAGAAGCAATGCAGGTTGAAAGCAGGAAGAAGTGGGAGGTAGCCATGGAAGAAGAGATGGACTCCTTAATGCATAACCAGACTTGGGATTTAGTCAGGTTGCCTGTAGGAAAAACTACATTGAAGAATAAATGGGTTTACAGGCTGAAGGAAGAAGATGGAGGAAAACAGAGGTATAAAGCTAGACTTGTGGTGAAGGGGTTTGCACAGAAGAAAGGTATTGATTTTGATGAAATATTTTCTCCTGTTGTTAAAATGACTTCAATCAGAACTATTTTAAGTCTTGTAGAAGCTAAAGATTTGCATCTTGAGCAGTTAGATGTAAAGACAGCCTTTCTCCATGGGGATTTGGACGAAGAGATATATATGTAGCAACCACAAGGATATGAGGTGAAAGGGAAGGAGAAACTAGTGTGCAGGTTGAAGAAGAGCTTGTATGGCTTAAAACAGGCTCCAAGGCAGTGGTATCTAAAATTTGACAAGTTTATGTCTGAACAAGGTTATACTAGATGTCACTCTGATCATTGTGTTTATTTGAAAAAGAAAAATGATGGCAGCTATATTATATTGTTATTGTATGTAGATGACATGCTTGTTGTAGGATCTACCATGCAGGAAATAAATGTGCTCAAAAGAAAATTGGCAAATTCATTTGCAATGAAGGATTTGGGAGCTGCAAAACAAATCCTTGGTATGAGAATAACTAGAGACAGGAAAAATCGTAAATTAACATTGTCTCAGAATGAGTACATACAAAAGGTGTCGAAAAGATTTAACATGCACAATGCAAAACCAGTTAGTACACCATTTGTTAGCCATTTCAAACTTAGCAAGTAAATGTGCCCAAAGACCCAAGAAGACATGGATTATATGTCTAAAGTTCCATATGCATCAGCAGTTGGAAGCTTAATGTATGAAATGGTCTGCACAAGGCCTGATATTACACATGCAGTGGGAGTTGTAAGCAGGTACATGAACAATCCAGGAAAGGAACATTGGATGGCAGTGAAATGGATTCTCAGATATTTGAAAGGTACCACAAATCAAGCATTATGCTTTGGTGGTTCAAACATCTCCCTACAAGGATATGTTGATGCAGATATGGTAGGTGACAGAGATAACAGGAGGAGAACTACAGGATATGTATTTACTGTTGGAGGAACAACTATCAGTTGGGTTTCAAAAATCCAAAGTGTTGTTTCACTTTCAACAACAGAAGTAGAGTATGTTGCTGCTACATATGCTAGTAAAGAAATGATTTGGTTACAAAGGTTTATGGGTGAATTGGGTAAGGAGCATGATATGGGTACGTTATGCAGTGATAGCCAAAGTGCCATTCATATTGCAAAGAACTCAACATTTCATTCCAGGACTAAACACATACAACTCAAGTACCATTTCATACGATCAGTGTTGGAAGATGGAGAGTTGAAGCTGGAAAAGATACACACTAGCCAGAATCTTGCAGATATGCTAACAAAAGTTGTAACCAGGGAGAAACTGAGAATATGCTCAGTTTCAATTGGTCTTCAAGGATGATGATGAAGATGAGAAACAACCAGGTCCAAAGAGGAGTCATTGTCTAGCAAATGAGCAGCGGTGGAGTTGCTACAATCAGTCTCCAAGTGGGAGATTGTTGGGTGTGGAGCCTGATTATCTTTTATATTCAAAGGTATCGCCACATTGGACCCCAGTTCGAAATGGGGGCGGCAACGCCGCCCGTAAAATATTCACTGTAGGGGGGGTCCAGGGGGGGCGGCTGCGACCTTTGGGAGCCCCCCCTGGAAGGGGGTTTCGGGGGCAGCGCCCCGAAGATAAAAACAGCTGTAAAATTGCCTTGTAAAAGTATAGTAATTTCTAGTCAATCTGGGTCGTTCATTAGGCAGATGATCTGACGGTAGAACTTATGTTTAGTTTAGGGTTTTTGCCCTAGAAGGCAACCCCTCTCTTTGTATGAGGGCATTGTATTTGAGGATGTGTGATAGATGTGTATTCTGTGAGCGGGAAATAGAGAGGTGAGACTGTGAGAGAAAATAGAGGATATTACAGCGGATCTGCTATAGGTTGTGTCTCTTCATTTTGCTGGATATTAGGAAGGAAGGACTGGTTGTTCGGGGTGGACGTAGCCCAAACTAGGTGAACCACGTATATCTGTGTCTCTCTTGTTTTATGAGCTTTCTGTGTTTATATTTCTACAATATTTTATGTGCTCCATTGCTCCATAATATATAATTTTCTAACAACCTACTCTAGCCTAACCTAGCCTACTTTAGCCTAGCCTAGACTACTTTATCCCAACGTACCCTTCTACAACCTAGCCTAGCCAAGGCTAGCCTAACATAACCTATTATAGCCTGTAGCACAACTACTATAGCCTAGCCTACTCTACCCTACCATACCCTATATTGGATTACTCTATCCTATCCTATTGCAGCCTATCCTAGCCTATCCTAGCCTAGTCTAGCCTCACCTAGCCTAACATACTCTAGCCTAGCATAGAATATTATACCCTAGGTTAGCCTCGCCAACTCTATTCGAGCATAGCCTAACCTAATGTGGCCTAGTCTAACCTACTCTGGCCTAGCATAGTCTATCCTACTCTAGCCTAGCATCGACTACTATAGCCTAGTCTACTCTAGCCTAACCTCGCTAGCGTGGCCTACTCTAGCCTACCCTAGCTCGTTTTAGTTTAGACTAGACTACTCTAGCATACCCTGGCCTATAATACTCTAACATTGCCTACTACAACCTAGCCTAGACTAGCCTAAGGTAACCCACTCTAGCCTAGCTTTTCCTACACTGGCCTATCCTTAACTAAGCCACTCTAGCCTAGCCCAACTTTCTCTAGCTTAGCCTACCCTAATATAGCCTATCATAGACTTCTTTAGCCTAACCTAATATATACACTAGCTTAGCATAGCCTAGCCTAGCCTACCCTACACTACACTAGCCCAGCCTCCCCTAGCCTAACCTACTCTAGCCTAGCTTAGCCTAAACTAACCGACTCTAGCATATCCTAACCTACTATGTCCTAGCCTAGCCAAGTCTAACCTACTCTAGCCCAGCCTAGCCTAGCCTAAGATAATCTAGCATAGCCTAACCTACTATACCCTAGCCTACTATAGCCTAGCCTACTCTAGTGTAGCCTAACCTAGCGTAGACTAACCTAGCGTAGCCTAACCTATCCTAGCCTAACCTAGCCTAGCCTACCCTAGCCTATTGTAGCATATCCTAGAATAGCCTAGCCTACTCTAGCCTCACCTAGCATAGCCTAACCTACTCTAGCCTAGCCTAGCCTACTTTTAAATACCCTGACCCAGCCTAACCAAGCCTAGATTACTCTAGCATAGCCTATCCTACTTTAGCATAGCGTAGCCTACTCCAGCCTAACCTACCCTAGCCTACCCTAACCTACCCTAGCTTAACTAACTATAGGCTATCCTATCATAGCCTAATCTAGCCTACGCTGGCTTAGCCTTGCCTAGCCTATTCTAGACTAGCCTAGCCTACCATACTATAGAATAGCCTAGACTACTCTAGACTAACCTACTCTCGTCTATTGTATTCTAGAATAGCCTACCCTACTCTACCCTAACCTAGCCTATTCCACCCTAATCTGGCCTAGCCTAACCTAGCCTACTCTACCCTAGTCTAGCCTAACCTTCCCTAACCTACTCTACCCTAGCCTACTTTAGCCTACTCTAGCCTACTCTATCCTTGCCTACTTTAGCCTAACCTACTCTAGCATAGCCTAGCCTAGCGTACTCGTGCCTAACCTAGCCTACTCTAGCCTTTCCTAGCCTATCATACTCTACCCTAGCCTAGCCTACTCTACTCTACACTAGCCCAACCTACTCTAGCCTAGCCTAATCTAGCCTAGCCTAGCCCAACCTACTCTAGCCTAGCCTAGCCTAACTTAGCCTAGCCTACTCTAGCCTAACCTACTCTATCCTAGCCTTATGTAACCTAACCTAACCTACTTTACCGTAACCTACTCTAGCATAACCTACTCTAGCCTAGCCTAACTTGCTCTAGCCTATCCTACCTTAGCTTAGCCTACTATTCCCTAGCCCAGCCTACTCTAGCCTAGAATACTCTCACCTACTCTAGCCTAACCTAGCCTGACCTACTCTCGCCTAGCCTAGCCTAGCCTAACTTATCCTAACCTACTCTTTCCTAGCCTAGCATAGTGTAGCCTCACCTACTCTAGCCTACGCTACCCTACCATACCCTATCCTACTGTGACCTACTCTAGCCTAACCTAGCCTAGCCTATCATATCCTACACTAGCCTAGCCTACTTTAGCTTAGCTCAACCTACACTAGCTTAGCCTATCATATACTAGCCTACCATGTTTTATCCTAGCATAACCTAGACAATCCTAGCCTATTATAGAATAGCCCACCCTAGCCTAACATATTCTAGCCTAGTCTAGCCTAACCTAACCTTCTCTAACTTGACTTCCCTAATCTAGGGTAGCCTATGTGAGGCTAACTTACTGTGGCCTAGTTTATCTTATTTTATCCTACTCTAGCCTAGCTTAGCTTATTGTATCCTTGCCTAGACTACTCAGACCAAGCCTTCTCTATCTAGGCCTAACTTACTCTTGAGAACATCAAAGCTTTATTCAAATTCTTCAAAATTACAAAGTATAACAAAGCTCTCCAAAGCTTTCAAAAGCCATCAAGGAAGAACTACAAACTCACAAGCTAAAAAGACTTAAGAACTCCAATCTCTAAGCTAAAGAGGACTAACTAATGAAGGATAAAGATCTCCTATTTATACAAAAAGATGAGAGCCATCTCATTAATGAGAATCCATGAATCTCTCCCTCTACCTCTAGAGTCCTAATCAAAATAGGAACTGATAAGACACATGTCTTCTTAGAGTTACAATACAATTAGGATATGTGACACATATCCTCATGATCCCATGATTCTTTCCACTCAAATTCGAATTTCGCCTTAGGGTGCCACATAAGGGTCTTCTAGAAGCCTCCTTTCAACCTACACATGTCAACAATCTCAACCCATTTGTTAGGTATAAGCATATGCACATTATTTTCTAATGTTTAACCACAAATTCACTTAAAAGGCTTAGAAATAATAAAGATTGGAAAAACATAAAGGTGGCCCAATGATAATGAAAGTGGGATGAATGTGGTGACATAGTAGTGAAATGGAGGTGAAATGGAGGTGATATAATGGACATAATAGTGAAAGTGTAATGGAAATGAATGACATTTTCAAGACTTAACACTTACTCTTCCCTAGCCTAGTGTAGTCCAACATACTTTGGGCTAGCCTACCCTATTCTAACCTAATCTAGCCTAGGCTAATCTATCATAGCCTATCCTAGGCTAATGCACCTTAGCCTTGCTTAGCATAACCTGCACTGGCCTAGCCTAGAGTAGCCCACTCTCGTTGAGCCTAATATGTTATATCCTAGTCGAAGCTAGACTACCCTACTATAGCCTAACCTACTCCGCCCTAGTTTTCTCTTCCCTAACCTACTATAGCCTAGACTACTATAGCCTAACATACCCTACCCTACCCTACCCTACCCTACTCTATCAAAGCCTACTCCAACCTATCCTAGCATAATCTACTCTAGCCTAACATACTCTATCATACCCTAGCATACTCTTTCCTAGGTTGGTTTAGCCTACTCTAGCATAGCTTAGCCTACTATAGCTTAGCATAACCTACTCTAGACTAGCATAACGTAGTCCACTCTAGCTTAACATAGCCTAGACTAGACTATTATAGCCTAGTCTACTCTAGTGTAGCGTACTCTATCATAGCCTAGCCTAGCCTTGTTGAGACTACTTTAGCCTAGCCTAGACTAGTTGAGTGTAGCCTACTACAATGTAGCCTAGCCAAGCCTATCCTAATGTAACATACTCTAGACTAACTTATCATACTTTAGTGTAGCCTTAACTAGCCTACTCTATCCTAGCTTAGACTACTCTAAACTATCCTAGCCTAGTCGAGCCCACTCTAGCTTAGACTACTCTAGCTTAGCCTACTCTATCTTAGCCTACTCTAGCTTAGCATACTCTTTCTTAGGCTAGCCTATTATAGTCTAGCCTAAACAACTTTAGCCTAGACTACTCAAGTGAAACCTACTCCATGCCACCCTACCCTAGTCTACTGCCTAGCCTACCCTAGCCTAGACTATCCCTACCCCACATTAGCCTAGCCTTACCCTATTATAACCTATCTTAGCCCTACTCTACTCTAGACTAGGCTACCCTAGCTCTACCCTAATCTATCCTAGCCTACTGTAGCTTAGTAAAGCTTATCCTAGCCTAATCGAGCCTAGCATAACCTACTTTAGCCTAGCATAGACTACTTTATCCTAGTGTACCCTACTACAACCTAGCCTAGCCAAGGCTAGCCTAACATAACCTATTATAGCCTATAGCCTAGACTACTATAGCCTAGCCTACTCTACCCTACCATACCTTACCTTGGATTACTCTATCCTATGCTACTGCAACCTAGCCTAGCCTAGTCTAACCTCGTCTAGCCTAACATACTCTAGTGCAGCCTAGAATACTATACCCTAGGTTAGCCTAACCTACTCTAGTCGAGCATAGCCTAACCCACTGTGGCCTAGCATAACCTACTCTGGCCTAGCATAATCTATCCTGCTCTATCCTAGCCTCGACTACTGTAGCCTAGTTTACTCTAGCCTAACCTAGCTAGCGTAGCTTACTCTAGCCTACCCTAGACCGCTTTAGTCTAGCCTAGACTACTCTAGCATACCCTAGCCTATAATACTCTAACATTGCCTACTACAACCTAGCCTAGACTAGCCTAACGTAACCTACTCTAGCCTAGCTTGGCCTACACTAGCGTAGCCTTAACTAAGCTACTCTATCCTAGCCTAGCCTACTCTAGCTTAGCCTAGCCTATTATAGCCTATCATTGACTTCTTTAGCCTAACCCACTATACACTAGCCTAGCATAGCCTAACCTACCCTACCCTACCCTACACTACACTAGCCTAGCCTACCCTAGTCTAACCTACTCTAGGCTAGCCTACCCTGGACTAACCTACTCTAGCATATCCTAACCTACTATGGCCTAGCCTAGCCAAGTCTAACCTACTCTAGCCCAGCCTAGCCTAGCCTAAGAGAATCTAGCCTAGCCTAACATACTATACCCTAGCCTACTATAGCCTAGCCTACTCTAGCTATCCTAACCCAGTCTAGCCTACCCTAGCATATTGTAGCATATCCTAGTGTAGCCTAGCCTACTTTAGCCTAGCCTAGCATAGCCTAACCTAGCCTAGTGTACTGTAGCCTAGCCTAGCCTACTCTTAACTAGCATAACCTAGCCTAGCCAAGCCTAGATTACTCTAGCATAGCCTAGCCTACTCTAGCAGAGCCTAGCCTAGCCTAGCCTAGCCTGGCCTAACCTAACATACTATAGCCTATCCTATTGTAGCCTTATCTAACCTACTCTCACTTAGCCTTGCTTAGCCTACTCTAGCCTAGCCTAGCCTAGCCTACTCTTGCCTAGCCTAGACTACTCTAGGCTAACCTTCTCTAACCTAATGTAGCCTAGAATAACCTACCCTACTCTAGCCTAGCCTAGCCTAGCCCACTCTACCCTACTCTAGCCTAGCCTACTCTATCCTAACCTTGCCTAGCGTACTCTGCCCTAGCCTAGTTTAGCCTACTCTAGCCTTGCCTACTTTAGCCTCACCTACTCTAGCCTAGTGGAGCCTACTCTAGCCTACTCTAGCTTTGGCTAGCATAGCATACTCTACCCCATGCTAGCCTACTATATTCTACACTAGTCCATCATACTCTAGCATAGCCTAGCCTAGTCTAGCCTAGCCTGCTCTAGGCTAACCTAGCCCAACCTACTCTAACCTATCCTAGGCTAGCTTAGCCTAGCTGACTCTATCCTAGCGTAATGTAACATAAACTAACCTACTTTTCCCTAATCTACTCTAGCCTAGCCTTGCCCAACCTACTCTAGCCTAACCTACTCTACCTAGACTAACCTAATCTAGCCTAGCCTGATCTAAGATAACTTAAACTAGCCTTGCCTAGCCTAGCCTAGCTTATTCTAGCCTAGCCTAACTTGCTCTAGCCTATCCTACCTTAGCCTAGCCTACTCTTCCCTAGCCCAACCTAATCTAGCCTAGAATACTCTCACCTACTCTATCCTAGCCTACTATAGCCTAACCTACTCTTGCCTAGCCTCACCTGCTCTCGCATATCCTAGCCTAGCCTAACCTAAACTACTCTATCCTATCCTAACCTACTCATTCCTAGCCTAACCTACTCTTGCCTAGACTAGTGTGGCATAGCCTAACCTACTCTACCCTACCCTAGCCTACTCTAGCCTACCCTCAACTACTCTACCGTAGCTTAGCCTAACCTATCCTAGCTTATCCTAGCCTAGCTGAAACTACTCTATTCTAGCCTACCCTAGCCTACTCTAGCTTAACCTAGCCTATCCTAGTGTAGCCTAGCCTAGTCTACTCTAGCCTACTATAGCATAGCCTACTCTAGACTACTCTAGGCTACTCTAGCCTAGGTTAATGTAGCCTACTCTAGCCTAGGCTAGTGTAGCCTACTCATGCATGTTTTTGTGTCATAGTGATAGGAGTCTTTTGACTGAGAGTTCCTGTAGTGGAACATCTCTTAGAGCCACTCCTGCGTGAGGGCGTTTTACTTGTATGATCACGACATCATCTCTTGTGTACATCACCATTATTGACAACACTTAATGCAGCAGCCTACACCGTCTTGACACCGGGGCCCAGAGACGTAGTCCCTCCTGGACAAACTCCATTATCAACGCTTATGTTTTCATGTGTTGATGATTGTCTTGTTCCTCTTCTTTATAGCACGCACACGTATTCATTTACGATCTTTTAACAATGCAATTTAACACATCACGGAAATAAAAGGTCTTGGAAGGGTCCTTTGTCACACCCGAACCTGGATAACTTCATCTATATTGCCAATAATCTGCTCTTCCAGGTGATATTTTTGGAGAAGTTTCATCTTTGAAGGAGTTTGAGATGGTTCTTTTTCCTTGGGTATTTCTCGATTTTTCTTCTTCTTCCTTAGGTTCTTCTTCTTCAATGAGAGGATCAAATTCATGTTCTTCAATTTCTTTCTTTGGAAGGTCTTCATCAATGCTTTCCACTCTTTTCCGTAGTCGGTTATTGTAGCACTTGTAGGCTTTGCTCCGTGTAGAATGTCCAAGGCAGATCCCTTCATCAACCCAAGAATCAAACTTTCCTAGTCAGCCATCATTGATTTTTATGAAGCACTTGCTTCCAAAAATCTTGAAGTATTTTACTGAAGCAGGTCTTCCTTTCCATAATTTATAAGGAGTCTTTTCATTATTTGGTCTTAATTGAGTTCGATTCAAGGTATAGACAGTTGTCTCGACTGCTTCTCTCCAGAATTTTGGCTGCAAGTCAACTGCTATTAACATTGTTCTTTCCATTTCTTGAATTGTTCGGTTTCGTCTTTCAACTACCACATTTTACTTGTTCTGGCAGCAGAGAGTTCTCTTTTAATTCCATGTATTTTACAGAATTCATTAAATTATTTTGATGTGAATTCTCCCCCTCTATCTGTTCTAAGGCACTTAATCTTTGAGTCCTTTTCATTTTCTACAAGAGCTTTAAGATTCTTAAAAAACTCAAATGCTTCGGATTTATATTTTATGAAATATATCCACATAATTCTAGTATAGTCATCAACAAATAAAGCAAAGTACCTTTCTCCTTGGAGTGTCGAAGTTCTAGTTGGTCCACATAAATCAACATGGATGATCTCCAAAGGCTTTGATGTAGAAAACTCCTTGGTCTTATGGCTGGTTGTGGTTTTCTTTCCATGTTGACATGGACCACATATTCCTTGATTTGGTTTGAATAACTTTGGAATGTCTCGTACTGCTTTAATCTTGTTGATATTGATCAATTTATCGAAGCTTGTATGTCCAAGTCGCTTGTGCCACAACCAACCTTCATCTGTTTGACTTAAGTAGCATTTATCTTCTTGAATCTTGTTTAGAATGTAGATGTTGTCTGGTGTTCTAACCCCTTTCGCCACAAGTTCCCCTGAGGAAGAGTTCCTTATTTCACAGTCTTTGGTGCTAAAGACAACATTATGTCCTTGATCACAGATTTGGCTAACACTCAGGAGGTTGTGTTTGAGCCCGTTTACTAGCAAAGCATTTTGAGCTTTTCCTTTTCCATTAATAAGAGTAACAGTTCCTTTTCCAACAATTTTGGCAGATCCACTTCCAAAGGATACATTTCCTTCCATTTTGTTCAATGAGACAAACTTCCTTTTGTCCCCTGTCATGTGTTTGGATCACCCAGTTTCCACAAATCAATGATTTTCATTATTTTGAGCACATAGAGCTAGGCCACATTTATCCGTGTTGGGATTCTCACTTCTTGATTTTCCTCTTTTGAGTAGGAACTTTTGTTCATTGTGTCCATTATTATTACATAATGAGAAAATCGGATCAAATTTGGCCAAGGGATCAAATTTGGCCAAAATTTTTACAATGGAAACAATGCCCAAAAAAGATAGTTTTGTACCTGTTGTAATAGCCATGATTTGAATCAACATTCTTCCTTGGAGTTACTCTTGCTTGATTCTTTGGATTTGAGATGGCCTTTGATGAAACATTGTTTTGTATCTATTGTAACATTCATGATTCGAATCAACATTCTTCCTTGGAGTTACTCGCTCTTCATTCTTTGGATCTGGGATGAGCCTTTGATGTAATAAAATTTCTTCTTTTGGGTTGTTGGAAAGTATGTCGGCATAGCTTTTCATGTTATTCTTAGTACTTGATGATTCTCCTTTAAAACCTATTCCATATTTGTCATGTTGAGGTTTTTGATTATTTAAAATAGTGTCAAGTATTTGAGAGCTTTTCCAACCCTTTTTAACTTGCTCTAATTCCTTCCTCAGAGATACTATTTTAGCTTCACGTTCTTCGCAAGCTTCTTCTTTTTCTTTTAGCTTATTTTTCAAGAGATCTTCCCTTCTTTTTGTTTCCTCATTTTCTACCTTGAGAGAAATGATTTTATTCTGTAATTTCTCATTTTCTTCAATGGAACTTATTAACAATTCATCTACATTTCCATCTAGCCCTCAATCATCATCATTTGTGAATGCCATGAATAATACTTCTTGGCTTCCAGCATGGTCATTTTCTTCATTTTATTCTTCATTACCTCCTTTGCGGTGAGGGAACTGGTTAGTTGATTTCTTTTTGATGACTACAAATTCATCTTCATCGGACTCATCTTCCTTAGAGAGGAAATTCTTCTTATTTAACCCTTTCTTTTTGAATACCATCCTTTTATAATTTTCTTCATCATCACTATCATGCTTATGAGGACATTTTGTAGCATAATGACCTATTTTTCCACATTTGAAACAAATAAGAGGGTGTTTACCTTTTGGCTTAGATCCTTTCTTCAGCCTTCGTACAAATTGCGCCAATTCGGATTCATCACTACTGACATTCCTTTCTTTCCCCTTTTTTGATTTTGAGGCGTTGAATGCCACATCTTTGGAACTTGGGCAACCTTTTCTCATCTCATAGGCAATGAGGATTCCATGGAGTTCATCCATCTTGAGAGTATCTAGATCCTTCATTTATTCTATGGCACTTACTTTGGAGTCAAATTTGTGTCGGAGAGATCTTAAGACCTTTTGAACAATGGTGCTTTCTTCAATGTTTTCTTCCAATCCTTTAAGAGAGTTGACCACTTCAGCTACTCGGAGAAAGTATGATGCAATATCTTCTTCATCATCCATTTTCAGACTTTCAAATTGCCTTCTATGAGTTTGAAGCTTTGCCTTCTTGACTTTGGAGTCCCCGTCGTATAAGCTAATTAGTTTATCCCATACTTCTTTGGCAGAGTTACAATTCATGACTTTTGTAAATTCATAATCATTGATTCCACTAGCGATGGAGTTTAAGGCTTTTTCATTTGCAACGTAGACTTTCCTCTTGTCTTGATCTGTTGGAAGAGTGGAAGGAGCTATGTACTCATGTAAGACCGAATGCCAAACTTTAGGTCCAAGGGACATTAAGTAGTAGGACATTCTCTTTTTCTAGAAACCAAAATTTTCTTCATCAAATAGAGGAGGCCTTCGTGACACTTCTTGATTTCTCATCATGACTAAGAATCCTTCTTCAAGCTGTTAGGCTAATATGAAGAAGCCCGCTCTCATACCAATTGTTGGAAATAATGAGGGGGGGGGTGAATCAGTATTTCTTTTCAATTATTAATTTTATCAGTTAAAAACATTTATATTTGGAACACAAAAATAGATAACATGAATAGGTGATTTAATTAATGTGATCTTTGCAATAGCATCAACTTGGACTCTTTGTGAGGCTCCAACCTCCAGAGCACCAACTATATCTTGTCAAGGCACCAACCTTGAATTTAGGAGCACCAACTCCCAGGACACCAATCCTTTCAGTTCTGAGGCACCAACCCTTTGCTATAAACTATCTGGATCTGTTTGGTTGTAATTCTCTGCTCCCCACCTTACTGGACCTATGACTTACTTGTGTCCTCCTGTTCCTTCCACTTCTGCCAGAACTTCGACTTCCTTTGTTTCTTACAGTTTGCCAACTCCTCTAAAATTTCCTTGTTCTCTGTTTTATATGCCTGATATGCCTGACCTTTGGCTTCCTCCTTGCTCGCTTGAGCTTTAGCTTCCTCAATGCTCGCTTGATCTTTCAGCTTCCTCTGCGCTCACTCTTCGGCTTCCTCTATCTCTTCAAATTCATCAATACTCACAGGACACGTTAATTAGGAAGAGAGGCCATCTTTATTATTATTCAAACAATAGACTTATTCTTTACGGCAATCGCAACATTCATGAACAGTCGGAGTTATTCATTTAAACCCACAATTGCAATCGCAACATTCTGGAGGTCTTTATAAGTCGTGCCCATAGTACAGCCGATGGCCGATAGCCGATTCCCCTGCTGCCGATGGAGTGGATGCGATTATGTTATTAACCAGTTGTTAATAACTCTGTCGGGTCCATCGCCTTATCGCAATCGATAGTTTATATCGTTACACTCCTTCAAGAGTTGCGATTGAACTATGCGATATTACATTAAACAGAAGTTAATACACCGATCGGGTCCGTATATACATACATACATACATACATACATACATACATACATACATACATACATACATACATACATACATACATACATACATACATACATACATACATACATACATACATATATATATATATATATATATATATATATATATATATATATATATATATATCGCAATCGCAGGTTTGCATCCCTTTGAGACTTGTGATATTGCAATCGAAGCTTTAATATTACAAGTCCTTAAACACTTGCAATACATAACTCCCAACGCGGCGGACGCGATATAACATTAGGTCGTATTATAATGGTGCAGATCCATTCTCCACCGTAGATTTCAACCCCCAGAATCCGATCGTCTACAATGATTTCGGGTGGACTACTTGCACAAGAGTTAGCCACCCGAAATGAGCAATTTTTCTCTCTCCTCTAGTTGCTACGTGTCAACCATTGAATGGAATCGAGCGCTCTCCTCTAAATTCCACATACCATTTTGCATCCGTTGGAAATCCCGCTTATAGCTTTAAGTCTGCCCTTCGTCTTGGTTAACGCCTCGAATTGATTCGCTTCTGATGACCGTAGATATTCTACCATCGATGGCTCCACGGCTCTCCTCCGGATTTCTTCTCCACTAGAATGAAAACTCATCTCCGCCGTTCATCTCTTAACGCCATCCAATACGACACCACGGGTGACAACTTCCAATATTCTCTACTCTGATATTCTGCCACTCCTCTGATGTGTTCCTCTTCTGATGGCTTCCCTGATAGCTTTGCTCCTTGGCTTCTTGCTCGTGTTTCTTCATGGATCCGCTCTGCTTGGCTTCACATCATTGTTTACTCATCCAGAATATTGCCATATTGACATCAATGACAATCTAGGTCAACATTTACATCCATTCCACCAAAAAATATGTACTTAAATCCACCAAGCAAAAGCATTTTGGCATTTTGGTCTATTTTACCAAAATTTGATAATAAACTAAGAATAATTATTTCTAAAATAATTTTACATTATTATAATATTTAGCAATTCTTTATTATGACAAATATAATTTAAATTAATTGATATTATACAAATAATTTACTTTTAAACTTAGAAAATTGTATATAATTTATAATTTTAATCATGTGATAAAAAAAATTATAGTTAAGTTTTAGGTCTAAAAATATAGTTATTTGAAAAATATTTTAATTTGGTTATTAAAATTATTTATAATTATAAATAAATCATTTTGTAATATTAAATATTTATTTATTGGTTAATATTTCATTTTTTAAGCCCGCATGGTTTTGGATTGATGGTGAATGGGTGCAATATGAAGACACTCCTTGCAATAGGTCACTGGTTCAAATGTCCAATGGGTGCTTACCTACAAAAAAACATTTTTTAAATAAATTTATAAATCAAATTAAATTATCAATTCCATATATATATATATATATATATATATATATATATATATATATATATATATCTATTTCATAAATTATTAAATAAATATAATCATATTTAACATATAAAGATAAATACAAAATATAGAAACACTTAATGAGCAGGCATGTGCCAAAGATGTTTCTTTGTGGTTTAAAGTTATTTTTTAATTAGAATTTAACATTTTAACAACACAAAAGATTTTCATAATTAATACTTATTGGCAAAATAATTAAAGTTGTTTCTAAGATTGAAAATTAATAATTTTTATGAATCAAAACTGAAAACATTTTAAATACTATTTAAAATGTTCTTATAATTAAATATGATATAAACCAAAGTATTAAATTTATTGTAATAGTTATAATACTGAAGAAAAAAAAAAAAAGTGGTAGTAAATTTATGGAGATTGTAGTTTAACATAAAAAAAAACTTTGATAAATATAATACTTTGGTTAACAAGCATTATCAATAATAAAAAGTGTATAATTGTATTTAGAGCAAAAAAAATAAAAAGCAATCATATAATTGTAAAGCATTGAAGATTTTTAGTTTTCCATTACTCAAATAATATCCACCAAAAATGTAAATTAGACTCATGGTACAAAAATGTTTTATAGCCACCCTATATAAAACCCAACCCACAAAGGATATAATTAATTCTATCAACAAGTGTCAAAAATGCATTCCATTCCACCCATGGTTTTTCATTTGGTTTATTGTGCATCTCTCGTGGTTGTAACTATGGTTTTTCTCATGGGAACTTGAAAGAACGCAGTTTTCGACCATGTCCATCACCATCGCCACATAATTTCTTTCGATTTTATTTAAGACGTTGATTTGGGAGCTATCCATTTTTTTTTAACATTTCTCTAGTTTATGAATTCCATCGGTCTCACCATTATCACATCAAAGATTTCCAAATATTTATATTGACGAATGAAAAAAGTCATTTGACTCTGGTTTACACCTTCCCTAAATAATTAAATGAATGAAAAGTGCTGAAAAATGCTATTTGTCCCTCGTTTAGGCCCTTGTGTAAATAGTTAAAAGGGGATAAGTGATTGATATTAATGTTTTAATTTATTATTTATTTATTATGAAGTTAAAAATAGTTGGTTTATTTATGGATATTAAAAAATATAAAAAATGTAGTACAAAATGGTTGGTTTAATTGATTTAGTTGAATATTATGAATTATAAATAAAAAATAATAGGTTTAGGTGTTTATGTTAGTTGTTTTTAACCATATTATTGAAATATATTTATTAGATTAAATTGCCAAAAGTAAAACTTGCAAAATTTATAAGCAAAAAGTGAAGAATCTCAATTAAATATAAATATAAATGAGAATATATATATATATATATATATATATATATATATATATAATGCAAAAACAAATAAAATTTTAAAAGATTGTTTTAAAAATATATATAATTTGAAATATTTATTAAAAAAACATTCTCTTAGAAATATATAAGATTTGATTAGATTAAAACAAAAAGGTCATAATTCTTTAATAAATAAGTAAAATTATTAGTAAAGTTAAGATACTTGTACTTGAAAGGATTAGAATTACAAAAACAAGTTTACATTAATCATATAATATTACAATGTAAATACATGAATTCTTTCACAAGATAGAGAAACCCTCTTTACATTATCATACAATCAACTTGGTCCACAAAATCTCTCACCTACACACCAATATAGGATTTTGTTAGTGGGTGAATATCTCTCAACCTAACTAGACAGAGCAACCTCCTAAAGACTAGGAACAAACTCCTTTACTTAGAAAAGTATCACACCTAACAAAAATAGGGGTTATTTTCTCTAACACACAGAGATACCTTCGTGATACCTCTCTAAAATTTGTCCTTTTATGGCTTTTATATTGGACATGTGACTGAAAAGTCAAATGGTACAAGCAATATGTTATGACAATGTAAATATATATTTTGATTAATAAAATGAAAATGGTTTTGTGTATCATTGTTTTTCGAAATATATTGAAGGTTATAATGTATAAATTACATGCCTAACTACAAGAGAAAACAATTGGAATTAGTTACACCCAAGAAGGACATAGGGACAAAAGAAAAATCCTCCATTTTGCCACAAAGATAATTGTTGGGCCACTCGAAGAGAAAGAATAAAAATTAACCCATAATTAGCATGAAGCTACTTGCTGTTAAGGACGTGCACCCCGAGGAATAAAATACTTAGTTGTTTTCCCTGGCATAAAGGAATTATGGCTCAAGGGGAAATGCTAGAAAACGTAGTTCATTGTTGGGAAGAGCATGGTAGCCTTTAGTCTATTTCGAAGAATTTTCAGATAAGTGTATGAAATTTTGGCAAAATTTGTGTTAAATACATTCCTTTTGAAGCTGAGAGTAAGGATGAATGAAGTAGGACTTTTGCATTTTTATGTGTTCTCCTCCATTTATTTAAGAAAGTATATGGTTAAATCTAACTAATGTTTCGGTCAATAAACCATATTGGTTGATTGCCAACTTGTAATCTAGGGCCTAACACCAACCTAAATGTAGAAATAGTGCATTAGAGAAATTTTAACAAATGTTTCATCTTTTCAATAGTTTGGGTACACGATGCATCCATCAACCTTACATTTTTTGCACCTCCTAAATTTTTCATATTTTCAATAGTTTGGGTATAGGATGCATCCATCAATCTTACATTTTTTGCAGCTCCCTTCAAGACATATAGCACAACATTCCTCAAACAATATTCCATGAAGGAAAAATGGGAGGAGATAAACCAAGTGGCCATCTTTCTCTTTCATTTATAACACACCTTACCGAGCACTCATTTTTACCTCAACAATACCTCTATGTGAGGCTACAAAATATCAACAAGAGATTCTAATGCATGTGACAGGAATGTTGTCTTACTTCCCTAGAATCATGCACACACTAGCACGCTTTGACTAGACTTTCCACATAGAGTTTGGTATGGCTAGCATAGAAGGGTGTCTTAAAAAGGAATTCACCAAGGTCCTCCTTTCAATATAGTGAAAACAAAACATATTTGTGTTTCCACTTCATCATGATGATTATGGCGAGCCTTTGCTTCTATTTTATCATGCAATCCTTGTCAACTTATTTATGAAGATAGCTTATTTTGAGACTTCATGACTTAAAAAGAGTTATGGGATGCCAAGTACATTCCTATAGTGGTATATTTCTTTGTTATCTTTATTATGTGTGGCTCAAGAAAATTATACTACACTAGTTTTTGAATGTAACATCCCTAAAATAAATCAGCATAAAATCAACAATTATGAATAGTAATTTTAAAAGTTACGCATCAGTTACAAAACTGATTCTTGATATTCGTGGAACTAAATTGAGGATGAATGAAGAAAGGAGCGCAATCTCAGGGTGCTCGAGTGTTTTATATGTGGAGAGACCTAAAATCATGAGTGGGGCGGTGGATAGCGAAGAGAATGCCATCCCCTTTCAAATGGTGTATGTTGATCCCAGTGATGTGAGATTCACTCAGAGGTCCATTGCTTGCCATTTTGTTGAGAGACAACAGGAGACTGTGAGTTTTTCGAGTGGCTGGGGTTACCTCCATTGTAGTGAAGCTTTTCTTTAACCAGTTTTTCAGGTTGCCTCCTAACAATGGTTAGCAGGAAGAGATGTCTCATCCTCAATATTTTCCACTTGTCAGAGGGGAGGCTATTCGGTGTTATTCAGTGTTAAGTGGAGGCGCACAGCATGTTGAAGAATGGGAGGCTATTCGGTAGAATGGGAGGCTATTCGGTGTTAAGTAGAGGCGCACGGTATGTTGAAGGATGGAAGGCTATTCAGTGATAAGTAGAGGGGCACATATTAAACCCTTTAATTAAAGGAAAAACCCTTCTGCAGTACGGAGAGCCGAGAAGCATGTTCCATTATTTTACACTGTTAAAATGTGCACAATTAGATCTGGAAGTGCCATTTAAAATCTGCAAACCTACCTATTGGAGTGAGGCAAAAGTACAGATAAGTAACATGCAAATTATGTGTTTATTCACTTTTATTCTAAAAAGATAGGTGTGTATATATATATATATATATATATATATATATATATATATATATATATATATATATATATATATGATTTACATTCTATTTCTTGAGAAGAAAATATGCAATATGAATATTTTGCACACAAAATATAAGTAAATGTGTAGATTTTATTACAAAGATTACATGTGAATCTTGTGTGTTAAAAACTAAGTAGATTTGTCATTTTCTTGGAATGGAATATAAGTGAAGATGCTTTGGAATTTGTCCTTACACAAAACTCACACTATTTTTCTTAGTAAAGAAAATATGGTTTTTACTTGAATAACCTAAAGAGGGTTTTTACTTAAATAACCTTAGTATGGGTAATTTAATATATTACCGCATCTAGATAAATATTTATTATTATATATATATATATATATATATATATATATATATATATATATATATATATATTTTCTTGGTAGAGAAAATATATTACTACATGTAGTTAAAGGTTGTTATTACTATATATAGGAAAAGATGGTTACTATATATATTTGCAACATTAAAAGATAAGTAACATTTATTGTCTTTATATAACATGCATATGTGTTTATGTAAGAAAAGATAGGATGAATTCTCTTTTATTAAAAAGGGATTTCATAGTCCTTTTCCTCGAAGTGAATATTGATTAAAGAGGGTAATTTGTGAAATATTCTCATGGGTAGAGAGTTTTCATGTAAAACAATACTTAGTTATGAGAAAATATAAGAACCTATCCATAAACAAAATGCACAGAGATAAGTTATAGGAGCCTTCTTTGGAAAGGATATATATCTTTATGCATGAAAGATAAGTTAATGGTGTTAATCCCTTTGCAAGAGTTTGCAAAATTTACATGTCTTGGTTAGTAAAAGGGAAAGGATTTGGTTGTTGCATATTGGATAGTTTGATTTATTTGCATTGTTTAATGCATAAACGGTTACCGTTATTATTGTCTTAGTTCTTATGCGCAAAAGAAAAGTTGATTATAATACTTTGTTGAAACAAATGCATGAGGACTTTGTTATGATATTTTCATGGAAACAAATGCATAATAGCTTTGTACATAAATGATAGAGAAACTATGATGGGTTCTTGAAAAATAACTATGTGAAAAGAACCATATGCAAAAGCATAGAAAAAATAGTTTATTACATGTATGAAGATATAACTATTGTGTTATATATTGTAAAGAGGAACATGGATCTGTAGAACTATTGGGTTAGATCTTTTGAAGAGAATTATGCATTAGTGTGAATAAGAATTGTGGAAAACAAGTATTCCCTTGAATAAATGAACTAGTTATTTACTATGACATGCTTGATAACTGTTTGTGCACAACTTTATTAGAAGAAGCATGATGTAATATATATTTACAACTCATGCACATAAGTAGATGTCAAAAGATCACTTTTAGAAACTGATTATTGATTGATTATTATTGTAACTAATCTTGTTGCCAAAGCTTGTTGACGACAACAATGACAGGAAACGATGGCGGTTTGTGCCAAAGCAAAATGTTGTTTAACATTGTGTTAGGTAAAGAACTAACGGTCCACGCTCATGAGTACAAGTTGCGGGATCGTACATTGATAGAAAAATCATGCCACAAGGATGTAGAGAGTGGTGATATGTAGGTAAAGGGTTTCATGGAAAATATAATAGCTTTTAGCTAGTTATGTGACATTTTAATGATATTTCATTGTAATATTTGATAACAATGGATAAGGGATGGAATCCATTATAAGCCATTGAGTGGGGTGAAAACCCTCACGAGCGTTTAATAATAAGATTAAACATTTGCTCGTTTTCACCCTATGGGGTTTCAAGGGTATATCGGTGTTCAATGATGTGATTGCTTATTGTGTCAGAATGATGGTGTTAAATCCTTGATGATGTTGATTCCTTATTTTTTGTGATAATCATAATGTCAAGTATGTGATTAATTAATAAGGTTAAGGGAATCATGAAATGGATACAGTGTTCATCACACAATTTATGTTAATGTAATACAACAGTGGTTGACAATGGTTATGCAACTTACTGTCCTCTATTGAAATTTACTTTATGTACTAATGAACATTATATCTAATGGTTAATGAGGAATGTGGAGTTGTGATTTGGATAATTACTTGTGGGTAATTTGTGTAAAAAATTCTAACTCCTTGCTTTTACATGTGAGGTTACCGAGGTATGTTACATTGAAAGTGATAAATTGTGATCGTGATATAAGTAATTTTAGAATTATAATGTAATCATTAGATAATACTAAAAAATTATTTTTTTGCTGAAAAAAAGGACTTTAAATATATAACATACACAACTAGCAATATGTTGCTTCTTTAGCACATACAACAAGAAATTAACCCAAACAAAAAAAACAATCACGAGATCATTGATTGTAGATAAAATATTAAAAATAAACCAAACATATATAAATTAATTAAAACAATATATATTTCAATGATTATAAGGTTTAAAAAAAAAAATTCAAAATTTATTAAAAGAAATTATTTTATATATATCTTATTTAAATATATAATAAAAAATTATAATTTCAAAATTTGCAATTGACTTTAAAGTTTCAATATTACATTAACAAAAAAATTACACACACCTCGCAAGACGTGACATGGTGGTATAAGATACAACATCAGAAACATTTAAATTCTTTTTATTACATACTTCTTATTATATATGGTTTATTTTAAATAGCAACAACATAAAACATTATCATATCTATAATTTATTTTACATTTTAAAATTCAATAGCAAAGCATAGGTTAAAGCGATTTAGATTTCTTTATTAAGGAAATATATTTTGTAACATTCCCTAATGGGGGTGTAAAAGTGGGAAATTTCATATCTTCGAGATGAGCGCTAGAGCACCACTTGGTTAATCGTTGTGATGTGGTGGCTAGAGACATTTAATGTAGTTCCAGTTCAAATGTGTGCAATTAAGTGTATTGAAGTTTGCTTCAAGTTGAGGAATGTTCGTTGGCAGTGGCATTCGAGGAATGAGGATGAAGTTATCACCTTGTCCTCTAGTTCTCATTGTTCCTTACGGTTGGGATGGCCATAGGTCTACAGTTATGGAATGGCCCTGGATAGTCAAGGAATTGCATCGGCAAACAACCTTTGTTTGGTGAGATATTCATTACCAGCCTATCTGAATTATTTTATTCTTTGTTTATAAGGGTCTATAGCTTGGTTTCTGGTGAACTGCTTTGACACCATTGTTTTATTTTCTCTTTTTTGCAACCATTCATGGTTGTCTCCTCATATTGGCTCAATTTTAGTAACAATCTTGTTCAATATGTTTTCAATTCAATTCAACGGCTTTCATTACTCTGGGGTAATAACTTGGTGGCATTGTTATGGTGCATTCATGTGGTGGTCTGTGGCATTTATTTTGTGAAGTTTCGCAGGTGGAAGGTTGACTCTTTTTTTTATATGTGTAGTGAGTTGCTAAGCCTCTTGGGTCTAGGCCTTGATCATTTTCAGATAATGTCATCAGTGTCTCCCACCCTATCCGTCTGTTTCTTTCATTGGGAGTTGTTCATCCTTTGGATGTTCTCTTTGTCTCACCTCATGTTTCTTTTTGCTCCTTACCAATGAATGTCTAGTGGTTGAGGTGGTGGTTCTTTCCCTTGGTCGGGGAGGTCATACCCCTCACACTACTTCTATTATCATTTTGTTGCCTCTACTTTCTACACAATTCCATTAGAGGTTCATCGCAACATTTTATATTTGGAAGATTTGGAGAGTGGTGAGAGTTGTGGTGACTACCCTTATGCTTCAGATTTTGAACCGGTTTATGGGGTTTCTAAACTTGAGTGAATTTCGTAAGCAAGGGTTGCATTTTATAGGCTCACTCGCTCCCTAGGTTTCATTTTATTGCGTTTTTTCAGGGAAAAGGAGATTAAAAATTACATCGTCTCCTCTCTCGAGGACATCAAGCCTATGGTTCACAATATTCAATTTGGTCTAAAGATAGATTCTTGATTGGAAAAGGTGGAGCCCCTTGTGGTTAATGATTCAAGTTTGGGCGATCCTTACAGATCCCCTGCTCACAGTGGGAACACTCCTATTCTTTATTCTTTGAACCATGAGTCATCAAGAGGAGATAAATGAAGGTTTATGTTTTCTTTCAATCACATGTTTTCTGGGTGCATGCGATTTTTCTCATGTCTACAATTTTGGCTATTTAATATTTTGGCCTTGGTTCTATGCATATGGTGATGGCAGTATATTTCTTGGTGGCTTGTCATTATGTCTAGAAGTACATGGTGACTTTGTTGCTGCATATACATCATGTCATTGTCTCTATTTCACTCTGGATCTCCTCTGTTATTGCTCGCCATGGTTACTTTGGTTTCTATTTCAGGTTGTTCTTGTCACTTCGTACTTCTTGATATGCTTCATGCATTAGCTAGAAACTTCTTTGGTTTTGATGTTAGTTTATGCCAAAGTGTATATATTTTTATGTTGATGGGATATAATGTTTTTATTTACAGAGAAAAAAAAACAAAAAGAAGAAGAAAAGAAATATATTTTGTAACATAGAACTCTGCAAATAAAATAAAAAAAGTTTCTTATTATGAAAAATAAAAATTTCATCATTTATAATATATTTAAAAAGAAATGTAATTAGAAATTAGAAATTTTATATTTTTTAAATATTATGAAATACAATACAAGGTTTTTGAACTTTTACCTTTCTAAAACATCAAATTTGATTGTGTCTAAATAATTTTAAAATACACAATTTCAACAATGCTCATTATTATTAATTATATCTCATGAAATTGTAAATTGGTTAAATATTGCAATTTTCAAATATAGCTTTATAATTGATATTGAAATATACCCCTCATAAAATACAAAGATATATCCATTAAACATTTACTTTTAAAATTTAAAATATTAAATTAAACTTTAAAATGTGAAGTTGGAAATGTAATAAAATTATAGAATTAAATATCATATAAAACATTACAAAAAAAGTTTTGAAAAAAAAGAGAGTATAATATCATAATTAACTAATTTCATTTTTTTTTAACAAAAATTGCAATTTTATTAAATATCAATTTAAAATAAGTACATAAATTTAAGTAATTCATATTAAACTAGATATTGTGCAACATTAAATTTAATTGGAGTGTATTTACTTTATCCACTCTTAAAAAAGAAAAAGAAAAAAAAAGTTATTAAAAGTTAAATAAAATTAAGCTACTCTTATTATATATCATTTATTTTAAATAATAATTAGCTGAAATATTATTATTACATATATCATCTATTTTAGAACTTATATTTATCAATTTATGTTAATGAAATAATTTTTTTATTATGAAACCAAACAAATAAAATAAAATATTTCTTAAATCATATAGTGGAACTAAAAGCATTGTTAATTAATAATATAATGAAAACAAATATATATATATATATATATATATAAGTTGTAATTGTAGAAGCATGTCACATATAGAGATTTTTGAATGTAATTTCACAATTGTTATCCAAATGTACTAAGCATTAAATTTCAAATGTGATTTATTAAATTTCATACATTACAATAAAAATTCTTTTTTGAAGTTGTAATTGTGGAAGTTTGTCACATATAGAGATTTTTAATTGTTATCCAAATGTACTAACCATTTAATTTAAAATGTGACTTATTAAATATCATGTATTACAATACAATTTCTTTTTTGAAGTTGCAATTGTAGAAATTTGTCACATATAGAGATTTTTGAATGTAACTTCACAATTGTTATTTAAATATATTTATGGATATACTAAAAATCAAACTTTAAAAGGTGAAATTTAAATTATAAACATCAAGTTTTAAATCAATTTAAAATACACAATATTGCATACAAAACTTGTCATAATAATATATAAAAATAAATAAATTAAAAAATAAAATAAAATTTTAAATGCACAATATTACATACAAAACTTGTCATTAAAATATATAAAAAAAAAATTAAAAACTTAAAATTTTATGTTGAATTATGTTTTAAACACTACCCCATAAATCATAAATTTCCAATAAAGAAAATGATATATTACAAAATTTAAAATGCTAAAATTAAATATCAACATTACTATTGACAAACAAAAATCCCTTAGTTTGAAATATACAATTTTGCATAAAACGATAATTCTTTATAATTATAATGAATTAATTTCAATTCAGAACTAGAATTTTATATATTATATTTAAATACTTGTTGAGAAAAACTGAAATTTTTAATAAAATTGTAGCTCAATAAACATTATACAATTATAAAATTAAATATCATACAATTCTCTATTGGAATTAATTTGAAATATAAGGTATTTCATAAAACAATCATTCATTCATTATACTTATAATGAATTTATTTTAATTCAAAATTAAAAATTTTATATGGCTTGGTGTAAAACCCAGATTTTTTTAATAAAATTATAGCTCAATATACAGTTATAAAAGTAAATATCTTACTATTATACACAAATAAACAAGAAATTAAGTTTGCTCATTTAAATTAATTTGAAATACACAATTAAGTTTAGTTCAAAATTACAAATTTTATATGGTTTGATGAAAACACCATAATTTTTTAATAAAATTATAGCTCAATAAACAATATACAATTATAAAAGTAAATATCATACAATTCTAGACAAATAAAAAAAGAAATTAAGTTTGCTTATTTAAATTAATTTGAAATACACAATATTGTTTATGATACTCATCATTATAATATTAAAAACATAATGATAACATTTAAAAATAAGAAAATTATATTATTATATTCCAACAATGATCCGTTGAGGGTAAGTCACAATATTTTTTTTGCCCACAAATTGATTAACCTACACTTTATGCAAATTTTTGAAGTTGTGTGTATGGATTAAAAAAAAGGTAAAATATTGAAGACATTTAAAAATGCACAATTTCAAACACTTGTTTAAATTATTCCAACACACTTTATATTATACTTAAAACAATCCTTCATTCTGGCAATATATAAAACAATAAATTTCATTAAAAATTCCAAATTTTATATTTGATAATTTACACATTTACCAAGAAATGCATTTTTTTTTAATGAAAACTAAATTTGTTATAAAATTAAATACCACAAAAATGCAATACCATATATATAGATATAGATATATAATGTCCCCAGAAAAACTGTAAATATTTTATTTACCACTGTAAGAAAACAAACTGGACAATATTGTTATTTTATGTTTGGTTGAATAATATTATTAATTTTCTGAAGTTAGAAAATGATTGAGTAATAGCAGAAGAAGTGGGAAAAAGGCAGTTGTCGGAAAAACCCTAACTGCCTCCCCTAACTGTGAAACACCTCAAGGGAAAAAGGGGTGAGGGGAGGAAAAACCATGCTGAAATGTCAGACGGCAAGGGGAAAAATGCTAAGTTTGGTGATAACCAGATAGCATTAGCATTCAGTGCATAAAATTGGCTTAAGGCAACAGTCTTGTGGCAGGCTTGGGGGAGATTTGGTCTTGAAGAAGAATCTCATGGTTGGGAGGATTGACAAGCAAAACAATGGAAAGGTGACTATGATCGTTGGAATTTACTGTTCAGAGTACAGGTAAGCAGCACTATTTATATCTGCGTTGTGAACCAATTAGTTTGTGCCTTAAATAATGGTTAATGATATAGAGGGAGCAAGCTCCCGCACTAACAAATGTTTGAGGAAATGATGTCAGTAGGGTTTCATATTTCATTGTGTACTAAATATTTTCTTTACCAAAAGTTATTAACCATAGAAGTCCACTAGATTGAACTGGACAACACAAAATATTTATTACTGCGGGCTTAATGGTAGTGAATGATTTACTGACCAGATTAGGTGAGACAAACAGGTTGGCGAAACCTGTAGTCTGGAGACGGAAAAGCGGTCGCACGTTTGTTATAAGATTAGAGGGATGACCCAAAACTCTGGAAACAAACTGTTTTAGACTTTTAGATACTCTATGTGAATTTAATATCCTCGTTAAAATTTCGGAATTTGTGTAAACTATGTGCAAAGCCTTAACTTGAACACACTGTGTAGTTTAGTATGAATTTAACTTAAGAAATCATGTGTATTAATAAGGACCTGTATACACTTTAGAACTCAAGAAATATTCCGAACCAGGTGAATGGAAAATCAAGAAATTCCAAAATTCGGAGGAAAATTACCAAAGTTGTTTAGCGTAAACAGCAGAAAGAATTCCTTATGCATGAGCGAAATTAATTGCAAATTCGGTCAATAAGAAGGAAAATGAACTATCCAGAACCACGACTGGGTATATCCCTCAAGTTGTAGCCTGTAGCAAGAATGCAGGCAAAACTATTAAACCTGTAGCCTAGAACCCTGTACTACAACTTAATCACAGAATTATGAGACTCAAGAGTGACTAAGCAATGACATAGCTAATTTTCGCACCCTCGCTTTGAGAGTTCAAGGATCTTAACTGAGAACAGAAAAACCCTGAATCTATGAGCATAACCGCAAAAGTAAACAGAACCCATATTCAACTAGAACAGCGAATAAAGAAAATAACAAGCAAATTTGCAGTGATGGGCATGTACACCCTGAATAATCTATCCTCATGGAACTGTACAGATAAATCGATAATATATCCGGAGAAAGCCTATGTATGTTCTAGCCATAACACAAAAACTATCATACAATCATATAAAAAGAAATCGAATTCATACATTCACATAACACAAAATTGATTATACATTCACATAAGAGGAAATCGTTTAAACATTCATATTTAAGGAAAATGAAGCAGTGAAGTATTGACATTAAGGAGATTTAAGTATCCTCTATTCCTTCATGCAAACCTTAACAGGTCTTGCCCAGAGATAAATATGAACCCAACTACAGCGTGGCCTCTGTTACAAGCCACAACCGTTCTTTAACCATACAACGGTCTCAAATGTATAAATAGTTACAATTTAACCAAAAGAGAAGAACCCATCAGGAAAATTAACAGAGCGCTGTGTACAGATTGACTCGAAGAGCTAAGATTTTTAGAGCGAATTTAACAAACCTCGCTCTTCTGGGTGCTATACCCTCAAACATACACCTGAGAGACCTTGCTAATCGATCAAAAGCCTAGACAGGGAGCCAATTGTGCTTACCCGGAAACTCTTGAGCACCCAAGCCCAGTGTGGGAGATGCATAATTCCATTGATAGCATCTCGTAAATCGTGCTCCCGCTCTTTCCCCATATTTGCAGAGGGCTGCAAGGTCAAACGAATCAGTATAGTAAACCCTGTATAATTGTTAAAGAAATATGCTGCAAAAAAAACCCCAGCAGAGAATTTTCTCACCTCGGTAACTGGTTGAGTACTCTGTCCACTAACAAGAACCCCTTGGCCTTGTTTTGGAGACGAGCCAACTTCATCGAGAGCCATGGTTGCAGGTCGAGCCAATCCCAGAAGGAGAAGGAGATTCGAACATGACTCAAGGAAGGACGGAACGAAATGAGCCATGGAACCCAACAAGGGAGACTGAATAACCTTCTGGACAGTGCCCAACCATAGGATCGAGGTCTTACATCCTCCACCGTTGATGCAGTGAAGGATCTCGAGAGGCTCCGACAGAACTGCAATGCTCATTAATAAGACATTGCAGGGAGAGTAAATGTTGAAATAACCATAGTGTGATAAGCTCGAGGCGAGCTGATGTGTGTGATCTGGGAGGATAAGTCAATTAATTCGAGACTGGAAAAAGGGATTGTCCGTAATACGGATAACACTATCATCGTTGTATATCAGATATCATTGTAATTCAAATGTTGCACTAACCATTGGAGTTGTTTACCATAGTAAAGGTTCATGTTTAGCATGTAATATTTAGACAGTGTTTTTATTAAAGTATATATATAAAAAGAAATTGTTTTCTGGTATTTTTATTATATTCGAAATGGAGACATGATATGTGGTATCAAAGCCATGTTACAAAACTAAGACCTTTGGCAAATGAATTATACAATTAGTTACTGTTCCTTTCGGGTCTTTAAATATTAATGATTTATTAACATGTCAAGTACAAAGAAAACAGGACAACAACAGTTATAAGAGGAAAGGACAGTGAGCTACACTGGATTATGGCTGGCTTAGGACCTGCAACATTCCCTGAACATAACCCTGAGATATGGGTGCAGTTAGGAGAGGAGGCTTGTAATACAAATCTTACAATGCTGGAAACAGTTCAGGAACTAAAGAGAGAGATGGCCCGCCTACGGGAGGATAATGCAATATTAACCTTGGAACAAGAGAAAATCAAGAAGAGCCTATCCAATAAGCAGAATCAATGCCAAATAGTACCTGAACAAGAACAAATGTTTGCAGAACAGGGTTATCACACAGAGCCGAAAGGGACAGTAGGAGGGGAAGAGAATCGAGAGGAGAAGTCAGATAATGCCTCTGAGCACCCAACATCAAAAAGGTAGCGAATGGAAATGCAAGGGGAATTCCGGAAAATAAAACCGCCACTCTTCTATGGAGAGCTAGAAGAGGCAGTTGAAGCCTGGTTAATTAACATGAATAAATAATTTCAATTATATGAGTATGATCACAATCTAAAGGCTCAACTGGCTATCTTCCAACTGCAAGGGAAGGCCACTCTGTGGTGGGAATAGGTTAAGATTGTACGAGGAGTAAGTGAACAAAACATAACTTGGGAGAAGTTCCAAAAACATTTCAAGGAAAGATATTTGACGAAACGATTTTACGATAAGAAAGAAAGATAATTTCATGACCTGCGGCTTGGAAAACAAACCATGGATTGGAAAGGTGACTATGATCCTTGGAATTTACTATTCAGGAGTACAGGTAAGCAACACTGTTTATATCTACATTGTGAACCAATTAGGTTGTGCCTTAAATAATGGTTAATGATATAGAGGGAGCAAGCTCCCGCACTAACAAATGTTTGAGGAAATGATGTTAGTAGGGTTTCATATTTCATTGTGTACTAAATATTTTCTTTACCAAAAGTTATTAACCATAGAAGTCCACTAGATTGAACTGGACAACACAGAATATTTATTACTGCGGGCTTAATGGTAGTGAATGATTTACTGACCAGATTAGGTGAGACAAACAAGCTGACGAAACCTGTAGTCTGGAGACTGCAAAGCGATCGCATGTTTGTTATAAGATTAGAGGGATGACCCAAAATTCTGGAAACAAACTATTTTAGACTTTTAGATACTCTGTGCAAATTTAATATCCTGGTTAAAATTTTGGAATTGGTGTAGACTATGTGCAAAGCCTTAACTTGAACACACTGTGTAGTTTAGTATGAATTTAACTTAAGAAATACTATGTATTAATAAGGACCTGTATACACTTTAGAACTCAAGAAATATTTCGAACCAGGTGAACGGAAAATCAAGAAATTCCAGAATCCAGAGGAAAATTACCAAAGTTGTTTAGCGTAAATAGCAGAAAGAATTCATTATGCATGAGCGAAATTAATTGCAAATTCGGTCAATAAGAAGGAAAACAAACTATCGAGAACCACGACTAGGTATATACCCGATGCCATAGCCTGTAGCACTAATGTAGGCAAAACTATTAAACCTGTAGCCTAGAACCCCTTACTACAACTTAAACACAGAATTATGAGACTCAGGAGTGACTAAGCAATGACAGAGCTAACTTTCGCACCTTGGCTTTGAGAGTTTAGGGATCTTAACCGAGAACGGAAAAACCCTAAATCAGTGAGCATAACTGCAAAAGTAAACAGAACCCATATTCAACCAGAATAGATAATAAAGAAAATAATGAGCAAATTTGCAGTGATGGGCATGTACACCCTCAATAATCTATCCTCATGGAACTGTACAGATAAATCGATAATCTATTCGGAGAAAGCCTATGTATGTTCCAGCCATAACAAGAAAACTATTATACAATCATATAGAAATAAATCGAATTCATACATTCCCATAACACAAGATCGATTATACATTCACATAAGAGGAAATTGTTTAAACATTCATATTTAAGGAAAATGAAGTTGTGAAGTATTGACATTAAGGAGATTAAAGTATCCTCTGTTCCTTCATGCAAACCTTAACAGGTCTTGCCCAGAGATAAATACGAACCCAACTACAGCATGACCTTTGTTACAAGCCACAACCATTCGTTAACCATACAACGGTCTCAAATGTATAAATAGTTACAATTTAACCAAAAGAGAAGAACCCATCAGGAAAATTAACAGAGCACTGTGTACAAATTGACTCGAAGAGCTAAGATTTTTAGGCGAATTTAACCAAGCTATCTCTTCTGTGTGCTATACCCTCAAACATACGCCTGAGAGACCTTGCTAATCGATCAAAAGCCAAGACAGGGAACCAATTGTGCTTACCCAGAAACTCTTGAGCACCCAAGCCCAGTATGGGAGTGGCATAATTCCATTGATAGCATCTCGTAAATTGCAGTCGCACTCTTTCCCCATGTTTGCAGAGGGTTGCAAGGTCAAATGAATTAGTATAGTAAACTCTATATAATTGTTAAAGAAATATGCTGCAAAAAAAACCCGAGCAGTGATTTTTCTCACCTGGGTAACCGGTTAAGTACTTTGTCCACGAACAAGAACCCCTCGGCCTTGTTTCGGAGATGAGCCAACTGCATTGAGAGCCATGGTTGCAAGTCAAGCCAACCACAGAAGGAGAAGGAGAGCCGAACATGACGCAAGGAAGGAGGGAACGAAATGAGCCGCAGAACCCAACAAGGGAGACTGAATAACCTTTTGGACAGCGCCCAACCGTAGGATCAAGGTCTTACATCCTCCACCGTTGATGCAGCGAAGGATCCCAAGAGGCTCTGTCATAACTGTAATGCTCATTAATAAGACATTGTAGGGAGAGTAAATGCCCAAATAACCATAGTGTGATAAGCTCGAGGCACGCTGATGTGTTTGATCTGGGAGGATAAGTCAATTAATTCGAGACTGGAAAAAGGGACTGTCCGTAATACGGATTACACTATCATAGTTGTACATCAAATATCATTGTAATTTGAATGTTGCACTAACCATTGGAGTTGTTTACCATAGTAAAGGTTCATGTTTAGCATGTAATATTTAGACAGTGTTTTTATTAAAGTATATATATATATATATATATATATATATGTTTTCTGGGATTTTTATTATATTCGAAATGGAGACATTACATGTGGTATCAAAGCCAGGTTACAAAACTGTGACTTCTGAGAAATGAATTATACAATTAGTTACTGTTCCTTTCGGGTCTTTAACTATTAATGATTTATTAACGTGTCAAGTACAAAGAAAACAAGACAACAACAGTTATAAGAGGAAAGGACAGTGAGCTACACAGGATTAGGGCTGGCCTAGGACCTGCAACATTCCCTGAAAATAACCCTGAGATATGGGTGCAGTTAGGAGAGGAGGCTCGTAATACAAATCTTCCAATACTAGAAACAGTTCAGGAACTAAAGAGAGAGATGGCCCGCTTACGGGAGGATAATGCAAGATTAACCTTGGAACAGGAGAAAATCATAAAGAGCCTATGTGATAAGCGGAATTAGCACCAAACAGTACCCAGTGCTGAACAAGAATGACTGTTTGAAGAACAGGTTTATCACACAGAGCCGGAAGGGACGGTAGGAAGGGAAGAGAATCGAGAGGAGAAGTCGGATAATGCCTCTGAGAACCCAACATAAAAAAGGCAGCGAATGGAATTGCAAGGGGAGTTCCGGAAATTAAAACCACCACTCTTCGATGGAGCGCTGGAAGAGGCAGTCGAAGCCTAGTTAATTAACATGAATAAATACTTTCAATTGTATGAGTATGATCACAATCTAAAGGCTCGACTGGCTATCTTCCAACTGCAAGGGAAGACCACTTTGTGGTGGGAAGAGGTCAAGATTGTACGAGGGGTAAGTGAACAAAACATAACTTGGGAGAAGTTCCAAAAATATTTCAAGGAAAGATATTTGACGAAACGATTTTATGATGAGAAAGCAAGAGAATTTCACGACATGTGGCTTGGACAACAAACCATGGAAGAGTTCATCACTCAATTTACCTCTTTGCTCTAATATGTACCTTACATACGTGAGGAGAAGGGCAAGGTACAATGGTTCATTAGCAGTTTACTTGTGGCAATGAGGGAGAGAATTGAGTTTGATAACCCAAAAACAATGGACGAGGTTATACGAAAGGCCAGGATATGCTACCAGCAAAGCAAGCAGAAGGGTGAAATTCCGGGCAGGAAATGGACTGATAAGAAAGGTAATATGATTACTATAGGTAATAAAGGAAATCGGGGCAGCACCAGCAAAGGTTTTTCCAAGGGAAAAAACAACATAAATCTACCCAAAAACTAGCTGAGAATTAAGCCACCATCTGAATAAAAAATCAGCGAGCAATCTGGTAGATTTGATAACGAAGGAATAGCGAGACCCCCAGTACAACGCTGGGGATGTGGGGGGCCACATTATGTTAAAAATTGTCCCCATCTAAAGGCATCGAACAGGTTTCACAAATCATAAGGCATCAACAATAGGCGATGTGGCCTAGAGCATTCCAAAAATTAATGTTGCTCTCGATGACCATCGGGTGGAATACCAGCTAACTATGGTGGAGTTTGAAAGTAAGATTTTTAATTGTACCGTATCTATTTTAATTGATCCTGGAGATACATTAATTTATGTTAGTCCTAAGGTTGTGGAGCAATGTAAATTACAGTCTGTTAAATTTAAAAACCCTTGGCTAGTACAGTTGGCAACAGGGGCAAAGAGATGGGTGTTGGCCAAGGTCAATAACTTCCCTCTGGAAATAGCAGGTCAGCCTTTAGTGGTAGACCTAAACATACTACCCCTTGGATCATATGACGTGTTGATAGGCATGGACTGGTTGGAAAAACGCTGGTCCATTATAAACTATAAAACAAAAACTATCTGCTACAAGGATGAGTTGGGAGAAATGCAAGAGATGCAAGGCATTCCGAGGCCCGTGCAGGTTGGGCCAATAACTGCCTGTATGCTAGCAAAATGTATCAGGAAAGGGTGTCAGGTTTATGCTATTCAGATTGCGTATGGCAACTCAAACAACAAGACAGCCACATTGGATAGTATTCCCCTTGTTCAAGAATATGTAGATGTATTTCCGGAAGAGATACCTGCGCTGCCACCTAAGAGGGATTTAGACTTCACTATTGATTTGATGCCAAGAGCAGCTCCAGTGTCCCGAGCCCCTTATCGTATGAGCATACCAGAACTTATAGAGCTAAAAACGCAATTGCAGGAATTGTTGGATAAAAATTACATCCGCCCCAGTGTGTCGCCTTGGGGAGCCCCCGTGCTGTTTGTCAAAAAGAAGGATGGCACCCTTCGAATGTGCATGGACTACCGTCAGTTGAATAAGTTAACAGTGAAGTTACCTCGAATCGACGAATTATTTGACCAAGTAAAAGGGGCAACCATATTTTCAAATATTGATCTACGATCGGGATATCACCAGATCAGAATCAGAGAGGAGAATATAGCCAAAACTGCTTTTAGGACTCACTATGGTCACTATGAGTTTGTGGTATTACCCTTTGGGTTAACCAATGCTCCTACGACCTTTATGTGTTTGATGAATAACATATTTCATCAGTATTTAGACAAATTCGTATTAATATTTATTGACGAAATACTAATATATTCCCGGAATATTGAGGAGCACAAGGAACATCTTAGACTGGTGACGCAAACCCTCCGAGAACATGAATTTTACGCTAAGTACATCAAGTGTGATTTCTTTAAGGAACAAATTCAGTACTTATGACATATTATTACTAAGGATGGAATTGCGGTAGATCCTGAGAAGATAAAGACCGCAATGGAATGGCCAGTGCCAAAGAACGTAGCAAATATAATATCTTTTATGGGATTAGCTGGTTATTACAGACGAATTGTGGAAGGATTCTCCAGAGTGGCCTACCCTATCACCTCCCTACAAAAGAAAGGGAAAACTTTTAAATGGGCCGTAGAATGACAAAAAAGTTTTGAACAACTCAAGCATTTGCTCACCACAGCGCCTCTATTAAGCATAGCAGATCCAGCGAAGGACTATGTGGTGTGTACAGATGCGAGTAAGGAAGGGGTAAGAGGCGTTCTGATGCAAGAAGGTAAGGTAATCGCCTATGAGCCTAGGAAATTAAAGGAACATGAGCATAAATATTCTGCGTAAGATCTGGAGCTGGTAGCCATTATTCACGCCTTAAAGATGTGGCGTCACTACATGATGCGAAGAAAATTCCTGTTAATGATAGACCATCACAGCTTGACTAGTTATTTCAGTTAGCCTATCTTAAATGCCAGACAGGCACGCTGGGTAGATTTCCTAAGTGGTTTTGATTTTGAGATTAAGCATCTGAAAGGGAAAGAGAACTGGGTAGCGGATACTTTTAGTCGAAAGGTACATTGTCTTTATGAAATTGCTTGCAGTGAGGTGCAAACTACCTTCGATGAAATGATTAAAAAAGCAGTAGAACAAGATTTAAAATATCAGCAAATAGGACATCAAGTTCAGAATCCAACCAGTAAAGAAAATTAGCAAGGATACACTATGGACGCTGATGGCATGTTGAAATATAAAACCAGGTTGTATGTGCCCAACCAAAATGACATTAAAAACTTGATTTTAGATGAATTTCACAAAATACCTTATGCTGGACACCCGAGGTATCAAACGTTGATTACCGCACTCCAAAAGGAGTATTATTGGCCTGGTATGAAGAAAGATGTAGCAGAATATTTGATACGTTGTCAGGAATGTCAACAAGTTAAAGCAGAACATCAGCGCCCTGCTGGATTATTGCATCCACTACCAATTCTTGAGTGGAAATGGGAAACCATCTCTATGGATTTCATAACAGGATTACCCAAGTCAAACAAAAACAGTGATTCCATCATGGTGGTAGTCAACAAATTAAGCAAATCAGCGCATTTTATACCAGTCCAATCCACTTTCAGAACAGTGCAGATTGCCCATATTTTTATGCAAAACATCTTCAGGCTGTATGGGCTACCAAAAACTATAATTTTTAACCGTGATGTGAAATTCACCTCAGCCTTCTAGAAAACTCAGTTTGAAGGGTTAGGGACTAAATTAAACTTCAATATGGCCTATTATCCTCAAACAGACAGACAAACCAAACGGGTGAATCAGATAGTAGAAGACATGTGGAGGTCATATGTAATGCAACAACCCTCTAAATGGGAGGACTATCTGCACTTGACCGAATTTGTGTATAACAACAGTTATCATACTTCCTTGTAGATGAGCTCATTTGAAGTTTTGTACGGCTGGAAATGCCGCACACCCTCCAGCTAGGGGGCACCAGAGGAAAATTTAACGCTGGGGCCTGAAATGTTAAAAGAAATGGAGGAAATGGTCAAGAAAGTACAATCCAGCTTGAAGGCAGCCCAAGATAGACAAAAGAATTTCGCCGACAAGAAGATAAATTTTAAAGAGTATCAAGTGGGAGATCATGTGTATGTGAGAATTCGAGCAAAAATGAGTACGTTACAATGGAGTGGGTGTACCACGCTGACACCTCAGTTTTGTGCACCATTTCAAATTTTAGTAAGGGTTGGGCTAGTGGCATACCAACTCGCCCTACCAAGCCACATTCAAGTCCACAATGTTTTCCATGTGTCAGTACTAAAGAAATACGTTTATGATCCTAAGCACATACTCAGTTGGCAAGATGTACAGGTAAAGAAAAATCCTAAGTAGACCAATTAAATTTGATGATAAAGGCAAAACTGACTTTAAATTCTGTTGTTTCAGGTCGAATCGGAAGGAGAATTCTTGGTCGAGCCGTTGAGTATAATCGAACAGAGAGAAGTAACGCTGCGGAAACGAGCCATCACCCAAATTAAAGTGCAATGGAAGCACTTTCAGCTGGATGAGGCCACCTGGGAGGATAAACAACTCTTGAAACAATCTTATTCACAGCTGTTTAAGGCTGAGAAACATTAGGACAATGTTTGCTTTCACAGGGAGAAGATGTAATGTCCGAGAAAAACTATAAATATTTTATTTACCGTTGTAAGAAAACAAACTGGACAATATTGTTATTTTCTATTTGGTTGAATAATATTATTAATTTTTCGAAGTTAGAAAATGTTTGAGTAATAACAAATTTTGTAACTTCTCATGAAAGAAGTGGGAAAAAGGCAGTTGTCAAAAAAACCCTAACTACCTCCCCTAACTATGAAACACCCCAAGGGAAAAAGGGGTGAAAGGAGGAAAAACCATGCTGAAATGTCAAATGGTAAGGGGAAAAATGCTAACTATGGTGATGACGAGATAGCATTAGCACTGAGTGCGTAAAATTGGTTGAAAAAAGCAGTCTTGCAGCAAGCTTGGAGGGAGATTTGGTCTTGAAGACGAATCTCATGGTTCGGAGGATTGACAAGAAAAATGATGGAAAGGTGGAGTGCAGGTAAGCAGAACTGTTTATATCTGCATTGTGAACCAATTAGGTTGTGCCTTAAATAATGGTTAATGATATAGAGGAGGCTTTAGGTTGTGCCTTAAATAATGGTTAATGATATAGAGGGAGAAAGCCCCGCACTAACAAATGTTTGAGGAAATGATGTCAGTAGGGTTTTATATTTCATTGTGTACTAAATATTTTCTTTACCAAAAGTTATTAACCATAGAAGTCCACTAGATTGAACTGGACTATTTATTACTGCGGGCTTAATGGTAGTGAATGATTTACTGGCCAGATTAGGTGAGACAGACAGGCTAGCAAAACCTGTAGCCTGGAGGCTGCAAAGCCGTCGCACATTTGTTATAAGATCAGAGGGATAACCCGAAATTTTGAAAACAAACTGTTTTAGACTTTTAGATACTCTGTGCGAATTTAACATCCTCGTCAAAATTTCAGAATTTGTGTAAACTATGTGCAAAGCCTTAACTTGAACACACTGTGTACTTTAGTATGAATTTAACTTCAGAAATCCTATGTATTAATAAGGACCCATATACACTTTAAAACTCAAGAAATATTCCGAACCAGGTGAATGGAAAATCAAGAAATTCCAGAATCCGAAGGAAAATTACCAAAGTTGTTTAGCGTAAACAACAGAAAGAATTCCTTATGCATGAGAGAAATTAATTGCAAATTCGGTCAATAAAAAGGAAAAAGAACTATCCAGAACCACGACTGGGTATATCCCTGAAGTTGTAGCTGGTAGAAATAATGCAAGCAAAACTATTAAACCTGTAGCCTAAAACCTCGCACTACAACTTAATCACAGAATTATGAGAGTCAAGAGTGACTAAGCAACGACAGAGCTAACTTTCGCACCCCAACTTTGAGAGTTCAGGGATCTTAACCGAAAACAGAAAAACCCTGAATCTGTGAGCATAACCGCAAAACTAAACAGAACCCATATTCAACCAGAACAATTAATAAAGAAAATAACAAGCAAATTTGTAGTGATGGGCATGTACACCCTGAATAATCTATCCTCATGGAACTGTACAGATAAATCGATAATATATCCAGAGAAAGCCTATGTATGTTCCAGCTATAACAGAAAAACTATTATACAATCATATAAAAAGAAATTGAATTCATACATTCACATAATAGGAGATCGATTATACATTCACATAAGAGGAAATCGTTTAAACATTCATATTTAAGGAAAATGAAGCAGTGAAGTCTTGACATTAAGGAGATTTAAGTATCCTCAACCTTAATAGGTCTTGCCCAAACATAAATATGAACCCAACTATAGCCCGGTCTCTGTTACAAACCACAACAGTTCTTTAACCATACAACGGTCTCAAATGTATAAATAGTTACAATTTAACCAAAAGAGAAGAAGTATCCTCAACCTTAATAGGTCTTGCCCAAACATAAATATGAACCCAACTATAGCGCGGTCTCTGTTACAAGCCACAACAGTTCTTTAACCATACAACGGTCTCAAATGTATAAATAGTTACAATTTAACCAAAAGAGAAGAACCCATCAGAAAATTAACAGAGCACTGTGTACAGCTTGACTCGGAGAGTTAAGATTTTCAGAGCGAATTTAACCAAGCTAGCTCTTCTGGGTGCTATACCCTCAAACATACACCTGAGAGACCTTGCTAATTGATCAAAAGCCCAGACAGGGAGACAATTTTGCTTACACAAACTCTCGAGCGCCCCAGCCCAGTATGGTAGTGGCATAATTCCATTGATAGCATCTCGTAAACCACGGTCTCGCTCTTTCCCCATATCTACAGAGGGCTGCAAGGTCAAACGAATCATTATAGTAAACCTTGTATAACTGTTAAAGAAATATGCTGCAAAAAAAAACCCCAGCAGAGAATTTTCTCACCTGGGTAACCGGTTGAGTACTCTGTCAACGAACAAGAACCCCTCGGTCTCGTTTCGGAGACGAGCCAACTACATCGAGAGACATGGTTGCAGGTCGAGCCAACCGCAGAAGGAGAAGGAGATTCGAACATGGCGCAAGGAAGGAGGGAACGAAATGAGCCGTGGAACCCAACAAGGGAGACTGAATAACCTTCTAGATAGCGCCCAACCGTAGGATTGAGGTCTTACATCCTCGACCGTTGATGCAACGAAGGATCCCAAGAGGCTCTGACAGAACTGCAATGCTAATTAATAAGACATTGCAGGGAGAGTAAATGTTGAAATAACCATAGTGTGATAAGCTCGAGGCAAGCTGATGTGTCTGATCCAGGAGGATAAGTCAATTAATTCGAGACTGGAAAAAGGGAAAAAGGGACTATCCATAATACTGATAACACTATCAGAGCTATACATCAAATATCATTGTAATTCGAATGTTGCACTAACCATTGGAGTTGTTTACCATAGTAAAGGTTCATGTTTAGCATGTAATATTTAGACAATGTTTTTATTAAAGTATATATATATATATATATATAATTGTTTTCTGGTATTTTTATTATATTCGAAATAGAATAGAGACATGATTATATATATATCTATATATAAATATATAACTTCAAACATCAAAATACTTCTATTAACTTAAAATATTGATATATATAAATATATAACTTCAAACATCAAAATACTTCTATTAACTTAAAATATTGTTAAAATATTGTGAAATGAACAAAATTAACTTAAAATATTGATATATATAAATATATAACTTCAAACATCAAAATACTTCTATTAACTTAAAATATTGTTAAAATATTGTAAAATGAACAAAATAGCATATACAATGTTGTGTGTAACAATATCGTATACACAGAAACATAACAAAACACAACACAACATTTAACAAGAAACACAACATTTACAAAAATAACATAACACATACATAAACATATACTTTTATATCGTATACACACAAACATAACAAAACACAACACAACATTTAACAAGAAACACAACATTTACAAAAATAACATAACACATACATAAACATATACTTTTATAGATTTGTTTATAGAAATTTTGAAATATTTAATGTTCGTGCTTGTTATTTATGTTATAAATTTAAAAATCTGTTATTTATGTTATAAATTTAAAAATTTGTGAAAAGTCTTCAAAAAAATTTCAAAATGTTATTTATGTTATAAATTTAAAAATCTGTTATTTATGCTATAAATTTAAATATTTGTGAGAAGTCTTCAAAAAAATTTCAAAATGTCCTTTTTTTAAGTAAATAAAGTCATTGTGTAACACCATTTATTTTGGTTACCATGTTTTACTTATTTGGTTACCATGTTTTACTTATTAATTTAGCTTTTTACGTTTTACTTATTTGGTTACCATGTTTTACTTATTAATTTAGCTTTTTACCATGTTTTACTTATTAATTTAGCTTTTTACTTTGTTTGACATGGAATGTTAAAGAGCTACTGTTGGAGGCCAGAACTCCAGAACATATTTTACTATTTGATTAATGAGGCCAGAACTCCAGAACATATTTTACTATTTGATTAATGAATAATTAAGATTTAGCTTTTTAGCTTTTTACTTTGTTTGACATGGAATGTTAAAGAGCTACTGTTGGAGGCCAGAACTCCAGAACATATTTTACTATTTGATTAATGAGGCCAGAACTCCAGAACATATTTTACTATTTGATTAATGAGGCCAGAACTCCAGAACATATTTTACTATTTGATTAATGAATAATTAAGATTTAGCTTTTTACTATTTGATTAATGAATAATTAAGATTTAGCTTTTTACTATTTGATTAATGAATAATTAAGATTTAGCTTTTTACTGACATGGAATGGAATGTTACTGTTGGAGGCCAGAACATATTTTACTATTTGATTAATGAATAATTAAGAGTCAAAAACATATTTTACTATTTGATTAATGAATAATTAAGAGTCAAAGTAACGTATTTTGACGAGAATTAAGAGTCAAAGTAAAGTATTTTGACGAGAAGTGAAAGAAACAATTTTTAATCTCTTGATAGAGTTAAAATCATTTACTCATCTGTTTCCTCAAAAGGGGAGGGGCTAGAGAAGGATAGAAAAGGAAAAAGTAGATCAGATGAGTAAAGGAAGGGAGAAAAAACAATGTTGTCTAAATTTCCTTGAGCTAGATAGAATAAACCAGTCCTTGAGCTGGATAGAATAAAATAAACCAGTCCTTGAGCTGGATAGAATAAACCAGTGGGAACAGGTTGAGCAGTCCTTGAGCTGGATAGAATAAAATAAACCAGTCCTTGAGCTGGATAGAATAAACCAGTGAGCTGGATAGAATAAACCAGTGGGAACAGGTTGAGTGGATAGAATAAACAGGTTGAGTGGATAGAATAAACCAGTGGGAAAAGGTTGAGTACAGTCTCAGAGGTATGTGACAACGATACCTTCCCAGGTTACCTCTGACAACGATACCTTCCCAGGTTGAGTACAGTCTCAGAGGTATGTCACGTACAGTCTCAGAGGTATGTCACAACGATACCAAGGTATCGTTGGTGTGAATGTAGAATAATTTTATATATGAAAATAAAGAATAAAGCTATGTAAAATTAGGAAAATACTTCTACTGTACATACTGTAGAGAGAAATAAAAAGCAGTTTTAGATAAATATCTAAACCAACAATTGTTAACGATGCATTTAAAATATTCGATATGTTTAAATAGGAACAACTTATGTGCTGACATGTAGCAATGCTATTATCATACACATACACGAATATACTGTAGGCATTACACCCTATAAAACATGTAATAATCCTAAACATGATTCTAGCATAATTCTTTGTTGTCAATTGCAAAATGGAGAACCAAAACTTTATATATGGAAACTGTCAAAATATCTAAATCATTGACTGTAAGAAAAAAACTTATTATCAACTGCAAGGGCAGAAAATAATTCTCGGTCAACTCCCGAAAGAATCATGAGTTCACACAGTCCATAATATATTCATATTTTAATCAACAAACTAGTAAAATCACAATCAGGCTCGATAGAATCCATTGAAAAACAAGATAACAAGCTTCGATTTCAGAAGCCGAACCAAACTAGAAGAGCTCCAAGCTATGAATGTTATATATATACAAACCAAAACTTCAGACCTTTTCGGGTAATAAATGCTCGGTGAAGTCGGAGCTACACAGGTTTATGCCATGGCACATTTTTGGAACCACTTAGTTGCCCATTAAACAAAACCCTTGTTCAATCAAAATAACAAAAGTCAGACTAAGTGTAGCTTGAAGCCTCGACTTAAATTTACATTTCCACCCAGGAAAACCAGAATATCATTCGATAGAATGATTACAAACATAGACACCTTGTTCCCGAAAGCATTCAAGCAAGATAGACCGCCATAAAGTTTGGTAATGAGACCAACCTAGAAATCAGAAAGTGGCAACCCTGAGTAAGAGGACTCATCCAAACCCAGCACAACCATAAGGAAAGGACTTCTGCAAAGTCTGATACCTGTAGATGCATGAAGAATGAGTTAAAAGAAAATAAAAACTCTTTAATGATGAACCTATGTATTACTCACAATATTTTCAAGATTACTCGAGATAAATAAGCTCTCGAATGTCGAAGACTGTCTGTACCAGAAACCCATGCATCAAGTTATTAGTGGCTCGAATCAGGTGAGATGGAATAACCCAAAATCAAATCCTGTCATGACAAATATTACCTCTTCAAACTCGATGGCCACCAGCATCATCCTCTTTTGGGCAAGTAGGCCAGCAGTAACCCGTACTCCCAGCACAGTGAACTGGATGGGCAGAGAAGCAATTTCAGACATTTTCGAAGTGGAGTCGAAGACTGTAAGTATATATACATATCAAGAAAGAGAGGAAAGGTTGTAGGGTACCTGCTGAACGAAGTTTGACTCCCTTCTCCATCGAAACAAGGATGGAAAACTGAAACCCTCTCTGCTACGACAAACCCTTAGCCCAATTGCAGAGCCGAGCTTCGGAAAAATTGCACAACTCAAAATGAATCCACATGTGGTAAGACACCGAGAAATTAGTTACAGCTTTAAACCCTCGTTGTTGAGGTCCATTGGATCGCCAGACCTAGATCCAAAAGACTACGCTAGGTGTCCCAAGTTACCAGACCCTTCTAGTGTCGGGTCGATACCATTAAATGTAAGAGCAACAGGTGTCAGGTGGGGTACCATCGATTTTATCCACCATTAAAATGATATTAAAGCTTTGGTACAGAAGCATGCCAAGTGGGGTTATCGCTTCAATGTATATACAAATTACGTATTAAAGATTGATTCAAACTCATGGTAGGGATGATATATGGTAAGACTTTAATATATATGATATATGGTAAGACTTTAATATATATGATATATGGTAAGACTTTAATGTTTATAAAGTTTTTTTTTTGTAAATTAATACGTATTGTTGTATTATGTGTTACACATTGAATATCGAAAATTTTAAATGTAATTTTATAAATGTGATTGGTGTGTATCGGTGATGCATAAACTTTGATGTTTGAAATGTGAAATTACATTGAATTGAAAATTATTTTTGAATGTAACTTTAAAGTATGAAATTGTGAAGGGATTTTTAACTTAATTTTAAAATGTGAAATTGAAAAGGATGTTTAAATGTAATTTAAAATGTGAAGTTGAAAATTAAATATATCAAATTTTTCTTATTTAATTTATTATAAAATTGTCATCCAAAATATATAATACAAAAATATTAAAAAATACAATAAAAAGAAGAGACACTCTTTTAGGATAACTTTGGCCATGGATATCCATAAAGATTGTGAGAAGGGGGTTGCCCCCTTTCTCAAAAATAAAATATCTGATTGTATTTTTATTATAGTTTTGGGGGAATTACATCGAAAAGATAATACAAATCTCTTAGTAAATTACACTTTTCTATCATAATCTATCCATCTAAGTACACAACTTCTTAGGAGGAATTTCCATCTACCTTCTCATATATTACTTTCTGTGACATCACTCTCCATTTTCCTTTCTTTTGCAAAAATATCATTTTCTTTTTGTGAGAACATTTTTCCATGGGTACTCTCTATATGAAAAATATGTTTCATAGAATATTAATTAAATGTTTAATATCAATTTCATTCTAAAGTAATAGAAACAAAATCAATTACTCAAATATTCTTTCAGATGTAAATAATTGCTACCCTATTGTTATAATTTTCTTCATGAGTTTCACCTCTGCAAAATGCTTTCCATCTACCTGCTCATCTAGAATTGATATTTTCCATCCATCTTCTCACAACACTTTCCATCTAGCTTCTTATATATGAAGCAGATCAAACTCTTTTGTCCCCATTTTTCATCTGTATCATAAGAAAAATAATTAAATATTGTTTCAAATCTAATTCAGAGTAAATGGATGTCCAAAACATCTCAAAAAATAAATATCTGCATCTAATTCAAAAGAAATAAATATTATGCATAATAGAAATCAATCTTTTATAATTTTTCTAAAAACAATTATCTTCTAAATGATATTATCTAGCGCAGTAAAGGCTAGCTAAGTGGTTTAAAAAATAAAAATAAAAATAAAAAATTTGCATCTTACCTATTTGTGTCTATAAGTGGATTCCACATGGTAAAGTCTTTTCAAGGCCATAAGAGGGTCAAACCTATAAATTGTTTCTCTTACTAAACTCTTGAGAGTGTTGAGGTACCTAAGCTATGCATTTTTTATTAAAACCGTCAAACATAGAAACATGCATGCTTGTAATTATTATTGTGTTGTTGGATTGAGAAAGAAATAAATAGGAGTCTGCAATTTCTTTATTGCAAAAGAATGAATGTTTTCTTCTCATGATAGTGAGCTTCACATAAGAGTTTCTTCAATAAATTTCCTCGGCTCAGCTACCGTATCCCTGAAGGGATATATATTGGGGAATATCTATTATTGGAGAATACTCCAGTGTTGTAAAACAATTTCCATTGGCATAAATAAAATCGCGATACACATATCAATCCAACAGATGCATGTGGAGTGTTTTTTTATTTATTGCAATGACAATGCAATGGTTAAAGGCTTGTGTTGTAATATCTAAAGTTGAAATGGAAGACACACTTTTACAAGTTAGGGCTATAAAGAAAACGTTGTCAAGAAACTCATCAATAATATATGGATTAAAAATAGAATAAGGAAGGCTGACCCTCTATGGATTGAAAAGAGAACAAGGAATCTCTATGGATTAAAATGAAAATAAGGAATGTTGAACCTGTATGGATTAAAAAGAGATTAAGGAATGATGAACCTCTATTGGTTAAAAAGTGAATAAGGAATGATAAACCTCTATTGGTTAAAAAATGAATAAGGAATGTAGAACATGGATAAATATATTGATTTAAAAAATAATAAAGAATGGAGAACATTGAGAAAGCCATCTCTACTAACAATATAAGAATTAATTTCACACATGGGTGTGGAATTTTGACAAAAAAATGCACATGGTTCCCCAATGACCACTATTCAGTTAGATCAACAAAGGCGGATATGCTACAGAAAAGATGGTTCTTTAGAGGCTATGGATGAATGGGTTTAGTTTCTCTTTGACCAGGTTTATCCTCAAATATTTGTGTGTTAGTAATAGCTTAAATACAGAGAAAGCATGGTTACCCAGGAGTACAAAGGTTATGGGAAAGTAGGTAAGCTTTGTTATATAATTTATAGCATACATTATATACTGTCATTTAAGACCCATTCAGGCCCAACAAAAGGGTTATTGAGAGACTGGTGGGGAATGGCCAAGGCCAACGAACCCACAAAATTGGTGGGGAATAAAACCTATTCAATTTGCCTTCCTCTGCGTAGGTAGTTTTGTTACACTAGAGAGGGGAAAACTGACTGAAAGAAAGGGATGGATACGAAAACTATATCATGATTTGCTAAATACCAGCCTTACCCATTGTCGAGAGAGAGTTTAGAAGGAAAGGAAGAACGATCCTTGAGTTCTGGTTTAAATATTAGGTTATCCAGGAGTAAGGAGGAGGATTGATCAGGTGAAAACCAAAGATCAATGAAATAAATGCATATTTCCCTCCAAAGGCTTGTCTATAAAAGTAACAAGGTCCATATCTTAGAGCAGTGGTTGATTGAGCTCGCTGGTGATTCTTTTGTTTAATATCTATATCCTATCCAAACCCCATCAACATGCATCTATGATTAGCCAGTCTCTTTGAAATGGATAGAGCGACCTAGTCTGAGATAATATATTTGAAATAAAGTGTAAATTAAATTGTATTAGATTTCAAGCAAACCCATATTATGAGAGAAAATAAACTCTTCACTATCCAGGGACACCATTGTGGTGATTATCTAATAAACTCCTCAGTAACCAAGAAGAGTGGGATAATGACAACATTTAACTCTGTTAAAGACAAAAAGAAACAGTATGAAAGAAAATAAACTCCTCAACATTTTTTATTATCAGACTTCTCTCGGGTTCTTCTTAAATATATCTTTGATATCCACCAACGGCATAAGATATCATGGATTTTTTAATCAATCCTTGCATGAAATTGTATGGAATCAATAAAGGGAGAATAGTAGCATACAATTGGAATAAATACCAAGGAAAAAGGAGAATAGTATAGTATAGCACATGTGTCAGCCTTAAGCCACCTCATTGTCATCTATGAGGAAGCCATAATTTACATGTTCACCGCGCAAAAAACCATAATCCAAAAGTTCAAAAATGTTTCAAATATCCAAAAATAATTTAGACGACGGATTAGGTAACCATCAAATAAAAATTAGAGGGTTGCATTCCAAAAAGTTGAAATAAAAATTGAAGGGGTGCTTACCTTGTCAGCCTTCGCCATGCCATTGCATCCCATCTTATGCTTTGTTCTCCTCTTCTCTGCAGCATCATCCTCATCCGCTCTTGGCCCCAACCCCTCTTATGTTCTGTTCCCCTCTTCTCTGCAACATCATCCTTGTTCACGCTTGACCCCATCCCCTATAAAAAGTAACTCAAAAAGGAAGAACAATTTAAGAAAACCAAAACTACACAACAATCCAATCCAGAGCTAAAAAGAAATAAAAAAAAGAATAAAAACAAAATCAAAACAAAAAACACAGGCAAAAAACCAGAATTTAAGGCGGAAACGAGCATGGCCATGCTTACAGAAGGAGAAAAAAAATACAACCTAAAGCCCAACTTCTCTCCTATCCTCTTCTCCTCCGCCAAGTGATAAATTATTCTTCACAGTGACCTGTGCCCAGTTAGAGGAAATTGTTTTCCCCAAATTAAGGTAGATAGGAGGTTGCTCCTGCAAATAACGTCTCCTTCTCACTTGGGTCTCCAAATTCAGGTAGAGGAGGAGGCTGCTCCTGCAAATAACCTCTCCTTCTCACTTGGCTTTCCAAATTAAGGTAGAGGAGGAGGCTACTCCTGCAAATAACGTCTCCTTCTCACTTGGGTCTCTTTGATCTATGTGCCCAAATGAAAAATAGGGCTCTGTAAAATGAATGTCGTAGCTCTGCTCTATGCATAAGGGAACATACACGAGCCTGGTATCACCGCGCTCGCTCTCTTGTGATGAGAACATTAGGAGAATATGCCCAAATGCCAATGCGGCTACTAAATCTTGCGATAAGGACACTAGGACAACCTGGTATCACCTCGCAAATTCCGCTTACAAATGCTAGGGATTTAGGGATTTTATGTTTTTTGAGATTGTCAAACATGTGTGCGATGAGGCGGTTAAAATTTGAAATGTGGTCGTTCAGTTTTAGGTTTATTATTATTATTATAAATTTTGGAATAAATGAAGGTTGGTTGGTTTTCTGAATAGCCTTGTGCTTCGTGCGTGCCTTGACAATGAATCTCCCAGGATACATCTCCTTTATAAACCATGGCCATGGCCATGGCCCTGATACATTGTATAATACCATATAATTAATTAACAATAATAATAACATATAAACACATATAATTAATTAGCTCTATGGGATTTGATCTATTCCATTCTTTTGCTGGTTTTTAGGCTTCTTGGTTTTCCTCGCCCAAACTTAAAAGCACTAGTAAGGTGTTTGGTAAAATTTTGGTGCCTCTTTACAAACCATGCCCACATTTTTTCACAACAATTTTATTTTAGTTAACATGTCTCCAATGGATTCTCATTCCTATGTGGTTTCAAACATTTGATAAATCACATTATATGAATGAATGACAATTTCTGGTTTCTATGTAGTTTAGGACATTTGATATTGGTATTATAGCAATCAATGACAATTTCCCATTTCTATGTAGTTTGAAACATTGATATTGATATTATTTGAATGAATGGCAAATTTTATTTAGGGTTTTAAAATTTTGATGTTGATCTTGTATCAATGAATGACAAATGTTATTTAGGGTTTGCCTACATAGTTAAAAGCATAAGCTATTAATATTAATGTTCTATTTTTTCTAATAAACTTAAATAATATAATATTATTTTTTCCTCTATGTATGGGTAGATATTGTTACTATATATACATAATGGTTGGTTTAATATATCAATTTAAATGGTTAAATATTATGAACTATAAACCAAATGTGATGAGGTGTTACTTGGATTTTTTTTATAGATATATTGAAATATATTTATTGGATTAAATTACGGACATTAAGACTCTCAAAATTTATAAACAAATAATGATTAATCTCAGTTAAATATAAATACAAAACCAAAAAAAAATAATAGGCTATTTTGAAATATTTATAAAATAATATTCTCATATATTTTTGTTACACATTAAAATCAAAATATCATACTTATTTAATAAATGAGTAAAATTATTAGTAAATTCCACCAAAGTTAACATACTCGTACTTAGTATTTCTCTCTCACCCTTGCATTGTTTGGAACAAAGCCCATAAAAAGAATTAATTAAACATGCTTCTCTCCATGTTAAGAACATCTCAAATGCAAAACAAATTGAATGATACCAAGAATGCATTCTCAAATGCAAAACAAATTGAATGATACAGAGAATGCATTCTTAATAATTATATCTTAGAAGGTGCACATTTATTATGTGGAGAAGGAATAGAATTGGAAATGTGGAGCCCGCTCATATTTTTTTTTTTTTTGCTATTAGGGCAGGTTCTATGATTTACCACACATGTTTTTAGTTGTACAAGGTAAACCATTTTTTTTAATTGTACAAATATAGCTCTTTCATGATGTCCCTTATTATCCGATGGTATATTCTAGAATATTATATATGTTTTGTATTACTTAATTAACTTAATATTGAACTATTTGATTTTCGTTTTAATATTTTATAATATGTTTTTCTTGTGGTATATATATATATATATATAACATTTTCTTCCTATGGTGTGTGTGCGCGCACTTGCTCTTTCATTTTAGGAGAAAATCTTGTTTACCATCAAAACAATAAATTCAAACTATTATATGTGTAAGGTCAATAGCTTACTCTGAAAAGGATTGGTGTATGAGGTCCTCACTAAAAAAACCACATAGAAATGGGACAAAATACATTATTTCTACACACATAAAACTCTATTTACATGCTCTATTAATGTCAAATAATTTTACATGTAAATACTCCAAACTTTGGCTTAAGCTAAAGGAATTGTCTTCACAAATAGAAAAATTGCCAAGAGAATATCTCAACCACACATGAAAATTAGAGCCAACTCATAGGAGAGATTTTTTCATATGCAACTAGGTCTAACAACCTCATGAGATAAAGAAATGCATCCTCGAGAAGGAAGAAACTCTACATCACATTCACCAACAGTATTAATCACTAATATGATTTCCCATAATACAAGTAGGAGTTATAATTTGAAAACATACCCCTGAGGAGTACTTGTCCTAATATTTATGAGGGATGGTCTTCATCATCATCTAGTCCTTTGCAAAATCTTCTCCACCATGAATTGAGTAACCTCTTCATTTTTAAAGTGTTTATTTGGTCCACCCTACCACTTACATCTTGCACCTCATTCATGAAATCCCCGCTAAACTATTAAAGTCCACATAAGTGAACAACCATCCTCTAGAATATATGGGTACATAACTGTTGCAACTACTAGTGCACTAGAATGTCATTCAGGTACATGGTACATCCAACTTCTTAATGAACTACACTAAATGTAAAACTTCTATCTTTTCACACCTCCTATAGTCTAAAACCAACACAAACCATTCAAAGATCATCTAGCCAAAAGTATGGCCCACTACTCCAACTACTCAACAACCTTGTAACAAAGGCCTATGCGTTATAATGAACACGTTATCCAAATCATCAAGCATGGATGGGAAACAGGTCTGCATGCCTATTCATCTCTTACATTGATACACCCTTTACAAGTTACATCTATATGTCTAGGTACAATATACTTTACATACTCCAACTTATGCAGACACCAAGTACAAGCTTTGAAAACAATGCCAAGGTATCACTACAATACTTCTCTTAAGTACCAATTCTAGGCAAGATAATCCATAATAGATCATACAGGTGTTGTAAATACAAGATGTGGCAAAAATTATCGTATCTTCAAATCTACTTATAGTCAACACGTCTCACGCACTTTACCTTGCTCCTCCGCCATCATCTTATCTCCATTGATAACATAAGAAATTTCATCGAATTCCCTTGGAACAAACTCTAAAAATTTGATGTTACATCCAGAACAACATCTTTTCCCTTCCTACTCAATCTCCCCTATTCTGCTTCAGAATTAAATTTGCCATCAATTTGTCACTTCTCCACCTAGCGCAATGGAACATTAATATATTTTTAATGGCATGATAACCACCCAATGGTTTCTCACATAATCATGATTCTTTCATCTCAGACCCAGAAAGTTTACATGCTCCACCATTCACTTGTGACATTGTTATCCAAAGTGCATATCCACTCGGAACTCACTATGTGACTAGGACAAACACTAGTACCACATTGATTCACTCAAAACTTGTACTATAGGGCCTAACACAAGACTGGGTGTAAATACTCGACAAATGACCATCCTATGGACACATTTCCATCTACTAAGGCACCTAGGTACCTAACCACAATTTTTTCTCATTATCTAGGAAGATAGTCTAGACATGGCATGTATTTATCAATCTTACATTTTTTGCACCCACCTACAAATACTTGTAGCACAACGTTACCTCAAACAATATTCCATCAAGGAACAATGAGAGGAGATAAACCACATGGCTATGTTTCCCTCTCATCAATAGCACACCTCACTAGGCAGACCTGGGAATGATTTCTACATTAATAATACTGCTATCTAGGGCTACAAAATATCAACAAGAGGCCATGATGCATATGACAGGAATGTCGTCTTCCTTCTTTGGGATCATGGACATAGTAGGTCTCCTTGTTTAGATTTTACACATCTCCATCTAACCCTCATCTTGGATATCCATACTTCGATAATCATTTTTTAGAGTTGCATATCTAAGGAAAATGATTTTTTTGTTATATTGAGGTCTTCTCATGTTAAAAAATCCAATAAACATGAAAAAATTCAACTACGAACATTACATGGACTTCTTAGATTTTTCATTTGAAACTAATAGCTATAGAAAAGGTCATGTCCACATTAAGAGGTATGCACCATCCTCTCCAAGGACATCTTTAGTTACTTTTATATGATACTACCTCTTTCCTCACATTTTTCCTTTAGTGATTTATAGAGCATGATCCAAGGTGTTATATCTCTTTTTGAGTTACCTCTCATGTGTTCTACTTGCCTTCATTTACCTGCACATGTATGGACCCCACTTGCAGTTTTTCTAACCATCCATCCTTCTCGCATGCAAGCTCCTATTGCACTTCATGTTTTTTCTAGATGCATGCATATATTAGGCATATTTGTTTTCATCTTCAACATATTCTTTCATTTTTCAACATATTTGTCCGATATCCTTCTTGAAGTCTCTATACTTCACTCAACAACTTTTCGAGTAGTCATTTCTAACAAATCTTTCACTCACATATTTGTTGACTAGCATCCATATCTATCTTTTACAAATGCTAAAGAAATTACAATGCCCAAGCACCTTTCTCTTTAACAATATAATTGAAAATGTTGAGTTTCCCTTGATCCAATCGTCTAACCATGTTTTCAAGGACACCTTCAAACATAACCTTGTGCCTTTACTATCTAGCATGTAATTTTCAATAAACCTACTTTTAATATCCTTATCTATAAATACAATAGGTTGTATATTTCGTATGGAAATGTAACAACACGAAAACCAATCTCTCCATGTTTACAACATTTGGATTCTTTTTGTACAATCCTAGAAAACATAATATTAAAAAATGCATCCCTCCAATAGTTACAACTATTTCTAGCTATAAATGACTTTGTTTTTGTTCCCATCAATCATGCTAAAATATTATCCTCGCACTTCTTCCATATTCCATACATGTTTCCGTGGAATGAGTTATAGCATGGAATTTTTTGATTCGAGGGCAGGGAATCCCCTAACCACATTGGAAAAAGAAAACATGCCATTAACAATTGTTGTTCCTACATTGCTCATAGCTTTCTCGACTGTTGTGAAACATTAATTCTTTCCTTCTTTCAGACATGATATTGGTATTTGATGGCTCTAATAGAATCTTCACCAACACTAATCTTACCATTGATACAAATTCAATTTCCTCAAGATGCCATCTTAGAAGCAACAATCACCATGACTTGATGAGTCCTGCTGAAGGATTTTGTAAAATGTAATCTATATTCTTCATTGGTGAGTTTTTGTTTGGGATGAAATAAAATGAATCACATACATACATTGATTCTTCACCATTATGCCTCTCCTCAACAATATTTCTAAACAATGGTCATGGGGGAAATGATTGTCTTCTCTAAAACCAAGAATATTGTTTTTGATGAGCTAAACGATATTATTTCTAATGGAAAAAAATGTGATCTCCCTCAAGAACCACCATACCATATCTTTTATGGTTTTAAGTAACTTCCAAGGCCCAAGGATGATGACTCACACCTCAATCCACCATAGATGACCTCTTAGGGGGGTATTTGTCATTTAGGTGGGGATATATGGGCATAACCAAGAGATTTTGAGAACTAGCTATGGGAATTGGATCCTTAAATATAATAAAGAGAGGAATTCCATGCCTTGGGTAAGGAAATATTTTAAGCATGTAGGCCATCAATGACACATTCAACTACCACAATGGACATTTTCAAAGTATCATTACTGCAATGAACATTTTCAAGGTATCACTAGTCTCTTTATGCTTTATGAGGACAATCAACATTATGACTTTTGAACATTAAGTACAATTATTTTTTATCATGAATACAATTACAAGAACAAACATCATTGTAAAACTTTAAATCATAAATACACATTACATAAAAATCATGTTTCTATCCATATATTACATTTTCATAATATAAAATAATTGTTAGAATGTTTTTATTTCTAAAATTAATATCATATTTTTGTGAAAATTATTTATTATTTTATTATTATAATTTTTTCTTTCAAAATTAACATAACATTGCACACATATGTAGCTGAATTAATTTAAAATACATTATATTCCAATTAAAAAATTATGGTTATAACACAAAATATTTCATAAAAATATCATCATTATAATATATTAAAAACAATTAAAAATTACAATTGTTATATTTAGATGATTGATAAAACAAGTCACAAAAGGTTGATAAAATTATAGTTAAATATACAATTTATAATTATAAAATTAAATATGTAATACAAATGTTTTAGAAGTTATTTTATTTTTTAATATCAATTTTATTTTTAGAAACTCATATATATATATATATATATATATAGTAATTAAAATCAAATTAAGAATTTCAGGTTCATTATATTAAAATATATTATGGAAATTAAAAAATGATAATTACAATAAATTTTAAAATTAAAATATTATATTCTCGTGATTGGGATGTGATTCAGGGGGCAAACGAATGGTGTGGGATTCAGGCAACTGTAATGGTAATAGTGATCATTAAGGAATGAGGGTGGTGTGGGAACCCCCACAGAGGCATATGCATGCATCATGTGCCGGGTGGTAATGACATTGAGTGAGGGGGGAAGCAAAGCCGGTTCAGGAAAGAGGAGGTAAATCGTATTGAGGTCATAAGCATTTTGGGAAATCCGAATAGGGTTTCTCAGGTTGAGAAGCAAGGGTCAAGGAAGCAGGTTATGGTTGCAACGTGGGGCATGTGAAGGCTTTTCGTCCTAGCCTGGGTTTGCGCATAATGGCAGCTCAGCCTCAGCTCTCGAGGGTATGTCCTGGAAGCTTTTTTAATTCACATTATGAATCTGATTATAAGCCGCTACAAGCAGGATGGTTCATCTAATATGTGTGGTCATTCTATCAGATTAAGGGGCTTATTGGGTATTAGGGTATGCACTTGTTCTTGGCCTACCTCTTTCATACTCCAATTTTTAGGTTGGTGATGTCAAACTTGATTGCATGTTGCTATTGTCAGCTCAGTCCTAGGCATTTTATGTATAGCTAGGAATTGGGGTTTGGGGAAACCATGGGAACTCCAAGTCTCCATTCCTTGTCAATATGGGGGGAGTGTTGTGTTTTGTACAGTCCTCCAGTGTTTTTGGTCATGGGTGTGACATATGCTAGTAACCAGAGTTACAGTCAGAGAGGGGAAGCGGTTCACCTTATCTCCACACTTGGCTCACTAAGTGAAATCCTTCCAAAGAGTAGTAGGGCTCAAGGGAATTATCTTTCTTTACAAACCTCAAGGAAATATTGGAGAAAAAACTCACCGTAGAGGGTTGGGTCATGATGCCTTGATCTTGGATTATCATTATGTGGAATGACTTTGGATTTGGTATATTAAAATTATGTTTCTGTGTGGTTGTTTTGTAGATATGCAAATATAGCTTATTTTGGGCTCTCTAAACTCTTGGTTGACTGTCACCAGTCAAAGTTTTCTATTGTTTGCGTCCAATTTTGGGTTAAAGACAATGAGTCAAGTTATGTTGAATTCTCAAGGAGGGCTAGCAGTAGGAAGAGGAGAAAAATTTGTGGTGTGTTCCACCCACAGGACCAGCTTAGGTGATGGCAAAGGGTGAGGTCAGGGTAGGGCCCGCTCTGGTTCCCATAGTGTTAGGTGTTGTAGGCGAACTTCTAGTATGTGTCGTGATGCCACCAATGCTTACGAAACTCACAGTCACTCCTGGGCGAGAGAGGCTATTAGTGAATGGGAATATGAAATTAGAACAGGGTTGGACCCTAGTGAGTAAGACCTGTTATTAGATTGCGGTGACATCATTCCAGATCGGGTCAAACTTGGGGCCATCTCACTTTATTTTTTAAAACATTTCATGTTTATTGGTTGATGAAAATATTGTTGAACAAGGCTTTGATTTTACCACAGAAGGACAACTAAGGATCCATAGAGGATCTGCACGCAATACACAATAAACTACACTTGATCCAGTGTCAAATTCAACAACAAAATGCATGTTTGTCTTGCATAGAGTAAGACATTCCATGCTTGCCACCGATATAAGTCCTCGCTGAAAGATAACTATCCTCTGCCTAAAATGGTTTATATTTTGCAGAGAGTGATACAGTATGCCCGGATGTCCATGATGGATGGTTTCTCTAGATATATCCAAGTCGTTGTACACCCTAAGGATTAGAAGAAAACATATTTTACTACACCATGGGGAATGTTTATGTATGCCAGAATTCCTTTCAGCCTCACAAATGCTGGAGCTACATTCCAAAGAGCGATGGATATAAAATTTGTTGGAGAGTGGGATAAATTCATAGTAATCTATCTAGATGACATAATTGTTTTCTCTGAGTTAGATGAAGAGAACCTCAAGCATTTTCAACTCACAGTTGTAAAACGTAGAAGGCATGGTTTTTCCTTAAACCTGAAGAAATCTAAGTTTGCTTTAACTGAAGGGAAGATATTGGGCCATATTGTACCAAAGGAAGGAGTGGAGATTGATCCCAAAAGGGTGGAATCTAATAATAATATTCCTTTACCAAGAAATAAGAGGTGATTCGGGTTTTCTTAGGGAGAATAAATTTTCTGAGAAGATTCATACCAAACTATGGTGAAATTGTCAAAGAGATCATGGAGATGTTGAAGAAGGACATGGAAGTATATTGGACTGTAGATGCCAGGGAATCATTCTCTAGAATCAAAAAGGATTTTACAGAAGCCCCAACCTTAGCCAACCTACATTATCATAGGCCATTCCTCATTTTCTCTTTTGTCTCTCCTAACACGGTGGTAGTTGTTCTATTACAAAACAATAATGAAGGACAGGAACAACCAATTGCATTTTTCATCTAGGTGTTACGAGATGCAGAGTTGAAGTATAATATCTTTGAGAAACAAGATTATTCCTTGGTCAAAGATGTGAAGGCCTTATGAATTTATGTCCTGCAGTCCAATATAATAGCATATGTTCCAACTTTCATTGTGAAAGACATTCTTGTGTAGAGAGACAATGAAGGTAAGAGATGAAAGTGGATCCAAAATTAAAGAATACAACATGGAGATCAAACCCACTAAGTTGATCAAGGGGCATGGATTAGATAAAATATTGTCTGAAGCTAACTGTCAGGCACTGGGTATAAATTTGTTGATAAACAAGGAAGGAAAAGGTGAAAGATCAGAGGAACAAAACAATATTGAGACCTCAATACAGAAATCCAAATGAAGTACCTTATCTCACAAAGGTATAAGTATCTAGTCCATTATTTACTTTTTCATAAATTCCCATTGAATTTTGACAAAGTTAAATATAGAGCATTAAGGCTACAAGCCCAAAATTTTGTCATTTTAAATGGATAGTTGTACTGGAAGGACTTGGTGGGGATTTTTCTTTTATGCCTAGTAGAGGAAGAGGTTCATAAGGTGATTTATGAATTTCATAATTATGTCTGTGGAGGACATTACAGCTAGAGAACCAAAGCCCATAAGATCCTTAAAGCAAGTTTATATTGGCCCAATTTATTTGGTGAGGTTCATGCTTATGTCAGACCCAGTGAGAAATGTCATATTTTTTCTGAGAAGCAGAGGTTGTCACCCCTCCCCTTGATCCGTATTTTTGTAGAAGAGCCTTTCAGACAGTGGGGGCTAGACTTCATTGGAGAAATACATCCATTATCCATCATTCAACACAAGTGGATTCTTACAGCCACTGATTATTTCACGAAATGGGTGGAGGTCATCCCAACTAGAAATGAAATTGATGTGGTGGTCACTAATTTTATGGAGGAGAATATCCTTGCCAGATTTGGTTTTCAAGGAAGATTATCACTGATAATGCTCAGGTGTTTAAGTTTGCCAAGTTTCTTGGTTTCTTCCAAAAGTACAACATCACCATGGAGCACTCCACCACCTACTACCCATAGTGGAATGGACTAGTCGAGCCTTCAAATAAAACTCTAGTGAGGATTCTGAAAAAGACCATATCAGAAAATTAGAAGAACTGAGACTCACAATTAAAGTTTTCTTTATGGGCCAACATAGTTACTACCAAGATGTCAACTCAGAAGTCTCCTTTTTAATTGGTGTATGGTAAGGATACACTTTTCCTTGTCCAAATAGCCATGCCAGTGGCTAAGATTCTACAAGATGTTGAGGAAGAGCCAAATTCTCTAACGAGGAGAATCAACCATTTGGTATAACTTCAAGAAACCAAGGGGGATGTAACTCAAAATATGATTAAATATCAGCAAAAGATGAAGGATCTTTTTGGAAAAAGGGTAAGGGACAAATCCTTACAGCCAAGATATTTGGTGCTCAAATGGGATGCTAGGAGAGAGGACAAAGGAAAACATGGGAAATTTGATCCCTTGTGGTTTGGACATTTCAAGATATATGAAGCCAAAGGAAACAACAATTTCCTACTAGAAAATTTGGATGGTGAGGTTCTTGAACTACCTGTGAATGGGCAGTTTCTCAAGCTTTATTTCCAGCATTAAAGAGGTCCATTTTTACCGACTGTATATACCAGTGAGCCATTTTACAAACCAGTAATTCTTTAAGTTCTGACTGTTTTTTCTTTTTCTTTTTATGTACGTGAATAAAATGACTCAATGCCTAATGGATGGAAGGCACTAATCTACAAGTTCTCAATGCATTTCTTGCAATACAATGTCCTCAATTGGAGACAATGTTGTCACCTGTCATACACTCTTGAGATTGTGTCAAACAGTCAAATTTTATCCCTAGTAGAGAGAAGGACAAGTGTTATCTAAATATGCTAAATAGAAATGAGAAGGAAGGTCAATATTTAATCGAGAGACGAAATCAAATGGTAGGGTTGAAATTCGGAGGTTGATATCAAAAGGGAGGGCCAAAATTACAAACCAACAATTCTTGAACTACCTATGAATGGGCAGTTTCTCAAGCTTTATTTCTAGCATTAAACAGGTCCATTTTTACCCACTGTATATACCAGTGAGCCATTTTACAAACCAGTAATTCTTTAAGTTCTGACTGTTTTTTCTTTTTCTTTTTATGTACGTGAATAAAATGACTCAATGCCCAATGGATGGAAGGCACTAATCTGCAAGTTCTCAATGCATTTCTTGCAATACAATGTCCCCAATTGGAGCCAATGTTATCACCTGTCATACACTCTTGAGATTGTGTCAAACAGTCATATTTTATCCCTAGTAGAGAGAAGGACAAGTGTTATCTAAATATGCTAAATAGAAATGGGAAGGAAGGTCAATATTTAATTGGGAGACGAAATCAAATGGTGGGGTTGAAATTCAGAGGTTGATATCAAAAGGGAGGGCCAAAATTCGGGAGTCGATCGTATTGGAACCCGATATCATAAGGACCAACAGGCAGTTGGAAGGAAGCCACATCAGAACCCGAATTTAGGAGGGATGATCATTTCAGAACTTCAGAGCATTTGAGTTTCTTAACTCTTTAAAATATTAAATTCCTTTGAAAGCTTTGAAGTTGCGAAGAAGGGAAAATACAAAGGAAACCATAGAAAACCAAAGGACCGAGGGGCCCTTTTATCCCTCCTTCTGAAGTCACATGGAAGTAGATAGTTGGCTTCGACAAGCTGACGAGACAGATGATGTCAGCAGGATGTGGTCATATGGTGGACACGTGACAGTTAGTTTTGGCATTTTTTAGGGCCAAATGGGGAAATTTTGGGTGAAAACTATCACTACTTAGGTGGCGCCACATGGAAATGATGATATCATCATGACATCACCTTAGAGGTTAGCATATCGGAGGTTGAAAATATCAAAACTCCTTTATAATTTTTTTTCCAAAAGTTCAGATGAGAGGGGTTTTGATGAGGACTAGCCCATCGTCGTGAGAAATACAAATAATTTGGAGCGTAGAGAAGGTTTAGCACCTAAGTACTATGGATAAAATTGGAGGTGGAGTATTTCGTAACTCTATTGTAAATCGAATTTGAAGAACTTCCATGGAAGGGAGCTCTGATGTGTTGATGGCTCATGGTTGTGGGATACTTAACGGAACTAGGGGCGGAAGAGAAATTACAAAGCTAAATATGCCCCCAACAAGATCCCGAAGGCCTTAGCACTCAAGCACCAAGTTGTTGGTCATGACACCCGGTCATATGGTGGAGTTGCGATAAGGAGGCTAATAGAAAATGGGCTAAGAGCATTGGGATGATGCGATTTCGTAACTTTTATTTTAAATGGAGTTACGATGGACAAGGGATCTCATACTCTAGCCCTAAGAGATATACTGGTGGTTATATCAAGTGGTCCTATGGTTGATAAATGATAAAGGGGCCAAGCTCAAAAGGGGTTGAAGTCATCGGAACTCTGTGAATTCATAAGAATTTTCTAAAGCAATTTACAACGAAGGAAGGCTCTGATATTATAGCACTCAAGTACTATACCGGTGGTCCCAAGAAACGACCCCAGGAGGAAAAACAAGAAGGGATCTAAGCATGGAAGGGATGAAGGCATTGGAAGTTTGGACTTTTGCAATGTCATTTTAAATAAAGTTAGGATGAGTCGCAACTCCAAGGTTGAACTATGCTATATTATGAGATGTATTGGGCCCTGATAGTGTACCAATGAAGTAATAAAGGGGTGGATGGGTCAGCAGCTAAGCTACAAAGCACTTATAATGCCACCACACTCGAGCATTTCTAGCTCCAAAAAGAGGATGCTTCAAGTTGTTAAAGGGAGAAAGTGATAGGCGAATTGGCTAATAACTGTGGAGGAATACCATGGACGAGGCATGGCTTGATCAGAGGCAATGAGAGAAATCGGCATTAGAGATATTTTGTCGTGTTGATCAGGACACCTCACATTTTTCATGTTTTGTTATTTTTTCATTTTCAAGAAAAGAATCAGATATGTTTTGTAATCATTAGGATAGTTAGAATATTCGCACGCTAAGATGGTTGGTAGTTCAAACAACTAGAAAATTTTGGATATTTTGTAACTATTGTTTGAGCTCTCTCTCCCTATATAAGGGAAGAGGAAACTCATTAGAAGGGTTCCAAAATTCTATTCTCAGGGGTTCAAATTCTGTATTTTCATAGATTCTGAGTTATGTTTGTAAAGAGAGAGGTTCCATTTTGGTTCAATTGCTTGTTCCGGAGGTGGTAATTGTTATACAAATTTCAATAGTTTTAACCTATGATATGGACTCCATTTTTAAAGATTAATGAAGAATATATGGTGATTCCAAGCATAGCAATGTGTAGTATGTGTTCTTTCTTTGTATGTTACTTCATATGCGTTTCTCTTCCTCAGAAGTTGTGTAAGTTGTATTTGTTGGATTCACTCATAAAACATGGATTTATTTATGTTATATTATAGCAGACAATACCCGTGATATTGAGAATTCACTATTTAATACTATAGCAGAAAATACCTATGAAATATTGAGTTGGAAACCTTAAATATGCTCCATAATTTCTACACTTCATTTCCTTATTCTTTCATGGTTCTATTGGGATTTATTGCTTAGGATTATGGGTCTATCAAGCCCTCTATGTTGAATTCCTTCCTTACTTTTCTCCTTCCCATCTTTATTGCAACAACAAATTGACTTTCATTTACTGTGTGTAGGCCACCTGACTTGGACATTTATTCTTGGGATGATCTATATTGTTTATTTTCATGTTTGAATATACCTTTGTGAAAGTTAATTGAACCAAATTTAAAATCATTTTTCATTTATCTCTTGAGCAGCAATGAATTATCTTCATGAGAGACTAAGATGTCCTAAGCCCTAACCTCTCCTCAACCCAGGGGTTATCTCTATGAGTGAAAACAGAGTCCATCATTGGCTATCAATTAGAGAAAATATATTAGATGGTAGTATATCAAGCAACAGATGCAAAGATCTCATCCTATTCTACTTCCTCTTTCTAAGAGAAACCTCTAGCCACAAATATAGCTTTATATTTTTCAATATAGTCGTTTGCACCATGTTTAATTTTAAACAACCATTTAGAAGTCACAACATACTTACCTTGGGGCCTTGGAACTACTTCCCATACATCATTATGTATGATGGACTCATATTCTTTGGCCATTGCATCTTTCCATACTTGATTTTGCACTAATTATTCAAAATTGCAAGGTTTGGCTTGAATAATGTTTCTCATGGCTATAATATATCCTTGGAACCAACATGGTTTCTTGATTTCTCTAAGTTTCATCTAGGGTAAGAATGTATATTAGTATCTTGTAGAGTGTCATGAAGCCATAATGGTATCTTTCTAGTAGGAGGATCACATGGAGGAGGAACCAAGGACTCCATGGCCTCCATGGGTTCATCAACAAGATCAGGCTTAGGCTTACGATATTCTTGAGCATCCAAAGCATCGTCCTAACTTTCAACATTAGCAAGAGGAGGAGGAGTGTCTCTTTCCTTTTCAAGATTTGAATCTTCATCAAATGTTACACCCCTGTTAAACTTGATAGTTCTTTAACTGGGCATGTATATTCTATAATATTTAAAATTTTCACAATAACCGAAAAATGTACCTTTCTTACTTGAAGCTTCCAGCTTGTTCCTCTTTGGAACATCAAAGTAGACAAGGAAGCCAAAAATCCTTAAGTTCTCAAGCTTGAGCTTTTCACCAGTGAAGACTTTTTCAGGAGTCTTGTTGTTTAGGGCATGGTGTGGAGATCTATTTTGGACATAGACAATAGTGTTAGCAGCTTCTCCCCATAGAAAGTTTGGTGGTTTTTGATCATGAAACATAGCTTTGACTTCTTCCATGAGAGTTCTATTCTTGCTTTTTTCCATACCATTTTGTTCTAGGTTATACGGTATGGTTGTATCTTTCTTGATTCCAAATTCCTTGTGAAAGTCAATGAAATCATTTGAAGTGAGTTCTCCTCCATTTTCAGATTTGAAAATTTTGATGCACTTTCCAGTTCATTTTTCTACCAGAGGTTTGAAGTCTTTAAACATGTTCAATGCTTGAATTTTGTTTTTCAAAAATAAAATCCATGTCTTACGAGAAACATCACAAAAAATATATAATACAAGTAGCCACCAAGAGAAGTTACAAGCATAGGTCCACATAAATCAGAATGTATAATATGAAGTACCTGACTAGTTTTTCTTTTGCTTGAAGGGAAGGGCCCATCTACATGTTTTCCACTTGCACTCCCTTGGAAAACTCCATCATAATCCACTCTAATCTTTGGGATTCCAAAAACCATATTTCTCAGATGAGGAAATGCTTTATAGTGAAGATGAGCGAACATTTGGTGCCAAAGTTCACATTAATGATTGTTGTCACAAATCACAACATGGATTGGTTGGTTTTACATTAACTTTATAAAGACCTTCAAATCTCAGTCCCAGAGTGAAGGCATATCTCATGCTAGATTTCATTGGCCAAGTGAGAACTTTTCCATTGATGAAAGAAAATTTCATTATTTTATCTTCTAAGGTAGATATAAATACAAGATTATTTTTCATACCCGATACATACAAAAGAAATTGAAGACATATAGTTTCACCTTGGTCCAGATGAAAAGAAATAGAACCATATCCCTTTATATGATATGAAGAGTTATCTCCAAGTATGATTTTCAAATTTGTCTTCCTCTCAACTAGATTTGAGAGAACTTCTTTATAGCTAGTAATGTATCTTGAAGTGCCACTATCAACCAACTAGTTGTCACAAGAATCTGCATGAGAGGAACTAGAAAGAGAAGAAATGAGAAAGTATTGTGATTGTGTTTCAGTTGCATTATTATCATACCTTGGGTTCCTTGAAGTCTTGGAAGAATGATATATTTCCTTATGAACAACAGGAGTTTCTATTCTTCTTCTATAATTGGATCTGAAGTTTTTGCTACAATTGTTGTAGTTGGACCTTAGTGATCTTATATTTTTTGGGCAGTCACGAGCATAGTGGCCATACTTATGGCAATTGTAGCATTGAACTTTTGATAAGTCCATGTTTCATTTTTAGGAACTTTTGGATCTAGGATCATGCTTTCTTGAAAAGTGATGATCTCTTTTTCCTTTTTGCTTCTTGATCTGGATTTAAACAGGAACGCAACAAATTACAGATATAACCATAAATATAGAGATGCAGCAGAAATCATACTTCATTTCATTAATGTAAAAATACTGAAATATGCTTACAAATAGTAATGGAAATAAACTAGCTAGGGTGATGGTAGCTTATCTCTCAGAAGAGATGTGGTGGCTACATGCATCTGAACTGTATTACAATGAGGCTCGAAGGCCTATTTATTGTTGAGGAACAATGGAAAACCCTAAACATCCAAAAACCTAACACTAGGAGATTAAGTGCCAAACTATGGGCCCCGTTTGGGTAAATTGGTGCATCAACTTCCTGGGGTCATAACTTTGGCATATGATCTTCGTTTGACACACATAATACCTCATTAGAAAGATCTATCTAAGGACTACAACTTTTGAGTGCAAAACAATGGTCCATGGACCCATGTTTCTCCCAGTTTTCCCAAAAAACATCGTTTAGGGCCTCAAAACGACTCTAGAAGTTTAGGACCTGAAAACTGCTAAAAATAGTAAACTATGCTACAATTAAGGAAACTAAAAAAAACTAAAAGAAACAATAGTGGGGGTTCAAGTGGAATTGGTGGGTGGCCACCAATATCCACCTGGATAATTCCTCCCCCCTTAGGAAGAAATGGTCCCCATTGCATTGAGTTCCTCCATGAGATGAGGAAACTTCTGCTGAACTTGGTCCCTGGTGAGCCACTTGCCCTGGTGAAGGAGTTGGCTTGCTTTGACAACTCAATACAGCTGGATCTTCTACTAGAGAGTGTGCTTGATCTTTGTGTCCATGATTCGATCATTTGTAGCTTGTTCCATGCAATCTGGATTTAACTTTGTTGGTGTGAGCTATTCTGTAATGTCAGATGTGTCTAGTAATGGTGGAAAGTATGATCGAAGGCCGTCCACATTGAACACTGGTTGCAGGCCAAGGAATGGGGGAATGCTGAGCTCAAATGCATTGTCTCCCATAGCCTTGGTCATGGTGTAAGGACCATATCAGAGTGGTTTGAGTTTCTAATAGGCTCCGGTAAGGCGTTCCTTTTGCAGATGCAACCAGACTTTGTCGCCCACCTGAAACTTCTGTGGCACCCGATGTTGATCATGTCGCTGCTTGTACTTGGCATTTAATTTCTCTAGAATTTCATGGATCTGATGGCGATATGTTGGATGTGTTCAATGAAGTTGTTTTCCTTATCGGTTTCGGACTGTACATGAGCTGAATCTTCCTGAGTAGCTACAAATGGCATCGCCACATCAATGGGACATAGTGGCTGGAATCCAAAGCCCACTTGAAAAGGGTTGTGGCCAGTCAAGCTGTGGAGAGCCCGATTATGGTTGTGTTGAACATAAGAGAGGCTCTCATCCCAAGTGCGTGGATACTTCGAGTTTTACATGCGCAAAATGTGTACGATCATCCTGTTGACGACCTCTGTCTTGCCATTAGTTTGGGGATGGAAATTTGTGGACTTAGTGAGTTTCGTGTCCAACATCAACCAGAGACTCGACCAAAGTGTACTGAGGAACCTGTTGTCCCGATATGAAATGATAGATTGTGGGATCCCAAAGTGTACCCACACCTGTTCAAAGAAGAGTTTAGCAGTGGCTTCTATTGTGGTATTCTTCTTGCAGGCTGCCATAATGGCCATCTTCGAGAATCTGTCGACGACCACAAAAACACAGTCCTTTCCATGCTTAGTAGAAGAAAGGCCCGACATGTAATCCATGGAGATGGATCCTCAAGGTCGACTAGGGGTAGGCAGTAGAGTATAGAGGCCTTGCCTCTTGATGGGCGATTTGGCAATGGCGCAGGCAATGCAGGATATGATGTACTTCCCAAGATCATGTTGAAGATTCGACCAATAGAAATACTTTTGTAGTACTGCCACCATTTTCTCGACCCCAAAATGCCCAACACCTCGACTATATAACACTTCCCAAATCATAGCAAGGCATCCTGGAGGTGAAAATCTGGAACATGCTGACCCTCCAAGAGTTTCTGGTATGTGTGGCTGAATTCTGGGTTGCTTTTGTAGATAAGTGGCCAATTAGAAGTCTCGTGCCCACAAAAGTTGAGCACAGTGGTTAACGCCATGATCGGTGGTCGACTGAGGCAATCTGCAACATTATTGGTGATGCCCTTCTTATACTTGATATTCAAAAGGAACTGTTACAGGTATGTGGACCACTTCCGATGGCGATCATTCTACAACTTCCCTTGTGTCTGTATGAACAATAGGGGCCGATGGTCTGTGTGGATGATCGTTTCCTTCCCCAAAATGTAGTGCTTCCATTGTCGGCAGGCCTGCATAATGGAATACATCTCTTTGTCATAAGTGGGATACTTCTGGACTGTGTCTGAAAGTGTCTCACTGTGATATGCCATTGGATGCCCGTGTTGAGTAAGCACTGCCCCAATAGCATAGTCAGAGGCATCTGTCTTGATCTCTCAAATGGTTGTTTCAATTTTGGTAATGTGAGGACTAGTGCCGAGCAGAGGCAATGTTTCAACTTTGTGAATGACCTCTGTTGAGATTCAGACCAAAAGAATTTTGCTTTCACTCATCCCTTGGTGACTTGACTCAAGAGCCAAGTGATATGAGAGAATCCCAACACGAACCTGCAGTAGAAATTGCCAAGACCCAGAAAGTTGTGGAGCTCTATCAGAGTGGTTGGAGATGGCCAATCCCAAATGACTTGGATCTTGGCTGAATCTACATGCATCCCCCGTTCATCAATAATGTATCCTAGATACTGAACTTGGGTCATGCCAAAAGTTCATTTCTCCAAATTGGCACATAACTTGTGTTGCCGCAGTGTTTGGAGAACTTGTCGCATGTGGTGGAGGTGCTCTTCCCAACTCTGGTTGAAGATCAGGATGTCATCCAAGTATACCACTACAAATGAGTTGGTGAATGGCTACAAGATGTCATCCATCAGCCTCATGAAGGTTGTGGGAGCATTCGTCAACCCGAAAGGCATAACCAACCATTCGAAAAGGCCCTCCTTGGCTTTGAAGGCAGTCTTCCACACATCAGAGTGTTTGATTGGTATCCGGTGATATCCTGAATTCAAGTCAACCTTGCTGAAATATTTTTCTCCCTTCAGTTCGTCCAGAAGGTCATCAATCCGTGGGATCGGGTACCTATTCCGGACAATGATCTTGTTCAACACTCGATAGTCAATACAAAGTCTCCAAGTCCCATCCTTCTTCTGTACCAACACGATCGGGCTCCCACAGGGTGATGAACTCGATCGGATGTGACCTTTCTGCAATAGTTCCTAAATCTTCCTCTTGATTTCGTCATTCTCCAGAATGGAGCACTGATAGATTGGCCCATTGGGCAGCAGCGCACTTGGGCTTAGCTAAATGGAGTGGTTGACCTGACAGTGCAGAAGCACCCCTACGGGGGAGGTGAAGACGTCCTCGTACTCCTCCACTACTTTGTCCATCTATTTTTTTCGTGGGGAGGGGCCCTGTTTGGAGGTCATGGCCACCATCTTCTTCTTTCCCTGAGGGCGTATCATCAGGAAAACAAATTTCCGAGTTTTGGAAATGAGCTTACTGCATTGTTTTGCAGTAACCAAAGAGATGGAGGTAGGCGGTGCTACCTCTGGTATCCTGTACAACTTATTTCCCAAAGTAAAATAATTTAAATACATTGAAATTTGATGTGTAGGGGAGTGACTTATAAAAAAATTGAAAATGTATTTGATTGTGAGACATTTAATTCTATAATTTTAAATTGCATATTCACAAATGCTTTCCTCGATACTTTCCCATTTTTCATGAAATGTTTAGATATAATAAATATATAATTTGATTCTTTTAATTCAAATTATTAATGACCATTGTTTTATCCCCTCATGGAGGTGGATATCAAGAGTACCTATAAGGTTGGGAGGCTTGCTCACCACCCCATTGCTTCATATTTCAATTCAAGAGGGTTGGTGGGGTGTCCAACCCACCCTATTCACCAAACATGTGAGCATTTCTTATTAACTTGAAGAATATGGCAGGTCTTCACTCTTGTCTCTATCAACGGATTTTATGATGTGTTACTTACTTCCCTCCTAGTATGTGGTATTATTTATCGGGACTTTCAACATGTACAACAAATTGCATGTAGCCACTAGGAATTTCTTTTTTCCGTTTTCACCTTGTGCCAATGGTTTGGTTTTGTTTTTGCCTTAGACTAGTCTATGGATTAGAAGTTTGGGGCTATAGATGGCCAATTAATGGGTAACTTTGACTCTGTCAATGAGACTTGTAATTGGACATTGTGGCTTCTTCTAGAGTTGGTGTTTGTTGTTGTAGTTTTCTGCTCCTTGTCTTCAAGTTTGGATTTAGTGCATGAGATCAGCCATCTCGGGACCTTAATTTTAAAATTTAAATTTCCTTATTAAAATCTAATTTTATCATAACTTGTAAATTTTCTATCAAATATTTAAATATAAATTTTGGAATTTATAATTGGATTTATTCATTTTTTTAAATGGAAAGGATGGAGAGTTGTATTAAAAAATCCATATTGCAAGGCCAAAACCTTTACATATTCCACTCTTCCCTATGCTTTTGAGATGACCACACACGAAACCCCCAAACTAGTTCCCCATCAAACAAATACTTCAATCCCTTTCCAACTAAATATTTTCCAAAATACCAACATATTTACATTCCATTTTCCAGTGTATTTCTATTTTGATATAGAATGACTTCCTATATTTCTTAGATAATTTTTTTTTTTCCTTTCTTCCCAAATTGAATCCAACCCACATTTTCCAGCAAATTCCATGGAGTAGTTCTTCGTTAAATGCACGGTATTTTTCATCAAATCTTTCTCATCCACCTTATCTGCCCTATAATTTTCATTTTCAACAAGACTCCTTTTGGTTTATGGAGGTAATCCATTTTCTACGAAGATTTGTTTTTTTCTGCGAACATTGCTCCATTCAGGGAATCCTCATTAGCAAGTGGAGGATCCGCATTAGCAAGCGAATTTTCGTTCTTAAATTTTTTTGCTGCGACTACGGTTTCTTGCATTGAATCTGCTTCTTTCATGTCTTCTTTAAATATCATATGGTGGTCACCTTGTGCACCTTCCCACCATTTGGGCCTTCATGGTTTTGTTCCATCTTATTTATTCTGAGGAGGCTTGGGGCAATTTTTAATTACATGTCGTGTTTCATAGCATTCTCTACATTGAAATGAGATGTTCTCATAATCGAGCTTTTGGACCCAAACATAGTTTGGAGCCATCAAATAAACCTCTATGGGAAAGCCCTTTTTGAATTGCAACCCCACACAAATGCGAGCATAAGTAGCCTTACAATTTTTTTCTTCTGTTATTAGTAGGACATCTACGATAGAATTTGCCCACCACATTCCCAATGGAGGAAAGCTATGCGTCACTCCAAAAATCCAAGGGAGGGTTCAATAGTCTTATCGAAACTTGGGTGGCAGAAATTTATTTCGTAACCAGATCGAAAGTGGAACACTAGCACTGCATGAAGAGGCTAGTGCTCCCCCAAAACCATCACCCAGCTTCACATGTAGCCTTCTTCTCTCCAATCGTTTCTGAAACCACAGTGAAGACACCTCCTGCCATAGGGTAAATATTCAACTCGTTCATCAAAAGGGGCTTCCATGTCTTAGAGATCCATTTAAGAAGATAGACAAGCCATGCCCATAACCCATAAAACATGCAAAACAAACCATTCCTCGAAAAATACTTTTCACAGTCTAAAGCTTCCTCATCTAGAAGAATGTAGAGGGAAAAATTGTCTTGCACCACTCGAGGACCACAACCAAACTTAAACATAGAATTGTACGAAAATGAATAAGATATAGCGTGATTGCAAGCTATAACTGCAAAAGAAAAATATTTATTTGCCAAATCACGAGGATTCACCATTGAACTATGTGTAGAAAATCCATTCAAATAGAGCAAAGATTGGGTGGCTAGGGTTTTGGGTGAAACCCTACGCACCGCAAGGGATTTGAGAGCTCTTTCCATTTCGAAACATATATGAATATTATTATAGCCAATATGTTCCCTTCCCTAATTAAATTCATTTTTTTAATATCTTATAATGGTGATTTTATTTTATTTATTTATTTATTTTTATTTTTTTCGTGATAAGATTCAAAAATAGTTATTTCATTTTGTTTGTGTGATTTTATATTATATAAAATATATATCAATAAAGGTAGAGTCGAGTTGCTTTGACTTATGTTTGAGCAACTTCCTTCAACGAGGGTTGGAATTTAACAGGCAAAATGCGAGTCATAAGGAATTTTGCCCGTATTTGACATTCAAACATTTTTCATAAGTGCTTTTCCTCCTGTGTTATAAAGTTCACAAAACACATTTTTGATGGTTTATTATTTTCCTAAAACGTTATTAGTAGTCCATACAAATTTGTGTTCCACTTTGGTTGCTGCCTGTCACGGTGTCAGCTGTAAAAACTATTTTAAGTAACAATTTGGGCTTACAAAGAATGGGAAAATCAATGTTATGAACTCTTGATGCAATGTAAGTCATGGCTCCATTGATCATGTAATTTATTGCTTGCAAAGCGAGCTCGACGATCATGTCGAAGGGTATTTCAAATCTATTTATTCATGGAGCATGGAGTAAGATTGCAAATATTAGGCAAACATTAATGTTTCCTGTCTTTGTGCCTCTCTCACGAGTCGCTATTGATGTTGAGATTCAAGAATAAGAAATTATATATCATAAGAAAAAAGTTGCAAGTGCAATATCTGAGAGAACAGGGCATCCCATTGAGCAGGCTGAGAATGATATGGACAGGGATAACTACATGTTAGTATGGACTATTAAGCTTTAGATAAGGGCTCTCTTCTTTCTTACATAATATGTGTATATTGTAATTCCACAGTATATTCACCTATGAAATCTATTCTGTGAAAAGGAGTGGAGGAGGCATAAGGTCATGGTGGATTTAGTCATTGACGTCTCTTAAAAGAATCAAAATCTATGTTTGATATGCATACTGGCACATTATGCATTCTATGTATACAACTTTTAGCTCAGAAACTTACGTAGATCATGTAAAACTCGGGTTTAAATAGGTATTTTTCAATGTGAGATTGTGAGACTTCATGTCTCATGTATTCATATGACATGTATTGTTCTACGGGGTCTACTGAAAGTTGATGATCGAATATTTATTTTAGCTTCAGAAATTGATGGAGTTGCAACAAGGTTTGATCGCTTAAAACCTTTTATTTATTTGAATGGTGCCACTTACACAGCCATTTGAAAAATCAAAATGCTGCTTGTGTTCGTTTTCATAAAATATATATATAAAAAATGGTAGGATTGTTGAGCTAGTTGTAGAGGCTAGCAATAGAAGTGTATATTTCTATGATGCAAGAACCAATTTTCGATATGAGTGATGGTGCCCACATCCTTTGCAAGCAAAACCCTAAATGAAACTTCTAAAATATGATCCCTTAACATGTAAGACTATTTTTACTCGATAATCCTCGGTTTTCAAATGGAATTGTGCTTTTATTAAAAGAAGATTACATGCTCATATGTGAGACACGGAAGAGAGGAGATAGTATATGTACTGTGTATATTAGCTTAGAAATGATTCATCTTACACCGTACATGATTAGATTATTACTTCTCTCGCTTCTCGATTGTGTGTGTGTGTGTGTATATATATATATATATGTATAAAATTTATATTGTTCTGGGTTCGAAAAAGTAATTGGAGAAAACAATGCTTGGGTTCAGATGCCTAAATCATTGAGAGGAGAAGCTTGGAAGCATGTAAATCTGCATAGAGAATTTTCTTGTAGGTCCTCACAACATAAATTAATTATGTGGACGTTTAAAAATTAACTAAAAATATCAATCCATATATCCTATGCCGAAGCGATTCACTGAAGGAGAACTCAAACCTTTCCCATAGAAAAGAAAACTCAAATTTCCACATATTTTAATCGAATTAATTGATTATATGTGTAGGAATATAATAATGTAAATAAGGAAATTAAAATGACCATACTAATTCTATTATGCATGATTCTCTTTTCGCAATTCTGATTCAAATGTAGAATGACTAAGAAAACTTAATTGAGTTCAAAATTATATGTTGTAAAGCTCCTTAAACATATGTGTTGATCTTTTTTGCTAGAAGAGTTGAACTTCAACTCCTCTTAGCTTATAAACAAGTATGCAACCATTAGCCCTAATAACTCCAAAGGCCCATAATGTTGTGATTTTTATAATACCTATAGATCCCAAGACCATTAACTAATGATCTTATTAAACACAATATTGCTAAATTAATGGTTTCTAATGGTGGACTTCATGGTGAATGGTCGCATACTTGTATATAAGGTGGCATATTTTAGTCTAAAATCAGCCACTATCATTCTTTACCTAAGCCAACCCACAAAAAATCACTTTAGATTGTGTATTTGCTTTACTTCTCCTCTACTCTATGTCAAAATGGTCTTTAATTTAAAATCAATTAGTCATTCTTATGATTTTGTTTTAAGTTTAAAATGATAGCAAGATTGACAAAGTAGGGCCCATTGCGCTGTCTTTGCTATGAGAGAGTGCCTATAATGTTTTTGAACAAGACTTATAATCAAGTACTTTTAATATTTACAATTAATTTTAATTTGATTATTAACTTCGTTACAAGAAAAAATGATATAAATATAGATTTTAAAATACAAAATATGTTATAATTAATAATTATAATGAAACAATAGGAATATAAGAAAAATGTTTTAAGAAAAATTTTGTTGGCGAAGGGTTAATTTGTTACCAACGTACCACTCTTGGAGTGCAAAATTTTAAACATAGTGTTGTTTCTCATTTCAAAAAATAAATTAAATTCAAACCCTCCCTTCCACTACTCGTCATGTAGCCCAACCCAAATATTCACCATGAAACAAACCATAAATTTTGACTCGTAAAGAGGAATCCAAATTCAAACCCTCCCTTCCACTAGCGCAACCCAAATATTTACCATGAAACAAACGAGAACTCTCCCAAAAACCAATGACAGTAGTGTTCGAGGTCTCTTGAGATCTCACATAATCAAATCCATTTCTCATGACGCAAAGGCGTGTAGCAAAGGATGGCCACCAAGCCATCTCTCTTAATTGCGTGGATTGTCCATCCCATACTCATTTCTTTCGTCCATCAACACCTCGATTGGGATTAAAATTCTTTGAAATAAGAAAAATTGATATTTTAGTTATTCATGTGTTTTTGAATTCTTTACATTTATATATAAAACACACACACATGACTTTATATACATTTTTCATAATAATGTAATGTTGTAATTTAAGATTAATTGAAATTTTTAACTTGTAACCTTTCGTAATATATTTAAAAATAATATCTATAAAATTGTAAATTTTGTTTTAATTTGATCGATATTATAGCAATATATTATACACAACACTATAATATTACCTTTCATATATATTCTAATCATATAATATATTATAATATTACTTTATGCAAAAATGCCTTATTTAATTTAATTTAAATATATTGAAATTTGATGTTTAATGGATATGAACTTCTCTAAATTTATAGTGGAGTGTGTGATACTTAATTTTAAAATTTGAAGTTGTACAATAGAAAATATATTTTTATTATAACTTGTAGTTTTTTAGTTAAATATATATATATATATATAAATATATATATATATATATATAATTTATTAAAATGAACTATATATAATAAGAGGTAGTTATATTTTATCTATTATGTTTAAATGACTTGTACTTATGTTTATGAAAATGAGATAAAGTAAATGAGATGTATAGTAAAATTGATGTAGTACACTGTTTTAAATACATATACTACTCAACGACCCATTATCACCGTGGTGCCCCCTAGTACACCATGGCTTTACATGTGGGTGTTCAACATGGAAACCCTCGTTGTGGGTCCCCCATTTAACCGGGAGCTACTTTTCGAAGGTTCAATAGGGGCACGAGACCAATCAATGATCCATGTTCATGATGAGGTCCACCTGGTGTACTCGGAGTTAAGGAGGGGGGCGAGGTCTGAAACCGAATACTGCCCATGTTTAAAATCACCTGGTCTTGGTTGGTGGTAACACTGTGGAATCTCATCCTTGGTGGTATGGTGTGACGCGGAACCGTTTGTGCAGACATCGCAGAGCCATTCAGATTACATGTGGATGCCACATGGCATTAAGATATTGGCCTAACTTCAAGTGGTCACAACTTTCAATCCAAGAGTTAGATTGAGATGGAATTTATATCACTTGAAAGCCCTCGACAAGCTAGACGCGATCATGGTATCAAATTTTATTTCTGCAAACTTTGGAAAATAAGGATTTTTGGTGAGGCCATATTCATAACAAACTTCACAGGTTGGGTTAAGTCATAGATAACACCTTCAAGAGCTCGAGATAGTATGATGGGTGAGAAGGAGTGTTATAGTTATGTTTATAAATTTTAATAAATGGCGTGTTATAGTATCAATGGTCATGGAAAAGTACATCCATTCATGTTGAGTTGGATTCTTTGACCAATGTGATCTCCGTCATAGAAGAGATGTAGATGCCTATGGGAGAGGAAGAAAATCCCTCGCACAAAGGAAGAAGGATAATTTCAACTCTCTACATCCACAACATTTTGCAGCATCTTGGAAACCCTCTTATGGGTTTACTACTCTTTTTCTCCCACTCGTATGGCTTCCATGACACTGTATTTGTCTCCCATAGTACCTTGTATAGATTCCACCACACGGTATTTCTCTCCAACCTGATAACTTATAACAATGTTATACTTTCTTTGTCCACTCATATCATTTTCTTATGCTTTTTCCTTTAGAAGATCAAGATAAACACATGAGGAGGATTGTTTTCTTCCTTTTCTAGTTTGCCTCTTTAGGCATAACTAATTTAAACCTTTTTCGTGACAGTTGGGATCAATCTCTCATGTTAGCCTCTTAACATGTTTTTGAAAGGATTTATTATACCAACATAAATTCTCATTCACTACTATTTTCTTTTTTAGAAAATAAAACAATATTTCATCACATGTCTTTTAATTTTCCTCAACCCAAGAACAAAGAAAAGTCGCATAATAATAATACATCTCTGAATGATTGAATTCTTCAATGAGCCTTTGTCCCAACTCTACAAATACGGCATTAGTGAGTTAATTAACATTCCTTGGAAGAAGCTAATGGAGTTTTATTGTTGTTCACGAAGCCATGTGATTGAGGTTGGAACCCTTCTGGATAGGATTTTTGTGGTGCTCCACAAAGACATTGATGCGATCATGTCGACGATGAATATTTTGGAGGGATTTGATTTATGAGAAAGCCACATGACACTTGCATAGAATAGGGAGACCCGAGTAATTTCCAACAAAAAGAATATCTTATATCCCATAAAAATAGCATATACCTCTATTTAGAAAACCAAGTGATTTTCCTCAAGTGCCATAGTTTAGAAATGTTCTATAGGAGAGGGAGAGGGGCAAGGAGTCATTTGGTGTGTATTATTTTTGTTATTTCATCCTAGATTAAAGCCCAACAATGAAAAATAGAGATTACACATTTGTACAAAACCCTTTGAAAATACCCATTGAGTCGCGGTGATTGTTAGTGCTAATATGGTATCTGCACGAAAGATAATTTGTGTCAATGATCAAATTGGTATAGTTATGGATGCTAATAGAGTTATTGAAAACAAATATTGTTTCACAAGAAAGAAAAAAATAAATGTTTCACAATAACAAAGGAAACTACGAGCAATGTAGGAAGAACAGTTGTTAATTCCACACTCTTTCTTTCCAATGTGATTAGGGAATTCCCTGCCCTTGAATCAAACTCTACCATGTTATAATTCATTCCATAGAAACGCATGTTGGAATGGAAGAAGCGCGATGATAAGTATTGTAGCATGATTGATTGATGATGGGAGGAAAGAGAAAGGTGTTTATCTCTAGAAAGAGTTTTAGTTATTGAATGTCTACCTTTGTTAATATTTTTTCTTGTAAGTTTGTACAAAAGAAATCCAAATGTTGTAGATGTGGAGAGATTTCTCTACGTGTGCTATTAAACTTCCATATAAAATAAACTACTTGTTGTTTTTAGAGATAAGGATACGAAAAACAGGACTTATGGAAAATTGCACACTGTATAGTAAATGCATAAGGTTATATATGAAGTTGCCTTTGAAAACACGGTTAGGTTGTTGGATCAAATACAACTTCTTAGCATTTTCAATGATATTGTTAGTGAACATGTTGTTTGTGCATTTTTTTTTTTTTTCTTTTCTTTCTGGAATTTGTAAAGGAAACACGTTGAGCTTAGTCAATGAATGTGTAGGTGGAAATTTGGTTGGAATTCACTACTCTAATTGTTATGTGGCATAGTATTGATGCTTCAAGAAGAATATTAGACGAAGATGTTGAAAATTGAACGAAGGTGTTGGAGATCCAAATACATATTCCTAGTGCATGCATGCCTTTAGAAAAACATGAAGTGCAACAAAAGAAGCATGGTTAGTCAAAAATTTATAAATGCGGGTTGGGTAAATGGGAAGTAACTGAGAGAGAGAGAGAGAGAGAGAGAGAGAGAGAGAGAGAGAGAGAGAGAGAGAGAGTCTCAACTTTCATGAAAGAAGCATGGTTAGTCAAATAGAGAGAGAGAGAGAGAGAGAGAGAGAGAGAGAGAGAGAGAGAGAGAGAGAGAGAGAGAGAGAGAGAAGAGGGAGAGAGTAACAGAGAGAGAGAGAGAGAGAGAGAGAGAGAGAGAGAGAGGGTAAATGGGAAGTAACAGAGAGAGAGAGAGAGAGAGAGAGAGAGAGAGAGAGAGAGAGAGAGAGAGAGAGGGGGGGTAAATGGGAAGTAACAGAGAGAGAGAGAGAGAGAGTCTCAACTTTCATGAAAGAAGCATGGTTAGTCAAATTTGTGATCGTGAGAAATGATAGGAGGAGTGTGGAGATCTAAGATAACCACTCGATAGAGATGTGGAAAATATCGACAAAGAGACCTAGTGTGCAGAAGATTCGAGAGAAGGAAGACAATGTTCATGTCATATGCATCATAATCTCTTGTTGATATTTTGTAGCCCTCCATAGCAGTATTAAGATTGTAAACATCATTCCCAAGTATGATTGGCGAGGTGTGTTATAAACGAAAGCAAATATAGCGAGGTGGCTAGTATCCTCCCATTATTCGTTGAATGAATATTGTTTGAGAAATGTTGTGACACAAGTCTTTGTAGGTAGGTGCAAAAAATGCAAGATTGATGGACGTGTGCTATATCTCGACTATTGAAAAGAGGAAAAGTTTGTTCAAATTTATCCAATGCATTGAGTGAATGTTAGATCCTTCACATAGCCTTTGTCCCAACTCTATGAAGACAACATTAAGGAGTTAGGTCACAATCTATGGAAGAACTTAATGGACTTTTATTGTGACATTCATAAAGCCGTGTGATTGAGGTTGGGATATGATTTCTTCGAAAATGGCTCCACTCTTGCATAGAAGAGGGAGACACAATTTTTTGCCAATAAAAATAATATATTTTAACCCATCGAAAAGAATATTATTCTTACTTTCATAAAAGCCAGTGATTACCCCCCAATACCATAGTTTAGAAATATTGTCTAGGAGAGGCATATAGGTGAGTAATCATGGTATGCATGTGATTTCTTGTATTCCATCCCAAAAGAAAACTCAAGAACATAAAATAGAGATTACACATTTTTACAAAATCCTTTGAAAGGACGCATCCGGTCATGGTGCTTGTCTAGGAGGAAAGAGAATGTGTATCAATAATAAAATTTGTATTGGTGTGGATGGTATCATATTCATGAACAAATAATAATAATAATTAAAGAAGAAATTAAAACATTAATATCAAAGCAATATTTTTGAGACAAAGAAATATAATTAATTAATTAATTAATATATAATTATATATATACTGAGGTGTGGGGAGATGATGGTGAATTTTGATTTCAAACTCAATAGCCACATTTCAAATTTTATAAGAGCTATGAATCGCCTCACCTGGTGCCAGCCCGTCGGATTACAAAATATTTAGGCATACGAAATGAAATCCCTAAAACATAAATATCCCATCCCATCTGATATCGATATAATTAGTATAAGCCTACGGCTTTAGGGAGGTTGTACAGGTGAAGCCAGGCAAGGATGGGCATCCTGTCCTTATGACAGGAAATAAATGCGTAGAGGAGCCAGGCATGTGGGCGTTGTTTTCTACCTTCCCTTAGCTTCCCTGATTATGCCTTTACATTTGGTATTGTTCCATCTGATGTTAACGGTGGAGCTTCAAAATCCGCCGACCCATACCAGTGCCTAGAATTTAATTTGTGAGTTGGCTGAGCGGGAGATTAGACATGGCGGGGCTTTTTAGGTTGGCAGAAGAAATCCGATTTGTTAGATGTTTTTACCCGTTTTCTGGTTTGTTTTTGTTGTTTTTCAAGCATGTTCATGCTTAATTGAATAATTGTCACTGTGTCTGTCTCTTTCTAGGTTTTTGTTTTTTCTTTTATTTTAGAAATTTTGTTTTGGCTTGGTTCTGGTTTTCTCTTTTCAGTCTGGGTAGAGAGGGAGAAAATATTGGATCTAGTTGGTTTGGGTTAGGAGGGAGAGGAGTTTGGCTCTAGTTGGTTGGGGTTAGGAGGTAGGATAATGATAAAGAGAAGAGAAGAGGACATGGGATCCCACTGGGACAAGGTATGCACCCTTTTATTTTTTATTTGTATTTTAAGATGGTTTTGTAATGGATCATCTGCATTAATTGTGTGTGTGCTTGGATCATTTTACTATGCACATTTGTTTTCCTAATACTACTTGTTTTGGCTTTGTGTTTGGAGTACAAAGACATAATTATGGATTGCTATGGGTTTTTGCTATTGCAAGTAAGAATCTAAATTATGGCTTCCCTAATTAACAATTTATTCATAAATAAAACTGACTGGGGTTTAAGTACATTATAGTTTTTCCTTGTATTCCAACTCCATGTAAAGATAAACCATGATCTCTAATGCCTAGGATTTCTAAGACTGTATTTAAGAGCTAGGAATAATCGTCAATGTCTTTTTTCCTTCAATGTTCTTGGATAGTTACAGGTTTATTTTCTTTTATAATGTTCATTTTTAATATATCAGAGTTATATTTTTGAGCATGCGTTTGTTTTGTTTTTTCCTTCAATGTTCTTCGATAGTTACAGGTTTATTTTCTTTTATAATGTTCATTTTTAATAGAGCAGAGTTACATTTTTGAGTATGCGTTTGTTTTGCTTTTGCTTTTAGAGAAACTGGATAAATTTTAAATCAATGAAAACCTTTTAAAAAAATTGGGGTTTATTAGGATTCGTTCAAAGATATGGTCTCACACAACCCCAGATGGCATAGCTATGGAAACAAATACTTCCCTGAGGGTCAGCGCCTTTGGTTTCTCCAAGGCAATGCGGCCCTGTTCTGGTTTTTGTTTTGTTCTTGTCTCTACTACCCCGTAAGGTAATAGGCTCTACAATAACCTCCTCTGCCTTTGCCCCTGCCCAGTGCTGCTCACGGTTTTGTCAGAGGGACAACTACCTTGCTTTCTCTGGGGCAATAGGTCTTGTGATTTGTGCTAATGAGTTGTTTAGGGTAGGCACTTTTATTTTGTCAAAGGTTGAAGCAAAATTATGTTCATGTCAACTGAATTAAAACCATAACAACATTTACAACAGTCTCTAACAAGCAGTAGATCAAAATGCTTTGGAAAGGGAATAGAGTAGATTCCAATTGCAAAACATATGCCAACAAATATTTTTGCTATGTTGTGACCTTGAAGTATGAGGTGTAGATGTGTGCGGCCTCCTATTATTAGGGGGCTTGCCTTTAGGTTGCTGATATTGTGTGAGAAAAGAGAGGATATTTAGTTGTTCAAGACTTTCTATTAGCATGCTTTTACTTTTACTCCTCTGGATAATTCATGCATAAAAAAAGACAAATTTCTATTGTGTATCACATTTATTTAATTTGAATTGGATTTGAAAGAATATTTAATTAATTGAATTTTGTATTTATTGTATCAAGATAAAATTGTTGTTAAACATTTAACCTTCTTATGATATGAAACAAGTGGACTCAGGAGGAGAGCACACATGGAATATTGTGTAACAAAATAGTAAACATCTTTTTGATTACAAGAATGTAATCAATTCATGATAGAGACCAATAGGATAACAGTTAGATTTGAGAGAATATTTAGGTAATTGTTTTTGTTTTTATTAATGGACACTAAAATTGCTACTAAATATTTAATTCTTTTGTGATATGAAATAGGTATATGGAAAATGTTCTTTACAAGAGTAAGGTATTGTGCTAGACAATGTACATGCAAAGGGGAGGTTGATGGAAGGTCCAAATCATATAGGAGTAGCAAGTAGATGATGTGTGATTGGTTAATACAATTATATTATTGTTGATGTAAAAAAAAAAAAAAAAAAAACTATATAATAGATATATAATCAAGAATTTTATTTTTGAGAGGGGCTTGCCCCTTCTCCCAACCTTCATGGATAGCCATGACCAAAGCTATCATGGAGGAGTGTCTCTTTTTTTATTGTGTTTCTCATGCTTTGTGGTTTAGTTTTTAGTTTATTATTATTATTTTTCTATGCCTTTGGTCTTTAAAATTCTAATTTTAAATTTATTTCTGTCATCATTTTATAATAACAATTTTTTAAATTATTTATTTTGAACATTAATAATATTTTTTTACTTTTTTAATGAAGTGATTTTTTTCATAATAATTTTATAATAAAATTGCTAACAAAATATTACCTTGAAATCTTAGCATATTTAAATAATAACAATTGTAAAATTACATTTAAAAATTTCCATGATTGATAAATTTGCAATTGCATTTTTAATAGAAACTAATCTTCAAAGTTCTAAAATCTATACAAGAACATTTTTACATGCCAACCACATTTATGAAAATCACATTTAAAAATTCCAATGTTTGATTACTTGGACACTTGTACTATTTAATTTTGAATTCCACTACTTAAAATTTGATGCTTATACACACATTTGCATACTCCAATGACATTCATAAAATTACATTTGTGAACTTTCTACAACCTAAAATAAGAATATATTTAATAAAATAGAAAATTATAAAGAGAAGCTTAAATCTAACATTATAAACAGAGGCTTAATTCTATATATTTGTGTTGTGTTGTAGTGTTTTTTGTTGTATCCTCCTAATGTCAAATGTTATGTTGTTGTTGTGTTAGTGTGTATAAGGTGATACATATAACACTCTCTATTTAAGTTGATTTAACTATTAGAAAATTGATGTTTGAGAAACACATACTTTTATTGCATTCATATAATATTTAATTTATAATTTATAATTTAAATACTTTTGATGTTCTACACAACTAACCTGAAAAAAAGTATTTCATTAATTGTATGTTAAACTATAATTTTTTCAAAAACATGTGTTTTTTGTATGAAATTTTCAAATATAATGATTATATTGTTATCAAATTTATATGTTAATATATTATAATGATGAGTTTGAGATGGTAAATTTGTATTTCAATTTAATTTACATCCATTTGGACTGCATTGTATGACATCCAAGTATATAATCGTAAATTGAACTACAATTTTATGAAGAGTTTGCCCTTTTTTTTTTTATATGGGATGAATTTTTAATTACAATAATCCTTGTTTTTTGTTGATGCATTTTTTATGTTTCAAGTGAATCTAAATATAGATTGAATTTTTTTGACATGAATTTCTAAATTTATTTTGTACTTTATGACATTTTATTTTATAAATTTTTGAGTTTTCCATCAAATATTTAAATTTCAGATTTTCAATTTTTAATTAAACTAATTTATATCTATAATACAATGTATTTTATATTAATTTTAGAGCTTGCTTTTTAACTTCCACCCTTAAATTTTAAAATTTGAGCATTTATACAAACGCTTTTTACATTTTCATAATTGCTTTTAAAAGTTTTGGCCTTTTGTTTAGTATTTAAGTTTCAGTTTCACATTTTAAAATTTGATGCTTGTAGACACATTTATATAGACCAATTGCATTTAAAATTCTTTGTGTTTGATAACTTTATTAATTAAGATGTACATTTAAAATTACAAAACACATAAAAATTAAATATGATAAAGAAACTAAAAATAAAAATTGTTGATTTCAAATTCTAAAATTTATATAAAAAAAAACTTTTAATTTATATGTTTTGTTATATTTAATTATATTTAGTGCCCTATGTTTTACCATGTTAATGTTTTATGTAAATGTTGTGTTGTTTGTATTTGGTTATGGGTGTAATAGTGTGTGTTTTTACCAGAGTTTAAAATAATGTAAGTGCTTGGAAATTTGATGTTCGAGAGACATGAACATTTACAAAAAATTGTGTATTGTATTTATATGGTGTTAGAATTTTATGTTGTATATTAAAGTGTGTAAAGTTTGTGTATTTTACAATGATTTAAATACATTGAAATTTAATTCTTGGGGAGTGACTTGTAAAACAATTAAGAAAATGTATGTGATTGTATGACATCTAATTCTATAATTTTCAATTGCATATTAAGCTATGCTTTCACCAATACTTGTTTTTTCATTAAATGTTGAGATACAATAAATTAAACACTTTAAGTTTTACAATATTTCAAGATAATGCAAGAAATTTGATGTTTGAAAGACATGGACATTTAAAAAAAAGGTGTATTTTGTTTGTATGATATTATAATTTTATATTGTATATTAAACCATATTTGTTTATAAAAAAATGTGTTATTTTTTTCTGAAAATGTTTAAATTTTTAATTAATTATGAATACATGTTTGAAATTTGTGTATTTTAAAATAATTTAAATATATTGAAATTGGATGTTTTGGGGGACTCACATGTTAAAAAAAATGTATTTGATTTTATGACATTTAATTCTATAATTTTATATTGTATATCCAACTATGGTTTCCCTAGTTCTTTCATATTTTTCATGAAATGTTTAGATATAATAACTTAAGAGTGTGTGTTTTACAATAGTTTAAGATAATGTAAGTACATGGAAGTTTGATGTTTGAGAGAGATGGACATTTAAAAAAAAATGTGTATTGTGTTTGTATGTTATTTCTATATTGTATATTAAACTATATTTGTTTATAAACAAAATTGTGATATTTTCTTGAAATGTTTAAATTTTTAATTAATTCTGTTGTGATTTCTATATGGGATATTATATGTATTTTGAATTAATTTGAATAAATGTGGTAAATTTGTGTATTTTAAAATAATTTAAATACATTGAAATTTGATGTTTGGTGGGAGTGACCCATAAAAATAAAAATAAGAAATTATATTTGGTTGTATGACATTTAATTCTATAATTTTAAATTACATATTCAACCATCCTTTCCCCAATAGTTTCATATTTTTTCATGAAATGTTTAGATATAATAAATTAGCATTGTCTGTTTTACAATAGTTTAAAATAATGTAAGTACATGGAAATTTAATGTTTTAGAGACATAACATTTAAAAAATTTGTATTGTGTTTGTATGATATTATAATTTTATAGTGTATATTAAACTATATCTTTTATAATGAATAAGAAAAATGCTTTGATTTTTTATTGAAATGTTTAAAATTTTAATTAATTCTTGTATGTATTTTGTCTGCCATTTTATATGTATTTTGAATTAATTTCAACTTAAAATTTGTGTACTTTAAAATAATTTAAATACGTTGAAATTTGATGTTTTAGGGGAGTGACCTGTAAAAAAAGAAGTTTAGAGATAATAAATTAGTAGTGTGTGTTTTACAATAGTTTAAAATAATGTAAGTACTTGGAAATTTGATGTTTGAGAGACATGAACATTTAAAAAAATTGTATTTAATTTGTATCATATTATATTGTATATTAAAATATATTTGTTTATAGAAAAATGTGATTTTTTCCTTAAATGATTAAATTTTGAATTTATTGTACTCTCGTTTTTGTATGCTATATTATATGTATTTTGAATTAATTTGAATACACGTGTAGGATTTGTGTATTTTAAAATAATACAAATACATTGAAATTTGATGTTTAGGGGAGTGACCTGTAAAAAAATAAAATGCATTTGATTGCATCACATTTAATTCTGTAATTTTAAATTTCATATTCATTTAAGCTTACCCCAATAGTTTCCTATTTTTTCATGAAATGTTTAGATATAATAAATTAACACTTTGGGTTTTACAATAGTTTAAATTAATGTAAGTACTTGGAGATTTTATGTTTGAGAGACATGAACATTTAAAAGAATTGTATTTTTTTTTGTAAGCTAAGGAGGGACCATTCTTTTTCCATTGATTCGAATTGAAACCAGTACATTTTCATGGTGGCCTCAAAGCGCCCCGAGGGGAAACCGGGTCTGTTGGCCACCTTAAATTTTTGACAGCCATCCAAAAGCAAAAAATACTAATCCTTGTTGTCCAGGCTATGTAAACTAAACAGTCAAAAAGATTACTACTGCTTCTTGTTTGCATTATAAACTGAAAAAAGGAAAACAAACTATCCATCAGCATTCAAAAAACTACAGAGAGCATGTACATATCTTCGAATATTATTCCGCCATGGCTTCCTGCTGATCATCTTCTCTCTTTACACCCGGGTTGATTTTCTTTATCTGCTGCTGTATCTCCTCCAGTTTTTTATCCTGCATTATGAGGGTGATCTGAATATTCTGCATTTCTTTCTTCAGATTAGGAATTCCCTGGGACATTTCAGCCATTTCCATGGCAACTTGTTCCATAGCCTTTGCCAATTAAAAGAATTGTATTTTGTTTGTATGATATTATAAGTTTATATTGTATATTTAACTGTATTTTTTTATAATAAAAAATGTGTGAATTTTTATTGAAATTTTTAAATTTTCAATTAATTATGGTGTGAGTTTTGTATGGCATATTATATGTGTTTTGAATTAAGTTGAATACATGTGTGTACAATCTGTGTATTTTAGAATAATTTAAATACATTGAAATTTGATGTGTACGGGAGTGGCTTGTAAAAAAATTAAAAATGTATTTGATTGTGAGACATTTAATTCTATAATTTTAAATTGCATATTCAAGGATGCTTTCCCTAGTACTTTCCCATTTTTCATGAAATGTTTAGATATAATAAATATATAATCTGATTCTTTTAATTAAAATTATTTGTTTATACATATTAATGACCATTGTTCTATCCCCTCATGGAGGTGGATATCGATAGTATCCATAAGGTTAGGAGGCTTGCTCACCACCCCATTGCTTCATATTTCAATTCAAGAGGGTTGGTGGGGTGGCCAACCCACTCTATTCACCAAACATGTGAGCATTTCTTATTAAGTTGAAGAATATGGCAAGTCTTCACTCTTGTCTCTATCAACAGATTTTATGATGTGTTACATACTTCCCTCCTAGTAGGTGGTATTATTTCTCATGTCTTTCAACATGCACAACAAATTGCATGTAGCCACTAGGAATTTCTTTTTGAATTTTTCACCTTATGGCAATGGTTTGGTTTTGTTTGTGCTCTGGACTAGTCTATGGATTAGTAGTTTTGGGATAGAGATGGCCAGTTAATGGGTAACTTTGACTCTGTCAAGGAGACTTGTAATTGGACATTGGGGCTTCTTCTAGAGTTGGTGTTTGTTGTTGTATTTTCCCCTCCCTCTCTTAAGTTTGGAGTTAGTGCATTTAACGATCCTTTTAGTGCTCACATTTCTATTGGTCTTGATTTTATTAGATTTAGTGGAGTGTGTAGCACAATGTCTAGGAGTAGTTGGGGTTACCCACTAGTGCTTGTTGGAAATTCCTTGAAGCTTTATCCTACTCAAGGTTTTCAATCTAATCCTTGTTACTATGTTCTAATGTGATGTGCTATATTAATTAATCCCCAGCCTCCCTTTACCCCTTGTATTACCCTTCCTTTTGGCTCTATAGTCTTAATTTGTGTTGTCCTTGCAATGCATGTGATGTGGCTCACTCTCAAGCTGCCACCCTTAGTAGGGTGCCTCCATTTAGATATCCGCCCAATATTTGTGATGAGATTAGCCATCTCTCCACCCTTAATTTTAAAATTTGAATTTTCTTATTAAAATCTAATTTTATCATAACTTGTAAATTTTCTATCAAATATTTAAATATAAAATTTGGAATTTATAATTGGATTTGTTTATTTTTTTAAATGGAAAGGACAGAGAGTTGCATTAAAAAAATCCATATTGCAAGGCCAAAATTTTTACATATTCCACTCTTCCCTATGCTTTTGAGATTGACCACACACTAAACCCTGAAACTAGTTTCCCATCAAACAAATACTTCAATCCCTTTCCAACTAAATATTTTCCAAAAAACCCCCAAAATACCAACATATTCACATTCCATTTTCCAATGTATTTCTATTTTGATATAGAATGAATTCTTGTATTTCTTGGATAATTTTTTTTTCCTTTCTTCCCAAATTGAATCCAACCGACATTTTCTGCAAATTCCACGGAGCGGTTCTTCGTTAAATGCACGGTATTTTTCATCAAATCTTTCTCATCCACCTTATGTGCCCCATAATTTTCCTTGTGGTTTCTGGAGGTAATCCATTTTCTAAGAGGGTTTGTTGTTTTTCTGCTAACACTGCTGCATTGAGGGAATCCTCAGTAGCAAGCAAGTGGAGGATCCACATTGGCAAGCGAATTTCCGTTCTTAAATTTTTTGCGGCGACTATGGTTTCTTGCTTCATGTCTTCTTCAAATATCATATAGTAGTCATTTTTTGCACCTTCCAACCATTTGGGCCTTCACTATTTTGTTCCATCTTATTTATTTTGAGGAGGCTTGGGGAAATTTTTAATTACATGTAGTATTTCATAGCATTCTCTACATTGAAATGAGATGTTCTCATAATCGAGCTTCTGGACCCAAACATAGTTTTGAGCCATCAAATAAACCTCTGTGGGGAAGCCCTTTTTGAATTGCATCCCCACACAAATGCGAGCATAAGTAGCCTTGCATTTTTTTCCTTCTGTTATTAGCAAGGACAACTACGATAGAATTTTCCTGCCATGTTCCCAATGGAGGAAAGCTGTGGGTGACTCCAAAAATCCAAGGGAGGGTTCGATAATCTTATCCAAACTCGGGTGGTAGAAATTTATTTCGTAACCGGATCGAAAGTGGAACACCAGTGTTGCATGGAGAGGCTAGTGCTACCCCAAAACCATCGCCCAAATTCACATGTAGCCTTCTTCTCTCCAATCGTTTCTCAAACCACAGTGAAGAAACATTGTGCCATAGGGTAAATATTTAGCTCTTCCTTTTAAAGGGGCTTCCATGTCGTAGAGATCCATTTAATAAAATCCACAAGCCATGCCCATAACCCATAAAACATGCAAACCAAACCATTCCTCGAAAAATACTTTTCACTGTCTAAAGCTTCCTCATCTAAGAGAATGTACACTGAAAAATTATCTTGCACCACTGGAGGACCACAACCAAACTTCAACATAGAATTCTATGAAAATGAAGAAGAGATAGCCTCATTGCAAACCGTAACTACAAAAGAAAAATAGTTATATGCCAGATCATGAGGATTCACCATTGAACTATGTGCAGAAAATCCATGGAAATAGAGCAAGACTGGGCGGCTAAGGTTTTGGGTGAAACCCCAGGCACCATAAGGGATTGGCAGGGAAAATTTTAAGAACCCCCCCTAAATTTACATGTACAATAAATGGGCGAATCTCCATGGTATATAGGAAAAATGGAAGGCGATTTTATCAATATTATGATATGTATATATAATTTTTTGGCGAATCTCTCACCAGGCATGGCGAATATTTTACTCAATTATAAAATCTTGTGTTTATTGAATACACAAATGAAATCATTGCATTTCTTTAAAATATCTTTTGAAATCAAAATAACCGAAATTACATATCGATAAACTAGTGGGTGTAGGATAAAATTCACCCGTGCCATTCACAGAAAGCATGAGAAAAAACCTAATACTATATATAAAACAAAGAAAAATTCAAATTCATCAGAAAGAATGAGAAAAAACCTAATACTATATATAAAACCAAGAAAAATTCAAATTCATCACTTCTAGGGACCTCGTGACCACCCTGCCAATACACATGTATGTTCCTGTTTGCAATTAGAAAAATTACCCAAATTACAATCTATTTACTCCAGCATATGTTGGAAAGTCATAGAAGGATGACTAGTGCAATCAATCCATTCCTTTTAGCCCTCAATTTGTTTCAGTTTAAAACAGAAGTATACAAATATACTTGTTCAATGTCTATGCTTTAACCATTCACCTTAAGATGTTTTTACAATATAATTTCCTAAGTCTATTTAATATCTTCATTATCATAAAAACCAACCTATATCCATCTTAACTCCACATCTACCACTCTTAGGGGGATGAAATCTATTTATCCCTCTAAGCACTTGGTAGACTTAGAATTAAGATGGATCTAAGATAATAGAATTTCGCCTTTAAATAGTCTATGCTCACATGAATACCATGGTATTACCATGGGTCAATACCATGGGTTATCATAAACCTGGAGCTTAAAAATAGCTATTAGTAATTTATAAAAATTAATAAAATTAATAGTTGATTTTTATTTTATTTTTTATTTTAACCAAGCTAAAATGTTTAACATACATTAAATTACAACATCCATTTTTACTCTTGATCAGATCAAATATTTTTTCACTCTATGCTAGTTTGCATATCACAATATTTGATACCTCTTGGGGGTTAGTAGATCCAGAGTAAAGATGGATCTATGCTGGTTTAATTCCCCCATTTAAATAGGCTACATTCCACATGAATACCATGGGTCAATACCATGTGCCATTTTGGTGAATACCATGGGTCAATACCATGTGCCATTTTTATTTTATTAATACCAATATTAGGGTTAATAATGTTTTTTTGCATGGTATTAATAACGATCTAGTCCATGGTATTTGTCCCATAGTATTTTTCCCATAGGTTTCACCTAAATATAACGCATTTTTTGAGTGTTCGTAAATATAAGGTGACTTATGGAGTAAATATAAAAAATGTTTTATTTGTTTACCATACCTCTCATTTATTTATATTTTTATTAATTTACCATACCTCTTTTACAAATATGGTATTTGGCCCATAAGATTCACTTAAATAAAACCTCTTTCTTGAGCCTTCATAAATAGAACGAGGGTTATGGACTAAATATAAAAAGATTTTTTATTTATTTACCATGCGTCTAGTTTATTTATATTTTTATTTATTTACCATACCTTTTGAGTAAGTATAAAAAAAGGTTTTATTTATTTACCATACCTCCACTTTACTTATATTTTTATTTGTTTACACCCTTGCATGTATATAAGGTGACTTATGGAGTAAATATAAAAAATGTTTTATTTATTTACCATACCTCTCATTTATTTATATTTTTATTAATCTACCATACCTCTTTTATAAATATGGTATTTGGGCCTTTGGCCCATCGGATTCACTTAAATAAGACCTATTCTTGAAAATGGGCGAATGGAAGGTTGTAACTCCTAATTTCAAGGGCTAAATTTACCTTTTTTACCCTCTCCCTTAAAATAAGGTGGGCTATTTGAGGTGATTTGTAAAAATGTACTATGATACAAAATAGTCGCCCACTAAAAATTTAAAACCCCTTAATTTCGCCAAAGGGCAAACATTCGCCGCTAAAATTTTCTATGGGGATTGGAGAGCTCTTTCCATTTCGAAAGATATATGAATATTATTATAGCCAATATGTTCCCTTCCCTAATTAAATTCATTTTTTAATATATTATAATGGTGATTTTTTTTTTCGTGATAAGATACAAAAATAGTTATTTCATTTTGTTTGTGTGATTTTATATTATATAAAATATATATCAATAAAGATAGAGCTGAGTTGCTTTGACTTATATTTGAGCAACTTCCTTCAACGAGGGTTGGAATTTAACGTGCAAAATGCGAGTCACAAGGCATTTTTCCTGTATTTGACGTTCAAACATTTTGCCCAAGTGTCTTTCCTCATGTGTTATAAAGTTCACAAAACACATTTTTGATGGTTTATTATTTTCCTAAAACGTTATTAGTAGTCCATTCAAATTTGTGTTCCACTTTGGTTGGTGCCTGTCATGGCGTCAACTGTAAAAACTATTTTAAGTAACAATTTGGGCTTACGAAGAATGGGAAAATCAATGTTAGGAACTCTTGATGCAATGTAAGCCATGGCTCCATTGGTCATGTAATTTACTGCTTGCAAAGTGAGCTCGACGATCGTGTCGAAGGGTATTTCACATCCATTTATTCATGGAGCATGGATTAATATTGCAAATATTAGGCAAACATTAATGTTTCGTATCTATGCGCCTCTCTCACGAGTCGCTATTGATGTTGAGAATCAAGAGTAAGAAATTATATATCATAAGAAAAAAGTTACGAGTGCAATATATGAGAGAACATGGCATCCCATTGAGCAGGCTGAGAATGATATGGAGAGGGATCACTACATGTTAGTATGGACTATTAGGCTTTGGATAAGGGCTCTCCTCTTTCTTGCATAATATGTGTATATTGTAATTCCACAGTATAGTCACCTATGAAATCTAATCTGTGAAAATGAGTGGAGGAGGCATAAGGTCATGGTGGAATTGGTCATTGACGTCTCTTAAAAGCATCAAAATCTATGTTTGATATGCATACTAACACATTGCGAATTCTACGTATACAAATTTTAACTCAAAAACTTACGTAGATTCATGTCAAACTCGGGTTTAAATAGGTATTTTTCGATGTGAGATAGTGAGACTTCATGTCTCATGTATTCATATGACATGTATTATTCTGCGGGGCCTATTAAAAGTTGATGATCGAATATTTCTTTTAGCTTCAGAAATTGATGGAGTTGTAATAAGGTTTGATCGACTGAAACCTTTTATTTATTTGAATGGCGCCACTTACACAGCCATTTGAAAGATCAAAATGCTTCTTGTGTTTGTTTTCATAAAATATATATAAAAAAAGGGGGGTAGGATTGTTGAGTAGTTGTAGAGGCTAGCAATAGAAGTGTATATTTCTATGATGCAAGCACCAATTTTCGATATGGGAGATGGTGTCCACATCCTTTGTAAGAAAAACCCTAAATGAAACTTCTAAAATATGATCCCTTAACAAGTAAGACTATTTTTACTCGATAATCCTTGGTTTTCAAATGGAATTGTGCTTTTATTAAAAGAAGATTACATGCTCATATGTGAGAAACGGAAGAGAGGAGATAGTATATGTAATGTGTATATTAGTGTAGAATTGATTCATCTTACACCGTACATGTTTAGATTAGACATTATAAAAATATATATTATTCTATCTTTTTCATGATTAGATGATTACTTCTCTCACTTCTTAATTGTGTGTGTGTATATATCTATATATATATATATATATATATATATATGTATCATTCAATGCTTGGGTTCAGATGCCTAAATCATTGAGAGGAGAAGCCTGGAAGCACGTAAATCTGCATAGAGAATTTTCTTGTAGGTCCTCACAACATAAACTAATTATGTGGACGTTTAAAAATTAATTAAAAATCTCAATCCATATATCCTATGCCGAAGCGATTCACTGAAGGAAAACTCAAACCTTTCCCATGGAAAAGAAAACTCATTTTTCCACATATTTTAATCGAATTAATTGATTATATGTGTAGGACTATATTCATGTAAATAAGGAAATTAAAATGACCATACTAGTTCTATTTTGCATGATTCTCTTTTCGCAATTCTCATTCAAATGTAGAATGCCTAAGAGAACTTAATTGAGTTAAAAATTATATGTTGTAAAGCTCCTTAAACATATGCAAGCACCAATTTTCGATATGGGAGATGGTGTCCACATCCTTTGTAAGAAAAACCCTAAATGAAACTTCTAAAATATGATCCCTTAACAAGTAAGACTATTTTTACTCGATAATCCTTGGTTTTCAAATGGAATTGTGCTTTTATTAAAAGAAGATTACATGCTCATATGTGAGAAACGGAAGAGAGGAGATAGTATATGTAATGTGTATATTAGTGTAGAATTGATTCATCTTACACCGTACATGTTTAGATTAGACATTATAAAAATATATATTATTCTATCTTTTTCATGATTAGATGATTACTTCTCTCACTTCTTAATTGTGTGTGTGTATATATATATATATATATATATATATATATATATCATTCAATGCTTGGGTTCAGATGCCTAAATCATTGAGAGGAGAAGCCTGGAAGCACGTAAATCTGCATAGAGAATTTTCTTGTAGGTCCTCACAACATAAACTAATTATGTGGACGTTTAAAAATTAATTAAAAATCTCAATCCATATATCCTATGCCGAAGCGATTCACTGAAGGAAAACTCAAACCTTTCCCATGGAAAAGAAAACTCATTTTTCCACATATTTTAATCGAATTAATTGATTATATGTGTAGGACTATATTCATGTAAATAAGGAAATTAAAATGACCATACTAGTTCTATTTTGCATGATTCTCTTTTCGCAATTCTCATTCAAATGTAGAATGCCTAAGAGAACTTAATTGAGTTAAAAATTATATGTTGTAAAGCTCCTTAAACATATGTGTTGATATTTTTTGCTAGAAGAGTTGAACTTCAACTCCTCTTACCTTATAAACAAGTATGCAACCATTAGCCCTAACAACTCCAAAGGCCCATAATGTCGTGATTTTTATAATACCTATAGATCCCAAGACCATTAACTAATTATCTTATTAAACACAATGTTGCTAAAGTAATGGTTTCTAATGGTGGACTTCATGGTGAATGGTTGCATACTTGTATATAAGGTGGCATATTTTAGTCTAAAATCAGCCACTATCATTCTTTACCTAAGCCAACCCATAACAAATCACTTTAGGTTGTGTATTTGCTTTACTTCTCCTCTACTCTATGTCAAAATGGTCTTTAAATCAATTAGTCATTCTTATGATTTTTTTTAAGTTTAAAACGATAACAAGATTGAAAAAGTAAGGCCCATTGCACAGTCTTTGCTATGAGAGAGTGCCTATAATGTTTTTGAACAAGACTTATAATCAAGTAATTTTTAATATTTACAATTAATTTTAATTTGATTATTAACTTTGCTACTAGAAAAAATGATATAAATATATATTTTAAAATAGAAAATGTGTTACAATTATTAATTATAATGAAACAATAAGAATATAAGAAAAATGTTTTAAGCAAAACATTGTTTGTGAAGGGTTAATTTGTTACCAAAGTACCACTCTTAGAGTGCAAAATTTTAAACATAGTGTTGTTTCTCATTTCAAAAAATAAATTAAATTCAAACCCTCCCTTCAACTACTCGTCATGTATCCCAACCCAAAAATTCACCATGAAACAAACCATAAATTTTGACTGGTAAAGAGGAATCCAAATTCAAACCCTCCCTTCCACTAGTGCAACCCAAATATTTACCATGAAACAAACGAGAACTCTCCCAAAAACCAATGATAGTAGTGTTGGAGGTCTCTTGAAATCTCACATAATCAAATCCATTTCTCATGATGCAAAGGCGTGTGGCAAAGGATGGCCACCAAGCCATCTCTCTTAATTGCTTGGATCGTCCATCCCGTACTCATTTCTTTCATCCATCAACACCTCGATTGGGATTAAAATTATTTGAAATAAGAAAAATTGATATTTTAGTTATTCATGTGTTTTGAATTCTTTACATTTATATATAAAACACACACACACATGATTTTATATACATTTTTCATAATAATGTAATGTTGTAATTTAAGATTAATTGAAAATTTTAAATTGTACCCTTTCATAATATATTTAAATATAATATCTATAAAATTGTAAATTTTGTTTTAATTTGATCGATATTATAGCAATATATTATACACAACAATATAATATCAGCTTTCATATATATTATAATCATATAATATATTATAATATTACTTTATGCAAAAAAGCGTTATTTAATTTAATTTAAATATATTGAAATTTGATGTTTAATGGATATGAACTTATCTAAATTTATAGTGGAGTGTGTGATACTTAATTTTAAAATTTGAAGTTGTACAATAGAAAATATATTTTTATTATAATTTTTAGTTTCATAATTAAGCATATATATAAATTTATTTAAAATGAACTATATATAATAAGAGGTAGTTATATTTTATCTATTATGTTTAAATGACTTATACTTATGTTTATGAAGATGAGATAAAGTAAATGAGATATATAGTAAAATTGATGTAGTACACTATTTTAAATACATATACTACTCAAAGGCCCATTATCAACATGGTGCCCCCTAGTACACCGTGGCTTTACATGTGGGTGTCCAACATGGAAACCCTTGTTGTGGGTCCCCCATTTAACCGGGAGCTACTTTTCCAAGGTTCAATGGGGGCACGAGACCAATCAACGATCCATGTTCATGATGAGGTCAGCCTAGTGTACTCGGAGTTAAGGAGGAGGGCGAGGTGTGAAACTGAATACTTCCTATGTTTAAAATCACTTAGTCTTGGTTGGTGGTAACACCGTGGGACCTCATCCTTCGTGGTATGGTGTGATGCGGAACTGTTTGTGCAGACATCGCAGAGCCACTTAGATTACATGTGGATGCCACATAGTATTATATCTGTGAATGCTGGAATCCTTCAATGAGCCTTTGTCCCAACTCTATAAAGATGACATTAGTGAGTTAGTTAACATTCTGTGGAAGAAGCTAATGGAGTTTTATTGTTGTTTACGAAGCCATGTGATTGAGGTTGGAACCCTTCTCGATAGGATTCTTGTGGCGCTCCACAAAGACATTGATGCCATCATGCTGACGATGAATACTTTGGAGGGATTTGATTTCTGAGAAATCCACACAACCCTTGGATAGAATAGGTAGACCCAAGTTATTTCCAACAAAAAGAATTTCTTATATCCCATAAATAAATCATATACCTAGATTTAGAAAACCAAGTGATTTGCCTCGAGTGCCATAGTTTAGAAATGTTCTCTAGGAGAAGGAGAGAGGCAAGGAATCATTTGGTGTGTATGATTTTTATTATTTCATCCCTAATTAAATCGCAACAATGAAAAATATAGATTACACATTTGTACAAAACCCTTTGAAAATACCCATCGAATCGTGATGATTGTTAGTGCTAAGATGGTATCTCCACGAAAGATAATCTGTATCAGTGATCAAATTGGTATAGTTATGGATGCTAATAGAGTTATTGAAAACAAATATTATTTCCGAAGGAAGAAAAATATAAATGTTTCACAATAGCGAAGGCAACTATGAGCAATGTAGGAAGAACAGTTGTTAATGCCACGCTCTTTCTTTCCAATGTGATTAGGGAATTCCTTGCCCTTGAATCAAACTCTACCATGTTATAATTCATTCCATAGAAATGCATGTTGGAATTGAAGAAGCGCGATTATAAGTATTGTAGCATGATTGATTGATGATGGGAGGAAAGAGAAAGGTGTTTATCTCTAGAAAGAGTTTAAGTTATTGGATGTTTACCTTTTTCAATATTTTGTCTTGTAAGTTTGTACAAAAGAGATCCAAATGTTGTAGATGTGGAGAGATTTCTCTACGTGTGCTATTAAACTTCTATATGAAATAAACTACTTGTTGTTTTTAGAGATAAGGAGACTAAAAACTAGATTTATGGAAAATTGCACACTGGATAGTAAATGCACAAGGTTATATATGAAGTTGCCTTTGAAAACATGGTTAAGTTGTTGGATCAAATGCAACTTCTTAGCATTTTCAATGATATTGTTAGTGAACATGTTGTTTGTACTTTGATCTTTTTTCTTTTTTTCTTTTTTCTTCTTCTTTTTTTTTTTTTTTTTTTTTGTGGAATTTGTAAAGGAAACAGGTTGAGCTTAGTCAATGAATGTGTAGGTGGAAATTTTGTTGGAATTCACTACTCTAATTGTTAAGTGGCATAGTATAGATGCCTCAAGAAGAATATTGGACGAAGATGTTGAAAATTGAACCAAGGTGTTGGAGATCCAAACACATATTCCTAGTGCATGAATGCCTTTAGAAAAACATGAAATGCAACAAACAACTTTCATGAAAGAAGCATGGTTGCTAAAAAATTTATAAATGTGGGTTGGGTCCATACATGAACAAGTAACTAAAGCGAGTTGGAACACATGGGAAGTAACTGAGAGAGAGAGAGATTCTTGGACCAAGCTCTAGAAATCACCAAAGATTGAGGAAAGATGCACTAGCATATAAAAGTAACTAGATACATCCTTAGAGAGGATGATGCATACCTCTCAATGCGGTCGCGTCATTTTGTGTAGTGATTAGGTTCAATAGATAGAGTATCCTCAAGGTCTATGCAAGGTTCATAGTTTATCTTTGTTGTGTTTATTGGGCTAATTAGTTTGAACACACATTGAATTTTTAAACTATGATATAACATAAAAATTACTTTGTTCAAATTTGTGATCGTTAGAAATGATAGGAGTGTGGAGATCTAAGGAAAATATCCACAAAGAGACATAGTGTGTGCAAAATTAGAGAGAAGGAAGACAATGTTCATGTCATATGCATCATAATCTCTTGTTGATATTTTGTAGCCCTCCATAGGAGTATTAAGAATGTAAACATCATTCCCAAGTATGATTGGCTAGGTGTGCTATAAACCAAAGCAAATACTAGTATCCTCCTATTATTAGTGGAATGAATATTGTTTGAGGAATGTTGTGACACAAGTCTTTGGAGGTAGGTGCAAAAAATGCAAGATTGATGGACGTGTGCTATATCTCAACTATTGAAAAGATGAAAAGTTTGTTCAAATTTCTCTAATTCATTGAGTGAATGTTAGATCCTTCATATAGCCTCTGTCCTAACTCTATGAAGACAACATTAAGGATTAGGTCACAATCTGTGGAAGAACGTAATAGAGTTTTATTGTGACATTTATAAAGCCGTGTGATTGAGGTTGGGATATGATTTTTCTGGAAATGGCTCTACTCTTGCACAGAGGAGGGAGACTCAATTTTTTGCCAATAAAAATAATATATTTTAACCCATCGAAAAAAATATTAATCTCGGTTTCAAAAAAGCCAGTGATCACCCCCCAAAATCTTTAGGCATATGAAATGAAATCCTAAAACATAAATATCCCATCCCATCCCATCCGATATTAATATAATTAGTATAAGCTTGCGGCATTAGGGAGGTTGTACAGGTGAAGTGAGGCGAGGATGGGCATCCTATCCTTATGACAGGAAATAAATGTGTAGAGGAGCCAAGCATGTGAGCGTTGTTTTCTACCTTCCCTTAGATTCCCTGATTATGCCTTTAAATTTGGTATTGTTCCATCTGATGCTAACGGTGGAGCTTTACAATCCGCCTACCCATACCAGTGCCTGGAATTTAATTTGTGAGTTGGCTGAGCGGGAGATTGGACATGGGGGATTTTTAGGTTGGCAGAAGAAAATAGAGCCAAATTTGTTAGATGTTTTTATCAGCTTTTGTTGTTTTTCAAGCATGGCCATGCTTAATTGAATAATTGTTTCCATGTCTGTCTCTTTCTGGCTTTTTGTGTTTTCTTTTATTTTAGAATTTTTGTTTTGGCTTGGTTTTGGTTTTCTCTTTTCAGTCTGGGTGGAAAAGAGATTGGATCTAGGTGGTTTGGGTTAGGAGGGAGAGGAGTTTGGCTCTAGTTGGTTGGGGTTAGGAGGCAGGATGATGCTAAAGAGAAGAGAAGACGACATGGGATCCTACTGGGACAAGGTATGCACCCTTTTATTTTTTATTTGTATTTTAAGATGGTTTTGTAATGGATCATATGAATTAATTGTGTGTGTGCTTGGATCATTTTATCATGCACATTTGTTTTCCTAATACTCCTTGTTTTGGCTTTGCGTTTGGAGTACAAGGACATAATTATGGATTGCCATGGGTTTTTTCTATTGCAGGTGAGAATTTAAATTATGGCTTCCCTAATTAACAATTTATTCATAAATAAAACTAACTGGGGTTTAAGTACATTATAGTTTTTCCTTGTTGCAACTCCATGTAAAGATAAACCCAATTTAAAGAATCCGTGATCTCTAATGCCTTGGATCTCTAACACTGTATTTAAGAGCAGGGAATAATCATCAATGCCTTTTTTCCTTCAATGTTCTTGGATAGTTATAGGTTTATTTTCTTGGATAGTTACAGGTTTATTTTCTTTTATAATGTTTGTTTTTAATATAGCAGAGTTATATTTTTGAGTATGCGTTTGTTTTGTTTTTTCCTTTCAATGTTCTTGGATAGTTACATGTTTATTTTCTTTTATAATGTTTGTTTTTAATAGAGCAGAGTTATATTTTTGAGTATGTGTTTGTTTTGTTTTTGCTTTTAGAGAAACCAGATAAATTTTAAGTCAATGAAAACCTTTTAAAAAAAATGGGGTTTATTAGGATTCGTTCAAAGATATGGTCTCACACAACCCCAGTTGGCATAGCTATGGAAACAAATACTTCCCTGAGGGTCAGCGCACTTGGTTTCTCCAAGGAAATCTGGCCCTGTTCTGGTTTTTGTTTTGTTCTTGTCTCTGCTACCCTGTAAGGTAATAGGTTCTGTAATAAACCCCTCTGCCTCTGGCCAGTGTTGCTCACCGTTTTGTCAGAGGGACAACGCCCTTGCTTTCTCCGGGGTAATAGGTCTTGTGATTTGTGCTAATGAGTAGTTTAGGGTAGGCACTTTTATTTTGTCAAACGTTAAGAAAAATTACTGGCTCTTTTTTTGAAATCAATCCCTTAGAAATAGTGTCATGCAGGTTTAGCATTCTTTATTCTCTCTTGATCGGTATACTATGAACATTTTTGTGGAGTAGCCAGTATAAGTGTGTTTTCTATTTCTGAAAATTTTTGTGGAGGTAGCCCATATAAGTGTGTTTTCTATTTGGGCTTGAGAGATTACAGCCCAACTAATCTAATTGAAATGGCAGTGACATCTAAGGATGTTCACGTCAACTGAATTAAATTAAAACCATAACAACATTTACAACATTCTCTAACAAATAGTAGATCAAAATTATTTGGAAAGGGAATAGAGTATGTTCATGTCAACTGAATTAAATTAAAACCATAACAACGTTTACAACATTCTCTAACAGGCAGTAGATCAAAATGATTTGTAAAGGGAATAGAGTAGATTCCAATTGCAAAACATATGTCAACAAATATTTTTGCTATGTTGTGATTTTGAAGTATGAGGTGTAGATGTGTGCGGCCTCCTATTATTAGGGGACTTGTCTTTAGGTTGCTGATATTGTGTGAGAAAAGAGAGGATATTTAGTTGTTCAAGACTTTCTATTAGCATGATTTTACTTTTTCTCCTGTGGATAATTCATGCATAACTATATATATTATAGTTTATTACTTTTGATTTCATGTGATATGCCTGGAGAAATTTATAAAAGGAAAATTTCTATTGTATATCACATTTATTTATTTTGAATTGGATTTGAAAGAATATTTAATTAATTGTATTTTGTATTTATTGTATAAAGATAAAATTGTTGTTAAACATTTAACCTTCTTATGATATGAAACAGTGGATTGAGGAGGAGAGGACATGGAATACTGTTTAACAAAAGAGTAACATATTTTTGGTGAGTTGGAAGGTAAGAAGGAAGTTCTGCACAAGAATGTAATTCAATTCATGATATAGACCAATAGGATAACAGTTAGATTTGAGAGAATATTTAGGTGATTGTTTTTGTTTTTATTAATGAACACTAAAATTGCTACTAAATATTTAATTCTCTTTTGATATGAAATAGGTATATGGAAAATGTTCTTTACAAGAGTAAGGTATTGTGGGAGACAAGGTACATGCAAAGGGGAGGTTTATGGAAGGTCCAAATCATATAGGAGTAGCAAGTAGATGATGTGTAATTGGTTAGTACAATTATATTATTGTTGATGTAAACAGGAAAAAAAAAATATAATAGATATATAATCAAGCATTTTCTTTTTGAGAGGGGCTTGCCCCTTCTCCAAACCTTCATGGATAGCCATGACCAAAGCTATCATGGAGGAGTGTCTGTTTTTATTGTGTTTCTCATGCTTTGTGGTTTAGATTTTATTTTTTATTTTTTATTTTTCTATGCCTTTGGTTATTAAAATTCTAATTTTAAATTTATTTCTGCAATCATTTTATAATAACAATTTTTTAAATTATTTATTTAGAACATTAATAATATTTTTTTTATTCTTTAATGAAGTGATTTTTTTCATAATAATTTTCTAATAAAATTGCTAACAAAATATTACCTTGAAATTTTTACTGCACTCTTTATGTAAAAACCTTTGATATATTTAATTTTCAACCTCACATTTCAAAATTTAATTTTTGCATTTTAAAACTTGGATGTGTAGAGCTTCTATTTATTTTAAATTTCCCATCTCAAAATTTAAATCTTAGCACATTTAAATAATAACAATTGTATCGACTGATTTTGAAAAAAAATGTGCTCTGAAGCGATTCAACAACGAACGACAAAATACCCTAGACGCCGCTGAACGGACCTGCCATAGCCGCTGCAGGTTCCTCTACTGACGGCCGCCCATGGTACCAGTTGCAGGAGGGGAGAGCTCCGCCTCCCCTCCAAAGGACACGCCCTTATCTGACAATATGCGAAAGCCTGTGACTCTGCACCCCGCAGACACAGATCCGGAACCTAAAAAAGACCAGCAAAGGACGCAGAAAGAAAAGATGCACTCAGCTCAGAATGAAGAGGACATCGAAAGCAATGATAAGCATACCAATGCAGAATCATCTAAGACAAAAGCGACCTCAGCCACTTGTATACCAAAAGCAGCAGAATCGATCAAGGTTGAACTGCCAAGCCACCGCATCAATGGGGAAATCCAATACATGCAGGATTATGCTCTCATCGGAAAGTTTTTGGGATTCTGGCCCACAGAAAAAGCCTTACAAGGATGGATAGCCTCAAAATGGAAGCCCAAAGGACAAGTGACGTTGCAGCTTGGTCCAAAGGGCTTCTTCACAGCCATCTTCAACTGTCTCGAGGACAAAACAAGGATATTTGAAGGCGGCCCGTACTTCTTTAACTCCTCAGGTTTGTATCTAACGGAATGGAAGCCACGATTCAACCCTGACAAAGAAGACTTCTGCTGGGCCCCTGTATGGATAAGAATGTACTCACTTCCTGTGGAATATTGGAAAGAAGAAACGCTGGCAGACATTGGCAACAAGCTGGGGACCTTCATCAAAGTTGCAACCAAAACAAAGACGCGCAAATACACCTCCTACGCTAGGATCTGCGTCAAGATGCACCTAACCAAGACCCTTGCAGACACGGTAAGTCTCTTTCACGATGACTTTGAATGGAAGCAGCCCTTAGATTATGAGCATATCCCTTTTCGCTGTAGAAAATATCATGAGCACGGCCACCTCTTTCGTGACTGCCCCTTAAATGTACAGCCCCTGGCTCCTTCTAATGATGCAAACAAGGACCAAGATGGTTTTACCAAAGACCCCACCTGCCGCCGGCATGCCAAGAAAAACCAAGCTATTCTAGACCAAGCCCTCAAGGTGAACCCCCAGAACCGCTTCTCTGTCCTGGCCTCGCAAGATATTCCAAACAGTCCCAACTCTGAATCCCCTGATCAACCGATCCCCACCGTGCCCTCCTTCAACCGCTCCATCACCTTAATATCCTCTGACCCAGCCTCTTCCAACTCTGCAGATACACCCTCAATGGAGAAAACCAAATCTGTTTCAGATCTCGGACCCCTAATCCCTTCCAAGGGAAAAACCATGATGAATGAAAATCAAATAGCATCAGATATGGATCTTGACGCAGCACTAGCCTTGAGTCTTCATGAAAATGCAGTGGAGGTGGACCACAACATTCCAATTGTTATGGAGGAAGATCGGGAAGATGTAAATCTAGAAGAGTTTGACATCTCCAAGCTTGACATCTCCAAACTGGAGACAACATGCAAGCAAAAAGAGTACGACTCAATCCCCCCCTGGCAAATAGATAAACTTGAAGGAGTTCTGTCCAGGGTGCAGCACCATAAAAGCCTGGGCATTCAAGGAGGCAGTCACTGGGATGGAAAAAAGATCCTTAAAGATACAAAGAAAAGGGGTAGAAAAACAGACCTTCAGAGAACAATAATAGTAGGGGAAATAATTATGGATTCGGGGCAATTCCCCAAGTTGACAAAGTTCTACAAACCCAAAACTCAATCTCCATGAAGCTCATCTCCTGGAATGTAAGAGGACTCAACAGTCCCTCTAAACACAGAATGATCAAAAACCTGATTATGCAAGAAAAACCAGCAATAGTCTTTCTTCAAGAAACAAAAAGCAGCATCACAATGATAGACAGACTCAGCAACAAAATATGGGCAGGCAGTAGTTCAGTATCAGTAGATGCTTCAGGGGCATCCAGCGGTCTGGCCATTTTATGGAACCCACAGATTGTAACACTTGACAATTTTCATGCCACTCTTCATCTTATTCAAGCTACTTTCCACCTCATCGGCACCAACATCCACGGGCACCTAACCAATGTATACTTCCCGCAGTCAATTCAGCAAAAATTGGAACTCCTAGATACGATCTCCCTCCTCAATGCAAATAGACACTTCCCCTTATGGATTGGAGGAGGCGATTTCAATATCATAAAATCCATGGAAGAAAAACAAGGGGGCAGAACCCAGCTCGACAGTGATAGTAGTGGCTTCAAGCAATTATTACAAAACAATCAGCTCATGGACATCCCCACCTCCAATGGCATTTTTACCTGGTCCAACAAGCGTAAAGGTGCTCACCACATTGCCTCAAGGCTAGATCGATTTTTAATCTCAGACAATGCGATCCACCTTGGAGGAGATTTTAGCGCCTCAATCATTCCCCAAAGCGGCCCAGATCACTGGCCAATTATGCTTCATTGGTCAAGACCAGGCAACGGCTGCAATCGACCCTTTCGATTCGAAGCCTTTTGGCTCACAAACATCAAGTTCAAGGATGTAGTCAATCAAGCCTGGACATCTTACATCGCGCCTGCGGGAGCCAAGATGTATCAGTTTCAACAAAAGTTAAAACATCTGAAACAAGTTCTTAAAATATGGAACTGAACTCATTTTGGCAACATACAGGAGAGCAGACAAAAACTGGAACAACAAATGAAAGTACTACAACAAAAATTCATTCTGGAAGGCCGCACAGAAGAACAAATTCAACAGGAGCAGAGCCTCTGGAATCAGATAGAAGAGCATCAAAAACAAGAGGAAATTTTATGGAGGCAAAAATCTCGAATAAGCTGGCTTAAAGAAGGAGAGAAAAACACAAAATTCTTCCATAAAACCACCATACAACGGTGCATGCACAACAAAATCACCTTTGTCAACAATCAACAGGGTGAAAGAATAGAGGTTCATGAAGACATGGAAAAAGAATTTACAGGCTACTTCAAGGACATTCTAAAGGAACCTGATGGCAATCGGGATGAGGCAATCCGGGCTATCACGCAGCACATTCCTAAAATTATCAATGAGGACCACAACAATCAACTGCTCCAACCCGTTTCACCAAAGGAAGTAGAAGAAGCCATGGCCCAACTCAAAGATGGCAAAGCTCTAGGGCCAGATGGATTCATAGCCAACTTCTTTCATGAATTTTGGGAGCTCATCAAAGTTGAAGTATGGGATCTAGTGGAAGAATCCCGCAGCATGCACTGGGTCCACCCGGCCCTCAACTCAACCTTCATAGCCTTGGTACCTAAAGAAGCGGCTTCAAGCAAACCTGAGAAGTACAGACCAATAGCGCTATGCAATGTGATTTACAATCTCATTTCAAAGGTTATTGCAAACCGACTCAAACTGCTCCTCCCCCTGCTCATCTCTCCAGAACAGACGGGATATGTCGAGGGTCGGCAAATCATGGATGGAATAATTCTCTCAAATGAAGTCATACACTCTCTAAAGCTTCTCAAAAAACCAGGTATGCTTCTCAAGCTAGACCTTTCCAAAGCCTTCGACAAACTTAGCTGGAATTACATTCATAAAATGCTCTTAGCTTTTGGCTTCAATGCTACCTGGACCAGATGGATCATGAACCTAATCACATCTCCAAGTTTCTCTGTCTTACTGAACGGATCTCCTTCTCCTCCCTTCCACCCCTCGCGTGGCATAAGGCAAGGGGATCCTCTTTCACCTTTCCTATTCGTTTTAATGGCTGAAGGACTAAGCAGGCTCCTCAAATCAGCAGTTTCCTCCCAAGCTCTCAAAGGAATCTCTCTCCACGGCCGAACCCCTCAGACACATCAACAATTCGTTGATGATACTATGCTCTTCGGGCATCCTTCCACAAAAGAAGCCTCTGTATTCAAATCTCTCCTATCCCTCTTCTCTGAAGCCTCTGGCACTTCCATAAACGCTGCAAAATCTCAACTCTTCTTCTTCAATACTCCCCCCTCCACGCAAAGGAATATTGCTCGAATTTTGGGATTTACAATTTCCCACCTACCTTCTAAATATCTGGGAGCTCCCCTTTCCAATTCAGCAATCAAGCAAGTGTCCTGGAGGTCACTTCTGGACAAACTTGAATCAAAGCTCTCATCCTGGACTTTCCGGGCTTTAAATTTAGCAGGCAGGCTCGTCCTCATTAAATCAGTATTACAAGCAATGCCGCTCTATCTTTTCTCCATCTTGGCAGCTCCAAAAGGGGTTCTGAAGGCTATACGTAATCTATAATGCAACTTCCTTTGGGGATCCACTGGCCAAAATCGGAAATGGGCTCTTGTCAAATGGACAGAGGTTTGTAAAACCAAATCTGAAGGAGGGCTAGGACTTCGGGATCCGCTTCAAAGCAACAACACAATGGGAGCTAGAATATGGTGGAACTGGGTCTCCAAGCCAAACACCCCATGGGCTCAATTATGGAAAGCAAAATATGCCAGAGGCAGCAGTTGGAGTGACCTCATCAGAATCAATCCTACAGCGCAAGGTTCACTCATCTGGAACAATGCAAAAACTCAGAGCAGCTTCATACAAGAACATAGCTTTTGGGAAATTCATTCAGGAACAGCTGCCAGATTCTGGGAGGACTCATGGCAGCAACTCCCCAAACTTGCAAATTTGTTCCACAAACCTCTTTGGAAGGCTAAAATGAAGCAAGCAAGCATCACTCAGGTACACCAGTTCTGGTAGCCAGCTCCACATCATGACTTTCAGACATGGAAACCGGTGCGACACTGGCAAATAGACTGGCAGGGAGAAAGGTATACAGATACTGATCAGGAACTCATAGAAAGGAAAATCTGCCATTCCAATCAACAGGATAAACTACGATGGGGCTACACAACCAGGGGCACTTTCACCACTAAAGAAGCTCATCATCTGCGCTATTCCAATCTCCAGGCGGACAAAGATCAAATCTGGGAACAAGTATGGCACACAGGGCTATGGCCCAAGATCTCCACCTTCTTATGGCTATTAAGCAAAAAACGCATTCTCACTTGGGACAACTTGATAAAAAGAGGATTTATCGGACCATCCAGATGCCTAAATTGCAACATTAATAGTGAAACTATCAGTCATCTAATGGAAGAATGCCCATTAGCAAAACAAATCTGGGAGAAAGTAGCAAAATGCAATATGAGAGCAAACCCCAGACAGGCGGACGTCACGGAAAACATAAGGAACTAGGCCAAAAAGCCGTTCAAATGCCGGATTCTCAACTCTCTGTGGAGCATCATTCCTGGCTTTCTGTACTGGACACTATGGAAAGAGCGCAACCATCGAATCTTCAATAACTCATACCTATCCATAGAGGATCTTTGGCTTATCCTCAAACAAAACATACAGGAAACCCTGGCCATCAGAGTCTGGAATGACACTGACATGCCCGAGATCCAGCAAGAACGCAGTATTCTGAAGGAATGGAATCTTGACCTCAAGTCCTTAGTCAAGGTAAACACCAAATCATCCATCATATCCGCTTCTCCATCCTCCTGGTCCCCTCCTGCATTCAACTCCTACAAGCTGAACTTCGACGGAGCTGCCAAAGGCAACCCTGGCCCTGCAGGCTTCGGCAGAGTCATTAGACGACATACAGGAGAAGCAATACACTTATATTTTGGCACAATAGGCAAAAATACCAACAACGCGGCAGAACTGGAAGCACTATGGAAAGGAATCTGTCTAGCTGAACAACATAACCTCTCCCCCCTTGAAGTTGAAGGTGACTCTCTCATACTCATAGAGGCGGCCAAAAGAATATAGGCTGGAGCCAAAGCTGTCAAGATTGCAAAAAGTTGGAGGTTGCTAAGCCGTCTGGAATCCCTGGAGGAAAAGCTCCATACTCCCCACAATATAACCTTCCATCATGTAAGGAGAACAACGAACCAGGTAGCAGATCGGCTGGCAAATCAAGGTGTGACACAGTCGACACCTTATTTCTCAGGCTCACTGGATATGGTTGAAAATGCTCAACTCAAAAAAGATTGCATCTCTTTGGTGCAAAAAGACCTCCCTCTCCCCGATGCGGGTGTTTATGACGCGTGAGGGGCATGTGGCTCGTCACATGGGCAGCCGTCAGCCCGGATGAGCCACGACATACCAGTACGCAGGCTCAATAAATCTGCCGGAAGGTGAAGCAATCGGGTGGATAAGTCAGGTTCAGACGCCATTTTTCGCGGAGGGTGATGTCGTTGGAATGTCAAGTCTTGTGCAGGTGCCATTCAGTACGCAACAGCAGTCGAGGAGAATGGATCTCGTTAAGTTTGAACCCCAAGCCGCTTTTCCGCATTCTTTCAAGCGGATCGAGCAGGTGCTGGCAGAGACAGAACATTCTCTGGCCCAGTGCAAGGTTTCTCAGGGGAATTCTGCTTCGAGAGGCAATTGTTGGATGCCAAGAGAGAGGCTCAGGATGAGCAGTCGCAGAGGCGGTTCTAGGGGCCGTTCTGCCACTCAGAGGCCTGACATTTCGCCTTCCTCCTCAGTGGAAATTACCTCAGAGCAGAACAGACTTCCGAGCAGGCTTGTCAGACGCAGCAATGTAAGAGGCAGAGGTAAAACTCAGGATTGCGGTCATTTGGAGCACCTGACTATTCGTTATAGGATCCCCTGTACGCTGGAGAACAACACCCTCATCATTTCGGTCACCGTGGAGTATTGCAGCAATCTAAGGGGGCGTCTGGAAGACCTGACGGTGCCAAGGGTCGACATGCAAGTTCCCAGAGTCGACTTGAGGCGACCAATTCAGGAGGATGATGCTGGCCCTAGTGAGCCGGTTCAGAGGATGTTGCGCTCGGACACAGAGGATTCAAAGAAGCTTAAAGGTCCGACAATGGACGAGCCTCACACAACTGATGAAGATTAACTCAGCAGCTGCTCTGTTTTCGCGGCCAGGAACGCACCTCTCTGTCTATCTCTTTCTGCTCACTTTGTATGTCTGTTACTGGGTTTATGTCCACCGTGACGGTTTATATGTCCACAGTGTCAGTTTACGTGTCGGTCTACATGTCCATGTTAGCTTATGCGTCCACCGTGTTAATGTATGTATCCACTGTGTCGACCCATATATCCACCGTGTCACTTTAAATGTCGGTTATGTCGGAAGGAAGAAAAACTGGTCTCTTTTTGCGCCAGTTTTGCTCTAAATGGTCATTCATGGGGAAAAAATCTCTGGAGAAGCAGGGCCACAGCCCAGATGTAAATTTTTGCTGTAATTTTGGCATTTTTGTAATATAAATAGCTTAGTTTTATCGAGAAAAAAAAAATATAATAACAATTGTAAAATTACATTTAAAAATTTCCATGTTTGATAAATTTGCAATTGCATTTTTAATAGAAGCTAATCTTCAAAGTTCTAAAATCTATACAAGAACATTTTTACATGCCAACCACATTTCAAAATTTCAATGTTTGATTACTTGGACACTTGTACTATTTCATTTTGAATTCCACTACTTTAAATTTGTTGCTTATACACACATTTATATACTCCAATGACATTCATAAAATTACATTTGTGAACTTTCTACAACCTCATGTTAAAATCTGATATATTTAATAAACTAGAACATTATAAAGAGAAGCTTAAATCTAACATTATAAACAAAAGCTTAAATCTATATATTTGTGTTGTTTTGTAGTGTTTTGTGTTGTATCCTCTTAATGTCAAATGTTATGTAAATGTTATGTTGTTGTTGTTGTGTTTGTGTGTATAAGGTGATACACATAACACTCTCTATTTAAGTTGATTTAACTATTCAAAAATTGATGTTTGAGAAACACATACTTTTATTGCATTTATATAATATTTAATTTCTAATTTAGTTTTATCAAAATAATTTAAATACTTTTGATGTTCTACACACCTAACCTGAAAAAAAATACTGTGTGTTTCATTAAATGTATGTTAAACTATAATTTGTTCAAAAACATGTGATTTTTGTATGAAATTTTCAAATATAATGATTATATTGTTATCAAATTTATATTTTAATATATTATAATGATGAGTTTGAGATGGTAAATTTGTATTTCAAATTAATTTACATCCATTTGGACTGCATTGTATGATATCTAAGTATATAGTTGTAAATTGAAATATAATTTTATGAAGAGTTTGTCGTTTTTTTTTTTTTTATATGGGATGAATTTTTAATTATAATGATCCTTGTTTTTTGTTGATGCATTTTTTATGTTTCAAGTGAATCTAAATATAGATTGAATTTTTTTGCCATGTAGACATGAATTTCTAAATTTATTTTGTACTTTATGACATTTTATTTTATAAATTTTTGAGTTTTCCATCAAATATTTAAATCTCAAGTTTTCAATTATTAATTAAACTAATTTATATCTATAATATAATGTATTTTAAATTAATTTGAGAGCTTGCATTTTAAAATTCCACCCTTAGTGTATTTTATATTCCATATTATAAAAGTTCAAGTTTGGATATATGTTAATGATAATGGTAAAATGGAATTTAAAATTTGAACATTTATACAAACACTTTTTACATTTTTATAATTGCTTTTAAAAGTTTTGGCCCTTTGTTTCTTATTTAAGTTTCAGTTTCACATTTTAAAATTTGATGCTTGTAGACACACATTTATATAGATCAATTGCATTTAAAATTCTTTGTGTTTGATTCCTTTATTAATTAAGATGTACATTTAAAATTAAAAAAACACATAAAAATTAAATATCATAAAGAAACTAAAAATAAAAATAAAAATTGATGATTTCAAATTCTAAAATTTATATAAAACAAAAACTTTTAATTTATATGTTTTGTTATATTTAATTATATTTAGTGCCCTATGTTGTACCATGTTAATGTTTTATGTAAATGTTGTGTTGTTTGCATTTGGTTATGGGTGTAACACTGTGTGTTTTTACAAGAGTTTAAAATAATGTAAGTGCTTGGAAATTTGATGTTTGAGAGACATGAACATTTATAAAAATTGTGTATTTTTTTTTGTATGGTGTTAGAACTGTATATTGTATATTAAAACTATGTTTGTTTATAAATAAAAACTGTGAATTTTTGTTGAAATGTTTAAATATTTAATTAATTATGTTGTGATTTTTGTATGGGATATTAGGTGTATTTTGAATTAATTTGAATAAGTGTGTAAAGTTTGTGTATTTTAAAATGATTTAAATACATTGAAATTTGATGCTTGGGGGGAGTGACCTGTAAAAAAAATAAAAAAATGTATTTGATTGTATGACATCTAATTCTATAATTTTCAATTGCATATTAAGCTATGCTTTCACCAATACTTTCAGATTTTTCATTAAATGTTTAGATACAATAAATTAACACTTTACCTTTTACAATAGTTCAAGATAATGCAAGTACTTAGAAATTTGATGTTTGAGAGACATGGACATTTAAAAATAAGTGTATTTTGTTTGTATGATATTATAATTTTATATTGTATATTAAATTATATTTATCTATAAAAAAATGTGTTATTTTTTCTTGAAATGTTTAAATTTTTAATTAATTTTCAATACATGTGTGAAATTTGTGTATTTTAAAATAATTTAAATACATTGAAATTTGATGTTTTGGGGGACTCACTTGTTAAAAAAAAATGCATTTGATTTTATGACATTTAATTCTATAATTTTATATTGTATATCCAACTATAGTTTCCCTAGTTCTTTCACATTTTTCATGAAATGTTTAGATATAGTAACTTAACAGTGTGTGTTTTACAATAGTTTAAGATAATGTAAGTACTTGAAAGTTTGATGTTTGAGAGAGATGGACATTTAAAAAAAAATGTGTATTGTGTTTGTATGTTATTATAATTTTATATTGTATATTAAACTATATTCGTTTATAAAAAAAATTGTGATATTTTCTCTAAATGTTTAAATTTTTAATTAATTCTATTGTGATTTCTATATGGGATATTATATGCATTTTGAATTAGTTTGAATAGATGTGGTAAATTTGTGTATTTTAAAATAATTTCAATACATTGAAATTTGATGTTTTTGGGGGAGTTGCCCATAAAAAATAAAAATAAAAAATGTATTTGATTATATGACATTTAATGCTATCCTTTCCCCAATAGTTTCATATTTTTTCATGGAATGTTTAGATATCATAAATTAACATTGTGTTGTATGATATTAACATCTAAAAAATTTGTGTTGTGTTTGTATGATATTATAATTTTATATTGTATATTAAACTATATATTTTATAATAAATAAAAAAATTGCTTTGATTTTTTATTGAAATGTTTAAATTTTTAATTAATTCTTATATGTATTTTTTATGCCATGTTATATGTATTTTGAATTAATTTCAACTTAAAAGTTGGGTGTTTTAAAATAATTTAAATACATTGAAATTTGATGTTTTGGGGGAGTGACGTGTAAAAAGAAAAAGTTTAGATATAACAAATTAGCAGTATGTGTTTTACAATAGTTTAAATAATGTAAGTACTTGGAAATTTGATGTTTGAGAGACATGAACATTTAAAAAATTTGTATTGTATATGTATGATATTATATTGTATATTAAACTATATTTGTTTATAAAAAAAAAAGTGTGATTTTTTCTTTAAATGATTAAATTTTGAATTTATTGTACAATTTTTGTATGCTATATTATATGTATTTTGAATTAATTTGAATACACGTGTAGGATTTGTGTATTTTAAAATAATACAAATACATTGAAATTTGATGTTTTGGGGAGTGACTTGTAAAAAAATAAAATGCATTTGATTGCATCATATTTAATTCTATAATTTTAAATTTCGTATTCATCTAAGCTTACCCCAATAGTTTCCTATTTTTTCATGAAATGTTTAGATATAATAAATTAACACTTTGGGTTTTACAATAATTTAAATTAATGTAAGTACTTTGAGATTTTATGTTTGAGAGACATGAACATTTAAAAAATTTGTATTTTGTTTGTATCATATTATAACTTTATATTGTATATTTAAATGAATTTTTTTATAATAAAAAATGTGCGAATTTTTATTGAAATGTTTAAAATTTTAATTAATTATGGTGTGAGTTTTGTATGCCATATTATATGTGTTTTGAATTAAGTTGAATACATGTGTGTACAGTTTGTGTATTTTAAAATAATTTAAATACATTGAAATTTGATGTGTAGGGGAGTGACCTATAAAAAAATTAAAATGTATTTGATTGTGAGACATTTAATTCTATAATTTTAAATTGCATATTCACAAATGCTTTCCCCGATACTTTCCCATTTTTCATCAAATGTTTAGATATAATAAATATATAATTTGATTCTTTTAATTCAAATTATTAATGACCATTGTTTTATCCCCTCATGGAGGTGGATATCAAGAGTACCCATAAGGTTGGGAGGCTTGCTCACCACCCCATTGCTTCATATTTCAATTCAAGAGGGTTTGTGGGGTGGCCAACCCACCCTATTCACCAAACATGTGAGAATTTCTTATTAACTTGAAGAATATGGCAAGTCTTCATTCTTGTCTCTATCAACAGATTTTATGATGTGTTACTTACTTCCCTCCTAGTATGTGGTATTATTTATCGGGACTTTCAACATGTACAACACATTGCATGTAGCCACTAGGAATTTCTTTTTGCCGTTTTCACCTTGTGCCAATGGTTTGGTTTTGTTTTTGCCTTAGATTAGTCTATGGATTAGAAGTTTGGGGCTATAGATGGCCAATTAATGGGTAACTTTGACTCTGTCAATGAGACTTGTAATTGGACATTGTGGCTTCTTCTAGAGTTGGTGTTTGTTGTTGTAGTTTGAGACTTGTAATTGGACATTGTGGCTTCTTCTAGAGTTGGTGTTTGTTGTTGTAGTTTTCTGCTCCCGATCTTCAAGTTTGGAGTTAGTGAATTTAAGGATCCTTTTGGTGCTCACATTTCTATTGGTCTTGATTTTATTGGATTTAGTGGAGTGTGTAACACAATGTTTAGGAGTAGTTGGGGTTACCCACTAGTGCTTGTTGGCAATTGCTTGAAGCTTTATCCTAACCAAGGTTTTCCATCTAATCCTTGTTACTATGTTCTAATGTGATGTGCTACATTAAGTTTTCCCCAACCTCCCTTTACTCCTTGTATTACCCTTCCTTTTGGCCTCCTCTAGAGTCTTAATTTCTGTTGTCCTTGCAACCCATGTAATGTGGCTCACTGGCAGCTACCACCCTTAGTAGGGTGCCTCCATTTAGATATCCGCCTGATATTTATGATGAGATTAGTCATCTCAGGACCCTTAATTTTAAAATTTGAATTTGCTTATTAAAATCTAATTTTATCATAACTTGTAAATTTTCTATCAAATATTTAAATATAAATTTTGGAATTTATAATTGGATTTATTTATTTTATTAAATGGAAAGGATAGAGAGTTGTATTAAAAAAATCCATATTGTAAGGCCAAAAACTTTACATATTCCACTCTTCCCTATGCTTTTGAGATGACCACACACGAAACCCTCAAACTAGTTCCCCATCAAACAAATACTTCAATCCCTTTCCAACTAAATATTTTCCAAAAAACCCCCAAAATACCAACATATTTACATTCCATTTTCCAACGTATTTCTATTTTGATATAGAATGACTTCTTGTATTTCTTGGATAATTTTATTTTCCTTTCTTCCCAAATTGAATCCAACCCACATTTTCGAGCAAATTCCACTGAGTGGTTATTCCTTAAATGCACTGTATTTTTCATCAAATCTTTCTCACCCACCTTATCTGCCCCATAATTTTCATTTTCAACAAGACTCCTTGTGGTTTCCGGAGGTAATCCATTTTCTACAAAGGTTTGTTGTTTTTCTGAGAAAGTTGCTCCATTCAGGGAATCCTCATTAGCAAGTGGAGGATCCACATTGGCAAGCGAATTTCCGTTCTTAAATTTTTTGTTGCCACTACGGTTTCTTGCACTGAATCTTCTTATTTCATGTCTTCTTTAAATATCATATAGTGGTCACCTTATGCACCTTCCCACCATTTGGGCCTTCAGGGTTTTGTTCCGTCTTATTTATTCTGAGGAGGCTTGGGGCAATTTTTAATTACATGTCGTGTTTCATAGCATTCTCTACATTGAAATGAGATGTTCTCATAATCGAGCTTTTGGACCCAAACATAGTTTGGAGCCATCAAATAAACCTCTTTGGGAAAGCCCTTTTTGAATTTCATCCCCACACAAATGCCAACATAAGTAGCCTTGCATTTTTTTCTTTTGTTATTAATAGAACATCTACAATAGAATTTACCCACCACGTTCCCAATGGAGGAAAGCTATGGGTGACTCCAAAAATCCACGGGAGGGCTCCCCCAAAACCATAGCCCAACTTCACATGTAGACTTCTTCTCTCCAATCGTTTCTCAAACCACAGTGAGGACACCTCATGCCATAGGGTAACTACTCAGCTCATCCATCAAAAGGGGCTTCCATGTCTTAGAGATCCATTTAAGCAGATCGACAAACCAGGGCCATAACCCATAAAACATGCAAACCAAACCATTCCTCAAAAAATAATTTTCACAGTCTAAAGCATCCTCATCTGAAAGAATGTACAGGGAAAAATTATCTTGCACCACTCGAGGACCACAACCAAACTTAAGCATAGAATTGTACGAAAATGAAGATTAGATAGCTTGATTGCAAGCCCTAATTGCAAAAGAAAAATATTTATTTTCCAAATCACGAGGATTCACCATTGAACTATGTGCAGAAAATCCATGCAAATAGAGCAAAGATTGGGCAGCTAGGGTTTTGGGTGAAACCATAGGCACCGCAAGGGATTCAAGAGCTCTTTCCATTTTGAAAGATATATGAATATTATTATAGCCAATATGTTCACTTCCCTAATTAAATTCATTTTTTTCATATATTATAATGGTGATTATTTATTTATGAAAAATAATATTATGTGGAGTGATTCGCGGGAGAGCCGAAGCGACTAGGGTTACAGTAGACAACATAGTTCGTTTCTAATGGAGAGTGGCAGGGGAGGGAGCTCGGCTCCCTCCTAAAAAGACGCGGTGGCCAGCAGAGGTAAATCAGCAATTGGGAACAGCAAAGGCTGTCCGGATGACAGGAACAGGGATAATGAAAAAGAAATAGATGGGACCAAAACCAAGGAGAACAGCAGCACAAAGGACAAAGAGGAAGCAGACAAAAGTCTGGGTTCAAGAGACAAAAAACAAAAAGGACTTTGCAAACCAAAAGCAGAAATCACTCCTAGAGTGATATTAAATGATCCTGCTCTACAGACTCATAGGGAACACATGGGGACCTATGCCATTATCTGTAAATTCATGGGACTATGGCCCACTGAAAAAGCTTTACAAACATGGATCAAGTTTCACTGGAAACCCAAAGGAAGAATTGACCTACATCTTGGGTCAAAAGGATTCTTCATAGTGGTGTTCTCCAACATCGAAGATAAAGACAGAATATTTGAAGGAGGACTCTATTTTTTTGCAGCAGCTAGTCTCTATATGAGGCCTTGGAGGATGAACTTTGTCCTAGAGCGGGAGAATTTCTCTTTAGTTCCAGTGTGGGTAAAGCTCTATTCTCTACCTCTTGATTATTGGCAAACTGAATCGCTTGCTACCATTGGCAACAAACTAGGACTCTTTGTCAAAGCTTCGAAAGCCACAAGAAAGGGAAAATATACCTCCTTTGTAAGGATATGTGTGGAAATGGATCTATCTGAAGCGCTTCCGAATGAAGTAATCCTGGAAGTTTTTGATGAAGAGTGGGGCAGACAGTGGACTACGAGCATATCCCTTTCAGATGTTGAAGATGCCATGAACATGGACATCTGTTAAGAGACTGTCCTCTCAGTAAAGCAGATACCAAAGAAAAACTTAATCTAATGAAGGACACAGAGAACTTTCAGAAAGTGGCAAGTAGAGGAAAGGGAGGAAAAAAGGGGTCAAAGCAACAACATAATGAGGGGAAGAAGGGCAATCAGAACAAGTTTCAAGTGCTAGAAGAGACTGAAGAAATTACAAGAGAGAACCAATATTAGGAGGAAGGTACTAAGGAAAAAGAAAAAGAAGAGAACAATAAACAATCTCAAGATATTGATTCTCAAAAAGAGGTGATGAGAAGTGAAACATAAATGGATATGGACCAGGAAATGACCCAAAGTGAAACAGATATGGAAGATCATGAACTACATGAAATTCTTGACAAGGAAAACCTAGATCTGGAAGGATTCCTGATGCAGGGAACCAAAGGAGGAATAGAATCACTGCCCCAAGAAGAATGCAATAGAATACAACAGTTGTTTTTATGGAAAACTCATGAACGAGGGCTGGAAAAAGGAAAAAACATCCACAAACAGGAGCATAGAGGGGTGAAAACAATGAAAACAACTCCAGGATTAGCTACTAGAAATCCCGGAAAGAAGAGGAGCAGAAAGAAGCAAAATGAGCTCTTGATGGAATGTGGAAAGCTAATGATAGATTCGGGTAAGATGAAATATCTAACCAGTTACTCTTTTACAAATATTTAATTATGAAGTTCATATATTGGAATATCAGAGGTCTAGGTAGTAAAAGGAAACAAAGAATGCTAAGTAACAGAATGAAACTAATAATTCATGAAAACTCACAAAAAAAGACGACTGAGCTCTCGACTCCTGCTGCAAACCCTGGTGTCTGCTCCCTGCGTGTTCAACTACCTGAGAGTGTGTCTGCTCTCGGCCACCCTGCTCCCTGCGGGCGGATCCCCCTGGGGCTCCCTCTCTCCCTGCGGGCGTGCTGATTAATGGAGGTTTGCACTGGTTTTTGACAGACCCATCCCCTAGGGCTTGCGGTCATGGAGGCACTGGGCTCTCCCCAGGCGCCCCCTCCTCCTCCTCCGCCACTCTCGCCTTCTGAGGCCTTCAATCGGCTTTTGGCAGGGCTTCCAAAGAAGAAGAACTTTGAAGTCACGAAATTTGTCAAAAAACTGGATGATATCCCAGTGATCTCACTCCCTCCTGAAACCTCGATCCAAGTTGGTTTGTCTTTGGCCGAACGAGCTCTCATCGGCCAGTTTACTGGGTTATGGCCGTCTCCAAAAACCACTGAGAGCTGGGTCAACAGAAATTGGGCGCCGTTGATCAAAGAAAATGTTATTTCTTACTTTCTGGGGAGAGGATACTTCCTCTTCGAATTCATTGCAAAGGAAGACAAAGATCTGATCTTCCAAAATGGCCCCTACTTCATGGGCCCTCAGGGTTTGTATCTGAACAAATGGACCCCGGATTTTGATCCGACAGTAGATGTGCCCAAAGCAGTTCCGGTGTGGGTTAGACTCCCGAATCTCCCAGTCCATTGTTGGAATTGGGACTCACTGATGCACATTGGAAATGCCCTGGGGAAATTTATAGACCGAGCGAACAATAAGGACCAATACGACTACGCCAGGATTTGTGTAGAAGTAGATCTAGAGGTAGGGCTTCCTGAGGCCATCAAAATAAATGTAAGAAGCTGGACGCATCTGCAGAAACTAGATTATGAACAGCTGCCCTTCAAATGTCAGAAATGTCATGTTTATGGTCACTTCGCCAGAGGCTGTCCAACCAACAATGAGGTTGTGTAGGGAAAGGAGGATGGATGGAATCAAGTCAAGCGCTCCAAACCTTCCAAGACACAGAAGCCGGGAGCACCTAGTAGTAAAGGACCTCATCAGTCTTCTGCTCAACATATTTCGACTAATCCAACATCAGAAAATAAGTTTGGCCCTCTCAGCTCGCAACCAGAGAAAACCCATGAGGTAGAGATCCAAAAGGAGACAGAAGATACTCAGGAGATCGAGAACCAAAAACTAGGCTCTCCAAGCAAAGGTACATCTTCAGCCTCCCTCAAAGGTACAAGCACTGAAAACCCCAAAGTTAAGAACTTAGAAGATAATGAAGAAGAGCAAAAAACGGATGAGTCAGAGGAGGAAGGAGAAATAGGAGAGTCCCAAACCTCGGTAAGAAGATCTACAAGAGGCCGTAAAACGGACAGGGAAAAAAGAGAGGAGGAGACGTACAAGGAAAACTTACAAGGTAGCCAACCAACTCTAGAAAAATTGCTAGCCTCAAAGCCTAGGATGCCGAAAAGCCAGCCCCAAGGCTCCAAGGGAGCCCACCAGAAATATAAATAATGAAGGTCATCTCCTGGAATTGCAGAGGTACGGGGAGTAAAGTCAAGGAAGAAGCCATGAGAAGCCTGATAAGAATAGAAACTCCAGACATACTTCTCGTCCACGAGACTAAGCTGGAAGACATAGTCTTCCTTCAAGTAAGCAAGAAACTTTGGTTTAAAAGTGAAGCAAGAGCAGTCTCTGCCAGGGGCGCCTCGGGAGGGATTGGCACTCTATGGAACGCCAATAAATTTGCAGCCATCAGTGAGGCTAGCAATACTCACTGGCTGCTGCTGAAAATACAGAATTTGGACACTAAAGAAATACACTGCATCTTCAACGTATACTCTCTAGTCAGTGCGAGGGAAAAAAAGGTTTGTTGGGACTCAATAAGACATCAAGCAGACTTGATGAACCTGGAAAATATTATTATTGCTGGAGACCTCAATCTCACCCTTCACTCGTCTGAAAAAAGGGGAGGTAGTGCAGTCCGAGATCTGGCAAGGGAATGGGTGGAGGATCTCATGCAAGACTGGGACTTGCTGGATATCAAGCCTTCTTCCGGTAAGTACTCTTGGACCAATAAAAGAATAGGCCCTGGCCATATTGCTGCCAGATTAGACAGATTTTTCATTCAAAGCTCCTACTTGTTGCTTGGCTTAGAGCCCAGAATACACATTCTTGCTAGCAGTATCTCGGATCATAAACCCATAAAGCTAGATCTACTAGCCCATCTTCATATGGGTCCTATTCCCTTTAGATTCAGTCCCCTCTGGGTCAAGGAGCAAGACTTCATGCAATTAGTCAAGGATTGTTGGAGTCAACCTGTTAAAGGATCTCCTTTCTATATCTAGGAAGAAAAGCTCAGAAGGGTAAAAGGAGCACTAAAAATATGGGCCAAAAACCTACCCAAACCTGATATAGAAAGAAAAAATATTAAAGTCTCCCTTGCCACTCATCAAATTCATATGGAGAATGCTATAGTCACAAAGGAGCTGCTGGATCAAGAGGCCCATCTGCAACAGTGCTATCATAAGGCGTGTTTAGCTGAAGAGGAATACTGGAGATTAAAATCTCGAAATCTCTGGCTCAAAGCAGGGGACAGAAACACTGTTTTTTTCCATAAACAAGCACAGATCAGAAAATGCTTCAACACTATCTCTGAGATTAAGGAGGACAACGACACTTACAAGGAGTTTGTAGACATTAAGAAAGTAGCCTACGCCCATTTTCTAAATCTGTACAGTGAAGAAAAGGATCAGCAACAATCCCCAGATTTGTTAGACTCTATTCCTTCTGCAATTTCTCCTCGTATGAACGAAATCTTGGAGGCCAAAGTCACTAAAGACGAAATTAAAAAAGCCCTTTATGATATGGATCCGGATAAGGCCCCTGGGCCAGATGGCTTCTCTGCCAGGTTTCTCCAAGTCTGCTGGCCGATTGTTGAAAAGGACCTGCTCAAAATGATTCGAAAGTCTCAAAACACTCAGAAAATAGGCGGCAACACAAATTCTGCCTTCTTAGCCCTCATACCTAAGGAAAAAGGCGCCAACAATTTCAGTAGATTCCGTTCGATTTCCTTATGCAGTACTGGGTACAAACTAATCACAAAGGTAATAGAAAATAGACTGAAGCAAATTCTTCCCAAAATAATTCTGGAGAACCAAGGAGGCTTCATCTAAGGGAGGCAGATCGTGGACAACTTCACCCTAGTACAGGAGGCAATTCATTCAAGTCTTCTTCGAAAAGAACAAGGTATGGTGATTAAACTTGATTTAGAAAATGCCTTTGATCGAGTAAATCATAGTTTTCTTTTAAAAGTCATGAGCAGGTTTGATTTTGGAACAAATTTCATTAACTGGATACGGGCATGCATCTCGGAGCCATGGATTGCTCCTCTTGTAAATGGAAGAGCCACAGATTTTTTCAAAGCTTCGAGAGGGCTTAGGCAGGGTTTCCCCCTTTCCCCTCTGCTATTCGTTATTCAAGCCTCTTTTCTCAGCTTTCTGCTAGACAAAAAAATGCAAGATCAAGATATTAATGGACTGTGTATAGCAAGAGGGGTCAAGAACATTAATCACGCCTTATTTGCGGATGACACTCTGCTCTTGGGTGCTGCCTCTCTCTCCTCTGCCTCTAAATTCAAAGAAACTCTGGAAGAATTCAGCAAGGGCTCAGGCAGCATTGTAAACAAGAATAAATGCCACATCTTCAGCTGGAATACCCCGCCCAGACTGCTCTCTGCATTTCTAGATGTCTGGGGTTCACAGTCTCCTCTTCTTGGACTTCTTTCAAATATTTGGGCCTTCCTGTTGCTCACAAAAGACCTGCAAGCAAAGATTGGCTCCCTCAGCTCGAAAAATTCCAGTCTAAGATCCAAGCTTGGGGTTTCACCTGGCTCAACTCTGTTGGCAAATCCGTTCTTATCAAATCAATGCTTTCTAGCCTCCCTCTATTTCAATTTGACGGGATGCTCGCTCCAACAACCATATTAAAAAAATGGAAGAGCTCATACGGAGGTTCTTCTGGAAGGGAGGAAAATAGAACGAAAACAAGATCCCCCTTATCATTTGGGAATCCATTTCCAAGCCTCTGTGGGAGGGTGGTTTAAACTTCAAAAAATTTGGCCAGCAGAATGTGGCTATGGCAGCTAAGATCATCTGGAGGATCATCGCGCCCAATCTTGGCTGGGCCCAATTGGCACTCTGGAAAAAATACTTTCGAGGTCCACATTCTAGCTGCTTAGACAAGGTGATCCACTTGCCCAACTCGTCTTTTCTCATGCTATATGCCAAAGCTGCTCCTCTAATCAAGGATCACGGCCACTGGATCCCTGGAAACGACAAAAAGATAAACATTTGGACTGATAAAATCATGCATATGGATCCGATTGAAGACAGAGCCCCCACTGGAGCGCTATGAGACTGGATGGATAGAGAGGGGCTGAGCACGCTGTGGGACATATCTCTTTGGAACGACACAGATTGGGTGGGGTGGAAAAGAATTGAAGTGCCAGTCCATCTGACCAACGAATGGGCCACGCTGATCGATCTTCTCCATGGTCTGGCGCCCACATACAGGAGGAAAAAAGATGTGAAAGGCTGGGGGCAGAAAGCCAAAGGCTATACTGTCTCCGCGGGATATGCTAAGTTGAATGAGAGACCACATGTCCCCCCCAATCCAGCACCTTGGTAGGGGGTCTGGCATTTCCAGTCATGGCCCAAAATCGATTTTTTTGCTTGGCTTCTCTGTCATGGCAGAATCCTAACATTTGACAGATTGCAGAAAAAAGGTTTCTACAGTCCCTCTATTTGCTCACTTTGCAATGAAAATGCTGAGACATCAACCCATTTAACTCTGGAATGCATCTTCTCCAAGCAGATTTGGTTCTCCCTTATTTACTCCTTGGATCCCAACTTTCTGATCCCTTGTTCCATCACTAATCTTTTCTCTAATTGGGCAAACAAATATCCTGGTCCTTCTCCTAAAAACCTGATAATCAAAACAACATGAGCTATTCTTCCAAAAGTTATTTGTTGGCAGATATGGCTAGAACGCAACAGAAGAATTTTTAGAAATTCTAGACAGCACCACAAGGACGTAGAAGTCAAGATCAAATGTCAATTAAAGGAATGCCTGACTGATATAAAAGATGATTCTAGCCTCAGCCAGCAGGATATCGCTGGGGGTTCATTCCTTGACTTACAATTTCAACCAGCAATCAGAAAAGTCCCTCCTCTTAAAGATTGGCAAATAAGGAAATCGGAAGCAGACTTTCAAGACTGGATCAAATTGCATTCAAGGCACTCTCTCTTTTTCGATGGGGCAGCTAAGGGCAATCCAGGCAGAGCTGGTGCAGGAGGCGTCGTTGTAAATTCAATTGGGGAAAGAATACACTCCTATGCTTGGGGGCTTGGACACTCAACCAACATTCAAGCTGAGGCTTTGGCACTCTTGCAAGGCCTTAAGACCCTTAAGGAGCTAAACATAAAGGAAGCAACAGTTATAGGCGACTCCCAGATCATTAGAAACGCAATGGTCTCTAATACCCCAGCTTCAGATCTTAAGCTAGCTAGGCTGATATTCAGAATTAAGGGCTTGGAAAACGCTTTTCAGAAGTTTAATTACTATCATGTGCTGAGAACTCATAATAAAGATGCGGACAGTGAAGCCAACAAAGCTGCCCTCCTCTCTGCCGGGGTCAAGATGAAAGACGGAGAAGAATCATGGGAACCCATCCCATAAGCTGTTTATCGACATGTTTTACTGCTTGATATTAAATAAATTTGTTTATATTTCCAAGTGGGGAAAAATTTCGGAAATAGAATCTATAGAAACCCAAGCAAGGAAGAAGACCTCAAGTTTCAGCAGCATTCTCACTCTCAACAGTGAGATGCACCAGGATTTAGACATCCTCATTGTAAAAATATTTTCGGCATTCAGACCAAGATGAATATAATCACTCCATAACTTTTTCTGTCCAAAAAAAAAAACAGAATGAAACTAGTAACGCCAGACATAATCTTCATTCAAGAGAAAAAATGCTCCATTCAGAAATTAAAACAAATCCATAACAAATGGCTTGGTAAATTTGAGTTTCTAGAAGTTAAAGCAGAAAACACATCCGGGGGCATTCTCACTCTATGGAACCCCCAAAAAGTCAGTATAATAGATGCGGAGGCATTGAGAAATTATTTATCAGTTATCATTCAACCAGTGGGGGTGTTGGACACCTTCCTTGTTACGAATGTTTATGGGCCTCATAGAATAGAGGAGAAACTCAGATTTCTTGACTCCCTGGTTGATCTCAGAGACATGAAGAAATACCTTGGGTCATCGGAGGAGATTTTAACATGATTAAATCTCTTTCGGAAAAAAAAGGAGGTACCAGAATGCTAAGTAAAGATGCAATAGCGTTCCAATCCTTCACAGAAGATATGAAAATGGTTGACTCTGAAATACACAATGACCTCTTTACTTGGAATAACAAAAGAGATGGTGATGCCCAGGTCGTCTCCAAGTTAGACATATTTTTGATCTCCAAGGAGATGATGCTCACAAAGAAAGAAATCTCTGCATGTGTTCTCCCCTTCGGTGGCTCTGATCACTAGCCGATTCAATTAGATATCAAGGGGATCAATTCTCCCAGGAACAGACCCTTCAGATTTGAGAATATCTGGCTCTCCCACCCATATTTCATCAGCAACATTGAAAAATGGTGGTCCGAAGATCTTCAGACTCAGGGCACCAAAATGTTCCTCCTTCAGAAAAGACTAAAGCACATAAAACTCAAACTCAAAGATTGGAACAAGAAGGATTTTTGTAACATTTTCGTAGACAAAAAATCAGTGGAAATTAAAATACAGGAACTAAACCAAGCATTGATCACAGATGGTTTTGATAAATTCAAAAGTGAGCAAGTTGAAAAACACAATGAAGAATGGGAGAATTTATGCAAACAAGAGGAAATATTTTGGAGACAAAAGTCTGGAGTTCAATGGCTCAAAGAAGGTGAACGAAATACCAGATTTTTCCACAGATCCACCATAGCCAATAGAATGCACAATAGAATCTCTTCGATATTGAATGAGAAGGGGGAGCTTCAGACCTCTCATAAGAATATCGAAGCTGTGATGGTTTAGCATTTCAAAGGTATCACAAAGGAAAATAATCCAGACAGAGATCAACACATTAAGGAAATTATAAAAAATATCCCTAGAATGGTGTCCAGTGAAGATAATTTCAACCTAAATAAACTACTAAAGGAGGTAATCAAAGATATGCAGAATGGCAAAGCTCCAAGTCCAAATGGTTTTAATGTAGACTTTTTCAAAGCTTGCTGGAATGTTGTCAAACAGGATATTTTGGATGTTGTAGAGGACTCCAGAAGAAGCAGATCCATTCTAAAAGCCCTCAACACCTCCTTCATCTCCCTGATCCCCAAACAGGATACAGCCCGGACTCTTGATAAGTTCAGACCCATTGCTTTATGCAATGTGGTTTACAAAATTATCTCCAAGGTTTTGGCCAACAGACTCAAACCTCTTCTTCCTTCTTTAATTTCAGGGGAACAATCTGGTTATGTGGAAGGAAGGCAAATCCTGGACAACATTATTCAGGCCCAAGAGGTAGTTCACACGCTTACCAGCAAAAGGTAGGCTGGTATGATCATGCAATTAGACATTGCAAAAGCGTATGACAAGGTGAACTGGACTTACATCAGAAAGGTCCTTACTGCTTTTGGGTTTGATCACAACTGGGTCAGATGGGTAATGGCTATGGTTACTTCTTCTAGCTTTTCAATTCTATTGAGTGGCTCACCCTCAGAGATCTTTACTCCTTCCAGAGGCCTCAGGCAGGGAGACCCACTCTCTCCCTTTCTCTTTATCCTCATGATGGAAGGACTGGGCTGGTCCATTAATCATGCCAAAGTCTTATGAAAGATCAAGGGCCTCCAATTAACAAAGAATGGTCAAGCAATGACTCAAACAAATTGTGGATGATACCATGCTGCAGGGTATCCCCATAGTCAAAGAAGCTTCAGCGTACAAAAAATCCTAAATGACTTCGCCTTGGCTTTAAGTATGGAAGTTAATCTCTCCAAATCAATTTTTTTTTCTTAAATACTAACATTTCTTTTCAAAGGAATATTTCCAGAATTCTAGGCTTCCAAAGGGATTCCCTCCCTTAAAAGTATTTGGGAATTCCCCTTACAGCTAAACCATTTCACAAAAGCATTTGGGAACCAGTGCTCAACAAGATGCAAGATAAGGTTAAAAAAGGGACTTTCAGATCGTTGAACCTTGCTAGTAGGTTGATTCTGACAAAATCTGTTCTGCAATCTATCCCTGCTTTTTTTTATCTGCCCTTCCAGCTCCCAAAGGGGTCTTACAGCAATTTAGGAATATCCAGAGAGACTTCCTTTGGGGCAAGGAGGAAACTAGGAAGAAATGGGCCCTAGTTTCTTGGGAGAAAATATGTAAACCTAAAAGTCATGGAGGTCTAGGCTTAGATGATCAGGAGATTCTGAGTAACATTTTAGGAGCCAAGCTCTGGTGGAGATGGGTTAAAGAACCAGGGGCTCAATGGGCTAAAACCTAGAAAAAAAAATATGCAAGCTCCTAGAAAAATAGTGATCTTATAAGAATGACTGGAAACATTAAAGGCTCTTACATCTGGAATAAAGCCTGGGAAAACAGAAGCCTAGTACAAAACAACAGTTTCTGGGAAATCAGAGCAGGAGACCTAGCTCTCTTCTGGGAAGACAAATGGCAACAAGAACAAACGCTGTTAAAAGAGGACTTCATGAGCCTCCAGCAGGAAACCGATTCCCAAGGATTAACAAGAGTTAAAGATTTCTAGAATCTTCCTCATGACTCCGGAAAGTGGAGACACTGGAGAAAAATAGACTACAGAGGGGACAACACCACAAAAGCAAAAACAAAAGAACTCTTGAGCATGTTAAAACAAAGGAAGATCTTGGTAACAGATGGGCAGGATCAGTCAAGATGGGGCCACAATAAAGAAGGCATCTTTAATGTTAAGGAAGCAAAAAGAATTATCCTAAACCTAGATCCTTGTGTTTTGGCGAAATCTTGGCTAAAACTTTGGAACCACCAAGGGTGGATGAAGATCAAGCTTTTTATGTGGTTAGTTCATCACAAGAAAATACTAACTTGGGAAAACATTTAGAAGAGGGGGTTTATGGGGCCTTCTAGATGTCAGCTATGTGAAGCTCAAGAGGAGACAATGGAGCATATTCTCAATAGCTGCACCTATACCACCTGGCTGTGGGATTCTTTTGACACCATTTATCAACAGACAGACAGAGACAAAGGTAGCATCATCAATACCCTGAACAGGTGGAGAAAAAACTTTTCGGAGCATGAGATCCTTAATTTGGCCTGGACCTTCATGCCAAGCTTTATTATCTGGAATTTTTGGAAAGAAAGGAATAAAAGAATTTTCAAGGAAGAAAAAACTACTCCACTTCGCCTGATGGATTTGATCTTGAAGCAGATTAAGGAAACATTTTCTACCACTGTGCACAGTTATCCCAAGAATCATCCCACAACAATTGAATTGAGATCTCTCAAGCATCTGGGAATTCACCATAGTCTTAGCAGAAAGGAAAGAAGGTTGGAAACGGGAAAGGAGTTATGGAATCCTTCACCAAAAGGTTATCTAAAATGCAATATTGATGGAGCTTCAAAAAGCAACCCGGGGACAACAGGTTATGGAGGGGTGTTAAGAGATGAAGAAGGAAAAATAATCTTTACATTCCATTGTAATTTAGGCACAACCACCAACAACATGGTTGAATTAATGGCATTGGAACAATGTCTAGAGTTGATGAAACTAAATCAGAGCTCAAATGTCATTATCGAAGCAGATTCAGAGATCTCTATAAATGCATTTAAGAAAATCAGTTGTGGAATAGTGTCAGAAAGGGTCTCAAAGCATTGGAGACTAATACAAGTGTACCAGAGAATTCAAAAACATCTCCTGAGTCTTCGAACTATTAGCTTCAATCATGTTCGACGGAAAGCCAATAAACCTGCAGATTTATTGGCCAACCAAGGAGTGATTAATTCAGATTGCAGAATCGAGATGAAATGGCAGGAGACACCTCTAAGCAGGTTAAAAGCTCTCTGCAATGAGCAAGTAGTAGAGGACAAAGAAATTTTTAAATATTGGGCCAAAGGAGTTTAATTTTCAGTCTGCGGATGTCTCTGTTGCACGTTCCGAAGTCAGCTTTCGTGGGATGGATGGCTAGATCGCTTCCACGCGGGAAACTCTCCGCCAATCCACTTTCGGAATGGAATTCCAGGCTTTGAGGAGTTTCCTGGTGATCGCGAGTCATTCGAATGGTAAGTGGTATTCGCTTGTGGAGAGCAATTCCACTAGGCTCTCAACACGTGGCAAAGGTGGGGTTTGTAATACCACCATCCATCGCGCCTTAAGGATCGAGCATCTTCGCTTTCCGATGTCTCTCCGAGCCATTCATTTTTGTAATGTGATTCGACGTCAGATTTGACCATGCAATTTTGTGGGGTTGTGAGTATTATTAAACTTTGCTAGTTATTGATGGAAGGTTCGTGGAGTTCAACATCGGGTTAGCGTTTTACTGAGGGAACCTTTTGAGTGGTTAGTTTGTCCTTTTGTCTGTATAGAGGGTCACATCTAGGGCAGTATACCCTTGATGTATCCGTAGTCCAGAACATTTTCCGGGTATTGTCTATATATTGTAACTTTATTTTAGTTTATTGAAATAGAAGGATAGTCTCTTGCTTCAGCAAAAAAAAAATGGTGATTATTTATTTATTTATTTTATTTTTTTGTTTATCATGATAAGATTCAAAAATAGTTATTTCATTTTGTTTGTGTCATTTTATATTATATAAAATATATATCAATAAAGATAGAGCTCAGTTGCTTTTACTTATGTTTGAGCAACTTCCTTCAACGAGGTTTGGAATTTAACAGGCAAAATGCCAGTCACAAGGCATTTTGCCCATTCAAACATTTTGCTTAAGTGTTTTTCCCCATGTGTTATAAATTTCACAAAACACATTTTTGATGGTTTATTATTTTCCTAAAACCTTATAAGTAGTCCATACAAATTTGTGTTCCACTTTGGTTGGTTCGTGTCACGGTGTCACATGTGAAAACTATTTTAAGTAACAGTTTGGGCTTACGAATAATGGGAAAATCAATGTTAGGAACTCTTGATGCAATGTAAGTCATGGCTCCATTGGTCATGTAATTTACTGCTTGCAAAGCGAGCTCGAAGATCATGTCGAAGGGTAATTCACATCCATTTATTCATGGAGCATGGAGTAAGATTGCAAAGATTAGGAAAACATTAATGTTGCTTGTCTCCGCGCCTCTCTCACGAGCCGCTATTGGTGTTGAGATTCAAGAATAAGAAATTATATATCATAAGAAAAAAGTTGCGAGTGCAATATCTGAGAGAACAGGGCATCCCATTGAGCAAGCTGAGAATGATATGGACAGGGATCGCTACATGTTAGTATGGACTATTAGGATTTGGATAAGGGCTCTCCTCTTTTTTACATAATATGTGTATATTGTAATTCCATAGTATAGTCACCTATGAAATCTAATCCGTGAGAAGGAGTGGAGGAGGCGTAAGGTCATGGTGGAATTGGTCATTGACACCTCTTAAAAGCATCAAAATCTATGTTTAATATGCATATTGACACATTGCGCATTCTACATATACAACTTTTAGCTCAGAAAATTACGTAGATTCATGTCAAACTCGGGTTTAAATAGGTATTTTTCGATGTGAGATTGTGAGACTTCATGTCTCATGTATTCATATGACATGTATTGTTCTACGGGGCCTACTCAATGTTGATGATAGAATATTTCTTTTAGCTTCAGAAATTGATGGAGTGGCAACAAGGTTTGATCGATTGAAACCTTTTACTTGTTTGAATGGTGCCACTTACACAGCGATTTGAAAGATAAAAATGCTTCTTGTGTTCGTTTTCATAAAATATATATATATATAAAAGGGTAGGATTGTTGAGCTAGTTTTAGAGGCTAGCAATAGAAGTGTATATTTCTATGATGCAAGCACCAATTTTCGATATGAGAGATGGTGTCCACATCCTTTACAAGACAAACCCTAAATGAAACTTCTAAAATATGATCCCTTAAGAAGTAAGACTATTTTTACTCGATAATCCTAGGTTTTCAAATGGAATTGTGCTTTTATTAAAAGAAGATTACATGCTCATATGTGAGACACGGAAGAGATGAGATAGTATATGTACTGTGTATATTAGCTTAGAATTGATTCATCTTACACCGTAAATGATTAGATTAGACATTATAAAAAATATATATTATTCTCTCTTTTTCATGATTAGATGATTACTTCACTCGCTTCTCAATTGTGTGTATATATATATATATATAGATATATATACACACTTATAATTTATATTGTTTTGGGTTCGAAAAAGTAATTGGAGAAAACAATGCTTGGGTTTAGATGCCTAAATCATTGAGAGGAGAAGCTTGGAAGCACGTAAATCTGCATAGAGAATTTTCTTGTAGGTCCTCACAACATAAATTAATTATGTGGACGTTTAAAAATTAATTAAAAATCTCAATCCATATATCCTATGCCGAAGAAAACACTAAAGGAGAACTCAAATGTTTCCCATGGAAAAGAAAACTCAATTTTCCGCATATTTTAAGCGAATTAATTGATTATATGTGTAGGACTATAATCATGTAAATAAGGAAATTAAAATGACCATACTAATTCTATTTTGTATGATTCTCTTTTTGCAATTCTCATTCAAATGTAGAATGACTAAGAAAACTTAGTTGAGTTCAAAATTATATGTTGTAAAGATCCTTAAACATATGTGTTGATCTTTTTTGCTAGAAGAGTTTAACTTCAACTCCTCTTACCTTATAACCAAGTATGCAACCATTAGATTTGATAAATCCAAAGGCCCATAATGTTGTGATTTTTATAATACCTATAGATCCTAAGACCATCAACTAATGATCTTATTAAACACAATGTTGCTAAAGTAATGGTTTCTAATGGTGGACTTCTTGGTGAATGGCTAAATACTTGTATACATGGTGGCATATTTTAGTCTAAAATCAGCCACTATCATTCTTTACCTAAGCCAACCCACAACAAATCACTTTAGGTTTTGTATTTGCTTTACTTCTCCTCTACTCTACATCAAAATGGTCTTTAATTTAAAATCAATTAGTCATTCTTATGATTTGTTTTAAGTTTAAAACGATAACAAGATTGACAAAGTAGGGCCCATTTCACTATCTTTGCTATGAGAGAGTGCCTATAATGTTTTTGAACAAGACTTTCAATCAAGTAATTTTAATATTTACAATTAATTTTAATTTGATTATTAAATTTGTTACTAGAAAAAATGATATAAATATAGATTTTAAAATAGAAAATATGTTATAATTATTAATTATAATGAAACAATAAGAATATAAGAAAAATGTTTTAAGCAAAAAATTTTTGGTGAAGGGTTAACTTGTTATCAAAGTACCATTCTTGGAGTGCAAAATTTTAAACATGGTGTTGTTTCTCATTTAAAAAAATAAATTAAATTCAAACCCTCCCTTCCACTACTCATCATGTAGCCCAACCCAAATATTCACCATGAAACAAACCATAAATTTTGACTCGTAAAGAGGAATCCAAATTCAAATCCTCCCTTCCACTAGCGCAACCCAAATATTTACCATGAAAGAAACAACAACTCTCCCAAAAACCAATGAGAGTAGTGTTGGAGGTCTCTTGAAATCTCACATAATCAAATCCATTTGTCATGACCCAAATCTCACATAATCAAATCCATTTGTCATGATGCAAAGGCGTGTGGCAAAGGATGGCCACCAAGCCATCTCTCTTAATTGTGTGGATCGTCCATCCCATACTCATTTCATTCGTCCATCAACACCTCGATTGGGATTAAAATTCTTTGAAATGAGAAAAATTGATATTTTAGTTATTCATGTGTTTTTGAATTCTTTACATTTATATATAAAACACACACACATGATTTTATATACACTTTTCATAATAATGTAATGTTGTAATTTAAGATTAATTGAAATTTTTAACTTGTAACCTTTTCGTAATATATTTAAATATAATATCTATAAAATTGTAAATTTTGTTTTAATTTGATCAATATTATAGAAATATATTATACACAACAATATAATATTACCTTTCATATATATTATAATATTACTTTATGCAAAAACGCGTTATTTAATTTAAATTAAATATATTGAAATTTGATGTTTAATGGATATGAACTTCTCTAAATTTATAATGGAGTGTGTGATACTTAATTTTAAAATTTGAAGTTGTACAATAGAAAATATATTTTTATTATAATTCGTAGTTTTTTAATTAAAAATATATATAAATTTATTAAAATGAACTATATATAATAAGAGGTAGTTATATTTTATCTATTATGTTTAAATGACTTGTACTTATGTTTATGAAAATGAGATAAAGTAAATGAGATGTATAGTAAAATTTATGTAGTACAGTGGTTTAAATACATATACTACTCAACAACCCATTATCACCGTGGTGCCCCCCAGTACACCATGGCTTTACATGTGGGTGTTCAACATGGAAACCCTCATTGTGGGTCCCCCATTTAACCGGAGCTACTTTCCAAGGTTCAATAGGGGCACGAGACCAATCAACGATCCATGTTCATGATGGGGCCCGTGTGGTGTACTTGAAGTTAAGTAGGGGGGCGAGGTCTGAAATCGAATACTACCCATGTTTAAAATCACCTGGTCTTGGTTGGTGGTAACACCGTGGAACCTCATCCTTGGTGGTATGGTGTGACGCGGAACCGTTTGTGCAGACATCACAAAGCTATTTAGATTACATGTGGATGCCACAACTTTCAATCCAAGAGTGAGATTGAGATGGAATTTATACCGCTTGAAAGCCCTCGAAAATCTAGACATGATCATGGCAACAAATTTTATTTCTGCAAACTTTGGAAAAGAAGGATTTTTGGTGAGGCCATATTCATAACAAACTTCACAGGTTGGGTTAAGTCATAGATAACACCTTCAAGAGCTTGAGATAGTCTGATGGGTGAGAGGGAGTGTTAGAGTTATGTTTATAAATTAATAAATGGTGTGTTATAGTATCAATGGTCATGGAAAAGTACATCCATTCATGTTGAGTTGGATTCTCTGACCAATGTGATCTCAATCATAGAAGAAATGTAGATGCCTATGGGAGAGGAAGAAAATCCCTCACACAAAGGAAGAAGGATAATTTCAACTCTCTACCTCCACAACCTTTTGCAGCGTCTTGGAAACCCTCTTATGGGTTTACTACTCTTTTTCTCCCACTCGTATGGCTTCCATGACACTGTATTTATCTCCCATAGTACCTTGTATAGGTTCCACCACATGGTATTTCTCTCCAACCTGATAACTTATAACAATGATATGTATTCTTTGTCCACTCATATCTTTTTCTTATGCTTTGTCTTTTAGAAGATCAAGATAAACACATGAGGAGGATTATTTTCTTCCTTTTCTATTTTGCCTCTTTAGGTATAACTAATTTAAACTTTTTTCATGAGAGTTGGGGTCAGTCTCTCATGTTAGCCTCTTAACATATTTTTGAAAGGATTTATCATACCAACATAAATTCTCATTCACTACTATTTTCTTTTTCGGAAAATAAAACAATATTTCATCACATGTCTTTTAATTTTCCTCAACCCAAGAACAAAGAAAAGTCACATAATAGTATTACATCCTTGAATGATGGAATCCTTCAATGAGCCTTTGTCCAAACTCTATAAAGACGACATTAATGAGTTAGTTAACATTCCGTGGAAGAAGATAATGGAGTTTTATTGTTGTTCACGAAGCCATGTGATTGAGGTTGGAACCCTTCTGGATAGGATTCTTGTGGCGCTCCACAAAGACATTGATGTGATCATGCCGACGATGAATACTTTGGAGGGATTTGATTTTTGAGAAAGCCACACGAACCTTGGATAGAATAGGGAGACCCCAGTTATTTCCAACAAAAAGAATGTCTTATATCCCATAAAAAAAGCATATACCTCGATTTAAAAAACCAAGTGATTTGCCTCGAGTGCCATAGTTTAGAAATGTTCTCTATGAGAGGGAGAGAGGCAAGGAATCATTTGGTGCATATGATTTTTGTTATTTCATCCCGGATTAAAGCCCAACAATGAAAATAGAGATTACACATTTGTGCAAAACCCTTTGAAAATACCCATTGAGTCGTGGTGATTGTTAGTGCTAAGATGGTATCTCCATGAAAGACAATTTGTATCAATGATAAAATTGGTATAGATGCTAATAGAGTTATCGAAAACAAATATTATTTCCGAAGGAAGAAAAAATAAATGTTTCACAATAGCGAAGGCAACTACGAGCAATGTAGGGAGAACAGTTGTTAGTGCCACACTCTTTCTTTCCAATGTGATTAGGGAATTCCCTGCCATTGAATCAAACTCTACCATGTTATAAATCATTGCATAGAAACGCATGTTGGAACGGAAGAAGCGCGATGATAAGTATTGTAGCCTAATTGATGATGATGGGAGGAAAGAGAAAGGCATTTATCTCCAGAAAGAGTTTTAGTTAGTGGATGTCTACCTTTTTTAATATTTTGCTTGTGACTTTGTACAAAATAAATCCAAATGTTGTAGATGTGGAGAGATTGCTCTATGTGTGCTATTAAACTTCCATATGAAATAAACTACTTGTTGTTTTTAGAGATAAGGAGATGAAAATTGGTTCTTATGGAAAATTTCACACTGGATAGTAAATGCACAAGGTTATATATGAAGTTGCCTTTGAAAACATGGTTAGGTTGTTGGATCAAATGCAACTTCTTAGCATTTTCAATGATATTATTAGTGAACATGTTGTTTGTGCTTTGATTTTTTTTTCTGGAACTTGTAAAGGAAACACGTTGAGCTTAGTCAATGAATGCGTAGGTGGATTTTTTTTTTGGAATTCACTACTCTAACTGTTACGTGGCGTAGTATAGATGCTTCAAGAAGAATATTGGATGAAGATGTTGAAAATTGAACCAAGGTGTTGGAGATCCAAACAAATATTCCTAGTGCATGCATGCCATTAGAAAAACATGAAGTGAAATAAACAACTTTCATGAAAGAAGCATGGTTGGTCAAAAATTTATAAATGCAGGTTGGGTCCATACATGAACAAGTAATGAAAGCGAGTTGGAACACATGGGAAGTAACTCATAGAGAGAGAGAGAGAGAGAGAGAGAGAGAGAGAGAGAGAGAGTCTTGGACCAAGCTCTAGAAATCACCAAAGATTTAGGAAAGATGCACTAGCATATAAAAGTAACGAGAGACATCATTAGAGAGGATGATGCATACCACTCAATGCAGTCGCGTCATTTTGTGTAGTGATTAGGTTCAATAGATAGAGTATCCTTGAGGTCTCTGCAAGTTTCATAGTTTATCTTTGTTGTGTTTATTGGGCTTATTAGTTTGAAAACACATTGAATTTTTAAACTATGATATAACATAAAAATTATTTTGTTCAAATTTCTTATCGTGAGAAATGATACGAGGAGTGTGGAGATCTAATATAACCACTCGATAGAGATGTCGAAAATATCGACAAAGAGACCTAGTGTGCGCAAGATTCGAGAGAAGAAAATGTTCATGTCATATGCATCATAATCTCTTGTTGATATTTTGTAGCCCTCCATACCAGTATTAAGAATGTAAACATCATTCCCGAGTATGATTGGCGAGGTATAAATGAAAGCAAATATAGCGAGGTGGCTAGTATCCTCCCATTATTCATTGAATGAATATTGTTTGAGGAATGTTGTGACAAAAGTATTTGTGCGTAGGTACAAAAAATGCAAGATTGATGGACGTGTGCTATATCTCGACTATTGAAAAAATGAAAAGTTTGTTCAGATTTCTCCAATGCATTGAGTGAATGTTAGATCCTTCAAATAGCCCTTGTCCCAACTCTATGAAGACAACACTAAGGAGTTAGGTCACAATTTGTGGAAGAACGTAATGGAGTTTTATTGTGACATTCATAAAGCCGTGTGATTGAGGTTGGGATATGATTTCTTCGGAAATGGCTCCACTCTTGTAGAGAAGAGGGAGACGTAATTTTTTTCCAATAAAAATAATACATTTTAACCCATCGAAAACAATATTATTCTCGGTTTTAGAAAATTCGGTGATTACACCCCAATACCATAGTTTAGAAATATTGTCTAGGAGAGGCATATAGGTGAGTAATCATGGTATGCGTGTGATTTCTTGTATTCCGCCCCAAAAGAAAACTTAGGAACATATAGAGATTACACATTTGTACAAAATCCTTTGAAAGGACGCATTAGGTCATGGTGCTTGTCTCGGAGGAAAGATAATGTGTATCAATGATAAAATCGGTATTGGTGTGGATGCTATTAGAGTTATTGAAAACAAGTATTATGTTTGAAAGAAGACAAAAATGGATATAGCCTATCAATCCGTGAGCAAATCTAGAACTATGACATCTAGAATCACTAAATCTGCCACAGGAAATATTACTAGAGCTGAACTAGGCAATCTATTTGAAGATTTTAAAACAGACCTCTTAAGCACTTTGGGAAATCAAATAGACACTATGAAAGCAAAGAAAAGACAAGATGAACAAGAACAAATGTTGTCTATATTTTGTCCTAAATGCCAAAAAAAACATGCTTTGAAAGAATGTCCTTTAGATAATGTTCAGATCTCTGGGTTTTGTACAGAAAATCATGACACTAATGACTGCTCTAAGATGAATGTTTTGCGGAGCTATAATTTGGAAGCTAATGCAAGGATGGAGAACTTATATTTTGTGGGAGCTCAGAGACCATGGCAGCCAAGACCTCCAGTTATGTTTCTAAATCCAAATCCAACAAATTATCAAATGCATGTTCAAAATTCTTGGAATGTTCTTATGCCATGGAAAAATTGGTTTAATCAGCAAAAGTAATCTTATCCACAATAGGGATGGAGAGGATATTCACATCCTCAGCAATTTCCTCAACAACCACCTTAGTAATATCAGCAGTCATTTCCTCACCCATATCCTCAACAATATTAGCAACAATACTCTCAACCATATCCACCAAAGTACACACAGCAATACCCTCAACAACCAATTTCTTATCAACAACAATATCCTCAGTAAACCTTACCTACTCCTCCATCAATGAATCAACCACAGCTACAATTACCATCTAATCAACCTCCTAAACCTATGCAGCTACCTGCTCAACCAGTATCTAATCCAAATAATTGACTGGACAGACCAACATACAGTGTGGATGAGGGACCATCGTACCCAATTCTACCTCTGAAAAACATAGAACTTAGATCTGGTCGAACTCTTCACATAGAACCTTCACCTCCACCTGTTTCAATGAAAGAGAGTTCGAATAAAACTGATCACCACAAGTTGCCAACACACAGTAAACAAGATGATTTAGAACAAGGCAAACAAATTAGGACAGTGCAATCATCTCCTTATCCTGAGCGGTTACTTCAACCAAAATTACCCACACCTCTGCCACAATTCGATGTTCTGGATAAGCTGAGAAATGTGTATGTAAAAATACCATTTGTCTAAGCTAAGGATATTCCAATTTATACCAAAGCCATCAAATAACTTTTCCTTAAAAAGCTTGCAAAGAAAAGATTTAATCCACAGACCATTCACGTTATTGGCAATTTAGTTGGCCTTATGTCAAATGTCATTTCTATGGAGAAATATGTTGACCTTGGTGGTGAGCTCCAGTATTGCAGCAATAATGTTGCAACTCCTGGGGCTTCCTTCTTTACTTTTATCAACCAGGTTGTTCGTAACAAACTTGGAAGCGACGGTGCTGTATGCACAAGTACTAGCTCTTACTCCATGTTGTCACTTGATCAGATGGCACAAGTTCGCTAGGAGCTTAAGCCAACTTCTATGAGTTCTCAGAAGAAGCTTTAACTGTGATAAAAAGAAACTAACTCTACAGGGGCTAGTCTACTTGCAGAAAGAGAAGGAAAACTGAAATGAAACGCAAACCCTAGTTTACCCACTAACCCTACTTTTGCAAAAAGAGATGGAAACTACTGAAATGGGTGCCATTTACTAATGAAAAGGTAAATTGAATGCATTCAGGCTATTTCTAAAGAGAAATGAGAAGAGAATATCTTTTTGTACTTTTGACTATTTTTATGTGGAATTATTATGCTTGTGGTTTGACTGGTTGTGACCGTGCAAAGGTTTGGTGGCAAAGGAATATGGAGTTGACTTTTGTAGAAGGTGAAGAAGGTGTGGAGAGGTCCTAAGAAGCCCCTAGTACCCTTTTGAAGACTTCCATTGTGATCAGACTTCGGAAATCACTCACAGGAAATTCTACAGGAGGCTGCAGGGGATCTATAGGAGGTTCTACAGAAGGATCTACAGGAGGAGGCCAAAAGTGGTCTTTAGAGGTTTGAACGTGGAAAAATGATGGGAAAAGGGAAATGAAGGCTGGATGAAGGTGTTGAGGGGTCTAGAACTTGTCAAGGAAGGTCAGGGATGAATGAGATGGTTGGATTTGTTCAAAAGGCAAGAAAACAACTTTATGGAAAAACGCAAAAATCAGGGCAGATTGGCGAAATGTGGCGAATGATTTGTGAAATCTAGGAGAAGTGAATTGGTGTTGGTTGTTTGATAGAGGGATGGTGAGCTGAGATGTCCTACAAGAGACTTGCACATTCACTTAGCAAAACTGACCGTAGAAAGAGCTAAAAACAGAGTTTTGTCTAGCTTAACCTAATTTCTGACCTAGAACAAGAAAATGTTGAAAAATATATTATGAATAGAAAAGCATGCGAGAAAACCATGGTAAATGAATAGGAAATGATCTAAGCATGTGAATCCAAACTAATATCAACTTCTCCAATCTCAAAATATCACACTAGCAGTTGCATTGGAAGTGCAAAAACTATGTTTTTAGTGGCAACAGTAGTGCCTTGACCTAAAATCATGGTCCCAAGAAGGGAGAGAGGAGATCAAGACCTACTATTGGTTGTTTTGGATCTTATTTTGTCATTGCAACAACCTACTTGCATAACTGATAAAAACAACTATGCTAAACATCAAAAGCAACCTAATCTAATGAAGCAAAATTATGCAGCATAAATTAATTCATGAATGGAAACAAAACATATAAATACACAAAGGAGGTGCTAGGAAACTTGGGTTGGGCCCTAACCTAAGAGCTACAGCCCTTTGGAAAAGATCAGTGCTGGCTCAAAACTTGGTTCATCTTCATTTATCAAAAAATAGTAGTTACATCACATAAACTGTCTTCAAAAAGAGCTCAAAAATGAGCTAAGTACAAGGCTGCACAAGAGTGCGAAAATATACTAAGAACTGGCTAACCTACTAAGGCTCTAACCCTTCTTATTTATACTGATGGGGACTCCCAACAGTCCTCCTAAAGTTAAGGAACTCGGCTTCCTAGAACTAAAGATAACAACAGTCCTATTTGACTTGCTCGGCCGCCCCTTGGAATCATCAATGTGGGCCTTTGTACTGCGAGTTGCTAATGGAGGATTCGAGAAAAGGGGTCATTAATGAAGGAGACACCCTCCCTACAAGTCCTCTTCCTTGTTTCCTCGAGTTTGGCTGCCATGTGCTCATAAATTCCTTGTCCTTGTCCAAAATTGTCCAAAAAATCTGCAATAAACACTCATTAGACTATATGGCAAAGTGACTAACCCAATTCACTCTATTGACATAAATATATTAAAAAACATGCACAAAACTACTGAGAATGGTGGATTAAATCGAAATAAGAGGCAGAATGAGCCCATATAGTTACCCATTTCTGGGGCTCATCATCACCCCCCTGCTGAATGGGTTGCTCATCCTCTGAGCAACTAATCTAACTCTTCATCTTTAATGGCTCTGACAGATTCCCTGACATCCCAAGCCTCTGATGTGATGTCTTCCTCTTTGTCATGGAAACCTGCTTTCCTATCCACTTCCTCCCATTGTTTCTGTTCTTCCTCCTCCTTAACTCCTTCCAACAGTCCTAGCAGCAGTGGAGGACTGAATTTAAGACCAATCCAGTTGGCTTTCAAGTTTTGCATTGATTGCTTATATAGGGGCACTCTCCTCATGGCTTCCCTCATTCTAGTTGGGGAGTGATACTCCCTGATCCTTAGGCTATGTGACAATGTATTCCACCTTCTCATGCAGGCATGAAGGCAGTCATCGCCAAACAATCTCTCCATATCTTCAAAGTGAGCAATAGCCTGTGCTTGCTTGTCAACATAGTCAGGAAGAACTTGAGGATTGGCTGCAAGGTGTTGGTGGGCATAGATGAGAGCCAAGGGTTCTACTAGTTCTGCCCTTATCATCAGGGGCTCACTTAGCTCTTTTGCCATTATTTTTTGAATTTCCACTACTCTCTTTTCTTCATGGCTCAACCAAGAAGCCATAGCCATGAGCTGTAAGTCTCCCAATGCAGCATTTGGATCCCATAAATTCATGTCAGGAAGTGCCATGTTGTGTAGGTAAAATTCTACTAGCTTTGTTTTATCCTCGGCTGAACTATTATCACATAAATGCATAAATTGGCCATAATCTTGAAATGGTATTGTGCCCCTCTGGGCCAATGTCTTAATATAGAATTGGAGCCACTGATCTTTGAGATACAGTGCATATGATCTAGCTAGTTTTTTGCACTGCAAGGCCTCCATTGCCCAGTTGGCCATGCATGCCATCTGGGCTTCCTTTTCCTGCAACTTCCTTTTCAAAATCAGCACTTCAATTTCTGCCTTAGATTCTTTTTCTTGTTTCTATTTCATCAGCGTCTCACTATCTGTCTGTGGGTCTTCTTCTTGTTGCTGTTTCTCTGTTGCTTCACTATCTGCCTGGGGTCCCTCTTTTTGTTGTTGTCCTTCCAAGATTAGCGGCTTATTTCCTCCTTGACGTCCCCTTTCTTGTAGCTGCTTTTTCAACAGTTCATTTTCTTCCTGTAGTTGAGCTCTTTTGATGCTCTCTGTGTGCCTTACCATGCCCAATTCTTTGCTTATCTCTCTCAACTTGTTTTCCATGTGCCCTATATCTTCGACCCCTTTAGATTTGGCAATCTGCATCCAGGTGTGAGTCCTAACTCTTTCCTTTTCTAGTTCAAAGAAAAGAGGCACTGCGAATTTTTGTGGGATGATATTCCCACCTTCTAGAAGATTGTAATAGGAGCCTAAATTAGGCTGAGGGCTTGGCTCAAGTATCTCTTTTGCCTTACCTTCCTCTTCGGACTGTTCTTCTGCCTTCTTTTCCAGTTTTTCAGTTTCTTTGAGCTTGGCCAGTGTCTCATGTAGAAAAGTTTGTGCCTCCTATAAGATTGCTTTAGAGTCCCTCAATTTGATCCTTTCCTTCCAGGTGGAGGTCATAGGACTCCCTCTCTCGTAGGTGATAGAGATTTTGGAGGGAGATTCCTCCCTTGTTACATAGGTGCATCCTCAATGATAATGGGTTCTTTTGATGGTGGCTGGGGCTTGCCCACCTTAATCCTGGTGCTCCTCTGGGCTTTGAAATACATAGATGTTTGTCTTTTTCTTTTTCCCTTTTGTTTAGCAGGAGTGCTCAATGCAGCAAGGACAACTGCTGCTTCCCTTGCTAGTGTCTCAGGCGACACTTCTTCCTGCTGTTTTTCTTCTTCATCTTTTGTATTTTTTCCTATCTCTGCTGTTTCTGTTTTTCTTTATGTTGTCTCTGGTGGTGTTTTCTCCTTTTCTTATTGAGTTTCTACCTTTCCTGTGGCAATCTTTTCCTCTTCCTCTTCTCTGCTTTTGATGTTGGTTTTTTTTTTTTTTTTCCTTAGGTTCAACTGTGGTTTTGTCATGTTTCTCCTCTTCTTTCTTTTTTTCCTCTTTTTCTTCTCCTACTTGAATATTTTGTGCTTCCTCATGGATTTCCTTCTCAAGTTCCTCTTTCTGCTCCTCCTATTCACTGCCAAATGGGCTAAGGTCATCAATAAGAGTTTTGATGTCATCTTCCCTAGTCGTATTCCTAAAAATTTCCCAGGCTATAGGGATGGTGTATCTATGGAGGGCATCCTCTACTAGCAATTTGATGAGCCCATGGTGGGCCAGTTGGTCTGGAACCCCTACATTCAACTTCATGCCACATTCTATCAAAGATTGGAGGAGGAAATATGGGAGACTGAGTTTTCCAGATGCAGGTAGGTCCATTCCATATATGAATTCATGCAATAACCTAAAGTGATAACCATAGACTATACTGTATCTCCCTTCATAGGAGATATATTTCATGATCTGGTAGCTGATCTCACCCCATGGATGAGGTATACTTGTCCTTCTGACCCCATTTTTATCCTCTACAGGATGTTCATCAGGTTGAAAAAATGTCTTTTTAGCAATCTGTCCTAATGGTTTTTCTTCTTTGCTCCAGGGGAGCCCAAGTGGGAGACCTGTGATTCTGCTAATAAATTCTGGTGTAAGCTCTATGGTCAGACCCCTGAAACTGAATGTAGCATGAGTTTTTGAATGGGGTCTTAAGGACATTAAAAATTCCTCTGTCACATCCTCATCATATCCATGAATTCTCTCAAAGAAAGGCATCCAGTTTTCCCTGGTGAAGAGGGCTACCACTTCTGGGTGTTCATGTAATTTGTTGGAGTTCGAAGGCTCCTTTCTCATAAAACCTTCGGTCATGGTGTTTAGTTACTGCTAGAAATGTTCAAGTGAGGAGGAAGGCAACAAACTTCAAGACCGAAAACAGAGGAACAACTGAGGCTTGTCTTTCTGGAACCAAAGAGGGATTTTTTTGTGTTCTTCTTTTTTCACAACATCAATTTGCAATTTTTCCCTCCCTTCAAACCTTGTTTTCAACCTGAATTTACTTCTCAGCTTTTGGAGGAAATCCATATTTTGACAGAACAGAGAGTATATAAAACAATGTTTTTCTTTCTCACCGAGTAGATAGACTTGCAATTTTTTTTTTCACAGGCTTGATTTCTATGGTTGCATCCCTTTTTTTTACAGGAGAATACAGGGAAAAAAGACAGACTTTTAGTGCAGAGAAGAAAATGGAGAGACTGTATGGCATTCAGAAAAACACAGGCAGACTTTTGAGCTCTCTTTCCCTTCCTTTTTCAACCCAATACTTTGCTTCTAATCCCACCACCTTGTGTAGATATATTATATGAAAAGTGGGTTTATGAGCCTACCTCTTTTCGAGCTCGAATGGCAAAAATTTCAAATTTTTCCTTTGCAGAGCTGCTCTCTGGCCTTCTTCTAGAAAGGCTCCTGTAGACGGTGTTCCCACCCCTGTAGAATGCGATAGTGCTCTTGTAGAGCTCGATAAGCGGGAGGGTTTTGAAGAACTGGCAGAAAATGACTGATTCGATGTTCTGAAGGTGGTAGGTGAGTTGTTACAGTTGAGAACTCGTCGATGCAAATGAAAGAAAAAGGTGGTGGAGGCTTCGACCGTAGTGCACTTAAGCTGATGGCGTGATCTGCGGTGACGAGGTGAGGTGGCAGGATGGGTACGTTATCCCCATCGGGACCGTTGGTCCTACTCCAGTGCCATTATGGTATTTCATGTCACCTACCTGCCATCACTTCCATCATTCCCGTTACGCTGCCACCACTATCGGTTTTGAGTTTTTCTTTCCCGAGTTGACAGACGACACGTGCTGACTACATCTTCTGAACTACTGTTTGAATTGGATGAGGCTTGTTTGAACTCAACGAGGGTGGTTTGAACTGAACGAGGGTGGCCAGTTAGCTAGCCACCGATTTCGTTTAATCGCGACCATCTCAATGGTTCATGCAATTCCTAAATAATATTCATGCAACAGATGAACGGGTTTAGCCACTTACCTGTTAGTCACTATCGTGCTCTGCATGCTCAGACTTTGGCACTTCATTTTCTCATTGCTGCTACTGCTAGTGCTCATGGCCTCTGAACTGGTGGCTTATGCTGGTGATTTTTCGATCAGGCTCTGCTCCTTGCACGTTGCATACATCTTAGCTGCGCTGACCCTGCCTCTAGAGCCTATTTTTTAAAGGGATCAGCTGCTACAGGAATCTTGTAGGATTTCCTGTAGCTGCTTCTCCCTCTAAAATTTTAGGCTGATGCTTGAGCAGGGACTGAAGAGACAGTTGAAGAAGGTTCTGAATGAAAGGAATAACAGCTGGAAGGCATCAGGTAAGAAACAAGTGAAGAATGCTGCTGTTTTATTCATCAACTTTTTAAAAACAAAAAAAAAACAAAAGAAATAGAATTCTGTGTTTTCTGTGCAGGGAAGGAAAAGTGAGTGGAAATGTGGGTGTGCAGGGATGGAATGGAGAATTAGGAGGATGAATGGTGGCAAGGAGATACACAAGCCTTTTGGACAAATTCCTAGCTCTTGGATTCTTTTCTAAACTCGATTTTGAGCTCTCTGTGATTTCTACAGGAGCTTCCTGTAGAATGCACAGAGTTTCCTGTAGGATGCGAAATTTTTAGAACAAATGAGACCAAGGCCTGGGAAAAGATAATGGCGATGGAGGAATGGGCTAACCAGGGTGTATGCAGCCTGGCCATATCCTTTTTTTCTCTATGACCCTCCTGCAATCTGCAATGCATTCAAAAGAAGTTAGTTTTTTCTGCTTTTTTTTTTTCCTTTTTCTTTGTTTTTATGAGATAGCTGGGGTGCCTCCAAGAGGTTTTCACCCAGGGATCTTTTATTCATTTTTTTCTGTTTTTTCTCTGTTTTTTTCTTCTTCTTTTTTCTCTCTTTTTTTTTTCTTTTCTTATTTAGGGTGTGGGTGGAGTGGAGGTAGAGACTTGCTCCACTACCAACACCGTTTTACCCAAATTCTCAATGAATTCCTGCTTGGAGAGGGGCTTCCTGTAGAGCTTCAACCTATGGCCATTGACGAGCATGGGGATGGCTTCTTCATCGATGGTACAGATCAGGACTGAACCATTGTCATTGCATTTTTCTACTATGTATGGTCCGAGCCATCTTGTTCTCAGTTTTCCCTTGAAATATTTATATCTTGAATCATACAGCAACGCCCAATCTCCTTGCTGGAATTGTTTTCCTTTGAGGTGTTTGTCATGCCATATTTTTCTTTGAAGTTGGGCTACCTCTGAATGGAGAAGGGCCTGCAATCTCTGTTCATCCAATCCATTTAGCTGAAGTAACCTTTCCTTTCGTGCATGGCTGAGATATAGGTCCAGCTGAGCTGCCATCCTTAATGTGTTATATTCAAATTCTATTGATAGTAGAGCCTTCTTCCCATAGACTAGCTCATAGGGTGTGAACCCTGTGGTGATTTTCCATGTGGTGTTATAGGCCCAGGTGGCCTCAACCAATCGATTTGCCCAATATTTTCTACTGCTGCTCACTACCTTAGTCAAAATCCCTTCCAAAGCTCTGTTAGTGACTTCCACCTGTCCATTTGCTTGCAGATGATAATGGGTGGAATTTTTGTGCTTAATCTTGTGATGTGTGAGCAGGTCTTCAACCAGATTGGAGGTAAACTGACTCCCTTGATCTGTGACTAACTCTCTTGGATAGCCAAACTTGTAGAAGATATTTTCCCTCAAAACTCAGCTACTTTTTCTTCTGTTGCTGCCTTGATTGCCTTTTTTCTGCCCATTTTGTCAGATAATCAATACACACAATGATGTAAGATTTCTGTTTTGAAGGAGGGTTGATAGGACCCACAAAGTCCATGCTCCACTTCTCAAATGGCTCGAAAGTCACTTGAGGTTGCAGGGGTATCTCATCCCTTGGAGTAGGTTCCCCATCCTTTGACATCAGTCACATTGGCTGATATATCTCCTAACATCTTGATGAAGAGTGGGCCAATAGTAACTTGCTTGCAGAATTTTGAAGGTAGTCCTCTTTGCTGCAAAATGGCCCCACAAGGCCCATCACGACAGGTTTGGAGGATGTCAAAAACTTCCTCCTCCCTGACACATTGCCTCAAAATCTGATCTCAGCCAAGTTTAAAAAGATTTCCACCAATCCAAGTGAATGGGGCACTTTTCCTCACAATCTTGCTCTTCTCTTTTGAGGACAAGTGTGGCGGAAACTGTGTTGAAACCAAGTAATTTGTTGTATCAGCAAACCATGGAGAGATTACTGAAATAGAAAATAGGTGTTCATCTGGCATTTGATCATCCACCATTCCTTCTTCACCTGCAGGTAGATCTAGTCTAGACAGAAAATCAACAACAACATTTTCCTTACCTGGTTTATCGATAATGGTCAAATCAAATTGCTGTAATAAAAGTAACCATCTAATAATACAAGCATTTACATTTGGTTTATTCATAAAATACCTAATTGTAGCATGATCAGCGTGTACGAATGTTTGATAGCCGGTGTTGTAGTGTCTAAACTTATTTAGGGAATGGACCACAGCTAGGAGTTCCTTTTCAGTTACAATGTAGTTTAATTCTGCCTTGGACAAGTTTTTACTGACAAAATATATGGCATAAGGCAGCTTCTCATCAACTTGCCCTAAGGCTACTCCTATCGTTTTGTTCGAGGCATCTGTATGAATGTGGAAAGGTAGGACCCAGTTTGGACCTTTCAAAATTGGGGTAGTTACCAGTTTACCTTTCAAGGCATCCAAAGCCTCTTAATAGTTGTCAGTCCATATGACCTCAGCATCTTTTTTGAAAATACCAAACAATGGAGAGGCTAGCTTACTAAAATCCTTGATAAATCTTCTATAATACCCTTCTAAGCTTAGAAAATTCCGAACATCTCTTACCTTTTGAGGAGGTGGGACCCTTTGGATAATAACAATCTTGTTGGGATCCACTTGTAATCCTTGCTGAGAAATTGTATGACCTAGCACGGTCCCTTCGGTCATTAGGAATTCACATTTTTCAGGACTGAGGGATAGGTTCATTTCAATACACTTGGCTAGAACTTTTCCCAGGTTAGTCAAAGCTTCCTGGAAGTTAGAACCATAAGGGGTAAAATCATCCATATAGATTTCCACTGAGTCATGAACCAGTTCAGAAAATATGCTCAGTACTGCTCTCTGGAAAGTGGCGGGAGCATTGCACAACCCAAAAGGAAGGACCCGGTATGCAAAAGTACCCCAAGGACAAGTGAAAGTGGTCTTATCTTGGTCTTCCGGGCTGATTTGGGTCTGGTTATACCCATTAAACCCATCTAGGAAGGAGAAGAACTTCTTCCCTGCCAAGCCATCTAACACTTGATTTATGAAAGGCAAAGGGAAATGGTCCTTCTTGGCGGCCTTGTTTAGTTCCTGATAATCTACATATATTCTCCACTTCACATTTTTCTTTGGCACTAGCACCAAAGGAGAAACCCATTCGCTATCAGAGATGGGGTAGATGAATCCTGCATCTAGCAACTTTTACAGTTCTTCTTTGACAATGTCCTTAAGGGCTGGATTCATCCTCCTTTGAGGCTGTCTGTCTGGTTTACAATATTCTTTAATGTAAATGTGATGAGTACAGACTAAAGGGTGGACTCCCTTCATCTCCTTATAGCTCCAAGCAAAAGCATCCAAGTGATTTTTCAATAAGCTACACAATTCTTTCTCTTGAGAGGTGGATAGGGATGAGTTGATCTTCAAGGTTCTTTCTGGGCCAAATTCCACATTCTTAAATCAGAGAGAGGTCGAATCAGCCACACAGAGATCAACTAAAGGATTGGCTTGGGTTTCTTCCACCAGCTCTTCTAATGGCAACACACTGGGGGGTGGATTCTGAATCAAGTTTTCAATAAGATCATCCTTGGTTTGTGGACCCCCCATGGTAGCTTCCACTGTGCACAATGGTGCAGAATAGACTTCATCCTCATCTTCCTCCTCCAACCAGAGAGGTAAATCATGTTCTAACAGAGGTTGGGCAGGAGGATATAGGACTAGCTGCTTGGACATATGCCCGTTCTTGATTGTCATGTTCCCAACTCGACAACTGATGTAGGCATCTGCAGTAGCCAACCAAGGTCTTCCCAGGATGAGAGGATACCTAGTGAGCTTTGCCTTTGGCTGGAGAACTAGGAAATCAACAGGGTACTCCCAGGAATCAATAGAGACCATTACATCTTCCACAATCCCGTTAGGGGTCACGATGGAGCGGTCTGCTAACTGCAGTACTGTTGAGGTCTTTCTCAGGGAACCCTGAACGTTGAGTTTGAGCATAGTGTCACTGGTCATCACATTAATGACAACCCCTAGATCAATCAAGGTATGGGGGATTACGGTGCCATTGATGTGGACATCGACTACAGGACTCTCAGGGTCTAGATATTTCGGATAGATTACCTGCCCCAACATAAGGTTGGACAGTTGTCCTATGACATTGATAGTTGGGGCATCTCTCTTGTGCCTACTTGGGTGCGTAAAGCACTTCTCCTTGATCATCTTGTTGTATATAGGCACATCCTTTATGGCTTGGAGAAGTGGTATCTTTACACTTCACTGTTTCAATTCTCCTAGAAGTTCAGTTTCTTCTAAGGTTGGTTGTGTGGTTCCAGTTAGTCTCTCAAGAAAGGGTGGAATGACTTTTGGTTCACTTTCCTGTTTTTCTTCCTCATCCTCCTTAGGAGGGGGTTGGCTATCTGGGAGAACCTTCCCATACCATAGTTTAATCTCTTGAATCTCCACAACATAGGTCGGGCATGATGTTTCTCCACTATATACCTGCTGGGCCTGTCTATTGTTGGGGTTCGGGTTCGGTTAAGCAGGTATTTGGGGTTTTCTTGGTGGAGCAGGAGGTAATGGTTGTGGTTGAGTAGGTGGTGGAGGCAAATGAGCGGGGGGAGAGCTGTATTGGGGCCTCCACCCCTAATGAGGTGCATTCCATTGAGGCTGTGGCTGAGCATAAGAGTGAAACGAATGAGCAACTGGCAGAGCCTGGTATTGAGGAGGATACAACCAAGGAGGGGGTGTGGACCAGGAAGGATGAGCAGGGGGACCCCAATAAGGCATGGAAGTGGCTTGATTGGGGTTGTAATAGGTCTAGGATGTCCCTTGCATTCCCTGCTGGTAAGGTCTGGGTCCATGTGGCCTCCTTTGGTTCATGAAATAGAGTGGTTCAGTGGCTCCTTCAGCCCCCTGATATGCAGCTTTAATTCCGAGCAAGGAAGGGCACTGATTCGTAAGTTGGTCTTCTAACCAGACTAAACACACTTCCATAGAGTGCAATGGACATTTGTTCCTAGGATGCTTTCTAGTGCACCTGGGACAAAAGATGGCCAAAGCCCTCTCGGATTCTTCTTGTTTCCTTTTGACATGCAAGGTATCCATTTGCATGGCAAGAGTTTGCCTCACCTTGCTCTTGAAATCTTCCAGTCGATTCTCAAGTTCGTTTCTAAGGGATGAACTGGATGAGGATGTATTGGCTAACGGTTGACGTCTCCTACCTCTCTTTCTAGCTGACCTAGAATGTTTTCTAAACACAGTCTTTATGTCATCATAAGGTAGTTGGTAGATGTCTCCCCCAGCTAGCAGATGGAGGGTATCTAGAAGGTCTTCAGGGACTCCTCTGGGGAGAACCAACTTCAGAGATTTGGGGTTAAGTGTGCACCTGGCCCTTTTATAACTGAGTTGAAACCTCTCTTCATAGTCTTCTAAAGATTCATCACTTCCCATGGTCATTCGGAAGATTTCTTCCTTGGTATCCTTTGACCTACAGTAGTCCCGGTATTTTTTGTTAAAGGCTTGCTGCATCTGAGCCCAAGTTGTGATACTGTTTCCAGGTAACCCCATGAACCAGTGCAATGTTGCATCCTTGAGGGTAGAAGGAAACAATTTCAACTTCTGCTTATCTTCTGCATAGTCATAGGTTCGACAGAGAACAACAAATTCAAACAAGAAGGTATCAGGATCTTCGGTAGTCAGTCCATGGAAGTGAGGTAAGGCTGAAGGGTTTATGTTTTTCATCTTTGTGTCCCCATTGGCCTCTCGGATAGGAAAGGCACCTTCTATTCTTTCCCCATTTCCTTTAACGTTTCTGTTTTCAGCCATGGTCTCAGGAGGAATGGTTTCTTACTCTTCTTCTGTTATAGGATCTTCGTATATATCTGGAGGTTCGCCTATAGGTTCTTCTGGATCACTACCACCAAAGAAGAGAGAAGGGTGACTCAGTGATGTGGTGGGGGTGTTGGGTAGGAATTTTCCTGAATTGTCTCTGTTCCTACGAGGCATGAAAGGAAATCTCTTTTTTTTGGTGATTTTTGTTTTTTATGTTTTTGCTTGTACCTGCAAAACTGAAATGGATTGAACAACCAAGTACAACTAACTGAAATGAATCTTGCTGAAATAGAAATTGCAGAATTGAAATGAAAGCAGGAAATGACTAACCTACTTTGCTGGAATGGAAATTTCAGAATTGAAATGAAAGCAGGAAATGCCTAATCTACGCTTACTGAAATGAAATTGTAGAATTGAAATGAAAGTAGGAAATGCTTAATCTACGCTTGTTGAAATCAAATTGTGGAATTGAAATTGCAGAATTGGAAGGAAACAACTACTTTACTTTTGCTGAAATAAACTACTTAGCATAATGTTGCAGTGGAAAATAGAAGAAAAGCAGTAATCACAAAATACTCTGACGCTTCCCCGGCAATGGCGCCAAAAAGAGTGGTGAGCTTCAGTATTGCAACAATAATGCTGCAACTCCTGGGGCTTCCTTCTTTACTTTTATCAACCTGGTAGTTCGTAACAAACTTGGAAGCGATGGTGCTGTATGCACAAGTACTAGCTCTTACTGCAGGCTGTCACTTGATCAGCTAGTGCAAGTTCACTAGGAGCTTAAGCCAACTTCTAAGAGTTCTCAGAAGAAGATTTAACTATGATGAAAGGAAACTAATTCTACAGGGGCTATTCTACTTGCAGAAAGAGAAGGAAAACTGAAATGAAACACAAACCCTAGTTTACCTACTAACCCTACTTTTGCAAAAAGAGATGGAAACTACTGAAATGGGTGCCATTGACTTACTGAAAAGGTAAATTTCATTTATTCAGGCTACTTCTGAAGAGAAATGAGAAGAGATCATCTTTTTGTACTTTTGAGTATTTTTATGTGGAATTATTATGCTTGTGGTTTGACTGATTGTGACTATGTAGCGGTTTGGTGGCAAAGGAAGATGGAGTTGACTTTTGCAGAAGGTGAGGAAGGCATGGAGAGGTCTTGAGAAGCCCCTAGTACCCTTCTGAAGACTTCCATTGTGATCAAACTTCGGAAAATCACTCACAGGATATTCTACAGGAGGCTGCAGGGGATCTATAGGAGGTTCTACAGGAGGAGGCCAAAAGTGGTTTTTGGAGGTTTGAATGTGGAAAAATGATGGGAAAATGAAAATGAAGGCTAGATGAAGGTGTCGAGGGGTCTAGAACTTGTAAAGGAAGGTCAGGGATGAATGAGATGGTTGGATTTTTTCAAAGGGAAAGAAAACAACTTTATGGAAAAACACAAAAATTAGGGCAGATTGGCGAAATGTGGCGAATGAGTTGGGAAATCTAGGAGAAGTGAGTTGGTGCTGGTTGTTTGATAGAGGGATGGTGAGCTGAGATGTCCTACAAGATACCTGCACATTCACTTAGCAAAACTGACCGTAGAAAGAGCTAAAAACATAGTTTTGTCTAGCTTAACCTAATTTCTGACCTAGAATAAGAAAATGTTGGACAATATTATGAACAGAAAATCATGTGAGAAAACCATGGTAAATGAATAGGAAATTATCTAAGCATGTGAATCCAAACTAATATCAATTTCTCCAATCTCAAAATATCACACTAGCAGTTGCATTGGAAGAGCAAAAACTGTGTTTTTGGTGGCAGCAGTAGTGCCTTGACCTCAAATCATGGTCCCAAGAAGGGAGAGAGGAGATTAAGACCTACTGCTGGTCGTTTTGGATCTTATTTTTTCACTGTAGCAACCTACTTGCACAACTGATAAAAACAACTATGCTAAACATCAAAAGCAACCTAATCTAATGAAGTAAAATTATGCAGCAGAAATTAACTCATGAATGGAAACAAAACATATAAATACACAAAGGAGGTGTTGGGAAACTTTGGTTGGGCCCTAACCCAAGAGCTTTAGCCCTTTGGAAAAGATCAGTGCTGGCTCAAAACTTGGTTCATCTTCATTTATCAAAAAATAACAGTTACATCACATAAATTGTCTTCAAAAAGAGCTCGAAAATGAGCCAAGTACAAGGCTGCACAAGAGTGCGAAAATATACTAAGAACTGGCTAACTTACTAAGGCTCGAACCCTTCTTATTTATACCAATGGGGACTCCCAACAGTCCTCCTAAAGTTAAGGAAATCGGCTTCCTAGAACTAAAGATAACAACAGTCCTACTTGACTTGCTCGGCTACCCCTTGGAATCATCAATGTGGGCCTTTGTACTCTGAGCTGCTGATGGAGGATTCAAGGAAAGGAGTCATTAATGAAGGAGACACCCTCCCTACAAGTCCTCTTCCTTGTTTTCTCGAGTTTGGCTTCCATGTGCTCATAAATTCCTTGTCCTTATCCAAAATTGTCCAAAAAATCTGCAATAAACACTCATTAGACTATATGGCAAAGTGACTAACCCAATTCACTCTACTGACATAAATATATTCAAAAACATGCACAAAACTACTGAGAATGGTGGATTAAATCGAAATAAGAGGCAGAATGAGCCCATATAGTTACCAATTTCTAGGGCTCATCACCTGGTATACCTAGAGATACAACAATCATAAACAAAATCTCCATTCCAAAAACTCTCATTAATTTGGGAGCTACAATAAATGTCATGACATTGGATACAATGAAAACCTTATAGCTGACAAATTTACAGTCAACACCAATTGTTTTGGAATTATCAGATCACTCTAAAGTCATTCCTGAAGGGATATTGGAAGATATAAATGTTTCATTGGACTCTTGGGAGTATCCAGTTGATTTCCTAGTTCTCCAGCCAAAGTTAAATTTAGGAGGACACCATCTCATACTTGGAAGACCATGGTTGGCAATTTTTGATGCATTTATTGGGTGTAGATCGCGTAATATGATCGTTTCCAACGGAGTCCCACACCCTATTGCTTCTTGGAACACCAACAAACCAATCCACAACCAAGAGAGAAAAAGTACCCCAGATAGAAAACAACTTACCTTATACCCATCAACCCAAGCTCCAGTAGTAACACATAACCTATGGCTTGATGATAAATACAATGATAGGGAAGAAATACAATATGTTTTAAGCATCAATCAAATTTATGATTTTAGGGAAGACAATAATGAAGATTTGGTGGAAATGTTTATCTCTCAACTTGATGTTTCAGAGGAATTAAGAAATGAACAATACATAACTGCAGAAAAATATTGGCACAGAGCTTTCAGGAAACTTGTACCATATATTCTCTGAAAACGTTATTTGAAGATATCTTTCCAATCAACTCCATTACAAACACACAAAGCAAGACTATAGAAATCAGCCCAAGAAAAACACTGAACATCAGAGCATTTTTAGATTCATCTTAGGAACAAAAATTGCTTGATTTGCTGACCAAATACCAAAAGGCATTTGCTTGGGACTACACTGACATGCAGAGAATTCACCTGGAAACTTACACTCACCATATCTATATAGATCCTAGTATTCGACCAATGAGGTAGCCACAGAGAAGGATGAAGCCCATGCTTAAAGAGATTGTAAGAGATGAATTGCAGAAGCTACTAAAAGTAAATTTCATTTACCCCATCTCTGGCAGCCAGTGGGTATCTCCACTAGTGATAGTCTCCAAGAAAAATGGTAAGTGGTGAGTTTGTGTTGATTATAGAGAACTAAATAAAGCCACCCTTAAAGACTATTTTCCATTTCCATTTATTGACCAAGTTTTGGATACATTAGCTGGGAAAATATCATTTTCCTTCGTGGATGGTTTTAGCGGTTACAATCAGATGAGCGTAGCCTTAGAAGACCAAGATAAAACAACATTTACCTGTCCCTGGGGCACATATGCCTACAAAGTTTTACCATTTGGCTTGTGGAATGCTCCAACAACATTTTAGAGAGCAGTATTAGCAATATTTGCTGATCTGGTTCACGAATGTGTTGAAGTATATATGGATGATTGTTCACTATATGGTGATTCCTTTGACCATCCTTTGCAAAATCTTGAAAAAGTTTTAAAACGATATATAGAAACCATCTTGTCTTTAAGTAATGAAAAATGTTATATGATGTTGAATGAGGAAATAGTCTTAGGACATCATGTTTCTTCCAAGGGAATCAAGGTAGATCAAACCAAAATTCAAATTATTGTCAAATTTCCAATTCCAACAAATCAAAAAGATGTAAGAAGATTTCTTGGTTATGTAAGCTATTATAGGAGATTTTTGAAAACTTATTAAGATAGCTTTGCCTTTGTTTAAGTTTCTTGCAAAAGATGTATCTTTCAATTGGAATGATGCTTGTCAAAATGCTTTTGAGAAACTTAAAGAGAAATTGCCCACAGCTCCAGATTTGAAGGGACCCAATTGGACTTCACCTTTTCACATCTCCACTGATGCATCTGATACAGCAGTAGGGGATTCATTAGGGCAGAAAGAAGATGCTTTAACTTATTCTATTTACTTCATCAGTAAAAATTTGACTCCTGCTGAACTCAACTACGCAGTGACTGAGAAGGAAATGCTTGCAATCATACATGCTATGAACAAATTTCATCACTACGTAACTGGTTATGAAGTCTTTGTTCACACTGACCACTTTGCCATCAGATACTTAATGAAAAAACCTATAACAAATGGCAGGATCACCAAATGGTTATTATTACTGCAAGAATTTAATCTCACAGTGCTGGACAGACCAGGGAAAGAGAACTCGGTAGCAGATTACTTTTCTAGACTACAAAATCCACGTGAAGTTGTTCTAGTTGAAGATCCATTTCCCGATGAACATTTACTTGCAATTTCAATATTAATACAATGGTTTGCTGATTTAGCTAATTACTTGTTGGTGGGCTCCAGTATTGTAGAAATAATGCTACAACTCCTGGAGCTTCCTTCTCTAATTTTATCAACCCGGTAGTTCGTAACAAACTTGGAAGCGACGGTGCTGTATGCACAAGTACTAGCTCTTGCCGCAGCTGTCACTTGGTCAGCTGGCACAAGTCCGCTAGGGGCTCAAGCCAACTTCTATGAGCTCTTAGAAGAAGCTTTTTAACCGATGAACGAAAGCTAACTCAAAGGAAATTAACCTACTTGCAGAAAGGAACTGAAAGCCAACAAGAAACACAAACCCTAGCAAACCCTAATTCTACCAGCTAGTCCTACTGATGCAAAGGCGGGAATGCAAACTACTGAAAGAGATGCCATTACTCCTATGAAGGTGAGATGCATGTGTCTAGACTACTTTTATCTGAAGAGAACACGTTTTTGTTTTTTTGTTCAAGTTGTTGGAATTATTATGCATGTGCTTCTAACTGGGTCTTTACTGTGCAGGGGTAGATCAAGGGGAGAAATGTTTGGAAGAGGTCAGGAAGGCTCAAAGAGGGTTTAAGGAGTCCCTAACATCCTTGCAGAGAGTTTCACAAAGTTTTGGATGCCAAGCAACCGTGTTTATGAGCTTCTACAGGAAGTCTGCAGGGGTTCTACAGGACGTTCAAAATTTCTACAGGAAGTTCAGTAATTCCTACAGGATGTTCTATACTCGGATTTTTGGGTGATGGGTGAGTGGAAGAGGCTACATGGATGGGTAGGGAGGTAGGAGAGGAGTTTGTGATGACTCAGTGACAGAGAGATGAGATGAAGAGGGGGTGTTCAAAGCTAGGTTGTCTTAAAGAGGGCAGAGGGAATGGAAGGTCGGAAAAGGTAGAATAACGAGGGTAATAGAATAGTTGAGAGACAGGGGGTCTAATTGGGAGATGAGCAAGTGGCCAGGGTAAGGCTTAGAAGGATAAGAGAGTGAGGGAGTAGCACTGCACAGTGTAAATGAAACAAATCATCCACGTCCTGCACATAACCGAAATATTATTAACCTATTCTAACTGTTTAATAAAACCAATGAACAACAACGTTATTTCTAAGGAAAATCATGCATGGTACTGAAGCAAAGAATCATTCCAAAAGATCTGAACGCATGGACACTTCTACAACCAAAAAATATTGCATCGAAGATTGCATGAACATGTAAAACAATGTTTTTGGGTGGGTAGCACTGCCTGCAATTCCAGCCCCTAGAAAGAGGTGAAAATGAGTGTGCAGTCAACCCTTTTTTGGAACTTTTATTAACTCCAATCTGTTCACTCCATTCCAAACAGCTGAAGCAACTCTGTCTCATAAAACTAACCTACTTAACCACACCAAGAAATTCAACTCAGCAAACTGCGTTTCCAAATGCATGTAAAGGAAAAGAAATACAATGTTGAAAGAAAGATAACAATACAAAGGAAGGAGGCCTTAGGCTCTCAGGTTGGGCCCAACCCCAAGAGCTATGGCTCCTTTAAGAACTCAGAACTGAACTCAAATCTGCCTGCTTTCCATTAAAAGATAATAATCATAAGTCAAATAACATGCCAATAATGGCTACAAAAGAGCAAAACAGAGCTAGCAGCTCGTATTCCAGAATGTGCAACAAAGTTTCAAAAGTCCTTTTCGAAGGCTACAACCTCATCATTTATACATTACGAGGTCCCAAGCTGGCCTCCTAAATCAGTGGGATTTGGCTGACCAAACTAGGAGTGAACTGCTGCTTCCTCAAAATCTGTTTGGCTGCCTTCTAACTCGGTTGTGGTGGCTGTCAGAGCTCGGAGTTGGGGGTGAAGATCACGAGGAAGGCCATTCAATGCTATGGACAACCTTCCTACAAAATCTCAATCCCATCTTGGCTGTCTCCTAGCCCCCATCTGCGTGGTTTTGCTCCATTAAATGTCAAAAAACCTGAAATAAGCACGTGTTAGCCACCTAGGAAAAGTGACTGCCCTTATTCGTACAAATGACATAAATATACTAAAGAAATGATGCATAAGTTATGAAAAATGAAGGGTTGAGCAAGGGTAGTTAGGCCAAATGAGCCCAAAATGTTACCAAATTTGGGGCTCATCATCACCCCCCAGCTAAAATGATTGCTCATCCTTGAGCAACTAATCCAGCTCCTCGTCCTTCATTGCCTTCACTGCCACCCTCACATCCCAGGCTTCTGCAGTAGTGTCCTCCTCGCTGATATGAAACCCAACCTTTCTTTCCACCTCTTCCCACTGTTCATGCTCATCTTTTTCTGTGCTGCCTTCCATCAATCCTAACAGCAGAGGTGGGCTTAGCTTGAGGCCAATCCAGCTGGCCTGGAGGTTCTGCATGGACTTCTTATAGAGGGGCACCCGTACTAGAGCTTCCCTCATTCGAGTTGGAGTGTGATATTCTCTGATTTTTAGACTGTGGGCCAATGTGTTCCATCGGCGGGTGCAAGCTTGAACACAGTTGTCCCCTAACAGTCACTCCATATCCTCGAAATGCGCTATAGCCTGGGCCTGCTGATCCATGTATTTCGATAAAGCTTGAGGGTTGGTGGATAAGTGTTGGTGTGCCGATATTAATGCAGTTGGATCCCCTGGCTCTGCTCTAATTAGTAGTGGCTCATGCAGCTCTCGGTTCATGACCTCTTTGACTTCTGCTGCTCTCTTGTCTTCATGGTTCAACCATGAGGCAAATGCCATCAACTGCATATCCCCTAAGACTGTGTTGGGATCCCATGAAGTCACATTAGGAAGGGCCAAATTATGGAGATAAAACTCCGATAGTTTGGCCTTATCCTCTGATGAACTGGTATTGCATAATTCTGTGAACTGCTGCGGGTCTTGGAGTTGGGAGATACCCCTCTGCGCTAATGCATTGATTTGAAATTGCAGCCACTGGTCTCGTAGGTACAGGCCATAGGATTTGGCCGGCTGTCTGCATTGTATAGCATCCATGGCCCAACTGGCCATGCAGGCCAATTGTGCCTCTTTTTGCTGCAACTGCTGTTTGAGAGCTTGTACCTCAATTTGTGCTTGCAGCTCCCTTTCCTGTAGATGCGAGGTTGGCTCCCCAAGACCGACTTGCAGTCCTTCTCTGCCTTGATGTTCTACTGTAGTGTCCCCTGAGGATGTGCCTTTTTCCTTCTTCAGCTCCTGTAGCTGCAGTCTAAGTTTTTCGTTCTCTTCCTGTAGGAACACCCGCTGGCAGTTTGCCACGTGTTTAGCCATAGCTAATTCCTTTCTTGCCTCCTTGAGTTGTTCCTCCAAGGGGCCTATGTCTGCCACACCTTTTGATTTAGCTATTTTCATCCACGTGTGGGTTCGTACCCTTTCTTCCTCCAATGCAAAGAAAAGTGGCACAGTGAATTTCTGTGGTATAATTTTTCCAGCTTCTAAGAAGTTATAATATGAGCTTAAACTTGGCTGGGGACTAGGCTCCGGAATATGCTCTTTCTCTTCTTCTCTTGGTGGCTCTACTTCGTCTTCCCTAAGTGGTGATGAGGGTATCTCTCCCTCCATCCTCTCTGTCTCCTTAAGCCGGGCCAAGGTTTCCTGTAGAGCGGCCTCAGCATCCTGTAGCCGGGCTTTTGAAGCCAACCTGTCCATTCTCTCTTTCCAAGTAGTTGTTTTCGGGCTCCCCCTCTCATAGGTGACTGATATCTTTGAGGGGGACCTCTCCCTGGGCGAAGTAGGGGTATCCTCTATAGTAATTGGGCTGCTGGACGGAGGTTGTGGCCTGCCTGTTTTTATTCTCACACTTCTCCTGGCTTTAAAATACAGAGGGATCTCCCTCTTTCGCTTTTCCTTCGGCTTAGGAGGTGTACTAAGGGCGGCTAGCACGGCGGCTGCCTCCCTTTCAAGAATTTCGGCTCTCTTTTCCTTTGGTTTTCCTTTCTCAGGGCTTCCTGTAGAAGGCCCTGTATCAGCTGATTTCTGGCTTCCTATAGAAGCCGTTTTTGGTTTTCCTGTAGAAACAGGTGGCACCGTTTTAGCCTGTTTTCCTGAGGGTGTTTTGCTTTTTGACTTTGCTGATGCTCCTTTCGAGGACCCTTTACTGACGTGGACTTGCTCAGTCCTGTCCACCCTACTTTGTAACCTTTTCTCTCTGGGCGTCAATATGGATTTGTCATCTTTCTCTTTGGCAACCTTTTTCTCTTGTTTCCGCTTTTTCTCTTTCTTCGGTGCTTTGGTCGTGGGTTCTTGGCCTTTCCCTTTCTTCTCTGCGTGTACTGACTCCTTCTCCTCGCTGCTGGAGGAACCAAGCTCTTTGGTCAACATTTTTATATCACCATCCTTAGTCAGATTTCGGAAGGCTTCCCACGAGAGAGGGACTTTGTATGTGTGGAGTGCATCCTCCACGAGGAGCTTAATGAGCCCATGATGAGCTACCTGGTCTGGCGTGCCCTCTCGTAATTTGGTGGCACATTCAGTCATAGACTGCAGTAGAAAGTAGGGAATACTTAGTTTTCTTTCTGTAGGTAGGTCCATCTGATGTCTCAATTCAGTGAGTAGCCGGAAATGGTACCCATATACAATGCTGAACCGTCCTTCGCATGTGATGTATTTCATAATTTGGAGGCTGACCTCACTCCAAAGTGGCTGTAAGATAGTTCTGCGAACCCCGTTCTTATCCTCTGAGAATTGCTCCTCTGGTGGGAAGAACTCCTTTTTAGCTTTCTGGCCTAATTTCCTCTCCTCCTTGTCCCACGGTACCCCCATTGGGAGCTCAGTGACTCGGCTGATGAACTGTGGGGTGAGTTTGAGACTCAAACCCCTGAAATTGACAGTGGCCAGCGTTTTTGATTTCAGCTTCAGCACTCGCAAGAACTCCTCTGCCACCTCATCATCATAACCTTAAAGTTTGTCGCAGAACGACATCCATTGCGCACGAGTGAACAGTTCCACCACCTCAGGGTTCTCCCTTAGTTTCTTTGAATCTGTCGGTTCCTTCCTGATGAATCCACTCGGCATGGTGAAAACCTGCTACGTTAGCTGGAGGTGGCGGGTGCGTATCAAAAGCTGGCCTTTCAGATTTCTTTGGGACAGAGCGTAGAACTACGCCTCTGCCACGCACACAATTCGCGAAGATTATCTACAGATGAGCCTTAACAGGGGCTTGATTGCAAATCACATCCTGTAGAAAATCCCACATATACTTCGACGACAATTCATGCAAAATGAAGACGACGCTTGCAATTTTATGATCAGACTGTAGTTTTACGTTTTTGAGAACGTCGACTCCGCCACCCTCGAAACCAATTGCATGGGAGGAACAGGTTCAGGCTTACCTTTTCCAATTCGCCACCTTTGACGTGAAGAGACCAATTTTCCTCGTGGCAGTGAGCTTCATGTAGCGTAGCTTTCCTGTAGGAGTAGCGCATGGGTTCTGGAGAGCACGACAGTGGTTCTGCGTCTTCTGTGCCGCTACCAGATGTTCGAACAAGCTGAAGACTTGGAGTAACGAGCTTTAGAGAAATTTGGACGCTCACTCGACTTCAAAACGGCTGATGATGAATGCGTGGGGTGGCGATCTAGCCGAGGGATTTGAATCCCGACGGAATTCGTGGCGCGGGGTGAGCTGTCCCTGCCGGACCGTTGGACGATGTCACCCACTCATTTCCCTGCAAGTTTCCCTGACTGCCGCATCATTCTCTGCAGATCTGCCGCCGTCATTTCTGTTAAAACGCCGCTTCTCCCCGACTGGACACCTCTCACGTGTCTATTACCCGTTTTGCTTGCCACGACCGCCACTTTCCAAATCCGACTAGACCATCTGACTGGTCGTCGTGGCCAGTTGAATGGCCATTCGACTGCTCAACCCATTCATTCCCACACTTGCAAACATTTCATAGTATTATTCATGTAATTTGACGAAAGAAGGGTGAGGCACTTACCTGTGCGGCCGCGACATGATTTCCAGGTTTCAGGACGATGGTGATTGGATTTACTTGTTGCTGCTTCGTGCACAGGCACGGGGGTTCCTCCTCGCAGACTGCTGCTGGCTACGAAGTTTATTACCTGGCTGCGGATGGTGCATGTGCCCGCTCTCTGTTTTGCAGGCGTCTTGATGGTGTACACTCTAGCGGGCTGAACTGCTACGGGATTCCTGTAGGATGTCCTGTAGCAGTTTTTCCTCCTCGGGTGCATGCTGAACGGTGAAGACGATGGCATCACGATCATGATCGCAGGGCCCGTGGATAGCTGTGATAAGTATTGTGTGGCATCTCTGCATCTTTTTTCCCATTTGAGAATCGCTTCCTCTGATAATTCAGTGTTCTGATTTGACTGTGCAGGTATTTCCATTGCATGGCAACTGGGGTGGTAGAAGGAGGCGACAACAGTGCGTGATGGAGAAAATAGTAACTTGCATGCCTCCGTGTTGGACCTCGGGCATTAGATCTCCCCACACAATTGGTTCTGGGCCGTCCAAAACTTCTACAGGAAGTTTCCTGTAGAAATACAGAACTTCCTGTAGAAAGTCCTGTAGCTTCATGTAGAAGGCTAAACTGTGACCAAATCATGTCCAAACCTTGGAGAAGTTGAGGTTTTCCGGAGGAGGTGCTGGTGAGGTCACTTGGTAGCATAGTAGGGACCCTTGTCTTTGAGTTGAGGGGCCTCTTTTCCTTCATAGAATACCTGCAACCTGCATGCATTGCCACATTGTGAACTTGCTTTACCTTTTTTTTTGTTTATTGTTTTTTTTTTTTTTTTTTTTTGAAAGACAGCAGGGGCGCCTCCATGAGGTTTTCACCCTTACCATCTGCCTCTAGCGCCTCAGAGAGGTTTTCACTCAAGGGTATTTTTCAAAACTCTTTTTTTTTTGAAAGACAGCAGGGCGCCTCAATGAGGTTTTCATCCCTACCATCTGCCTTGGGAGCCTCAGAAAGGTTTTCACCCAAGGATATTTATTTTTTATTTTTATTTTATTTATTTATTTATTTATTTTTTTTAAGATCTTCAGGGTGTGCCCAAAATAGAGGCAGAACCCTGATTTATGACCAGCACTGATTTTTCCACAGTTTTGATGAATTCTTGTCTTGAGAGAGGTTTCCTGTAGATCTTCAATCGATGCCCATTGACAAGCATAGGGATGGCCTCCTCATCAATGGTCCGAATAAGAACAGATCCATTGCCATGACATTTTTCCACTGCATATGGTCCCAGCCATCTGGTTCTCAGCTTTCCCTTGAAATCTTTATGCCTGGAATCATACAACAACGCCCCATCTCTCGGCTGAAATTGTTTGTCATTGAGGTGTTGGTCATGCCACACCTTCCTCTGAATTTGAACCACTTCTGAGTGGAGAAGGGCCTGCATTCGGTGCTCGTCCAATCCATTCAGCTGCAATAACCTTTCTTGTTGGGCATGGCTGAGATCTAGGTCCAGCTGAGCTGCCATCCTCAAGGTGTTGTATTCAAACTCAATTGACAGCAAAGCTTTCTTCCCATAGACCAGCTCATAAGGTGTGAAGCCGGTTGTGGTCTTCCAAGTGGTGTTGTAAGCCCATGTGGCCTCAACCAGGCGATCTGCCCAATCTTTTCTACTGCTGCTCACCACCTTAGTCAAGATCCCTTCTAGTGCTCTATTGGTGACTTCCACTTGCCCATTTGCTTGAGGATGATGGGGGTGGAAGTCTTATGCTTGATTTTGTGATGAGCGAGTAGGTCTTCAATTAAGTTGGATGTGAACTGGCTTCCTTGATCGGTGACTAACTCTCTTGGGTAGCCAAATTTGTAGAAGATGTTTTCTCTTAAGAACTCGGCCACCTTTTCTTCTGTCGCTGCTTTGATTGCCTTGGTTTCTGCCCACTTTGTCTATGCACACAATGATGTAAGACCTTTGCCTCGAAGGAGGATTGATTGGACCCACAAAATCCATACCCCACTTCTCAAATGGCTGAAGAGTCACTTGAGGTTGGAGAGGCATTTCATCCCTTGGAGTCGGTTTCCCCATCCTTTGGTATCGGTCACATTGGCTGATATACCTTCTGACATCTTGATGAAGCGTGGGCCAATAGTAGCCTGCCTACAGGATTTTGAAGGCAGTCCTCTTTGCTGCAAAATGTCCTCCACAAGGCCCGTCATGACAGGTGAGAAGGATATCAAAGACTTCCTCCTCCCTTACACAACGCCTTAAGATCTGATCAGGGCCAAGCTTGAACAGGTTGCCCCCGATCCAAGTGAATGAGGCACTCTTCCGTATGATCCTGCTCTTCTCTCTTGAGGATAGGTGCGGAGGAAACTGTGCTGAGACAAGGTAGTTTACTATATCAGCAAACCATGGAGAGAGTATTGAGATAGCAAACAAATGTTCATCGGGCATCTGGTCATCCACTGTTCCATCCTCCCCTGCAGGTAAATCCAATCTAGACAAAAAGTCAGCAACAACATTTTCTTTACCTGGCTTGTCAACGATAGTCAAATCAAACTGCTGCAACAAAAGTAACCATCTAATAATACGGGCATTCACATCTGGTTTATTCATTAAATATCTAATTGCAGCATGATAAGTATGTACAAATGTTTGATAGCTAGTGATATAATGTCGGAACTTGTTCAGTGCATGGACCACGGCCAAGAATTCTTTCTCAGTTACAATGTAGTTCAGTTCTGCCTTGGATAAGTTTTTGCTAACAAAGTAGATGGCATATGGAAGTTTTTGTTCAACTTGTCCTAAGGCTGCCCTTATGGCTTTGTTTGAGGCGTCAGTGTAGATGTGGAAAGGTAGGGCCCAGTTTGGACCTCTCAAGATTGGGGTAGACACCAACTTGTCCTTTAATTCATTCAAAGCCCTCTGACAGTCGTCAGTCCATTTAAACTCAACAACTTTTGCCAAGAGGCCAAATAATGGCGAGGCTAGCTTGCTGAAGTCTTTAATGAATCTCCTATAATACCCTGCTAATCCTAAGAAACTTCGAACATCTCTTACCTTCTGAGGGGCTGGAACCTTCTTGATGAGAGCAATTTTCTTGGGATCCACCTGTAATCCCTGACAAGAAATGGTATGGCCTAGCACGGTCCCTTCAGTCATCAAGAATTCACATTTTTCAGGACTAAGGGACAGGTTCATCTCAATGCACTTGGTTAGGACTTTTCCCAGATTGGACAATGCTTCCTGGAAGTTGGACCCATAGGGAGTGAAGTCATCCATATAGATTTCCACCGAATCATGGACCAGCTCAGAAAAGATGCTCAAGACGGCTCTCTGGAAGGTGGCAGGAGCATTGCATAGTCCAAAGGGAAGAACTCGGTAAGCAAAGGTACCCCAAGGACAAGTGAAGGTGGTCTTATCTTGGTCTTCCGGGCTGATTTGGATCTGGTTATACCCGCTAAACCCATCTAGGAAAGAGAAAAACTTCTTTCCTGCCAGTCCATCCAACACTTGATCTATGAAAGGTAGAGGAAAACTGTCTTTCTTGGTAGCTTTGTTCAGTTCTCGGTAGTCCACACAGATTCTCCACTTCCTGTTTTTCTTGGGAACCAACACCAAAGGGGACACCCATTCACTATCCGAGATGGGGTAAATGAATCCGGCATCCAACAGTTTTTGTAATTCCTCCTTGACGATGTCCTTAAGGGCTGGATTCATTCTCCTTTGGGGTTGCCTAACCAGTTTACAGTCTTCTTTGATGTAGATGTGATGGGTACAGACCGAAGTATGAACTCCTTTCATCTCCTTATAGTTCCAAGCAAAAGCATCTAGATGCCTGGCCAACAGACTACACAACTCCTTTTCCTGGGAAGGAGATAGGGAGGAGCTGATCTTTAACATTCTCTCAAGGCCGAACTCCACATTTTTGACTTTGGGAGTGACAGGGTTGGTCACACAAAGGTCCACTAAGGTGCTGGCTTGGGCATCCTCCACCAATTCCTCTAAGGATAGTGCACTGGGAGGTGGATTCTGGATCAAGGTCTCAATCAAATCATCCTCGGTTGGAGGGTCTCCCCTAGTGGTGTCTAGGGTGCACAAAGGTGCTGAGTACACCTCATCCTCTTCTCCTTTCTCCAACCAAAGTGGTAAGTCATGCTCTAATGAGGGTTCGGCAGGAGGGTACAGGACTAGCTGCTTGGACATAGGACCATTTTTGATGGTCATGTTTCCTGCACGGCAGCTTATGTAAGCATCTGCAGTGGCTAACCAAGGCCTTTCCAAAATAAGAGGGTATCCAGTAAGCTTTGCCTTTGGTTGCAGAACCAAGAAATCTGCAGGGTATTCCCAAGAGTCAACAGAGACCAAGACATCCTCTACAATCCCTTCGGGAGTCACGATGGAGCGATCTGCTAGTTGTAGGACTGTCGAGGTCTTTCTCAAGGAACCCTGAAGGTTGAGTTTGAGCATGGTATCTCTGGTCATCACATTAATGGCAGCCCCTAGATCAATCAATGTGTGAGGTATGATGGTGCCATTGATGTGGACATCCACTATAGGACTCCCAGGATCCAAATACTTTGGGCAGATGACTTGTCCCAACATAAGATCAAACAGTTGTCCTATGACATTGATGGTTGAAGCATCTCTCTTTCGCCTGCCTGGGTGTCTAAAACACTTTTCCTTAACCAGTTTGTTGTATATCGGTACATCTTTGATGGCTTGGAGAAGTGGTATTTTTACACACAACTGTTTGAGCTCTCCCAGAAGCTCATCCTCCTCTGGGTTGGGTTGTGCGGTGGCTGTTAGTCTCTCAGGAAAGGGTGGAATGTCCTTTGGTTCACTTTCCTGTTTATCTTCCTCGTCCTCTGGGGGATGAGGTTGGCGATCCGGAAGAGTCTTTCTAGATCGCAGATTGATCTCCTGGATCTCCACAGCATAGGTAGGGCATGATGTTTCCCCAGTATATACCTTCTGGGCCTGTCTGTTGTTGGGGTTCGGGTTCGGTTGAGCAGGCATTTGAGGTTGCCTTGGAGGAGCAGGAGGTAATGGTTGTGGTTGAACTAGTGGTGGAGGCAAAATGGCGGGAGGAGTATTGTACTGGGGCCTCCACCCCGATTGAGGTGCATTCCACTGAGGCTGTGGTTGGGCATGTGAGTGATACGAATGAGTAGTGGGTTGAGTATGGTACTGAGGTGGGTAAGACCATGGAGGAGGTATAGACCAGGAAGGATGAACAGGGGGTCCCCAGGAAGGCATAGGAGCAGATTGGTTGGGTTTGTAATAAGCTTGGGTTGTCCCTTGCATCCCCTGTTGGTAAGGTCTAGGTCCTTGTGGCCTCCTTTGATTGAGGAAATAGAGAGGTTCAGTGGGGGCTTCTGTCCCTTGATACATGGCTTTAAGCCCAGGTAAGGTTGGACATTGGTTTGTGGGGTGGTCCTCCTCACAAACAAAACATACTTCAACCGAATGTAATGGGCATTCGTTCTTAGGGTGTTTCCTTGTACACCTAGGGCAGAAGATAGCCAAGGCCCTCTCAGCTTCTTCTTTCTTCTACTGGATTCAGAATGTATCAAGTTGCATGGCGATGGTCTGTCTCACCTCACTCTTGAGATCCTCTAATTGATTTGCAAACTCATGTTTGGAGAAAGGAACACCAGCTCAGAGGGGGTTTCCTCTACCTCGTTTCCGGCCTGCCCTAGAGTGGTTTCTAAACACAGTCTTTATGTCCTCATAAGGTAGTTGGTAAATATCTCCTCTAGCTAGCATGTGAAGGGTATCTAAGATGTCTTCAGGGACTCCTCGGAGCAGAACCGACTTGAGGGATTCAGGGTCAAGTGTGCACCTGGCCCATTTATAGTTAAGTTGGAACCTTTCCTCGTAATCCTCTAAGGACTCATCATTCCCCATGGTCATCCGAAAGATTTCTCCCTTGGTTTCCATGGACCTACAGTAGTCCCGGTATTTGGTATTGAAAGCTTGCTGCATCTGAGCCCAAGTAGTGATACTGTTCCCGGGTAAGCCCATGAACCAGCGTAATGTTGCATCCTTAAGGGTTGAGGGGAAGAGTTTCAGTTTCTGCTCATCTTCAGTATAGTCATAGGTTCGACAAAGGACAGCAAACTCAAATAGGAAGGTATCAGGGTCTTCAGTAGTCAGTCCATGGAAGTGAGGCAAAGCGGAGGGACTGATGTTCTTCATTTTCATGTCTCCATTGGTCTCTCGGATGGGGAAGGCACCTTCAATTCTCTCATCTTCTCCCCTATTGTCAGCCATAGCTTCAGATGGAGTGGTCTCTAACTCTTCTTCTGCTATAGGATCTTCGTATATCTCAGGAGGTTCACTTATAGGTTCTTCTGGATCACTGTCACCAAAGAAGAGAGAGGGGTGACTTAGTGATGTGGTGGGGGTGTTGGGTAAGAATTTGCCTGTTTTATCTCGATTCCTACGAGGCATGAAATGGAAAGACTTTTGATTGCTTTTGTTTTTTTCTGGTACCTGCAAAAATTGAAACAGACTGAACTGCAACTAACTATCTTGCTGAAATGAAAATGTGGAATTGAAATGAAAGCAGGAAAGAATTAATCTATTTTGCTCAAATGAAATTGCAGGAATTGAAATGCTAGTCTATGCTTGCAGAATTGAAATGCTAATCTACGCTTGCAGAATTGAAATTGCGGAATTGAAATGTTAATCTATGAAAGCAGGAAATGTCTATGCTACTTTTGCAGAATGGAAATGAAATAAACTACTTAGTAGAAGGCGAGAGTAGGAAAATAGAAGAAAAGCAACAATCACTAATACTCTGACGCTTCCTCGGCAACGACGCCAAAAAGATGGTGGGCTCCAATATTGTAGCAATAATGCTACAACTCCTGGAGCTTCCTTCTCTAATTTTATCAACCCGGTAGTTCATAACAAACTTGGAAGCGACGGTGCTGTATGCACAAGTACTAGCTCTTGCCGCAACAATCACTTGGTCAGCTGGCACAAGTCCGCTAGGGGCTCAAGCCAACTTCTATGAGCTTTTAGAAGAAGTTTTTTAATCGATGAACGAAAGCTAACTCAAAGGAAATTAACCTACTTGCAGAAAGGAACTGAAAGCCAACAAGAAACACAAACCCTAGCAAACCCTAATTCTACAAGCTAGTCCTACCGATGCAAAGGTGGGAATGCAAACTATTGAAAGAGATGCCATTACTCCTATGAAGGTGAGATGCATGTGTCTAGACTACTTTTATCTGAAGAGAACACGTTTTTCTATTTTTGTTCAAGTTGTTGAAATTATTATGCATGTGCTTCTAACTGGGTCTTTACTGTGCAGGGGTAGATCAAGGGGAGAAATGCTTGGAAGAGGTCAGGAAGGCTCAGAGAGGGTTTAAGGAGTCCCTAAAATCCTTGTAGAGAGTTTCACAAAGTTTTGGATGCCAAGCAACCGTGTTTATGAGCTTCTACAGGAAGTCTGCAGGGGTTCTACAGGACGTTCAGAATTTCTACAGGAAGTTCAGTAATTCCTACAGGATGTTCTATAATCGGATTTTTGGGTGATGGGTGAGTGGAAGAGGCTGCATGGATGGATAGGGAGGTAGGAGAGGAGTTTGTGATGACTCAGTGACAGAGAGATGAGATGAAGAGGGGGTGTGCAAAGCTAGGTTGTCTTAAAGAGGGCAGAGGGAATGGAAGGTCGGAAAAGGTAGAATAACGAGGGTAATAGAATAGTTGAGAGACAGGGGGTCTAATTGGGAGATGAGCAAGTGGCCAGGGCAAGGCTTAGAAGGATAAGAGAGTGAGGGAGTAGCACTGCACAGTGTAAACGAAACAAATCATCCACGTCCTGCACATAACCGAAATATTATTAACCTATTCTAACTGTTTAATAAAACCAATGAACAACAACGTTATTTCTAAGGAAAATCATGCATGGTACTGAAACAAAGAATCATTCCAAAAGATCTGAAGGCATGGACACTTCTACAACCAAAAAAATATTGCATCGAAGATTGCATGAACATGTACAACAATGTTTTTGGGTGGGTAGCACTGCCTGCAATTCCAGCCCCTAGAAAGAGGTGAAAATGAGTGTGCAGTCAACCCTTTTTTGGAACTTTTATTAACTCTAATCTGTTCACTCCATTCCAAACAGTTGAAGCAACTCTGTTTCATAAAACTAACCTACTTAACCACACCAAGAAATTCAACTCAGCAAACTGTGTTTCCAAATGCATGTAAAGGAAAAGAAATACAATGCTGAAAGAAAGATAACAATACAAAGGAAGGAAGCCTTAGGTTCTCAGGTTGTGCCCAACCCCGAGAGCTATGGCTCCTTTAAGAACTCAGAACTGAACTCAAATCTGCCTGCTTTCCATTAAAAGATAATAATCATAAGTCAAATAACATGCCAATAATGGCTACAAAAGAGCAAAACAAAGCTAGCAGCTCGTATTCCAGAATGTGCAACAAAGTTTCAAAAGTCCTTTTCGAAGGCTACAGCCTCATCATTTATACATTACGAGGTCCCAAGCTAGCCTCCTAAATCAGTGGGATTTGGCTGACCAAACTAGGAGTGAACTGCTGCTTCCTCAAAATCCGTTTGGCTGCCTTCTAACTCGGTTGTGGTGGTTGTCAGAGCTCGGAGTTGGGGGTGAAGATCATGAGGAAGGCCATTCAATGCTGTGGACAACCTTCCTACAAAATCTCAATCCCATCTTGGCTGTCTCCTAGCCCCCATCTGCGTGGTTTTGCTCCATTAAATGTCAAAAAACCTGAAATAAGCACATGTTAGCCACCTAGGAAAAGTGACTGCCCTTATTCGTACAAATGACATAAATATACTAAAGAAATGATGAATAAGTTATGAAAAATGAAGGGTTGAGCAAGGGTAGTTAGGCCAAATGAGCCCAAAATGTTACCAAATTTGGGGCTCATCACTTGTCCACAGGGAAGATACCTCCACCATTCAGCTCAAAGGAGAAGAAAATGTTGATCAAGTAAAGTGCAAGATATTCATGGGTTAATGGAGAATTGTTTTATACTGGTTATGATTTAATTATTAGACTATATATCAGAGAGGATGAAATTATTGACATACTAAAATATTGTCATGATGAACCTTGTGGTGGCCATTTTGCAGCCAAGAGGACAACACACAATTTCCTTAGCCTTGGCTATTATTGGCCATCAATCTTCAAAGATTCAAAGAAGTATGTGAGAAGTTGTGACAGCTGCCAACGCATGGGTAGACCAACTACCTCATATGAGATGCCACTACAGCCACAAGTACATCTAAAGCCATTTGAAAAATGGGCTTTGGACTTTGTTAGATCCATTAATCCACCTTCCAAGGGTAAAAAGTACATCATAGTATGTACAAATTATGTGACTAAATGGGTAGAAGCAAAGGCATTTGTAAGGGAAATTGAGCAAACAGTAGCTAATTTCCTTTTTGAAGAAATCTTTGTTAGATATGGAGTGCCCAGGGAGATAGTAATAAACTAAGGGACTCAATTCACTTCTAGATTAGTTCAAGACATCACTAACAAGTACAAAATCAAACACGGAAGGAGTACACCCTACCATCCACAGGCCAATGGCCAAGTGGAATCTACAAACAAGACACTGGAAGGGATCATGACTAAAATAGTGGCAACAAACAGAAAAGATTGGGTAGATAAGCTCAATGAGGCACTATGAGATTATAGAATCACATGGAAAAACACAACAGGGTTTACACCTTATCAGCTAGTGTATGGCAAAGAAGTCATGATGCCAATAGAATTTCAAATACATACTTACAAATTGGCTGTAGATTTAGGCATTGATCTCTTTGAAGCACAACAAGAAAGAATTATGTAATTGAATTAGTTGGATGAGATGAGACAAGAAGCAATAGAAAGAACAACACTGATCCAGCAATAAAGACAACAATGGCACAATAAATTAATCAAGAAGAAGGAGTTTAAAGTTGGTGACTGGGCTCTACTATTTGACTCCAAAATTAAAGATTATAAAGTCAAATTTACAACACACTGGATGGGCCCTTATGAAATTTTTGAAGTTTTCCAGAATGGATCAGTCAAACACGAAACCATTGACCAAGAAGACCAAAATTTATAGTAAATGGACACAGGCTGAAGATCTACCATAAGCCTGTCAGCAAAGAAGATTTCATGACAATAGTGACACAACAAAATGAGGTTCAGATAGTACAACAGTCTGTTGTGATATCTATGCCTTAGTCGTTTTTCTACTTTAAATTTTAAAAAAATAATAATAAAAAATAAATTAAATTAAAATAAAAAATAAATAAATAAATAAAACAATAACAGTTTAGATGTGAAAACCAGACTCTGGCACACTCTAAACTCGAATTCTTATAGGAAAACCAAGGAATTGGCCTGTAAGAATTCATTCTGTTTCTTTTGTACTTCAAAATAAAATCCTTCGACTATATGAATTTCAAATTGATGACTTGAGGAAAAGTCATACAATCAGCAGGGAAGGAGAAACGTTTGAACTTTTTCATGCTTTTTCATCTCCTTATTTTCAGAATTTCATTACAACAGAGGAAGGAATTTGTTTTACTTTCATTTTTCAGTGGACTTTTCAACAGAGGATTGGTGTTCATTATTTCTCAAGAAGGATTTGTTCAATCTAAATTTAGAACACATCAGCAAAGGGACATGTTGCTTGATAATTTTTCAGAAGGGACCTGTTAAGAAGAAGAAGACTACATCATCAGACTATGTTATGCCTGTACACATCAAATAAGTCAAGCAGGGTTAAATTTCAACAAGGAAACATCTGAAGTCTGTAAGAAATTTACATTTTAATACTTGAATTTCTTTTATTAATTTCAATTTTTAAATAGTGGTTAATGATATTTATTGATTTCAGTTTCTCAATCATTTAGCCTATCCTATATCATATTCACTTAGCCTATCCTTCACTCAGTTGAATAGTGTGATCCCTAAGCCTATACTCATTATTTTATTCCTATAGGATTTATTCCTACTCTTAAAAACTATCCATCCAAACCTATATATCCTATTTCTTTATCCTGTACATAACACTTTGATCCATAAGCCTGTACTCCAATACATCAGTCAAATGTGCCAACAGATCCACTAAAACAAACCTAGTCAGATCTAGTAAAACACAGTCCCAGTTGAGACATTTCTGAGGTACGAGGTACAAGTTCAATGATTTAAATAGCCATGCAAAATTTTTCATGGTTTTTAATTGAATTTTTTTGACGAAATGCATATGTTATGATGAAATGTTTAGATGATGGTTGAAAAGGGTATTAAGGAAATATTATGAAAAAATGTCATCATAACAGGGATCAACAAATAGTTTCAAGTAATTAAAGGAGAATATAATGATCTGTAGTTACTCACGATCTCAGCCAGGGATCATACCATGCCATCATGCCAAAGCTCATCATTTACGAAACTTGAATGTGATCGTTCCTTATAACCACTGGGCTTATCATTACTGAGTATTGTGTTGTAGGAGAGGTTCATTACTATTGAACGTTGTAGGAAAGGTTTATTAGTGTTGAACGTTGTGTCTAAAGGTGAAGATCTCATTAGTGAGTGTTTGATAAAGCTCGAATGCGTAGAAAAGCATTTGCTCTGTTCCTAGAAACCCTGAACGCCTGAGAAACCCTCCTTGAGGTATGCGTGAATCATAATAAGGAGAGCTATGAGTATGTTGACAATGAAATGTCAACATATGAGTCGTAAGGATGAAACTACACAGGACTAGCTGAGAATTGAGAAGGAGATTCCAATTTGAGGACAATAATCATTTTTAATCCAACAGAGACGAGAAATTCAAGGCATAAGAACAACATTCAGGTCAGCGTGGGATTAGGTAGTTTTTTTCAAAAACCTTGGTCAATTCTTCTTACAGAGCAGGGTAAAAAGTAAAATAACTCCCATGGAAAATAGAATAAAGCCCAAACAATTTGATATTTCTAAACTTCATAGAGACTGTGTAGACATCCTTAGAGCAAAACAATGGTTAGTTTTTCTAGAAAAATTTAATGGACAAAATGAGTTAACAACCAAGGAATTTGCTTCTTCTTTCACTAGAGAGAGAGCCATAGTAGGGAACCTATCCTTTAGAGTTTCAAAGGATATAATTGCCCAAGCTATAGGCATACGTCCAGAGGGAGAGAAATATTTCAAAACCAAGCAGTTTAAAGGGAAATCCTGGACACATTTTGTATCTAACCCAAGAGTATAAGCAGTTAATTGGAAGACAGGAGTTCATAGGAGTTGGCTTATTCATCCTTGGGATGAAATAGTCTATGTGATTCAAAACTTCATAACATGTGAGGGCAGATACAATATAGTGCATCTTTATCATATTAAACTGTTGATGCATCTAAGGGGAGAGTGTGTTATAATTTTACCATATTTTCTTTTGCAAAGTTTAACTAAGATGTCTAAAACTATACAAAAATGGAGAATTGACATGGATAGGAGCTTATATCATTTTGTCTTGGTGAAAATTTTAATTGAGTTTTAATTGCAAAAGATAGGATTATCCTGGAAAATATTTATGGTTGCTAATGAATTTATAGCAGATGAAGAGGAACAAGAAAGGCAGCAAGATCTAGAATTATTGGTTGATGTGGATGATGTAGAAGAGGAATTTTTAGAGCACAGACCTAATACCTCAGCTCCATCTAGTAGCAGTGTAAAAACCTGAAAAATGGTAAGAGAAGAAACTGAGGAAGCTAGGAAGGATAAGATTTTTACCACCTATAAAAGGAGGTCTAGAAAAACTAAATTTGGTTAAAAAGGGAAAACAGTGGAAGAAGATGACATCTTACAGCAGCCTCAGTATGATTATATACAGGAATTGGAAACAAAGGGAAAGGAGAAAGAACCACAGGAACAAAAAAATTCATGCAAAAATAAAAGAAAATTGGAAAGCAAAATTGAGAAATTGCAGCAACAACTTAAGGAGTTTGAAATTCTGGAAAGAGTTATGAAGAAAGAAAATTAAACCCTTAGAACTCTAAGTAAAAAGTTTCGGGATGAAAATGAGAAGTTGAAGAAGAAGGTCAGGAGACTCCAAGCCTATAAGGTTCAGATTGGTAAGAGGGCCTATAAATTATACAAACAGAAGAAGGCCATCAAAACTAAATACCAAATTTTGAAAACTGAATACAAGGCCCAGATGAACATCGATGCTTCAGAAACAGAAGCAGAGGGAAGGGTTTGACAGGTTAGAATTCATTTGCATGAGGACATGCAAAGTCTTGTGTTTGGGGGAGATGTTGGTACCAATTTATGATTGATTATTTTACGTAAAAACCCTCTTTTATTCATAATTTTCCTTTATTTAGCCTTTAAATTTCTTCCATATTCCTTAGAAACTGATTGATATAATGTTATTTCCATTATTTTTATCTTGGAATTAATCTTAGGAATTTTTGTGTTAAAATTGAAAATTTCCAGAAAATTACAAGTTGTTGAAACTTCCTGTAATGGCTTCATGGTTTGACATGTTGCAGTATAGGTTGGCAAATTCGAAGACTTGGGGATTGATCCTAAATGTAAAAGGATGGTGGAATATCTATTCACTCTCAGGTTTGAAGATTATAGGTGGACGGTCAACGCTGGTCAAACCCAGCTATTTTAGCAGAAATTCCAGATCTTGTGAACACATTTTGCTATTTTTGAGATTTTGCTCAAATTGAGGATCTAAACTAATTTGACCTCATTTGATGTAATTGTTAGGATTTCATTATGATTATGAGGAGTAGGAATAGCTTCCTCTTTTTGTGAAGATTTATGATAAATAAGTCAAAAGGAGAATTATGTAGTTTAGTAGTTGTTGATACATGAAAAACTTGGGAACGCAGTTTATGTATTTTTGATTTCCACACTTGAATACAGAGATACAGTATTGGAGTCCATATTTATGTTTCAGATCCAGTAGTTTTCTTCATTTGAATTAGTCTAAGGTGGGATTGCAAAGTGTGGAGAGCCCCCACTACAGCGCTGGTACACTTTTCCTTGAATTCTCTTTTACAATTGCATAGATAGATCTGATACTTAGAATTGTCATTCAATTCATATGCTGCAATTTTACAAAATTGGAAATTGTTAATTGAAGAGATCCACATCTGTTGTGAAATAATTTTGTAAGAAAACCTCAATTGATATTCATCTCGAATTGACAATTGTGCTTGCTATTTCATGTTTTTTTTACCCCATAGCTTGATTTATAGTTTGTTGTTCATTGGTTATGATTTGTAGTTGCAGAGCCCAATTGGTAGTTTGATGACTGAACCTTGTAAGAGGTTCCACTATTGTTGATCTCCAAAGCTACATATCTCATTTACTATTTTGTGTGATAAGTAATTAGGACTCTGTTTTCCATATAGACAATTAGATTTGCTTCATTTAACTAAATGCTTAAGTGTTAAAAAAGACAAAGAGAAATGTCTTGTAAAAGAGCATTGTTGATTTTTCCACACTAGGCTATCATTTAAAAACCAAATCCTTCTAGATCTATATATATTAGATACCGCCTCTAAGTGTACCTACTCGAGTTCACAGAGAAATTGAAGCCTGATTTACATTAGTAAGTAAGGCCCAATAGACCCAATGGTTAGTAAAGGAGATCCCACGAGACTAAGATTTATGGGTGTGGAGCACCTGGAAGGTATGCTTTTTGATAAGTAATCTAGCGGTTTTTCAATACTATTTCTAATCTTTTCTGCATATTGAGCCTAAAAACATAAGGGTTTTGGTAAATTGTGTGAAAATGGACAAACGAAGCTCAATCACTAATAATCGATGTTTTCTATGCAGAAGGACGCGGAAATAGGGGATTATCGAGTAAAAACGAGAAGCGCAAGGAAAGTAACTGCTGCCCCGTCGACAGGGAACCGGATGCGGACAAGATCAAGTAAAATTGGAGCCGAATAATCCAGGAAAAGAGCGCAGGATACCGTGACGGAGAACGCAAGAGACCTGAACGATTAGCGAATCCCTCAGGATCTTCGATCCTGAGGAATCGTTGCTTTAAAGCTTATCTTTTGTATCTAGACATCTCCGTCATTTATGTTATATAGAGGTACCACGCCATCGAGCGTGGGGGAGATGACTGTTATTATAATTAAAAACTCAGAACGATTTTGATCACTGAGCTTTTGTAAGATCTGATTTTGTATACTTTTGTTAATGCAATCAATATAAAGGACTTGGTGTTCACTTCGTTTCTACATCTGAAGTAACTCTAAGCAGTGTACCATCGTAGCCAAGGGCCCAGCTCCGACGGTCACTCGCTGTTGTATCATACGGTGATTTGTGTGGTTTGCTTATTTCTTTCATTACAGTAATCCGATATATCTTTGCTATGATAGACTATGCTTCTTAATTAATATTTGAATCTGAATAAGCTCTTTAATTCACGTCTCTGTATTACACAAACTGAATCTATTCGAATTGCATTCATTTCTACAGCAAGTTATGGGTATGAATGTTATCATTACTGGATTCATATGAAATAAGTACTTGTGATACTTGAAGATAATATCACTTTGTTCAGAAACATAGTCGCATCACACATTACTCTCGGATCGCTGCAGTAGTATAGACCGTGTACATCCTTCGGGATTTGCTGTTCCATTTGGATTTGCTGTTCCTTTTGGGTTTGCTGTTCCATTTGGGTTGCTGTTCCATTTGGGTTTGCTGTTCCATTTTATATGATTGACGTTTCCTGTTTATGATAGTTTGTTGTTCCATTTCTTTACTGCTGTCCCATTTCATTACTGTTGTTCCAGTTTACTTTCGCCAATCTGCCTTTATTGCTTTCGCGTGACAGCAGGCCTAAGGCTGTCGTGAGCCCAGCAAGACGCTGCCTAGCTCCCTGACCTATAAGCCCATGCTTTGTTTTTCTTTCTTTATCAGTTTCTAAAGGGAAGGGTTATTGGTTCCGTACCCTTGACTGATCATTTGCCTTGTGTGATTTCATTTCCTGAATTGGTCTAGTTACAGCTTAGTGTTTGTTTCCTTTCAAGTCATTAGAACGCTATACTACCGAGCACTACTTGGACAGAATAGCCTCGGATTGAGTTACTCCTTGAAAGAACAAAACGATCCCGGATTGACTTAATAATGTGGAATAATTGGTGGTGTGAGAGACCCTAGTTATAGCTCTACATTTTGGCGCCGTTGCCGGGGAAGGGGTAATAGCCATTTGTCCTTTATAGAGTAGTGCGCAAATCTGCTAGGAGGGAGTTGGATTTTAAAAACGGAAGGTAAGAACCTGCGTACTGAGCATGTAAAAGCCCTGCTCCACCGTCCGATCTCTTAGTAGAATTGCTGGTTAAATAGGATTTAGCAGTTTAATTGGAGTGCATGACTAAGCAGAAAAGGCTAGAAAAAAATCAAAAGCCTCCATCCAAAGCCAAGGGGCCGGTGACCCTTGGACGAACGACCTTTATAGACGAAATCTACAAGAAAGCCGACTCTCGGCCATCAGTAGGATATAAGAAAGCTAATTCTAAGCAGCCTACTAGTTCCCTTCAGGCCTCGGGATCACCATCCGAAGCTTTTGCTGAGGTGCACAGTCGAACAGAGGAGCAGGATTTTCAAGAAATTGAAAATTTGACTCCTGGACCATTGCACGAAGGGACCCAAAGTAACCTTTGTGAAGGAGAAGGAGAAACAGGGGAAATTGAGGAACCTAGATCTCCTATTGTATTAAACTAGCCTTTGAATAGCCCGGACAAGGGAAGTGCTGTGAAAATCCTTGTTGAAGGAATTCATTCACCGCAGACAGTTGGGGCCATTATCATCCCTGATCAAGGGAGTGGTGTCAAGACAATCCCTGTTAAGACTACCCCTCCTCAACCAAGGAATACTCTTTTGGAAATTCCTGAAGATTACTGGCATATATTCGATCCCATGGCGCAGAATAAGCCAAACACCCAGACCTCCACATTGCAATATCCGATAGTAGATTCTGCAGCAAATGCGCCCATGAAAGCCATCCCTCTCCAGCATATTCCCACATTTCATGGCCTCACATCAGAAGATCCGGACGCATTCTTGTTCGAATTTGATGTATTATGTAGAGGATACGATTACACCACCGATCCCCAGAAACTGAAACTGTTCCCCTCTACATTAAAAGGGGCTGCGTTGAGATGGTTTATGGGCTTAGGTGGTGGGGTTATTAACAATTGGGATCAAATGAAAGAAGCCTTTTTAAAGAAATACCAAGATTACTGTAGGTCAAGGGAACTAAAAGATGAAATCTTTCAAATGTCAGCCAGACCAAACGAAACCTTAGAAGAATATGTGGAACGTTTCCAATATAACTTGCAAAGATCCCCTTATGCATCACTACCTCTGCCAGATAACGTGTTGAAAACTGCATTAATTAGAGGTATGAGAGAGCAATGGATCGAAACGTTAAACATCATGGGGAAAGGAGACATTTATCAGGAAAATTTTGCTGATATCATTGATCTGTGTATCAGGAGCTCAAGAGGCAGCACGAGGATAAAACCAGCGGAATATGATCGCTTTCCCAGAGATAACAGAACATTAACAGAGGGAGTAACACGGGTAGAACTTGGAAATTTGCTAGAAAATTTTAAAACTGATATCCTGGGAACACTAACTACATAACTTGACATTGTGCAGGCTAAACAAAAGCAAGACGAGGCAGAGCAGAATCTAGCCATCTTTTGCCCACGATGCAGGAAGAAACACAACCACAAAGAATGCCCGCTGGATACAGTCCAAATATGTGCTATCTGTACCAAGGACCACCTGACCGAAAGCTGCCCTTCACTGCCTGGTTTGAAGGCAGTATACAAAGAAGCAGAAGAGGAGTCAGAACCAGCATATTTTGTTAACCAGCGTCGCCAATGGCAGCCTAGGCAACCAGGTATGTTTTCAGACCCCTCCTCTTCTTTTCAACCCCCGCAGTTCAGTACTCAGCAGCAGAACATGTGGCAAAATCAGTCCCAACCCCCGTTTTCAAATTGGTCACCTCAAATGTTTCCTACTCCAAATCCTTGGATGTCCCAATTTGGTTGGCCAAACTGCCCTTATCCTCCACCATATTGGCAGAATAGTTTCTATCCTCCACAGTGGACCCCTTCCACTTCGCAAAGCTCATCCTGGCAGACAAGCTGGCCAAGACCGACATATCAGCCAGCAGGATCAATACCACTCCCTCAACCAACTCTGCCAGCTTTACCACAAAATCCCCAGTCTAATCTGAGACCGCAACTCCCAGCCCAACCCAATCCCAACCCTAATAATAGGCCAGTCCAATCTATTCAAATCATAGACACATCAGAGATTGAGTCTGACCTAAGGGAGTGCAACGATCTTCAGTTAAGATCAAGACGAATAGTAGAAACAGAGGGAGACAAAATGGTTCATATTGAAAATCAGTTACCTGTAGAACAACCCCCACAATGGGAGGATGAAAACAAAGAGCAAAACAATAAGCAAGCAAGCACATCCTCTCCTCCTTTCCCAGAACGATTAGTCATATCTCGACCTATACAACCTCCAGACTTTGACATTCTGGGAGAATTACAAAATCTGTATATAAAGATTCCATTCCTCCAAGCTATACAAGATATTCCTATATATGCGAAAACCATAAAGGAATTATGCATCAAAAAATCAAGGAGGAATACAAATACTAACCCTAGAGTCCAAGTAGTTGGTACTTTATCCGACCTATTATCAGGAAAGGAGACACCTATCAAATATGAAGATCCCAGGAACCCAATTGTGACCGTTCAAATCTATGGCCAAACCCTGACTAACGCTCTAGTCGACCTGGGAGCTGCAATCAACATTTTGACAACCTCCACCTGCCAAAAGCTTGGCATTACGTCAGTAGAACCTACCTCTACTCTGTTAGAATTGGCAGATCGATCTGTAGTTCAACCAGAAGGTACTCTGAATGATGTCATGGTTTCCGTAGATTCATGGGAGTATCCCACAGATTTCCTGGTAATTAATCCTAAAACCCGACTAGATGGACATCCGTTAATCCTAGGCAGACCCTGGCTTGCTACTGCCGATGCCTACATTGGCTGCCGGCAGGGAAACATGACTATAGCTAAAGGACCCGATGTCAAAAATTTAATTCTGTACCCTCCAGCTCAGCCAAGCCTGCCAATGATTAAAACTAACCCTTATCCTGTATCATATCTCGCTAACAATATTAGATCTCCATTAACTATACAGAAGGCATTAGATTTCAAAGATCAAACAGAAGACGGCGCCATTAACAATTTTATTAGTCAAACTGAAGCTAGAAAACATATGCAGTGTCTTATGATAGAGGCAGCATTTGATAATGAGCTAGAAGAAGATCCCTTAAAAGATCTGCATGATCAGACAATACCAGTAACTGCTGTTGCTAATACTAAAGTAGTGGAAATTGAACCTGGTAAAACTCTGAATATTAACGGCAATCTTACACCAGATCAAGAGATAAAACTTGTTAATCTGTTACAAAAATACAAAGACTCATTTGCGTGGGATTACCCCGACATGAAGGGGATTGATCCTCAACTATGCACCCATCACATCTATATAGAGAAAGACGCAAGACCTGTCCGTTAGCCACAAAGGAGACTCAACCCGCACCTAAAAGAGATAGTGAAAGATGAACTTCAGAAGCTCTTAGATGTTAACTTTATTTACCCTATCTCTGACAGTAAATGGGTCTCTCCCCTTGTGGTGGTACCAAAGAAAAACGGAAAATGGAGGATCTGCGTCGATTACAGGGAGCTAAACAAGGCTACACAAAAGGATCACTTTCCCCTCCCATTTATAGATCAAGTATTGGACACGTTAGCAGGGAAGAAATTTTTCTCCTTTTTGGATGGCTTCAGTGGATATAACCAAATCCAAATTGCCCCTGAAGACCAGGATAAAACTACCTTTACGTGCCCTTGGGGAACGTTTGCCTATCGTGTATTACCCTTCGGCCTATGTAACGCCCCTGCTACATTTCAAAGGGCTATTCTCAGTATTTTTGCAGATCTAATAAACGATGGACTTGAGGTGTATATGGACGACTTCACACCGTATGGGGATGAATTTGATCCAGCTCTGGATACCCTGGAAAAAGTTTTACAACGCTGCATTGCTACCAGACTCTGCCTGAGCCACGAGAAGTGCTACATGATGATGACGGAAGGAATCATCCTAGGGCACTACATTTCAGCAGCTGGTATCCAGGTAGACCCTGCTAAAATTCAGATTCTTTTGCTCATCCCTACCCCCACTACTCAAACAGAGGTACGTAGTTTCCTTGGATTTTTCGGATATTACAGACGCTTTATAGAACATTATTCACGAATTGCAGCACCTCTATATGCTCTGACAGGTAATGTCGATTTTTTGTGGACAGATAAATGCGACCAGGCTTTTAGAAAATTGAAAAAGTTGTTGTCAATAGCGCCAGTCCTTCGAGGACCAAACTGGAATCTGCCATTCCAGATCTCATCGGATGCCTCAGATACAGCAATCGGTGCAGTCCTAGGACAAGAAGAGGACAAGAAGCCATACGCTATTTACTATATTAGCAAGAATTTATCCTCTGCCGAACTCAATTATACTGTTACTGAAAAGGAATTTCTGGCTGTAATTCATGCTGTTAATAAATTTAGGCATTATATTACAGGTTACCCTGTTGTGTTATATACAGATCATTCTGCTATTAAATATCTAGCAAACAAACCTGTCACGAATGCTAGAGTAACTCGATGGTTGATCCTGTTGCAGAAGTTTGACATCAAAATTAAGGATCGACCCGACAAGGAGAACCCTGTAGCCGACTTCCTCTCAAGAATACCCAAATCAAGCGAAGCAGCAGCCGTGGAAGATCAATTCCCTGACGAACATCTGTTTGCCATTGCCGTTCGCACACCCTGGTACGCTGACGTCGCCAATTACCTTGCAGAGGGTAAGTTACCAAAACACCTAACCCCTCAGGAACGAAAACAAATTGTTCAAAAAAGCACACGATTTTCGTGAATTGGAGACCATTTATTCCATACAGGGGCAGACATGCAAATCAGAAGGTGTATTCGAGAGGATGAGATCCTAGACATCTTAAAGGCTTGTCACAGTGGACCATGCGGGGGGCACTTTGCCGACAAGAGAACAGCACATAAGATACTACAGGCAGGGTACTATTGGCCTACAATCTTTAAGGACGCGAAAAAATTTGTGCAGGCCTGTGATAGCTGCCAGCGAGCAGGAAAACCTGGTCAAGCTGATGAAATGCCTCTGAGACCACAACTGGTTATTGAGCCATTTGAACGATGGGCTCTCGATTTCGTCGGACCCATTAATCCACCCTCAAACCAAAGGACATACATCTTGGTAGCAACAGACTATGTTACTAAATGGGTTGAGGCTGAATCATTAGCTAGGGCTACAGAAGATTCGGTAATACAATTTTTGTTCCATTTGTTTGTACGTTATGGACTTCCAAGAGAAGTGATTACAGATGGTGAACCACAATTTGTTGGAAACAAACTAGCCGCAACACTTAACAATTATCATATCCAACATAAGATTACTACCCCCTACCATCCGCAGGCAAATGGACAAGTAGAAAACAGTAACAAGATAATTGAGTCAATCTTAACAAAGACCATCGCATCACACAGGCGTGATTGGGCTACTCGGCTACCTGAAGCACTGTGGGCTTATAGAACCACATGGAGAAGTACGACAGGCTATTCACCTTATCAATTGGTGTTTGGGAAACAACCAATCTTTCCTATCGAATTTGAGATCCAAACACTACGAACTGCACAAGAGGTCGGCCTAGATCTGAATGAGGCACAGATCAATCGACTACGACAAATCAACGAATTGGATGAGATTAGGCTCTCTGCATTACAAAACACAGCATTAATCCAACAGCAGCGAGCTAAGTGGCACGATGCACTTATAAAGAATAAAGTCTTCCATGAAGGAGACTGGGCTCTGTTATACGATTCTCGATTCCAGGACTTCCCGGGGAAACTCCAGACTCGCTGGCTAGGACCATATGAGATAGGAAGGTGCACGACAATGGGACCCTCACTCTGATCACGATTGACGGTTCTGGACATACGTTCAAAGTAAATGGCCACCGAGTTCGTCTCTATCGAAGACCCCTTACTCGGGAATCCTTTTGTCAACAGCTTTAGCAAGATACTGATTTGGAGATCCTAGGAGAGGAAGTGAAATCTTCCTCACCCATAACTTAAGCAATTTGTTTTTCGTAATTTGTACATAACATCCTGTATATATGTTCTTTTCATCTTTTGTTTGCAGTATTTTGATTACCTTATTTCGCACAGCACTGGTTTGATTTTGCTGTTCCTTTTTAAAAGGAACAACACCCGTTTGATTTTGCTGTTCCTTTTTAAAAGGAACAACACTTTTGGTGTTTTGCTGTTCCTTTGTAAAAAGGAACAGCACTTGTTGTTTTTGCTGTTCCTTTGCGAAAAGGAACAACACTTTTTGCTTTGTTGTTCCTTTGCGAAAAGGAACAACACTTTTTATTTTGCCGTTCCTTTGCGAAAAGGAACAGCACGTTTGTCTTTTCGAATTTTTGCTGTTCCTTTGCGAAAAGGAACAGCACGTTTGTGTTTTGGAATTTTTGCTGTTCCTTTGCAAAAAGGAACAACACTTTGGCGTTTTGGAATTTTTTGTTGTTCCTTTGCGAAAAGGAACAACACTTTTTGTTCTGCTGTTCCTTTGCGAAAAGGAACAACACTTTTTGGCTTTGCTGTTCCTTTGCGAAAAGGAACAGCCCGTGTGGATTGTTGCTGTTCCCTTGCGAAAAGGAACAGCCCGTGTGAATTTTCGCTGTTCCTTTGCGAAAAGGAACAGCCAGTGTGGATTTTTGCTGTTCCTTTGTGAAAAGGAACAGCCCGTGTGGATTTTTGCTGTTCCTTTGCGAAAAGGAACAGCCCGTGTTGATTTTTGCTGTTCCTTTGCGAAAAGGAACAACCCGTGTAGATTTTTGTTGTTCCTTTGCGAAAAGGAACAACACTCTTTGTGCTTTGCTGTTCCTTTGCGAAAAGGAACAGCACTCGCATATTTCTTTTTTTTCAAGATGCAGAATGTGGTTAATTCCGCTATTTTCCGCAAGACGAGTCATCCACATGCTCAGTGTAGAGAAGACACCATCAGAACCTTTCTGATTCTATTTGGACGTTTTGCGAATATGCTCTCCTAAATCCTTTAGATATAGCAATGACATTATGCAATGAACATAAAAGCATGTTATACCGAAACCTGCATATCATAAATCGCTATTGTTTTAACAGTCAGCAGATATAAGAAGACAAGAGGAGCGACATTAACTTTCGTCTTTACTGTCATTATCTTGTTCCCGAACCATGGTTTGGCAATTTTTATCATGTCGATTTCCCTAAAAACTTCCTTGATCATCATTGAGGAATATGAGCAAACATTTATATCTATCTGTTGGGATTGTAAGACTTCTTCCACCATTCCCCGCTCTTAAGGAGTGCGGAACCACCCTTATGTGTAATTGAACAAAGAAAAAAGAAGTGTGCTGCAAAAGAAGAACAAAAGAAAAAATAAAAATAAAGATATGAAATCGTCAAATGCAGGATAGGGGGTCTCATTCAGAGCCAGCCTACCATGATCATAAGGATGGAAGCGAAGTGGCATACCCATTACGGCCACCACACCAGGGATATGGTCCAAAGGTAAAATAACAAGCAAACCTTGGAACAGGAGGTCTCATCACGAGCCGGCCTGACCACGTTTCGTGCCTACCTTGTGAATGGCCTTATGGTTATCTGGTCACCAAGCCAGCATAATGGCCTGCATTTTGACAAAGCACTCTTCAGTAGATACACAAAGGATAATGGTTCCGGAGGGTGAGATAAACAACTTTGCCAAGGTTATGAACACCTGTTGGCAGCAGAGCTCTGTTAATGGCATTGGAGTCGTAATATTTACACCAACAGGTATGATATTAAGTCTGTTTGTCTTTTATTTCCTTCGCATGTATCATATGTCACACCCTGATATAATTATCGCATGAGCATTATCACCAATCATGGAAACGGAATTGACAATGACTACTGGAGACTTGGTACAGTTGACAGACGTCCAACCCTCGGTTCCTCATTATATCACACTGGCTTATCTTAAAAGCGATCCATTTTTCTGCCTCGGTTTCGGTACTTCATTGTCCTTTACAACATGGCATAATTTCCACCTGCTGTACTTTATGATTTGACTCCCGACTGGCTGCTGCTCCTCTCTTTGACGGCTGGGGGCAGCCTATCAGATCGCGGGGGGGGAGGTGACCTCATTACTCCAATGGTTACGTGGCTGCACATCATTCGGGCAAAATAATAACACGATTTAACGGTATGATGATCTCATTCTACGGACTGCCATCCACGATCTTTCTCTTTGGTGCATGCTCTGCGAAAATCCTTCCTAAAATAGCATCGAGTATCCTCTCTATTCGGTAAATACTGCGGACAGTTGCTGTTCCATTCCCGAGTTCATTTCTGAGAGTAAGCTATGGGCGGGAAAACAATCCGAAGTGAACCGCACAAGCTGATCGCGTCTGATGCTGCCCGCGAAATTCTGGAAAATGCAGGATGGTTGAATTACTTCAACCGCCTGCAAGAATCGAACGAGGCTGTAGCGTTGGAATTCCTGCAAAATCTGCAGGAAAACCACTCTATAGTCGGAGGGAAGCGGATAGAAGTCACGGAGGATATCATTGCAGAAACCTCAGGATTACCAGCTGTTGGACCCAGATGGGAGCTGAAGAAGGAAAGACTGCAGAAAGCAATGGAAATTTTCCAAAGCGAAGGCCAAAGTCTGACAGTCAAAGGGAAAGGAGTTCTGCCGACGACACTGGGGGAACCCTGGACCGAGCTGGCGAAAATAGTGCAGAGCTATATCACCTGCGAGGGGAGAAAAGATGTGGTAAGGGCTCGTCACTTAAAACTTCTAGCTGTTTTGAAGGGAAAATGCTCTGTAAATCTCCCTGCCTTTTTAAATTCATTATTACATGATGCGGCCCGAAGTTTGAAGAAAGCTCAGCACACAGAGACGGTTGTTAGCCACCACGGACTGATTCGGCTAATAATAAGCCACAGTCTTGCCCAACAGCAAGACACTTGGGAGGAATTGGTTGAAACAGTCAAAGTGGGACTGGCTTTACCTCGAACCTCCAGCACACTGGAACGTTCAGAAGAACACAAGGAGCCAGCAGCAAAAAAGCAGGCTGTTTCAAAACGAAAGCAGTCCTCTAGCACGCCGGAACAATCAGAGAAACGTAAGAAGTCGGCGGCAGAAAAACATGCTGTGTCGAAACGGAAGCGATCCTCCGATACGCCGGAACGACCAGAGGAACCTAGAGAACCTGTTGGCACTCCCAACCTGCCTGAAAGACCCAGGAAGTCAGCTCGATTGGTTCGAATAAGGGGAAGGTTGGAAAAGATTCAAAAAACTGCGACCCAACCAATCGAAATCGAGGACGAACCTTCGGAAGAGGAAGGTGAATTACCCGAAGGAAATGCTGAGCAACTAGAGGTTGGAACTAACCAGCCAAAAGAAGGAATTGAGGAAGAAAATGCACAATCCATGGGTAGCCCGTTGCAAGACCATCCAGGAGAAGAGGAATTGGCAGCAGTTCTGGCCAACATGGGAGAATACGGCCAAGCCTCCAGTCCAGGAGGCATCCCTGATGGTCCCGCAGAAGAAGAGTTACCTGAAGAAGGGCATGCAGAAGAAGCAGGGGAAGAAAACCTGCCCGGTAAAGAAGCAGAAGACATCAATTCGGGACAATCTGTCCCCAGAGCACCGGAAGATGTTCCGGGAGAGGAAGAAGGAGTAAAATTAAAGGCCAAACCCTCTGCCGAGGCTAGGGAAATTGCAAAATTGAAGAAGAAGCACCAGAGGATGCTGGGCACGATAGCCAGACTTCGGCAACAAATCAGAATGTTGAAAGCCAGTCTGAGAATACAAAAAACTGCAAGGCAAAAGAAAAGGACCACGGCAGCGAGGACCCCGAGGGTTAGGGTTCGTTTTGAAGGACGAAACCCCATCAGGAGACCTACTGTTGAGGAACAGTCCGCTGTTCCGAATGTTAATGAGGAACAGGGTGCTGTTCCAATGGAAACTGCTGTTCCATCTGGCTCGGAGGAACGAATGGACATTCCAATGGAACAACAAGAGGCTCCGGTGGTAGGAAGACCGTACCAACCCTTTGTTCGCATAAAAAAGGAGACGGATAGCAAGGAGGTTCAAATAGAAGCACCCCCCTCGGGTGTAATTCGGGTCCTAAATTCGAAACAACGCAATAGGAAGGTCCAGGTTAAACTTCCAGCTTCTACGGCTCTGTGGAAGAAAGACCCGAAGACCAGGACCTTGCATAAAATGATGAAGGAAGCCCAACAGGAGGCCGAGCAGTTGCGAGAACAGACGGTCCCCAAGGAAAGATATGAGGAGCTCCAACAACAACTTCGAAACATCAGTCAGTCTGAGAGCCAGGCCTTTGAAGGATGGCAGAAGGAGCAGGAAAAGGTTGCTAAGGTAACTCGTCGACTAGATAGTGTTGTTAAGCAGATGGACACCTTGTGTTCCTTGTATACTGATGTTTTGACTTGTAGAGCCCCTGCTAAAAATTATGCTTTGTTTTTGCTTGAACGTTATTTGAGATTAAAAATAAAAGCTGTTAGGGCAGGAGCACCTATCCATATCAACACTGTTAATGATTTTATAGATTGCTGCAAGCACTATGGAGTTAAAGTTCAAAGGTTGTTATGTGAATTCTACTTGCACAATCTTGTCTTAGACCAGGAAACTGATTTGAATCCTGGCCCTTTCGTTGGCGATATACAATTTCAAGCCTTTATCTCATTCGGGGTGAATCAGTTAAAATGGTTTAAAGCTTACAACATCTTTCAGAGGCAAGAAAATAGTTTAGACCTTTGGGTACGAGCTGAACCTAGGGACCCAGCAGCATTATGGAGAGAGCATAGGAGTATGATGAGGATACCAGGTGTCATGAAGATATTAGGTCCCATGCATGGAGACTTGATCCAAAATGGTCTGGAGTATTTCCTGACTATTAAAGACCAGGCCTTCCATGCTGCAAAGTTTCGATACCGAACCTCTAACCCAAACATCCAGCTCAGGGAACCCTTTAACTTTGAGAATTTTGAATTGGCTGCCAGTCGATTGAGTCTCTATGGGGAACGGATTCTGCGAGCAGGCCCATTTTGGTTGGGGTATCGGTTTCGCAGCCCAATTGTTTGGCATCCTGCACCTGGATATCAGGCTCTATATGAGATGCCTGCAGATCAGTTAGACCAGTTCTTTGACCATCTAGTTGCTAATCATGGTTGTCGGCCTCTTCGAGAGATCCCTTCTCCGGCCTACTCTCTCACAGCCCTGCATGGCAATTACAACGTTTTCATGAGGACATGAAACAGGGTAAGCAGGGGGGTGTGTGGAGCACCTGGAAGGTATGCTTTTTGATAAGTAATCTAGCGGTTTTTCAATACTATTTCTAATCTTTTCTGCATATTGAGCCTAAAAACATAAGGGTTTTGGTAAATTGTGTGAAAATGGACAAACGAAGCTCAATCACTAATAATCGATGTTTTCTATGCAGAAGGACGCGGAAATAGGGGATTATCGAGTAAAAACGAGAAGCGCAAGGAAAGTAACTGCTGCCCCGTCGACAGGGAACCGGATGCGGACAAGATCAAGTAAAATTGGAGCCGAATAATCCAGGAAAAGAGCGCAGGATACCGTGACGGAGAACGCAAGAGACCTGAACGATTAGCGAATCCCTCAGGATCTTTGATCCTGAGGAATCGCTGCTTTAAAGCTTATCTTTTGTATCTAGACATCTCCGTCATTTATGTTATATAGAGGTACCACGCCATCGAGCGTGGGGGAGATGACTGTTATTATAATTAAAAAATCAGAACGATTTTGATCACTGAGGTTTTGTAAGATCTGATTTTGTATACTTTTGTTAATGCAATCAATATAAAGGACTTGGTGTTCACTTCGTTTCTACATCTGAAGTAACTCTAAGCAGTGTACCATCGTAGCCAAGGGCCCAGCTCCGACGGTCACTCGCTGTTGTATCATACGGTGATTTGTGTGGTTTGCTTATTTCTTTCATTACAGTAATCCGATATATCTTTGCTATGATAGACTATGCTTCTTAATTAATATTTGAATCTGGATAAGCTCTTTAATTCACGTCTCTGTATTACACAAACTGAATCTATTCGAATTGCATTCATTTCTACAACAAGTTATGGGTATGAATGTTATCATTACTGGATTCATATGAAATAAGTACTTGTGAGACTTGAAGATAATATCACTTTGTTCAGAAACATAGTCGCATCACACATTACTCTCGGATCGCTGCAGTAGTATAGACCGTGTACATCCTTCGGGATTTGCTGTTCCATTTGGATTTGCTATTCCTTTTGGGTTTGCTGTTCCATTTGGGTTGCTGTTCCATTTGGGTTTGCTGTTCCATTTTATATGATTGACGTTTCCTGTTTATGATAGTTTGCTGTTCCATTTCTTTACTGCTGTCCCATTTCATTACTGTTGTTCCATTTTAAGAATTGTTGTTCCAGTTTACTTTCGCCAATCTGCCTTTATTGCTTTCGCGTGATAGCAGGCCTAAGGCTGTCGTGAGCCCAGCAAGACGCTGCCTAGCTCCCTGACCTATAAGCCCATGCTTTGGTTTTATTTCTTTATCAGTTTCTAAAGGGAAGGGTTATTGGTTCCGTACCCTTGACTGATCATTTGCCTTGTGTGATTTCATTTCCTGAATTGGTCTAGTTACAGCTTAGTGTTTGTTTCCTTTCAAGTCATTAGAACGCTATACTACCGAGCACTACTTGGACAGAACAGCCTCGGATTGAGTTACTCCTTGAAAGAACAAAACGATCCCGGATTGACTTAATAATGTGGAATAATTGGTGGTGTGAGAGACCCTAGTTATAGCTCTACAATGGGTAACATCGAAAAGAGTAAAAGCGGATAAAAGCACAAACTAAGCTTGATTTTCTTGCCAGATCCCCCCATTAATCCATGCCCAGAAGTGTCCATGATAAGTAAACTAGATACTCAATTACCAAATGAAAAGACATACCTTTCGGTTCAAGAGGCCCACCTTCAAACATATGATCAATACGAATGGGTGAGGGATCACATGGTTGGCAGAGGTGGTGGATAAATGGCACAATGAGTTAGTTAATGGCTATAAGGCACTGCTAGCTACCGGCTGGCGACCATCATCGAGAGAAAATTTCTCCTAGGGATATTACCCACGAAATTGTGGGTAACAAACCCAAGGAGAAAGAGAAAGGATTGCTTAGCTGAATGTATTACTAGGTTCTATCTACTTTATATTTATTGTATTCATTTCTCCTATAAAATACCAAGTAACTACGTTCTTCCATAATTTATCACACTGTTAATTTGTGTGAGAGTGTGGCCAACAATTATATGTATTAGCTATATGTAAATTTATAAGGAATGAATGCATCATATTCAACCCTTTTTGAAGCTTCAATGGGATGATATTTATTTATTGAGTGTTTTCCTCCAGTTTGAAATCATAAGACAACACCTACAAAAGCTTGTATGTGGCATGTCTGAAAAACCTTTTGGCCAAAATATTCATTGATAAACTCAGAAAATCGTGGCCACCTAAGAAACTGAGATTTTCTTAGTGGAGATAAATTGGACTTATGCATATGGTTGAGTTCTTCAATAATACCCAATGATATTGCAATACGACAACAAAAGAATGATAAACCAACATGCTTACGAATGTGGCACTACCTTGGTGCAGGTAATCATGTTTGTATATTTTATAGTCATGTCCTTATTTTTCTAGTTTAAGAGTGATTTTTAATGTTTGTGTCAGAACTTTTAGCACTTTATATATATTTTCGCCTACTTTTTAGGTTGAGAATTTGGTATGAGATTTCAGTATTGAAGCAACTGATTGTTCTTACCCTTATTGTAAAACCAATCTTCTACAATTAGTCATGAGTAGATTACATATGTTATGTTCCACTACATTTTAGATAAAACATGTTCATGACAATATCTCAATAGTTTATTGCTTGTTCACTTCTTGTTGATTCAATAATCCATAGCCATCTTTCATTGTCGACTCAACAAAGGTCATAACTCTGAAATGTTAAGTGTAAATTCTATAGACATTAATTACAATTTTACATTCAGCTACCATTCACATTATGCACAATGCATTGTTGGAATGTAAGAGGCAAAAATGGTTCATGTTGATATCCTATTCAATAGAGATCAAAATGTTTCATTACATTATTTCTTCATTTAGTCGCAATTTACATTATGCATGTCATTGGAATTGGAAGGGCAACATGACTAATACGAGATCTTGATATATCAGATACAACCTCTGTAGGCACCTCCTCTAATCCAGACTTGTTCAGGAATGCAAAAAAATATAAATATAATCATAAAGAGAGAGATGCAACAAAAATAAATCTTTATTTCATTAATATCAAATAACTAAAAAATGCTTACATACATAACGGAAATAAACTAGCTCGAGTGATCGTAGCTTATCTTTGAGAAGAGATGTGGTAGCTACATGCCTCTGAACTGTGTTACATTGAGGCTTGAAGGATTATTGAGAAACAATGGAAAACCCTAAACATCCAAAAACCTAACCCTAGGAGATGAAGTGCCAAAACTGTGGGGCCCGTTGGGGTAAATTTGTACATCAACTTCCCATGGGTCGTAATTTTGGCATACAATATTTGTTTGATGTGTACAATACCTCACTAGAAACATGTATCCGAGGACTATAAATTTCACCTATAATTGTTTGTTTAAATCACATTTTTTCTTTTTTTATGAAAAAAATCATTTAGGGCCTCAAAATGGCTCCGAAAGTTCAGGACCCGAAAAACTACCAAAAATAGTAAATTGTGATACAATTAAGGAAACTAAAATAGTGCTACAGTTAAGGAAATTGAAAGATAAAATGGTGGGTGTCTAAGTGGAATAGGTGGGTGGCCACCAATATCGACCTGGATCATCCTCTTCAATGAATGAACTGAGATAATGTTTAACTATAGTTACATGTTTCAGTAGGTACTTTGTCCAAAGAGATAAAGATGCATTCCTAATAATTTCATGTGAGGTACAACATGATAATTTTGTGCATCATCATGATCAACAATAATCATAGATTAACGATAAAAGACCTTATACAATGAAGGTGTAGAATGAGTTAAACTCCTCACAATAGGTTGTATTACTGCCCAGTCTGACCTGACAAATTTTTTTGGAAATTCTTGATTTCCTAACTATCTATCAAGACTAGTAATTGGTTAGTTAACTCCCCTCCTAACATGACATTTGGATGACCTTCGAAAACAAAACTGACCACATGATCTGAGATCCATGTTTAATGGAAAATAACTTTCTTATAATAGAAGTTCCTTCAACAATTGGGGTTAGCCTTTATAGAGTGGTGACTAAGAAATTATATTTTGATGGAGCTAATGTAGGAAACATTAATGACTCAAAGAAAGAATGTAGTGAAATATAACTAGGTCTATTACTCTGAATTGACATTTAAAGGATATCTTGACAAACATAAATCTTCAAATTCAAGGAGAATATAAGTTAGAACATGTGATGGATTTTGTTCTCCCCGTCTTGGAGTAGCCCTAGTTAAAGGAGGAATGTTGTGACATTCAAGAAAACTGGGGGATTTGACAATGCATGGAGTCACCAAAGAAAAGTTTGAAAATTTAATCAATCAATCAATTTCTCAAAGATTCATAAGGGAAGTAGACCTACTTCCTCCTCGAAAACTGTGTCAAAAATGTTACTGCTCAATCTAGCAGGGGTCCTAGGAGGGGTTCCAAAGGTGCAACTACTAGACCAAGTGGAAACAATGGGACAAAGACCCACATTCACCTCAATCAATGTCCCCTGCTCTTTATATGGGAAATCACTAAGAATGATGCCTCAATGATGGAAGGATAGTGAATTTCAGAGCCCATACACAGGGGAGACTCAGATGATAGATCTTACTTACTCAAGAAATAAGGTCTATGGCTCTCCAAGAAAGGCTTGAAGGGAATCCTAGATATAAGGTTTTAGGATATTTCTTAGTAATGGACAGCCTAAAGCTTAGAGTCCTATAGAAGAATGTTTCTAAGATGATCCTTGTTAAATTTGAAGTGATAAAGGGTGTGGGACTATAAATAATTCCAGGTGGACCCAAACAAGGTTAAGGGTTTTGTGTGAAACTTCAAAAGGTCTTCACCAGGTGACAAGGAGTAAAGGATGAATGAAATTATATTTGACTTGAGTTTTCAACAGAGTGACCCTTAATGAATCAACTAACAAAGGAAACCTAAAGCTAAGAGCAAAGTTATAGCTAGGGCTTGGGATAATTCTGAATCTAGCCACGGGAAACTTCTTAAAATTTGTGAGGACCTCAAGGACATGTCAACGTAGTTGTAGCCCAATTGGTCTTGAAATTTATAAGTGCAATGAATTTCATGTGATTCACTAGGATATCCCTAGGGTTAGGGATTAGAAAAGAGAGGAAGAGGTGAAAAAGGTATTCGTTAAGGTCATCACTAAGGATAGGATTAGTGCTTGGTCTACTTGGAGAATGGATTCAATGATATTTCAACCTTTGGAGTTCTTTTACGCAATCAAGGAATTCCCCAATAACTTCATATAGCCCTAAAGGTAGAAATTAGGTTACCAAAAATATGTATACTTCTTATTGCTCCAGTTTGATGACTTATCAAGGCAATTATATAGATAATGCACCCATGGGAACATTCATTCACTATACCAAACATATAACATATGAAATACCCTCACAAAATAAAATTGGCATTTCACTTAGAGAAGAATTTAGATTCCATGAGCAAAAATTCAATACATTATACATGTGTGCATGAAATAGAGAAATAAACTGGAAAAAATCACTAACAGGTATAGAAAATATATCCAATCATCAAAGAGAGACAAAATTGAAGCTGCAAGACCAAGAAAATATTTCCAAGTGTCAAATGCATCAATGTTCATCCAATTCATCCTCCAATAGCTATAGAGATTCTCAAGAAGAGAAAAGTTACAAATCAAAGTGCTGAAGAGACTCCAATAATCCTCTCATCGATATATATCATCCTCCAAGGGTTTAGTTTTCCTAGTCAGGAATAATGATTCCCGAACAAATAAAATAATTTACAAACTAATATTACTTTGTGACAAGCCCATCAAGATAGCTCCATAACACGAAAATAAGTCTCTCGAGAGGTCCAAAATGATAGATACAATAGGTCAAAAGGAAATTGAAAGGCCAAATGGAGTCCAACATGTGTCAAAGTGAGTGGAAGGGCTCCAAATATAGTGATAAAGGGGTAGCTTGTTGAACTCCAAGTGAATGACCTATGGTGCTCCTATGTAGATGTCCCCTCACCTTCTTATATGAAAAATCATCAGTGTAATTGAGTAAATGAGTTTACAAATCATGGAATCAAGTGGACACTTCATTGTGCCATGCACTTCCATAATGGGGTTTAGTGTGTAAAGGTGTCTCCAAGTTCAAGGAGGAGGTTAAAGAAGGACCCTATTAGGTGGTTCCACTCTCTAAGTGAGTGATAGGTCCATGTTATATCCGTTAAGTAGCAGATGTTATGTGACATAATGATGGAATGAAGTGGGGCATCATGGGAAGGCTCCAAGCCACATGTGACAGTACAAGGGTATTCATGATAAGGAAAGCCCACACTTGGGTTATAGATTTAGGAGGGAGAAATAGTGGTACATGAGTTTCCCCGACCTTTGTTTTTCCACCCTTCTTCATATGCATTTTTCCTTTTATTTATTTTTCTTTTTATAATGTCTTGGGGCTCGAGGGAATGAGAACATGATGTGAATGATATACTAATGGATACTCCCTTAAGGCTAGGCAGTTCTTCAACCACTATGGGTAGGGACAATCATGGGTTACCAACCATCTTTTACGTTTTGTGGTACATTTCTTATTGAGAGTGGACAAATTATGCCTTTTCTTTTATTTTTATCTACATCATCCTTTGGGGCATCATTCTAGGCTCAAACCAAATTGTGGACAAAACGAGGGGGAGGCTAACTCTTTGTGGATGAAATGGACAAATATGGAGGCAGATGGGAAATATGTGAAAGGGGTTGTAATTAGCAAAAGAGAGTGAAGTATGTGGTGTAGGAAAGTGGGACCACACAACGAAATCATAATTTCCCATGTAGTGCAACTCCTAAAGCTAGTATCCAACAAAGGAGATCCCACAGGACTAAGATACACGACTAACAATAAAGTTAGAGAGAGGGCATGAAAGTACAAACCAAGCCCATTATTTTTTTTAATACCTGTAAATAATCCATTCCTAAAAGTGTTAACTATAAGTAAACACAAATACCCAACTACATAATGAAAATTCATTCCTTCGGGCTTGGAAGGCTCACATTCAAACATATGATCATAATAGATGAGTGAGGTTGCATGATGGTTTGCTAAGGTCTCAGATACGGTGGCACATTGATCTATCTAGTCACTGCAAGTGGTTTTTGGTTTTCGACTGAGGACCATCCAGGAGAACAAATTTTCCTATATCACACAGAGGTGGTGGGCAACAGATCCCATGGACTCCTAGGATCCTTCTCCATGTGCTACAAGGAGACATTTATGGCTTTTTCACACCTTTGAAGATGTGGATAAACATGCTACTCTCAGAGGAACCTTCAAAGAATGTAAGCAAACATGCCAGTTCAAAGGATATGTTATAGCCATGAACAACTTTATTCAATCTGAACCATACACATTTGAAGAAATTGTGAAGGATCAGTTCTAGAGAGATGCCGTGGCTAAAGAATATGAGTCCATCATTCATAATTATGTATGGGTTTTAGTTCCAAGATCGTAAGGTGTTATCACTCAGGTTGTCCTTAAGCTCCGGAAAGGATACGGCCGAGGTAACCACAACCAACTTTGCACTGCAGGTTCTAGCCAACCTGCAATCAGAGAGGGCTCTCTCTTTTAGATTTAGATTTGTTTTTAAAAAGGATTTTAGGTTACGTCTCGAGTTCAGAGGGTTTTTGGTTTTGTTTTTTGGTGGGAAAATTGATGTTTTCAGACAAAGAGGCAAGGCATAGTCTGGAAGTTTCAAACCATTGGGCGTGGAGTCAAGGAGTCGGACTGCTGGTGCATTTTCTTGGTCACAAGAGAAATAAGGAGCAAGGTAGCTACTCATGAAACAACACTTAAAGCTTAAAAGGATGGAATGAGGGATAAGGAATGATAGGCAACAAAGAATCTCTCACTATGCTTAAAGGGGGAAAGTGAATGAGCTCTATCTAGGAGCAGTTAAGAATTCCTAGACAACTGTCAAAGATGAATGGATTAGGGGAAATATGAGCCAAAGGGAATTCATATTCATGACTGATCCAGAGGAAAACATAAAGAAATAGCAGAAAATGAGCATAGAGGGCAGTTAAACCAATTCTAGACTATTCTTTCTTTCTGCTATTTTAGACGGTATATCAATGGAAAAAACAGAGATAGGAAAACTTATTGAGTCATGTTGCAGCACATGAATTCCTAATTCAATTCTTGAAACGATTAAACACAGAGCAGACAGTCTTTCCTCCAAGCTTTTCAGCAGTCTTTGATTACAGAAAACATATTAGGTATGCAGTGCGAGTCTCCACTGAAAAAACTATCAACCAACCGACCCTTTAAACAATACAAAGGGTGGTATATATAGGGAAGATTTATCCAAAATTATCTATTACAGCCGACCTAACAGGTTTGACATAAAATTGATTACTTTAACCTAATCCTATCCAGAAATAAATGCCAAAAATATCTTTGAGCTTTGCTGGGGGCAGTTGTATCAAAATGAGTAAATATCTGTCCTGGTGGCTCTGTGCTTTTCATCTGTCATAACTGTGCATTGGTCTTTGCACCCTTGCTGTTCGTCAGTTTTAAATGCCTCTGACTGTGATTTGAGAGTTAGGATGGGCTTACTCCTCTTGATTTTGACTTTCTGGGGGCTCATCAATGTTTAAGTGCTTCGAGCCCTTAAAAAATCTTCGACTGATACTCTTTGGCTCTCCTTCTTCCTCTGATACCCTTTGGAAATAAATTGATGCTGTTCTGAGGTGTTGTGGGTGTTATTCACAAATAAATGGCCGTTGTTCGGCCTTTGTTTCTTTCAAAACTATTTCCTGCTCCTTCCGGCAAGCTTAGCGAGGAAAAATGGGTCATTCGGTGCCTTTCGGGCTTGCTGGGGGCCGCAGAATAAAAAGATTCCCCGAAGATTCCCCATTCAGGCCCAAAAAATCTAGGCGCAAATCGCTCATCAAAAACTACCTCAGAATCGGATTCCGGGGCTCCGAAGTGCGATTTTTTGCCCTTCACGCCAAAAAAGATGCTGATGACGTCAACATGATGTGACATTGTACGGCGGGTGACGTCAGCATGACGTCATCATGTATGGATGGTGATGTGGCAGCTACGGTGGCAGGGATACGTGGCAGTGACGTGGCAGGAGGCCACGCAGGCAGGTGACTCGACATAGTGACTGGGCAGGGGTGACGTCACTGGGCAGGCGGTTTCCGGTTTTGGGCGCACCACTTATGGACAAAGGTGGTTTCGGGGGAGAGGGCTCCGCCACGACCCAACGCTTGACACGTGGCGGAGGTACGGCGACAATACCTCCCATCTCCCGAATGCTAAATCTCAGGCGCTTTGGAGATGGGACGGCTCGCCCACCGTTGATCTGTGGGGCGGACGATCCAACGGTTGGCGGTAGATGCGAGGCGGTGGCGGGTTAGTGGGTGGGGATATTCGTGGGAATATTCCCATTTAAATATAGCGCGCGGTGGGTTTAGACTTAGGAAATGGCGGGTTTGTGGGTTTTTTGAGCACGGGTTAGCAATTTATGCCCGAAACTTGGGGTAAAGGGATAAAAAGTGGGTTTTTTTAGGGTTTTAGAGTTAGGGAAGAGGTTATTAGTCTGACCAGGTGTCAGACTAGCTCGTTAATGAATCGGATGGGCTAAAGACAACCCCAGATGGACTGTGATTTCCCGGACTTAGTAGAATTATGGCTATACTGCCAGGGAGGGGATATTTACATAGGGGAATTTTATATGCATAGTTAAAATAGGGGAATGGGAAAACTGATAGGGATTTATATAATACTGTTAGTAGTTAATATGAAGGTGACCAACAAGTGCTAAGGTCAGGGACCTTAGGCTAAATTTGGGAAAAAAGAACTTGTAGAGAACTGAGATCCTTGTGTGAAGCAGAACTTCACCAAGGCAACTGGTATGGAGCATGATGAGACTAAGAGGCAAGCAGATCTTGACCTCTTTGGGAAGTTAGTAAGTGGCTTTGGGGAGTTTAGAAGAAAGGGGAGTTAGTGATGTTCACCTTTGAGCCCTTTTGCATAAAATTGCCTGCACTGTGATATGAAAAGATAAAATACTTTGTACCACAAAACTGATCACAAATTATCATTTTGCAACCACACAGCTACCTACCCAGCCTACTTTTCTAACATTTTTTCTTTTTTTATGGGTGGGTGCATTTAGACTTGCAGACCCAGCTTTACAATTTTTCTTTTTTCAAATTTTCCTATCTAAATCTACACTTATTTCTGCCAGGGCCCAGATTAAACAGTTGGGTCCCTTTGATTCTCTACTTATCTACAAATCTGCCAAGATTTAGCTGTTTGGACAGATACATTCTCTATATTCTACAACAGGAAATTGAAATCTAGGGAAACCAAGATTTAACTGTTTGGCCTTCCCTTTACAGAAAAACTCATCACAAATGGAATACAGCAGTGGCATCTGGACCAGCACACTTTCATTGCTTCTTGTGGAAATATGGAACACTGCAGCTTGCAGAGTATTACTGATCCGGATTTAAACAGGAACGCAACAAATTACAGAGATAACCATATACACAAAGATGCAGCGGAAATAATACTTCATTTCATTAATGGAAAATACTGAAATATGCTTACAAACAGAAATGGAAATAAACTAGCTAGGGCGATGGTAGCTTATCTCTGAGAAGAGATGTGATGGCTACATGCCTCTGAACTGTGTCACAATGAGGCTCGAAGGCCTATTTATTGTTGAGAAACAATGGAAAAACCCTTAACATTCCAAAACCTAACCCTAGGAGATGAAACGCCAAACTGTGGGCCCCGTTTGGGGGTAAGTTGGTACATCAACTTCCCGGGGTCGTAACTTTGGCATATGATCTCCGTTTGATGCGTACAATAGCTCATTAGAAAGATCTATTCGAGCACTATCATTGTTGGAACGGGCAACACCAGTCCATTCCATGGACTCGTGTTGCCCCCGAATTCCCCAAAAAACGTCGTTTAGGGCCTCAAAACGGCTCCAGAAGTTCAGGACCCGAAAAACTGCTAAAAATAGTAAGTTGTGCTACAATTAAGGAAACTGAAAATGCTGAGAAATACAATGGTGGGGGTCCAGGTGGACTTGGCAGGTGGCCACCAATATCCACCTGGATCATTCCTCCCCCCTTAGGAAGCAATGGTCCCCATTGCGTTGAGCTCCTCCATGAGATGAGGAAACTTCTGCTGAACTTGTTCCCTGGTGAGCCACTTGCCCTGCTGAAGGAGTTGGCCCGCTTTGACAACTCGATACAGTTGGATATTCTGTTGGCGAGTGTTCTTGATCTGTGTGTCCATGATCCGATCAGTTGCAGCTTGTTCCATGCAATCTGGATTTAATTCTGTGGGTTTGAGCTGTTCTGCAATGTCGGATGTGTCTAGCAATGGTGGAAAGTATGGCCGAAGGCGGTCCACATTGAATACTGGGTGCAGGCCAAGGAATGGGGGAATGCTGAGCTCAAATGCATTGTCTCCCATAGCCTTAGTAATGGTGTAAGGACCATATCGGAGTGGTCTCAATTTCCGATAGGCTCCAGTAAGACGTTCCTTTTGCAAATGCAACTAGACTTTGTCGCCCACCTGAAACTTGTGTGGCACCCGATGTTGATCATGTCGCTGCTTGTACTTGGCATTTGATTTCTCAAGAATGTCATGGACCTGCTGGCGAATATGTTGGATGCGCTCAATGAAGCTGGTGGCCTTATCTGTTTCGGACTGGACATGTGCTGAATTCATGTGAGTAGCTGCAAGTGGCATGGCCACATCAATGGGGCATAGTGGCTGGAATCCCAAACCCACCTGAAAAAGGCTATGGCCAGTGGAGCTGTGAAGAGCTCGATTGTAGCTGTGCTGAACGTAAGGGAGGCTCTCGTCCCATGTGCGTGGATACTTTGAGTTATACATGCGCAGAATGTGCACAATCATCCTATTGACAACCTCTGTCTGGCCATCAGTTTGAGGATGGAAGGTTGTGGACTTCGTGAGTTTGGTGTCCAGCATTGACCAGAGACTGGACCAAAAGGTGCTGAGAAACCGACTGTCCCGGTCTGAGATGATGGACTGTGGGATCCCAAAGTGCACCCACACTCGTTCAAAGAAGAGTTTAGCAGTGGCTTCTGCTGTGATATTCTTCTTGCAGGCCATCATAATGGCCATCTTTGAGAACCTGTCGACTACCACAAAAACACAGTCATTTCCATGCTTAGTGGAAGGAAGGCCTGACATGTAATCCATGGAGATGGATTCCCAAGGTCGACTAGGGGTAGGCAACGGGGTATAGAGGCCTTGCTTCTTAATGGTCGGTTTGGCAATGGCACAGGCAGTACATGATCGGATGTACTTCCCAACATCCTGTCGAAGATTCGGCCAATAGAAATAGTTTTGCAGTACTGCCACTGTTTTCTCGACCCCGAAATGCCCAGCAGCCCGACTGTAGTGTGCTTCCCAAATCATCTTGGCACGCTCGCTTGAAGGAACACAAAGGTGACCGAGGTGGCATAATAGGGCATCCTGGAGGTGAAAATCTGCAACCTGCCGACCCTCCAAGAGTGTCTGGTATGTGTGGCCGAATTCTGGGTCGCTTTTGTAGAGAAGTGGCCAATCAGAAGTCTCGTGCCCGCAAGAGTTGAGCACGGTGGTTAGCGCCATGATCGGTGGTCGACTGAGGCAATCTGCAACATTATTGGTGCTGCCCTTTTTATACCTGATATTCAAGTGAAACTGTTGCAGGTATGTAGACCACTTCTGATGGCGATCATTCTGCAATTTCCCTTGGGTCTGTATGAACTGCAGAGGTCGGTGGTCTGTGTGGATGACCGTTTCCTTCCCCAAAATGTAATGCTTCCATTGTCGGCAGGCCTGTACAATGGAATACATCTCTTTATCATAAGTGGGGTACTTCCGGACTGTGTCTGAAAGTGTTTCACTATGATATGCCACTGGATGTCCATGTTGAGTAAGGACTGCCCCAATAGCATAGTCAGAGGCATCTGTCTCGACCTCAAATGGTTGTTGTAAATCTGGTAACGTGAGCACTGGTGCCGTGCAGAGGCGATCCTTCAATTCCCTGAATGCCTTCTGTTGAGATTCAGACCAAAAGAATTTTGCTTTCGCCCCGCCCTTGGTGACTTGACTCAAGGGCCAAGAAATATGAGAAAATCCCAACACAAACCTGCGGTAGAAGTTGGCAAGACCTAGAAAGCTGCGAAGCTCTGTTAGAGTGGTTGGAGAGGGCCAATCCCGAATGACTTGGACCTTGGCTGGATCGACATGCACCCCCTGTTCATCAATGATGTATCCCATATACTGAACCTCGGTCATGCCAAAAGTGCATTTCTCCAAATTGGCACATAGCTTGTGTTGCCGCAGTGTTTGGAGAACCTGTCGGATGTGGTGGAGGTGCTCTTCCCAACTCTGGCTGAAGATCAGAATGTCATCCAAGTATACTACTACAAAGGAGTTGGTGAATGGCCGCAAGATGTCATCCATTAGCCTCATAAAGGTTGCAGGAGCATTCGTTAATCCGAAAGGCATGACCAACCATTCGAAGAGGCCCTCCTTGGATTTGAAGGTAGTCTTCCACACATCTGAGGGTTCAATTGGTACCTGGTGATATCCTGACTTCAGATCGATCTTGCTGAAATATTTCGCCCCCTTTAATTGGTCTAGGAGGTCATCAATCCGCGGGATCGGGTACCTATTACGAACAGTGATCTTGTTCAGGGCCCGATAGTCAATACAGAGTCTCCACGTCCCATCCTTCTTCTGTACCAACACTATCGGGCTCCCACAGGGTGAAGAACTCGGACGGATGTGACCTTTCTGCAGGAGCTCCTGAATCTGCCTCTTGATTTCATTGTTCTCCAGAACGGAGCGCCGATAAATTGGTCCATTGGGTAGCGGCGCACCTGGGGTCAGATCGATGGAGTGCTTGACTTGACAGTGCAGAGGAACCCCTGCCGGGGAAGTGAAGATGTCTTCGTACTCCTCCACAATCTTGTCCATCTGTAGCTGCCGTGCAGAGGGACCCCATTTGGAGGCCGCGGCCACTGTCTTCTTCTTCCCTTGAGGGCGTATCATCAGGAAAACAAATTTCCTGGTTTTGGAAATGATCTTACTGCATTGTTTTGCAGTAATCAAAGAGATGGCGGTAGGTGGTGCTACCTCTGGTATCCTGAACAACTTATTTCCCAATGTAATAATAACAGAACGGGGCCTTGATTCATACACAGCATGTCGCTTCCACAAGTATGGTTGTCCTAGTAATACATCACAAACTTTAAGGGGAGCAATGTCACACAATACCTCATCCGTGAAGGGCTTGATGTTGTATAGAAGGCGACACTGCTGGCTCACGCGAAGATCTCGCCCTTGGTGAAGCCACCCAATGGTGTATGGTTGTGGATGTGCTGTGGTCGGTAAGCCCAACCGCTTCACGACCTCTGCCGAAATGAGGTTCTTTTGACTCCCGCTATCAACAATGAACTGTATCGGGGAGCCCTTTACCCACATCTGGGAGTGGAAGAGACGCTCCTCCTCCTCTGGATCTTCGGGTTCATTTTTCTGGATCTTTGCGGTAGCAACAGTGGCGCTGGGATCCGCATCAATGATCTGCTTCCCTTTTTCATACCCCTTATCGGGTTCTGACTCAGAGTCGAAACATGCATCTGATTCTGAAACCTTTAGCTCAGCCACCAGTGACTGCTTGGCCCGACACTCACTTGTGTTGTGAGTGGAGCTCTTATGGAACTCGCACCATTTTCCAGTGTCCTTTCTTGGCTTCGCGGCGTTGCTCTTTGCTTGCAGCTTCGGCTGGTTGTCTTGGGCTGTCCCGCCTTGGCTTTGTCCTTTGTTCTGTGGTTTAGGGGCACCTTTCCCCTGCTTTGGATTCGCAGATCCAAAGTCTCGCTTCTTTTGTTTAAACTTCTGCTCAACCTTGACGGCATACCGGTATGCCGCGCCGAGCGAGGGGATGTTTAGGAACTGTATTTCTTCCTGGATGTACTTGTGCAGGCAGCCACGGTATTTGAGTATCAAATGTTGCTCCAAATCCTTGATACCCAACTTTGTGCGAAGGGTATGGAAAAGATTGGTGAACTCCGGCACGTCTTGGTCCCTTCCGTGCCGCAGCGTGGTCCACTTTATGTATTCATCCTCATAGCTTCCGACAGGGTAGTACTGCTCCTTGATGGCATCCCGGAACGAATCCCAGGTGGGTGCGGCTGAAAATAGTGAGCCAGTACTTTCATCCTTCTGCTCGCAGTAGGTTTCCCACCAGTCCTTGACGTGGGGGGCTGCTTTGAGAAGAGCAAAAACAATCTTTTCCCGACTCGAAAATTCATGAACAGAAAAATAACCCTCTAGCAGATTTAACCATTTATCTACGGCATCGGCGTCTATCTGACCCTCGAATATGGGGATTTCAAAATTAACTTGTACCTTAAAGGGTGTGGCGTTTCCAGAGGAGCTGCTGGAAGCCGATGCGCCGCTTCTGGGTAGCCGCTGAAGGATCTGCGCAAAGCTGTCCATCATCGCGTTCCGTTGTCGCTCGAGCGCTTCTTCGAGCAAGATTTTGATGGGATCTCCTGCCCCCTCGTCTTTCTTCTCGTCCGCCATGGGAGGCCGTCGGGATTTGCGAGGTTGGTCTTGCAAAGGTTCAACCAGTTCAAGCCCTAACTCCTTATATCCTGACCTTGTTGGGGTAATGCAAAGAAAAACAGAGAAAAAGCAGACCGCTCTGATACCACTGATCCGGATTTAAACAGGAACGCAACAAATTACAGAGATAACCATATACACAAAGATGCAGCGGAAATAATACTTCATTTCATTAATGGAAAATACTGAAATATGCTTACAAACAGAAATGGAAATAAACTAGCTAGGGCGATGGTAGCTTATCTCTGAGAAGAGATGTGATGGCTACATGCCTCTGAACTGTGTTACAATGAGGCTCGAAGGCCTATTTATTGTTGAGAAACAATGGAAAAACCCTTAACATTCCAAAACTTAACCCTAGGAGATGAAACGCCAAACTGTGGGCCCCGTTTGGGGGTAAGTTGGTACATCAACTTCCCGGGGTCGTAACTTTGGCATATGATCTCCGTTTGACGCGTACAATAGCTCATTAGAAAGATCTATCCGAGCACTATCATTGTTGGAACGGGCAACACCAGTCCATTCCATGGACTCATGTTGCCCCCGGATTCCCCAAAAAACGTCGTTTAGGGCCTCAAAACGGCTCCGGAAGTTCAGGACCCGAAAAACTGCTAAAAATAGTAAGTTGTGCTACAATTAAGGAAACTGAAAATGCTGAGAAATACAATGGTGGGGGTCCAGGTGGACTTGGCAAGTGGCCACCAATATCCACCTGGATCAATTACATATTTGGCATGTAAAAATGTCAATCATGAAAAATGAATACCTGCTGCAGCAGGAGGCTAACAGTGGCTCCACTTGGGGATGGCTTTTCCTTGTGAAAAGCCAAGAACAGCAGGTCAGACTGCCTTGTTTTCAATTGCTGCTGTATTCTGCAAAATTTGCTTGGCCGGTTGCCTTATTAATCCTACCTACCTACCCTAACCAGTACTTTCTTTGCCGTTAGGTGAAATGAAACAGCCAATGCAGCCACTTAAGCATTATAAATATGAATGGCCCCTACTGCTTGTGCTTGCTGTTACCTGAAATGGAGATCTTGCAATTTGATATGGCTTTATTAATCTTTGAGAAGATCAGGAAGCTGCTGACCTTCTTTGCTGAAACAAGAAACTATACAAAAGGGTCCTGTAGCATATACACATTATTGTTGGACTGAACTAAAGAACTGTACAAAAGTTTGGGAGAGCTATCATGCTTTAGAATTGAGGGATCATCAACCACTTGATACCGTGGTTCACAGCCTACTAGCGGAGAAGAGCAGTGTTTTACCTCATCACGCAGTTTACCATCAGATGAACTCTGCAAAACATGGGATGGTAGCTGTAATTCTTTGAAAGCTGGCTCAGATGGCACTTGACAAATTTGGGCTGACTGTTCCTTTTCTTCTTCAAATATCTGAGATGGCTGCAAACTCGATGGCAGGGAATCCAGTTGGATTATCTGGTCACATGCTTCCATTTCTGAATCTTACTAAATCTAACATTCACTGGCACTTTGGGGCTGCAAATCTAGTGTTAATGCTTTAGGAGCAGGGCCTGGACTTTCCTCTAGCTGATCAGTAACAGAACATGGTGACACTTGATTATTAATAGCATGATAATTTTCCCTAATAAACTGAAAAGACTTGAAACAAAATGGTAAAGTTCCTTCACTGAAATCAACACATTCTGCGCTTTCTTCCTTTTCTTCATGGCTGAGATGGGCATTCTGATCATTGGGTTCAGGCAGCTGAACCTGAACTGAGCTTTCTGCCAGAATAATGTCTGACTCCTCTGTAAGGCTGATTTGGTCGTTAGGCTCACAGTCATCATCATACTGATCATATTTGGGCAGACAGTTGAAAGAAGAGAAGCTATTATATTCATACATTATATCAGCAGACTGCTCCATTAAGTATGGAGGTATGAATATGTCATCTGTTTTGTGGCAGGTTTGTGCATGTATATCATTACTTTCCTTTCGCAAAACAGATCTGTTCTGGTGCTCTAAATGTTCAACTTCTGTTGTGCACATCTGCTTTAATTCCTCTGCTTTCTTTACAAAGATATCAAGTTCATCCCCTTTTTCTGCTTTCAACTTCTCCTCCCTAACTTTCAGATTAACCTCTACATCTACTGCCATGTTCTGCATCTGTTGCATAGTAGAGGGGCTCCTTTCTCTCAGATGGAATTCTATTTCTGGATCAAAAGCTGCTGGATAATGTAATAGGGCCAAATCAGGGGGAGGTCTTATATTCAATGGTATAGAATGATAAACTTGATTGAATCGGTCAGAAAATTGCTGAACAGATTCATTTGGAATCCTTTTTAACTGGTTATATTCTTCTATGAGCATGAGGAAATTGACTTTGATCATCCATCTATCAAGGAAAAGTTTGAATAACTGCTGGAGATTTGAGATGCTTGCCTCAGGCAATGCTTTAAACCAGGTCCTAACTTCACTTTGCAAAGAAAGGGCAAAGAGCCTAACACTAACATCCTCATCTTCTACTTCAAAAATGTTCAAATAATCATCAAAAGCCTGGATATGCTTTTGGGCAGTAACTCCATTCTCTCCATCAAATCTTGGGAGATACATGGGATGATTTTTGGGCAAAGGATTAAGCACGGGAGGCAAAATGAGTGGCTTATATCTATCAGGAACCTTACGAGGCAGGGGATTGTGTACAGGGGCTAAATGATTGGGTTCAGTGTGAACAGGGATAGGATGATTCGTTTTGACAGTAGTGTCCCCCTCAACTATAAGGTGAGCATCAACACCATTTAGAGGCTGTTGTTCTAATGTGCAAGGAGGGCTTTCTTCAACATTTTCTATGGGAAAAACATAAAAGTCAAGTTCAAACAATATGTACAACAAAATTTTATGGAGGAGAAAGAACATGACCTCTTGGATAATAATCCAGGTCAAAAGCCTGATCTGCTCATAAATTTCTTTTGGGTTCATTTCTCCAGCGGAGTCTTTATTATGAGGATGATGTGGAGTCGCCAGGTGGATATATTAACTTTGAGTGCCTGATCTCTGTCCACCATCAAAGATCAGAACTAGACTTGAAAAAAGGTTGTGAAGGTTTTGGGTCTTCCCAGCGGAGCTTTCCAACTTTCTTTGTGAAACTTTGTGAAATTATCTAAGGAAGGACCCCAGCGAAGTCGCCATTATGTTATCACTCAGGTTGTCCTTAAGCTCCGGAAAAGGATACGGCCGAGGTAACCACAGACCAACTTTGGACTGCAGGTTCTAGCCAACCTGCAATCAGAGAGGGCTCTCTCTTTTAGATTTAGCTTTGTTTTTAAAAAGGATTTTAGGCTAGGTCTCGAGTTCAGAGGGTTTTTTGTTTTGTTTTTTGGTGGGAAAATTGATGTTTTCAGACAGAGAGGCAAGGCATAGTCTGGAAGTTTCAAACCATTGGGCGTGGAGTCAAGGAGTCGGACTGCTGGTGCGTTTTCTTGGTCACAAGAGAAATAAGGAGCAAGGTAGCTGCTCATGAAACAACACTTAAAGCTTAAAAGGATGGAATGAGGGATAAGGAATGAGAGGCAACAAAGAATCTCTCACTATGCTTAAAGGGGGAAAGTGAATGAGCTCTATCTAGGAGCAGTTAAGAATTCCTAGACAACTGTCAAAGATGAATGGATTAGGGGAAATATGAGCCAAAGGGAATTCATATTCATGACTGATCCAGAGGAAAACATAAAGAAACAACAGAAAATGAGCATAGAGGGCAGTTAAACCAATTCTAGACTATTCTTTCTTTCTGCTATTTAGACGGTATATCAATGGAAAAAACAGAGATAGGAAAACTTATTGAGTCATGTTGCAGCACATGAATTCCAAATTCACTTCTTGAAACCATTAAACATAGAGCAGACAGTCTTTCCTCCAAGCTTTTCAGCAGTCTTTGATTACAGAAAACATATCAGGTATACAGTGCGAGTCTCCACTGAAAAACTATCAACCAACCGACCCTTTAAACAATACAGAGGGTGGTATATATAGGGAAGATTTATCCAAAATTATCTATTACAGCCGACCTAACAGGTCTGACAGAAAATTGATTACTTTAACCTAATCCTATCCAGAAATAAATGCCAAAAATATCTTTGAGCTTTGCTGGGGGCAGCTGTATCAAAATGAGTAAATATATGTCCTGGTGGCTCTCTGCTTTTCATATGTCATAACTGTGCATTGGTCTTTGCACCCTTGCTTTTCGTCGGTTTTAAATGCCTCTGACTGTGATTTGAGAGCTAGGATGGGCTTACTCCTCTTGATTTTGACTTTCTGGGGGCTCATCAATGTTTAAGTGCTTCGAGCCCTTAAAAAATCTTCGACTGATACTCTTTGGCTCTCCTTCTTCCTTTGATACCCTTTGGCAATAAATTGATGCTGTTCTGAGGTGCTGTGGGTCTTATTCACAAATAAATGGCAGCTGTTCGGCCTCTGTTTCTTTCACAGTAATTTGTCACCATCCCTATTACTCCTCTTGTCGTACTTTGGAGGACTCATCCCGGGAGTTATAAGAAGTGACAAAGTCTAAAAACACTTGCATTATGTTCCCCTGAGTATGTACTTCATGTTCCCTGAAGACACCTTCTACAGATTATCCCTGAAAAGTGCTCTTTTTCCATTGGCGCAGGTCCACAGTATCTTACCCATGCCAATCATGGAGATCCTCATAAGAGGACGCGACCATTGGCGCCCTGTCTTAGAGCAACAGTCGCGCCAACCAAGTTTGGTCATGCTTTTTGCCTTAACGCACACCCGACTGTTGTTTCCTTCATTACATGGAGCTTTTTGAGGATAAAAAATCAGTCTTATGTCGAGTTCTATCCTATCTCCATCTTTAATGGCTTTTGGGGATAATGTTAATCCACAATAGGTGTCCCGGTTCATCGTCTCCTCCTCCCTTCTTCATCTATATAAGCTTGTCCTTATGCATTTGACAAGCTAGTCATGGAGTGCTAGTTCCAAGTTTATGAGTTCCGAAGCGCTGTAGTTCTGAGTTCTTGAGTTGTTGGAGTAATGCTAGAGAGGTTATGCTGCCGGAAGTCCGAGAGAGAGGTAGTCTACTGTAAGGCATATAGCTGCTCGCCCAGCCAGAGGAAAGGTTCAACGTCTGAACCTTGGTTGTAACTTTTCCTGTCTATTATTAATTAATAAACGACTGTTATTATAGTTCCAATCTCATTGTCTATTATGGTGATGTTGATTTATTTCCTTTCTGACTGAAATATAGTTGTGCCTTGGTGGATTTTATGCTTGTATCTGTTTCTTCCTTTGCATGTGCAGGTGTCCGTTTATGATCTGTTGGAGCGAGGGAGCGGGAATATCAACTTTGCTTCAACTACAACGTTGGATTCCAGGTTGGTCTTCTTAATTCACCTTTGATGCATAACTAGGAACTTGCGTGGTAGCGTGGTTTGATTGTGGCTAGTTTTGTTTTAGGCTAGTGGGATCGCCTCTGTCCGCAGAGGGGATTTACCTCACCAAAAATTTGGCGACTCCACTGGGGAGAAGCTATTTGGAGTTTGTCTTGCAAGATTGGTTTTCTCTCGCTTGCCGGAGTTAATGAAATTTCTGAGTCAGTTTTGAAATTGCTATCTGCTGTTTGGTTCTTTTGGGCACTGTCAATCAGACCCTGGGTAGTTATATTTTTTTTGGGTCAGTAAACGCAACTGGCGCATTTTTCTTCTGACAATCGCGCCAGTTGGCGCATGTTGCTCCATAGGCACCTGCGCCAATCAATTGTTAGCGCGAGTTGCAGTTTCACAGTCGCGCCATCTCTGTGAATTTTGCCAGTTTGATAGCTCAAAGCTCCTTAAACTCAGATTTTTTGTTTTTCCATATCTTTTGCTGCTTCTGGAAGTGTGTTGGACCTCTGTGTGACTGGTTGTTACTTTCATCCTTCAGTTGTTTGCTTATTTCTATCGATTTTGTATCCCAGCCCTAGAGTACCTAGTGGTTGTGCATGTCGAGCCTTCTGTGGGACGTTGTGGTTTGATCATCCAGTCAGCTTCTTGATTGTTTTCCGCACTCATCTAGTGATTCACTTCTAGCTTGCTTGGATCTTGCTTGACTTCATTTGAACTTAGATCACATGGTTCATTGAACTTCTTTGTGTTTTCCTTGCTTTGACAGTTCATCTTCATTTTTCTGAATTGGTTCTATGTCCATTGAGTGATTGTGTTTGTACTCGTGGATATCTCTTGAGGTTTGTTTACATGCATTATGCCATCTTAAAAATAAAAAAACAAAAGAGCTTTTTGCATTATATTAGTTAGCATTTATTGTTATTTGTCGCTTTTAAAAAGAAAAGGAAAAAACTTTTATTTCTTGTTATTAGCTGCATTAGGATCTTTGTTACTTGATAATCATTTTGTTTGTGTAAAAAAATATATCTCTACTCTTCTGTAGGTAGAATTCATCGAATGAAACGATATAATTTTGGCATATAGATTGCATTTAGGAAGTTTGGAGAGAACACATACGGTAGGACCAAAAAACTGAAACATAATTGAAGATAAACTATAAAATAAACTCAATGAACATAACAATGCATTGGAACATAACGCAAACATTCTAGAGGTCTAGGTTAGAGACGTGTTCCGGCGTTGTTAAACCTGGTAGCTTACCGTCGAGTGGTTGGGTGATTCCTCCACGGTGAAACGATAAGTGCCAATACGGACTGTGCTCCCACGTACCGTCGCGTATATATTGGGAGACCCCTATAGGAATAAAGCCTTTATCCATAGGAAGCCGTGTCAGCCGCCCTACGATTCGCAATGCAGTGAACACAACATTCACGAAGATCGACCACCCATACCCTAAAAAGTATTTTGTGGTTTTGCGAAAAGTTTGGCACACCCTCTACCTAGAATTCCAGAGCAGTCACTTTTGATCCTTTTCGGACTCCTTAAACGAAAAGGTGCCTGTGAGCGTCTTGTCACTTCGTGCTCATTAAATATTCGAAGGAGACTAGAGTCATCTTTTCGTCCTTTTCTCGACTCTTAAAAAGTGAAAAGGTCAAGTTCAAAGTTCAGTGTCTTAAAATTTATTTGACCACGATCACATATAACCCGGTTAAATTTTGTTTGCGTCAGTCTGAGTAGGGTTTGGTCTCGTTAGACTCCCTAGGATTTTGTGAAGTCCCATCCTGGCGGAATTACCAATCTCGTCTCCCGAGATACCGGTTGGGAGTAAAACCCTCCCTATTGTTCTAAGTATACAACCGCTTAATTCTCGTGCTCCAGGCGACGAGAATTACCAATACTATTCGAATCCTATTTGGGAACCTTCTCAAAACGGTATCCCTTTTTGGGAATACACCTCGACAACCATTTCCTCCCGATATGGAAAACCCATCCCCTACTACGACTGACGAATCCGGTGTGCTAGGGGAAGAGATTCCAACCACAATGGAATCTACCCCTGTTAGTAGGGCTTCTGCTACTACAGGACTACCCCTTGGCTATAAAGCATTACGTAATGTTCTATCGTCTCCTTTTCCGACTTCTATTTGGTCGGCACCCATTTTTTCCAATACAACTGTTACCTCAGTCACAACCCCTCCAACAGTGTCTGTGGTTTCTTCAAATCCTATTTTTAGTCGACCTTCCACCTCTTTATTCGTAGGTTTCGATTCTACATCAAATGTCCCATTTGATGGGCAAAACGATCAGTATCTGCCACCCCTTGGGACGTGGACAGGTCAGCCGGTTATAGAGGTTTCAGTTCCATTGTCAATAGATTGGGGTTCCGCCTTTTTTCATGGTGGTCAAGCATCGTATGTGCAACCCGAACAAACACCTCAGCAAAACCTTCAAGGACAGTCCTTCCAAGGGAACCCTTTTGCTACTGATGGTCATTTTTCCACTTCTCATATGCAACCTACTAGTAATCCAGGCCAACCTTCCACCCAACAAGCTCAACCTGGTATCCAGCAAGGCTCTCATACTGGACAAACCGGTCAATCATTTGTTAACCCAAATCAACCCAACGTCCAGTATACCCAAGTCTCTGGACAAGCTGCCCAACAATTTGGTCAACCTACTGTCCAGTACACTCAATCTTCTGGGCAAGCCGGTCAGCCTCAAACACAGTTGGGCCAACCACTTGCCCAGCCCACTCAGCCATCTGGTATGTTAGGACAACCTTCTGCTGCACATCAACAGGTAGGTCAACCTCAGTATCAGCAGGTAAGCCAACCTCAGTATCAGCAAGGTTATCCTTCTACTCAGATAGCCCAACCTTCAGGACAGCCTACTGGCGCTGCTCAAACCGGCCCTTGGCCCCAAGCGGGACCCCAGAATCCATCCGGTCTTCAAATGCAGGCTGGAGTTCAATCCCAAACATTTTATCAAACTCAGCCTGGGTCTCAAGCTCAATTTGGGGTCCCACCACCGTATGGTTATCAACAACCTCAAGGGCAACCTTTGTTTACCCCCTATCAGAATTATCAACAACCATATGGTGCGTCTGCAGCATCCGTTGGTAATCCATATGCTGGGGGGCAAAACACAAATCCCTACGGCCAATACGCCATGGGGCCAAATCCGTCAGGGCAAAGCCCATGGGGGCAACCTCCACTTGGTTGGAACCCGAGTGCTCCATCCTACCAGCAGCCCCAAATGCCGTTCAATCCTCAATTACCATTCTTAGCGACTTTAGAATTACCGGATGTGTCCAAATTGACTAATGACCCTATTCTTCATAATCCCTATTGGCCCCCGGTTCCGACCAAAATTCCTGGTGACTGTCCAAAATTTGATGGTAAAGCTAATGAAGATCCACAAGCTCATGTTATGACCTACCATCTCTGGTGTTCATCCAATTCGTGGCTTGATGATTCAATTCGGCTTCGTCTTTTTCAAAGGACTCTCACCGGCTCTGCCGCTAAGTGGTATATTGAGCTGAATCGCGGATCCTTTCAAGATTTCAACTCATTGGCTATGGCATTCCTCACTCATTTTCAGCTGCCCATTCGATATGAAACGGGCACACACCTTCTCACCTCCCTCAGACAGACAACGGCTACGCATATCTCCGATCACGTCCACGAATGGAGAAGGCGTAGACGTATGATCAAATTTTGGATTCCCGACCAGCTTCTTACGGATTGGTTCACGACTTCGTTCGTTCCTCCGATAGCCCGGGACATCGCTATGGGAGCGTGTGTTACTGAAGAGCAAGCTATCGCGCGTGCTCAGTACCTTGATTTGGTTTATTCTCAATCAGGTACACTATATGATTATTTGCCTGATGCCCCTAGACCAGGGACATCCAAAGCCCCGCCAACGCCTACTGTTGACGGCATTATTGGGTCTGTTAATTCATCCTCTAAGAAAAATTCCGCGAATCCTGGGAAGCAGAAGTCAAATACTCCAATTGAAACTACTTCTCAGGTAACACCTACTTCTAAAACTACTTCCGAGGTCAATGCCGTTCAATCCACCACGGCAGACAAAGCCTCGAAAGCAAAGAAGAAAAGGAAAGAGAAAAATAAGCCAGAACAACCTAAACAGGAACCCCCTAAAACTCAACCAGAAGAGAGTACCAAGCGCAAACCCAAGTATCCTTGTCTTATCTGTGATGAGAACCACTTCACCAAAGACTGCCCTCGGCGGTCCGAAGTTAGTCGTTTGTTGAAAGGTGCTCCCGGGGTCCCTGCGGTGCTTAAAGAACCCTTCCCTTCACAACAAACTCAAATGGTTGCTGACCCCTCTCAACCTCCCTCTTCCTTCGGTTCCCAAGTATTTATGGCGGGAACAATCCCTGTTCATATCAGTACTCGAACAAAGGATTATCCATCTGCCGGAAAAGAGCCTGAGGCTCCCCCCAGTGCTCCCCCGTTCAGTTCAAGCCCTCTCCATATCGAAAGACCTAGTACTGAAACGCCTCTTCGACCCCCTCCAAAAGGAGTACTCCGGAAATCTTCTTACAACCCAAATGCTCGTGCTGCCCAGCACTACAATATCGTTGAGGATTTAGCACAGACTCCGTCGGCTATGTCTGCTTTAGAAGTTCTCCAGAGCTGCCCTTCTCAGAGGAAGTCCTTCCTATCCGCCATCGGCGGCATAGACCCGGCTGACTCGGATTTAATTACGTTCGATTTAGAACGCCATACACAGAGACTGCCTCCCCAAATTGCATTCCTTATACAGGTCATTATTGATAAGAAAACTATCCATCGTACAGTCATTGATGAAGGTGCTTCAACTTGCATCATGTCTGTTGCCTGTTGGAGAGCTATTGGATCCCCGACGCTGAGTCAGTCTCCCACTACCTTGGAAGCTTTTGATGGGAGAGCATCCCGTCCTTATGGTATACTCCCACGTTTACCCATCTCTTTGGAAGGGAAAACGGTCGAGATGGAGGTTGAAGTCGTTGATGCTACTTTAACCTACAACCTCCTTCTCGGGCGCAGCTGGATATACGCGATGCAAGCTGTTGCTTCATCTTTCTTTCGTATCCTTCGTTTCCCTCACCAAGGGAAGATTGTTACTGTGGACCAGCTGTCCTTCTTCGCTTCCTCTTCGGAAGGAACTATCCCTTTCGTGGAGCATACCTCCAAATCACCTGAGAGTCTGGGTCACGGGCTTTTCAAAGATCCCGCCCTCATGGGTATTTTTCCAGCCCAACCTCCTAATGTCGCTTCCATCCATACGATTTCTACTTGTTCTGATTCGTGGATTCTCCCTCCCATCGATCAAGTGGATTCTTGGGGCGACCAGATGTCGTTGAGTCCTGCCGAACTCAACTACGTCGAAATCGTAGCTGCATCGGCTACTCCTTCTGAACTTGCTCTATCAAGCAAGATTTTCCACACGTTCGCTCCATCCTTAGGGCTTGTAGATCAAACTTCTTCGGATCCTTTAAAAGAAACATTTTCTTCCGACGAAGCTATTATTGAGACTATGTCTCTCGAGGAACCTCCTTGGCATGATACCCACCATCGTTCCTCGTTTCTCCCTGTCCCTCAGGATACGCCGACTTGTATCCAGCGGTTTTCTCCCAGTTTCCCATTTCCAATCCTTCAGTCACCTGTTCAAATTTATCAGGCATCGTCGGAGGGAAATATGACAAACATTACGCAAACCCAGCCCATCGACATTTCTATCAAACCAGGGATTGTCGAACACATTCACATTGGAGTCACTTGTACTCCAGAGGAGATTCGACTTTATACAAACCTTTTTCGCGAATTTCGTGATGTTTTTGCTTGGTCCTATGAAGAAATTCCCGGCATTGATCCTAGCATAGTGGTGCATGAAATCATCACGTACCCAGATGCTAAGCCTGTTCGTCAACGTTTACGCCCGGTACACCCCGGAAAGGCTGCAACGATCAAGGCCGAAGTAGAGAAGCTTCTTAACGCTGGTTTTATTTATCCTATCCCACTTACAGATTGGGTTTCTAATATTGTACCTGTCACTAAGAAACAAGGTACGATCTGTGTTTGTGTTGATTATCGCGATATTAATCGGGCTTGTCCTAAAGATAATTACCCCACACCATTTATTGATCAAATTATTGATGAATGTGCGGGAAGTGAGCTGTATTCTTTTATGGATGGTTTTTCTGGCTACAACCAGATCAATATTGCTCCCGCTGATCAACACAAAACTGCCTTCATCTGTCCATGGGGTACTTTTGCCTATAAGAAACTCCCTTTCGGTCTAAAAAATGCCGGCGCTACCTTCCAACGTGCAATGTCCTATGCTTTTCATGACATACGACACATTGTACAGCCATACCTAGATGATCTTCCCGCTCATTCGGCAAAGCGTCACGACCACCCTGCTCACCTTCGCGAGATATTTCTTCGCTGTCGACACTACCGAATTAGACTTAATCCTCACAAGTGTGTCTTCTGCGTAGAAACGGGTCGACTTCTAGGATTTGTCGTCTCCCAGATGGATCCCCTTAAAGTCGAAGCCATAGTCAATCTTCCTCCCCTTGCTACCTTACATCAATTACAAAGCTTGCAAGGTAAAGCGAATTTTTTACGTCGTTTCATTCCAAATTATGCCGAGGTGGCTAAAGGTTTTACACGATTACTTAAAAAAGATATCCCTTTTCATTGGGATACCATGGCTCAAGAAGGCTTTGAGAAACTCAAGGGTCTCCTTGTTTCTGCTCCATTGCTTCGCCCTCCAAACTATCATCGTGACTATACCCTATACTTAGCTGCCTCCGACACTACTATCGGCATGGTCCTAGTTCAAACCGATGACGATAACACTGAGCATGTTATCTATTATCTGAGTAGAAACCTTTTAGATACGGAAGCTCGATACGCTTATGTCGAGAAGTTGGCATTAGCCGTCGTTTGCGCTGTCCAACGGTTCCGACACTATATTCTGCTCCGCACTACTACTGTGATTTCCGATTGCAACCCCATGACGTATATCCTGTCACACCAGTTGTTGGGGGGCAAATACTCAAAGTGGATTGTCATCCTCCAAGAGTTCGACTTGGAATTCAATACTGCCAAGTCAAAGAAATCGCTCGTTTTTGCTGAGTTAATTTGCTCTTTTCCATCTTCTTCTTCGCCTCCTCATACAGAGGATCAAATTCCGGATGAGACTTTGTTCCTCATCAGCACCCTCGACCCCTGGTACGGGGATATTGTTTTATATCTCCAAACATCTTCCTTCCGCTCGGGTGTTTCCAAAGACGCTCGGCGAAGAATTCGTCATCAATCTCAACCATATCGTATCATTGGGGATACATTGTATCGCCTCGGCGCTGACACTGTCCTCCGCCGTTGTCTTACTCACGAGGAAGCTGAGCAAGTTTTGAATGACTGCCACTCAGGTGCCTGTGGTGGTCACATGTCCGGATGTGCAACTGCCCAAAAATTCCTTCGTGCTGGCTACTTTTGGCCCTCTATCTTTAAGGATTGCATTGTTGCAGTCTGGTCCTGTCACGAGTGCCAGATATTCCAGCGGAAGATGCGAGCACCCCCCGTTCCTTTGCACCCTGTTGTTACCGCCAGCCCTTTTGCAAAATGGGGCATTGACTATGTCACCTGTAACCCTCGCTCGGCTGGGGGGCATGGGTTTATCATCGTTGCTGTCGATTACTTTACTAAATGGGCCGAGGCGATGCCTACATTAACTGAAGACGGTCACACTGCGGCGCAATTTTTATTTAACCATGTTATTTCGCGATTCGGTGTCCCTCAAGCCATTGTCACTGATCACGGAAAGCATTTCCGGAATCATATGATGACAGAACTAACAACCCAGCTAGGCTTAAAGCACGATAGTTCCACTCCGTACTACCCTCAGTCCAATGGCCAAGTTGAAGCGATCAATAAGATTTTGGTTACTATGCTTCAACGTACCGTTGGCATACACAAATCTAACTGGCATTTGATGTTGTTCCCTGCTTTGTGGGCTTACCGGACCTCCGTGAAGGATGCCACTGGTTTCACTCCATTCCAACTAGTCTATGGACTAGAGGCTACCCTTCCAATCAAGTGTGAAATCCCTTCGTTAAAATTAGCTGTCGAACTACTACCCACCACCACCCCATTAGAAGAACGTTTTCTTTATCTGGAACGGCTAGATGAGACCCGTCGCCTAGCCTCTCTGGCTATCGAAACACAGAAAAAACGAGTCAAAACTCACTTTGACCAGACTGTGCATCCACGTTCTTTTGTTGAGGGGGACTTAGTTTTGCTATATGATCAGGCAAACGATAAGCTAGGTGCAGGAAAACTCGAATCTATGTGGCTAGGCCCTTACATTGTCAAGAAAGTTTTACAAAAAGGTGCCTACGAGCTAATTGATTATGAAGGGAACCCCCTCGCACGGCCCCGAAACGGGTTGTATTTGAAGAAGTACTATGCGTGATGCTGGTACATTTCATTTTGTATATACGTGTATTCTGGCAAATGTTATTGTGTGTATGTGTATCAGTTTTAATATGCGTGAGTGTCGCTTATTGTGTTTTCGATTCTTGTGCAAATGTCTAATGCGCCTTATATTGGTTTCGCTGATGGTGCCTCCCGCAGTACTCGTAACCTGTCCTCTGCGGCATGGGTGATCTATGATCCCCATGGTGAACTAATAGATCTTCAAGGTGTCTGTTTGGGTCGTACCACTAATAATGTCGCCGAATATTGTGCCGTAATCGAGCTCCTTACTGAAGCGGTTAATCTCGGCATTCGGACATTGGTGGTAAACCTAGATTCTCAACTTGTCGTCCTCCAGCTCAATAGGCGTTATTCCGTCAGAGACCATCATATTCTAAGGTTGTATTTACATGTAAGATTGTTGGAGAGGAATTTTGAATTCATTACGTATCAACATATCCCACGACAATTAAACACATTATCTGATGCATTGGCCAACCATGTATTAGATAGACATTTGCGTAGTTTGTAAATAAAACATTATGTAAGAAAGCACATGAAAACACAATAATAAACCATAAACATATGTATATATATACGTGTGTACCAAAATGTTTGCGCCTCGCGCATTACATAATCCAAAAAATAATACATGTCCAAAACTCATACAGCCGTCGACAACATGTCTCTAAAAAACGTGCAAAAATGAAACTTAGGCGTCTAATCGCGGTGATGCTCATGATAGCATGTCACCGCCCGCACCAAACATCTCAACAGACGATGGACGCGAGTAGATACTCCCACCGTATGCCTCTGGTACGCTCTAGGCACGTCTGCCAGTCTGCCATAATCTGGGATCCCTCGAGTAAGTGCCTCGAGGTTCTGTACTAGGTCATCATCGTCACCCTCTGCCTGAGGGTCCGCTGCAGGTTGTACTCTCCGTACGTTGTGAGGCAAGTCGGCTGGTCGCTCTGCACCAACGTCTGCATACATATATATAGATGCTGTAAGAAATAGGCATGTATTAAGCAAAACTTAAAACGTTAAAAACATAAAGAGCTCTTACCTAGCTCCTCGTCCCAGTCCTCTCCCTCGGGTAATGGGAGGTCTGGATCTCCAGTGAAATCAGTGCTCGCATAGGGCCAGTCCTCCACGACGATCATCTGGTGTTGGAGCCAAATGAAGAACTCGGGTCTCCAGGCCATCTGCTGGCCCCCACCTCCTCTAGGCATAAGTGGTGGCCATCGAGCCAATCTTGGCTCCCGTGGCACTGGGTCTGCCACTATGCCTCCCGGGATCCGGAATATCGGTAACCGCTCCAGGAAAAATGACACTATAATGGATCCATATCCAAACTGCTTATTGCCATCACGCTTACACTTGGTAAGCTGCCTCTTTATATTTGTTGTCACTGCCGATGCCCAATCAAACAGTGTCGGTTGCAAACACTCAGTTGCCAGCAGTAAGAGATTCTTGCTGGCCTCGTGGGGTGCCTGTATCCCAGCCGTCCGGGTGATAGTAAATAGTACCACTCGTAGCACCAAATCTGGGATAGTGACAATGTCCACCTTGGCACTGTTGGATCCAAAATGGGCCCCAGGACAAACCCTCTCCATTACCTCACCCATCTTTTCCCCGGAAGGCCTGCTACCGGACAAGATGGGCCGTACACCCCACTGAGATAGTCCTGTAATAAAATAGACATCAGAGACATCCAACTCCAATGTCTGGTCCTTCAGGCGGAATACCTGATCCTCAATATCCCAGGCGTCCACGATAAACCTTAGTAACTCGGGCTGTGCACGTAGGTATGAGGTAAGGAAGAATTTTTTCAAGCCAAAATCTCGCAACGCGTCCATGCATACGTCATCTTCCATTGCCATGGCATCTATGGCCTCGTGTTCTCTTTCTCTCCATTCTATTGACATTTTGACCAATACCTGCAACCAAAAACCGAAGATGTCATCAATAAATCAATGATGAAATCAAATATCAAAGAAAATTGCAAATCCAACGGTGAAAAGAGGGTAAAATTTAGTTCGCGTGATTGGCGCGACTGTTTTCATCGCGCCAATGGCGCGTCTCCTTTAGAGAAAATTGCCCATTGGCGCGGACCCGTGAAGGAAACTCGCGCCAATGGGCGCAACCCTAATTTTTGCAATCCCCCTTGCAGAGGATCATTCTGTGGAAGGAAAACTAAATAAATGGAATAGAAATGGAGCTAAAGATGAGGCTTCTTACCTGTCTCAAACGGCGGCTCGAATGATCTCCTGGATTGGTCGCAATCAGCAGTTGAAATTTGCACCCAAAACCCTCCAACGGTGAACTCACAAGGTAAAAAATGAAAAGTAATTTTATTTTTTACCATTTCACTATTTATAACTTCTTTTGGCTTAAAAATACATAACGTTTTTGTGGAATATTTTTATGTCAAAGTGGGGTTTTACGCTGTTTTTTGATGTGGACAGGGTTTAGTGCCACTCAAGCAACATAACGAGCTCGAGTAAAACACGAGAAAAGGTTGCTTTTAGGTCTGCTTTCAGCTCTTTTTTGACCATTTAAAGAGGAAAAGATTGTCGAGTTGCTCCTCTTGACTCGTTAAATGTTAATAAGGGGCGGTCGTTTTAAGTTCTTTTTATCGACTGTTAAAACTTAAAAAGATTACCGGGTTTTTGTCGTTTCGGACTCGTTAATGGTTACGAAACGACGTGGTTTTGACCGCTTTTTTACTTTTTCAGGTCGAAATCACTAATTATGAAAAGTAATCCTCGATCGTAATGATCGGGCGGTTCTTTCGGGTATTATTTTATACTTTTTCGGGCCCGAGAGACACAACTTTACGAAAAAGGACATCCCTGGAGTTTCCTTTTCTGCTGTCTTTTCAAACTCTCTAAACATGAAAAGACACCGAGTTCTTCCTTTGTCAGACTCGTTAAAACCTGATGACATCGGATTTTGTCGAAATGACGCATCACAAGCATATGCTATCCCCATCAAGCTTGTTAAAAATAATTGGGGTACTCGCCAAAAATGGTGGGGGGAAAAGAAATTTTGGAACCATAATTATTGTTGTATCGGCAGTATGTCGCTCTTGAACATGGCACTCCTCTGCTTTCGTGTCTGGGTGGGGACATCTCATCTTATTTTTCATTTGCCTCCGTGGGATTGGGTAATCCTATTTGACCTCTCATCTGCTCATTGCCTCGTCACTATGACCTCTGATCCGTCGATGTCAAATACTGCCAACTCCACTCTAGTGCCGCCGGTATGTTCAAGAGAAGTTGACCTCTGCAAAGAAACAACCTCCCTCTGATAGCTCATACAATTTTGATTCACAACATCATCTCTCCGTCTCGTGTCGATGATGTGGGAAACATTATGGCCCACCTTCGATCAAGGTCACTTCCTGTCGACTTCAACTCATTATCCAGGAAGTTGATCTAGAGACTCCTTTCCGGTGCCTTGGAGCCTGCATGCCTCAATGGCAGGTTCTTCGTGTTCGACGTGAGGTTTTCATCATTGGCCTCCGATCGAATGATTCTACAGGTGTTCGACTTCAGATCATTAATTCACACGCCGTAGATTGTACCTATAGTACCTTGAGGGCCATTGTCATTATTGGTGGTACCTCTCGCGTCTGTTAACAGTTTCCACTATTGACTGGTAATCAGACGATGTTCATGCGTGTTCGACTTCAGCTCACATATTCGCATGCTTGAACTTGTACTTCTGTTCGGGTCGAGATGGAGCGCAAGACCCTGGATTATGTCTGTTGTAATCCAGGCGTGATTCCTGATACTTGACTCATTCACTGGATGGCTGCGACCATACCTGAGTCAATTCATTGATCCTAACCAGATGGCTGCGTCCATACTATGGATCTAAATTATCATGTACTCTCTTATGGATGGCTGCGACCATACCACGTACATCATGTATTTGAGCTATCAATATTATTTCTCAATGCAGGTTCTCGGCGGCAGCTATATGTGTTCTTGCAAAGCATTTCACCCCTCTCTCTCACTCGGGCCTCATGCTTTGGGGGGCATCTATTACAAAGTAATTTGTCACCATCCATGTTACTCCTCTTTTCGTACTTTGGAGGACTCATCCCGGGAGTTATAAGAAGTGACAAAGTCTAAAAACACTTGCATTATGTTCCCCTGAGTATGTACTTCATGTTCCCTGAAGACACCTTCTACAGATTATCCCTGAAAAGTGCTCTTTTTCCATTGGCGCAGGTCCACAGTATCTTACCCGCGCCAATCATGGAGATCCTCATAAGAGGGCATGACCATTGGCGCCCTGTCTTAGAGCAACAGTCGCGCCAACCAAGTTTAGTCATGCTTTTTTGCCTTAACGCACGCCCGACTGTTGTTTCCTTCATTACATGGAGCTTTTTGAGGATAAAAAATCAGTCTTATGTCGAGTTCTATCCTATCTCCATCTTTAATGGCTTTTGGGGATAATGTTAATCCACAATAGGTGTCCCGGTTCATCGTCTCCTACTCCCTTCTTCATCTATATAAGCTTGTCCTTATGCATTTGACAAGCTAGTCATGGAGTGCTAGTTCCAAGTTTATGAGTTCCGAAGTGTTGTAGTTCTGAGTTCTTGAGTTGTTGGAGTAATGCTAGAGAGGTTATGCTGCCGGAAGTCCGAGAGAGAGGTAGTCTACTGCAAGGCATATAGCTGCTTGCCCAGCCAGAGGAAAGGTTCAGCGTCAGAACCTTGGTTGTAACTTTTCATGTCTATTATTAATTAATGAGCGACTGTTATTATAGTTCCAATCTCATTGTCTATTATGGTGATGTTGATTTATTTCCTTTCTGACTGAAATATAGTTGTGCCTTGGTGGATTTTATGCTTGTATATGTTTCTTCCTTTGCATGTGCAGGTGTCCGTTTATGATCTGCTGGAGCGAGGGAAATATCAACTTTGCTTCAACTACAGCGTTGGATTCCAGGTTGGTCTTCTTAATTCACCTTTGATGCATAACTAGGAACTTGCGTGGCAGCGTGGTTTGATTGTGGCTAGTTTTGTTTTAGGCTAGTGGGATCGCCTCTGTCCGCAGAGGGGATTTACCTCACCAACAGTAGACTATTCTTTCTTTCTGCTATTTTAGATGGTATATCAATGGAAAAAACAGAGATAGGAAAACTTATTGAGTCATGTTGCAACACATGAATTCCAAATTCACTTCTTGAAACCATTAAACACAGAGCAGACAGTCTTTCCTCCAAGCTTTTCAGCAGTCTTTGATTACAGAAAACATATCAGGTATGCAGTTCGAGTCTCCACTGAAAAAACTATCAACCAACCAACCCTTTAAACAATACAGAGGGTGGTATATATAGGGAAGATTTATCCAAAATTATCTATTACAGCCGACCTAACAGGTCTGACAGAAAATTGATTACTTTAACCTAATCCTATCCAGAAATAAATGCCAAAAATATCTTTGAGCTTTGCTGGGGGCAACTGTATCAAAATGAGTAAATATCTGTCGTGGTGGCTCTGTGCTTTTCATCTGTCATAACTGTGCATTGGTCTTTGCACCCTTGCTTTTCGTCGGTTTTAAATGCCTCTGACTGTGATTTGAGAGCTAGGATGGGCTTACTCCTCTTGATTTTGACTTTATGGGGGCTCATCAATGTTTAAGTGCTTCGAGCCCTTAAAAAATCTTCGACTGATACTCTTTGGCTCTCCTTCTTCCTCTGATACCCTTTGGAAATAAATTGATGCTGTTATGAGGTGCTGTGGGTCTTATTCACAAATAAATTGCCGCTGTTCGGCCTCTGTTTCTTTCAAAACTGTTTCCTGCTCCTTCCGGCAAGCTTCGCGAGGAAAAATGGGTCATTCGGCGCCTTTCGGGCTTGCTGGGGGCCGCAGAATAAAAAGATTCCCTGAAGATTCCCCATTCATGCCCAAAAAATCTAGGCGCAAATCGCTCATCAAAAACTGCCTCAGAATCGGATTTCGGGGCTCCGAAGTACGATTTTTTGCCCTTCGCGCCAAAAAAGATGCTGATGACGTCAGCATGATGTCATCATGATGTGACATTGTATGGCGGGTGATGTCAGCGGGACGATGTGGCGGGATGACGTCAGCATGACATCATCATGTACGGATGGTGACGTGGCAGGTACGGTGGCAGGAATACGTGGCAGTGACGTGGCAGGAGGCCACGCAGGCAGGTGACTTGACATAGTGACTGGGCAGGGGTGATGTCACTGGGCAGGCGGTTTCCGGTTTTGGGCGCACCGCTTATGGACAAAGGTGGTTTCGGGGGAGAGGGCTCTGCCACGGCCCAATGCTTGATCGTGGCGGGAGGTACGACGGCAATACCGCCCATCTCCCGGATGCTAAAGCTCAGGCGCTTTGGAGATGGGACGGCCTGCCCACCGTCGATTTGCGGGGCGGACGATCCAACGGTTGGCGGTAGACGCGAGGTGGCGGCGGGTTAGTGGGCGGGGATATTCGTGGGAATATTCCCATTTAAATATAGCGCGCGGTGGGTTTAGACTTAGGAAATGGCTGGTTTATGGGTTTTTTGAGCGCGGGTTAGCAATTTATGCCCGAAACTTGGGGTAAAGGGATAAAAAGTGGGTTTTTGGAGGGTTTTAGAGTTAGGGAAGAGGTTATTAGTCTGTCCAGGTGTTAGACTAGCTCCTTAATGACTCGGATGGGCTAAAGACAGCCCCAGATGGACTGTGATTTCCCGGACTTAGTAGAATTATGGCTATACTGCCAGGGAGGGGATATTTACATAGGGGAATTTTATATGCATAGTTAAAATAGGGGAATGGGAAAATTGATAGGGATTTATATAATACTGTTAGTAGTTAATATGAAGGTGACCAGCAAGTGCTAAGGTCAGGGACCTTAGGATAAATTTGGGAAAAAATAACTTGTAGAGAACTGAGATCCTTGGGTGAAGCAGATCTTCACCAAGGCAACTGGTATGGAGCATGATGAGACTAAGAGGCAAGCAGATCTTGACCTCTTTGGGAAGTTAGTAAGTGGCTTTGGGGAGTTTAGAAGAAAGGGGAGTTAGTGATGTTCACCTTTGAGCCCTTTTGCATAAAATTGCCTGCAGTGTGATCTGAAAAGATAAAATACTTTGTACCACAAAACTGATCACAAATTATCATTCTGCAACCACATAGCTACCTACCCAGCCTACTTTTCTAACATTTTTTCCTTTTTTATGGGTGGGTGCATTTAGACTTGCAGACCCAGCTTTACAATTTTTCTTTTTTCAATTTTTCCTATCTAAATCTACACTTATTTCTGCCAGGGCCCAGATTAAACAGTTGGGTCCCTTTGATTCTCTACTTATCTACAAATCTACCAAGATTTAGCTGTTTGGATAGATACATTCTCTATATTCTACAACAGGAAATTGAAATCTAGGGAAACCAAGATTTAACTGTTTGGCCTTCCCTTAACTGAAAAACTCATCACAAATGGACTACAACAGTGGCATCTGGACCAGCACACTTTCATTGCTTCTTGTGGAAATATGGAACACTGCAGCTTGCAGAGTATGACATATTTGGCATGTAAAAATGTCAATCATGAAAAATGAATACCTGCTGCAGCAGGAGGCTAACATAAGGTATAACTATTGTTGTCTTCTAAATGGTTGTATATAATTAATCATGTTGTCAATGACAATATTGGAAAATACAAAGCTAGATTTGTGGACAGAGAGTTCTCTTAGAAAGAGGGAATAGACAATGGTTAAATATTTGCACATGTTACCCATTATACCACCGTCTTATTTATTGTGGCTCTAGATACTGACCAAGTATGGTCCCTTCACCAAATGGATGTGAAGATTACTTTCTACATGGCTTCCTCAAGAAAGAAGTATTTGTGGAGAAACCACAAGGCTTTATAGTACATGATTGGAAAAACTCCTGAAGAAAACCCTCTATGGTTTGAAGCAATCTCCAAGAGTTTGATATGCTCACATTATTATCTTCTTGATGTAACTTGGTTTTACTAGAAGTAATGTTGATCCAAATCTTTACTTCAAGAAAGTCCAAGGTATGCCTTTGATTTTGGTATTATATTTTGATGATTTATATCTGACCCATGGTGAACCTCTTATCCTCTAGTGTAAGAGGGAGTTAGCTTTTGAATTTCAAATGAAAGATATTCATTTGATGCACTACTTTATGGGCCTTGAAGTATGGCAGAAACCTAGTGAGATTTTCCTTTGTCAGAGAGCATATGTTTCAAAGCTACTAGAAAGATTTGGTATGACAAAATGTAAATCCATGAATTCTCGAATGGAGATGAACTTCCAAAACTTGTGTGGTAAATTTGTTGGTCTTGATTTTCCAAGTCCTTCTCAGTATTGAAATCTATATGGGGCACTCCTGTTCTTAGTGAACATTAAGTCAAACATATGTTTTGTGGTCAACACTCTAAGTGAATATATGATTAAACCATATCATGAAAATCGGATTGTTGCAAAGCATCTATTCATATACCTGCATGGGACTATCAATCTAGGATTGAAATATATTGTTAGTCATATAAGACTACATGGATACTCAGATGTTGATTGGGATGGTAAATCTACTAATATAAAAAGCACATATGGTTGTTGCTTTAGCTTAGGATCTATTATGATATCTTAGGTGAGTAGGAATAAAAATTGTGTAGCCCTTAGTTGAAGATGAGTACGCTACTACTAGCTTGGATAGTTTGAGGCAATATGGAAAATGAATCTATTTGGAGAGTTGTTTGAGCATGTTATGGACACAACAATAATTTATTTTTGATAATAAGAGTGGGATTCGACTTGCATAAATTCCTATGTTCCATGACAATTCCAAGCATATTGAGATAAAATATCACTATATCTAGGATATGGTGTAGAGAGGAATAGTTAAACTCCATCATATAGTGATTAATGACTAGATCACTAACATTCTTACCAAGCTTTTTTTGAAAGGAAAGTTATTTAATGAACAACTTGGAATAACGGATGTGGCCCTTCCAAGAGAGGGTGGTCATTAGTGAGGAATATTTGATATATGCTATCGTTGTCATGTGTCAAAAAGTGGACCCCCTAAGTAGTGATGAGCCTTGGATGTTCAAGATCCTTGTCATCTGTTGATAACTAGTTCGCCCTGAACACTGATAAGTCTTGGATGTGCAAGATCCTTGTCATGTGTCAACAAGTGGATCCCCCCAAACATTGATGAGTGGTGGATGTCCGAGATCATTGTTGTGTGTCAAAGAATCTATCCCCTTAAGCAATGCTGAGTTTGAATGTGTGATATCCTTATCATGTGTTGACAAGTGGATTCCCCAAAGTGAAGATGAGACTTGGATGCTCAAGATACTTATCATGTGTTGATAAGTGGATCCCCGAAAGTTGATATAAGACTTGGTTGTTTGATATTCTTTTAGTTTGTCGACAAGTGGATCCCATAAAGTAGATATGGAAGTTGGTTGTGCAATATCCTTGTCGTATGTTGACAAGTAAATCTCCTCAAGTAGTGATGAGTCTTAGATGTGTGATATCCTTGTAATGTGTTGATACATTGATCCCCACAAGTAGAGATGAGACTTGGTTATGTGAGATCATTTTCATGTGTTGGCAAGTGGTTCCCCTCGAGCAAAGAGGAGACTTGGTTATGTGAGATCATTTTCATGTGTTGATAAGTGGATCCCCTCAAGAAGAGATAAGACTTGGTTATGCGAGATCATTGTGATGCATTAACAAGTGGATTCCCCCAAGCACAGATGTGACTTATTTATGCGAGATCCTTGACAAGTGGGTTATTCCCCCAAGAAAATATGAGACTTAATTGTGTGAGATCCTTAACAGGTGGGTTAGCCCCCCAACAAGAGATGAGACTCGGTTGTGTGAGATCCTTGTCAAGTGGGTTATCATGCTAAGAAATGATGAGACTTGGTTGTGCGAGATCCTTGTCATATGTTGGAAAGTGAAAATCCCCCCAAGTCAATATAGATTGATGGATGAATCTCCATTATGTTGATTCTTCATGATTAGAGTGAGACATCATTGGTCTAGATGATATGGAGTAGAGAGATGAATTGCTAAAAATAAAAAGTCTAAAAATGGAAAGTATAAAATTAGAAAGCATCAAGATATTGAATCACCTTGCATCAAATGGTAATCAAGTATTGTTGATGAAAAATCACTTCTTATAATTGATCAATTCTAATAGTGCAATCTGAAATTAATATTTTTATAATTATTATTATTATTATTATGATTATTCTTATGATACTATTATATTAGTATTCAAAAGAAATTTGTGTCACTCAACCATGGCTCTCAATAAGGTCCTCTTACAATATCATTATTAGCATGCATATTCCTCTTACACTCTCTCTTAAAAGCATAAGTTACAAATGAATGCATACCTCTTTAATGGAATGAGTTACATTTCCTAAATGGGTATATGTTACTCTCCCTCTTCGCATGCAAGTTACTCCTCCTTTATGGCATGGGTTCATTTCTCCTCCTATATGTATATGTGTGTGTGTGTGCACCTCATTATTTCTCCCCTCCGTACGTGTGCATTTTGAGAGAATAATTTGAACTTGAGAGAGAGTTGAAGAAGATTGTGAGAGAGTGACTTCAAGAGTATGAGTGAATATTGATTCAATCCTTCAGTGTTTCAATTTTGATTCAGTTGAAGGTAATGTTGATTCAGTGTGTGCATTTGTTTCTACTACCAATGACCTTCATGCTACAACTTGCTCAAATTTGGATGAACTTACTCATTCTCTTGATCTCTCTTTGTATTGTGTATCTCTATCGATCAATTGATTTATAATAGAAGAAGATTTTGGTTTGGTTTTCCCCTTGTGGGTTTTTCACTGGTCATTAAACCTAAATTCTCTATGTATTATTTTGTTCTTCATTATCTTCTATTGTGCATTTGATTTATGTCCTATCTAAAATTTCTTATCTAATATTGAAACATAAAAAAAGGTTTCATAATAAGTAATTGTTACAGCATAGAACATCAAAATTTCAACACTAGCTAAAGCTATCCCAACTTAGCCTACTCTACCATAGCCTAGCCTAATTTAACCTAGCCTAGAATAGCCTAGCCTACTTTAGCTTAGCCTAGACTAGCCTAATCTAGCCTAGCCTAGCCTATGCTACTAAATTTTAGCATAACCTACTCTAGCCTACTCTAGCCTACCCTACTTCAGCCTAACCTAGACTAGACTATCCTTTCATACACTACCCTAAACTAGCATATCAATGCCTAGTATAGCCTATCCTAGTCCACTCTACTCTAACCTAGCCTAGCCTAGTCTTCTCTAACCTAGCACAACCTACTCTAGGTTACTCTAGCCTAGCCTAATCTATCATAGCCTAGCCTATCCCAGCTAACGCTATGATAGGCTAGCCTACTCTAGCTTAGACTAGTCTACATTGTCCTAGCCTAATCTAGTGTAGCCTAGCATATGCTAGGATTAGCCTAGACTAGCCTAGCCTAGCCTAGCCTAACATAGCCTACTCTAGGGTACTACACCCTAGCCTACTCTATCCTAGCCAAGCCTATCCTAGCCAACATTACTCTAGGCTAGCCTACTCTATCCTAGGCTAGTCTACTTTGTCCTAGCCTAATCTAGCCTAGCTTAGCATACTCTATCATAGCCTACTCTAGCCTAACTGAACATAGCCTTGCATACTTTAACATAGCTCAGCATAACCTCACATATCCTAGCGTAATCTATCATATCCTCCTCTAATATATCATATCCTAGCCTCATCTAGCCACCTCTATCCTATCCTAGCCTATCCTAGACTACTCTACACTAGCATACTTTAGCACTAGCTTAGCTTATGCTAATTTAGAAAAGAGTAGTATAGCCTTAAATTACCTAGCATAACTTAGCCTATTATAGCCTAACTTACTCTGAACAAGAGCGACCTAGTCTAGCCCATCCTACTATAGCCAAAACTATTCTTCCCTAACCTATCTGAGCCTATGCTAGCCTATCCTACTCTAGCCTTGCTAGCCTACTCAAGCTTAGCTTGGCCTACACTAGCTTAGCCTATCCTATACTAGCCTAACATGTTCTGTCCTAGCATAGCCTACTTTTTCATAACATAGAAAATCCTAGCCTATTATAGAATAGCCCACCCTAGCCTAACATATTCTAGCCTAGTGTAGCATAACGTAGCCTACTCTAACTTAGACTTCCCTAATCTAGGGTAGCCTATGTGAGGCTAGCTTATTGTGGTGTATTCTATCTTAGTTTATCCTACTCTAGCCTCGCTTAGCCTATTGAATCCTAGCCTAGAATACAAAGACCAAGCCTTATCTATCGAGGCCTAGCTTACTCTACCCTACCCTAGCCTAGTCCAACATACTTTGGGCTAACCTACCCTATTCTAAGCTAATCAAGCCTATGCTAATCTAGCATAGCCTATCCTATGCTAATGCACCTTAGCCTTGCTTAGCATAACTTGCGCTGGCCTAGCCTAGTGTAGCCCACTCTCGCTTAGCCTAATATGTTATATCCTAGTCCAAGCTAGCCTACACTTCTATAGCCTAGCCTACTATTCCCTAGTTTTCTCTTCCCTAGCCTAATATAGCCTAGACTACTATATCCTAGCATACCCTACCCTACCATACCCTTTCCTACTCTATTAAAGCCTACTCCAACCTATCCTAGCCTAGTTTAGTCTAGCCTAGCATAATCTTTCCTAGGTTGGTCTAGCCTACTCTAGCATAGCTTAGCCTGCTATAGCTTAGCATAACCTAGTCTAGACTAGCATAACCTAGCCCATGCTAGCCTAACCTAGCCTAGACTAGACTATTGTAGCCTAGTCTACTCTAGTGTAGTTTACTCTAGCATAACCTAGACTAGCCTAGTTGAGACTACTTTAGCCTAGCCTAGACTAGTCCAGTGTAGCCTACTACAACCCAGCCTAGCCAAGCCTAGCCTAACGTAACATACTCTAGGCTAGCTTATTCTACTCTAGTGTAGCCTTAACTAGCCTACTCTAGCCTAACCTAGAATACTCTAACATATCCAAGCCTAGCCGATCCCACTCTAGCTTAGACTACTCTAGCTTAGCCTACTCTTGCTTAGCCTAGCCTATTATATTCTAGCGTAAACTACTTTAGCCTAGAATACCCAAGCCAAACCTACTCCATGCCAGCCTACCCTAGTCTACTCAAGCCTAGCCTACCCTGGCTTAGACTATCCCTACCCCACTTTAGCCTAGCCCTACCCTATTTTAGCATATCCTAGCCCTACCCTACTCTAGCCTAGCTCTACCCTAATCTATCCTAGCCTACTCTAGCTTCATAAAGCCTAACCTATCCTATTCTAGCCTAGCCTAGCCTACTTTAGCCTAGCCTAGACTAATTTGTCCCAGCGTACTCTTCTACAACCTAGCCTAGCCAAGGCTTGCCTAACATAACCTATTATAGCCTATAGCCTAGACTACTATAGCCTACCCTACTCTACCCTACCATACCCTATATTGGATTACTCTATCCTATCCTACTGCAACCTATCCTAGCCTAGTTTAGCCTCGCCTAGCCTAACATACTCTAGCCTAGCATAGAATATTATACCCTAGGTTAGCCTAGCCAACTCTAGTCAAGCATAGCCTAACCCAATGTGGCCTACCCTAACCTACTCTAGCCTAGCATAGTCTATCCTACTCTAGCCTAGCCTCGACTACTATAGCCTAGTCTACTCTAGCCTAACCTAGTTAGCGTGGCCTACTCTAGCCTACCCTAGCTCACTTTAGTCTAGACTAGACTACTCTAGCATACCCTGGCCTAGACTAGCCTAGACTAGCCTAAGGTAACCTACTCTAGCCTAGCTTTGCCTACACTAGCCTATCCTTAACTAAGCCACTCTATCCTAGCCCAGTCTACACTAGCTTAGCCTACCCTAATATAGCTTATCATAGGCTTCTTTAGCCTAACCTACTATACACTAGCCTAGCATAGCCTAACCTACCCTACCCTACACTACACTAGCCTAACCTCCCCTAGCCTAACCTACTCTAGCCTAGCTTAGCCTAAACTAACCTACTCTAGCATATCCTAACCTACTATGGCCTAGCCTAGCCAAGTCTAACCTACTCTAGCCTAGCCTAGCCTAGCCTAAGATAATCTAGCGTAGCCTAACCTACTATACCCTAGCCTACTATAGCCTAGCCTACTCTAGCATAGCCTAACCTAGCCCAGCCTAACCTATCCTAGCCTAACCTACCCTACCCTACCCTAGCCTATTGTAGCATTTCCTATAATAGCCTAGCCTACTCTAGCCTCACCTAGCATAGCCTAACCTACTCTAGCATACTCTAGCCTAGCCTAGACTACTCTTAACTAGCCTAACCCAGCCTAGCCAAGCCTAGATTACTCTAGCATAGCCTATCCTAATTTATCATAGCGTAGCCTACTCCAGCCTAGCCTAAACTAGCCTTCCCTAACCTAACTTACTATAGGCTATCCTATCGTAGCCTAATCTAGCCTACTTTGTCTTAGCCTTGCCTAGCCTATTCTAGACTAGCCTAGCCTACCCAACTATAGCCTAGCTTAGACTACTCTAGACTAACCTACTCTAGCCTACTGTATTCTAGAATAGCCTACCTTACTCTACCCTAATCTAGCCTACCATACCCTAGCCTACTCTACCCTAATCTGGCCTAGCCTAGCCTAGCCTACTCTACCCTACTCTAGCCTAGCCTAATCTAGCCTAACCTAGCCTAACCTTCCCTAACCTACTCTACCCTAGCCTACTTTAGCCTACTCTAGCCTTGCCTACTTTAGCTTAACCTACTCTAGCCTAGCCTAGCCTAGCCTACTTGTGCCTAACCTAGCCTACTCTAGCCTTGCCTAGCCTAGCATATTCTACCCTAGCCTAGCCTACTCTACTCTACACTAGCCCAAATTACTCTAGCCTAGCCTAGCCCAACCTACTCTAGCCTAGCCTAGCCCAGCCTACTCTAGCCTAGCCTGGCCTAACTTAGCCTAGCCTACTCTAACCTAACCTACAATATCCTAGCCTAATGTAACCTAACCTAACCTACATTACCGTAACCTACTCTAGCCTAGCCTAGCCCAACCTACTCTAGCATAACCTACTCTAGCCTAGCCTAACTTTCTCTAGCCTATCCTACCTTAGCCTAGCCTACTATTCCCTAGCCTAGCCTACTCTAGCCTAGAATACTCTCACCTACTCTAACCTAGCCTACTCTTGCCTAACCTAGCATGACCTACTCTTGCCTACCCTAGCCTAGCCTAACCTATCCTAACCTACTCTAGCCTATCCTACCCTACTCTTTCCTAGCCTATCCTAGCATAGCCTCACCTACTCTAGACTAGCCTAGCCTAGCCTAGCCTACCCTACCCTACCCTACTGTGACCTACTCTACCCTACTGTAGCCTAGCCTAGCCTAGCTTATACTATCCTACACTAGCCTAACCTAGCCTAGCCTACTCTAGCTTAGCTCAGCCTACACTAGCTTAGGCTATCATATACTAGCCTACCATGTTCTATCCTAGCATAACCTAGACAATCCTAGCCTATTATAGAATAGCCCACCCTAGCCTAACATATTCTAGCCTAACCTAACCTTCTCTAACTTGACTTCCCTAATCTAGGGTAGCCTATGTGAGGCTAGCTTACTATGACCTAGTTTATCTTATTTTATCCTACTCTAGCCTAGGTTAGCTTATTGTATCCTAGCCTAGACTACTCAGACCAAGCCTTCTCTATCTAGGCCTAACTTACTCTACCCTAGCCTAGCCTAGTCCAACATACTTTGGGCTAGCCTTCCCTATTCTAACCTAATCTAGCCTAGGCTAATCTATCATAGCATATCCTAGGCTAATGTACCTTAGCCTTGCTTAGCATAACCTGCGTTGGCCTAACCTAGAGTAGCCCACTCTCGCTGAGCCTAATATGTTATATCCTAGTCCAAGCTAGACTACCCTACTATAGCCTAACCTACTCTGCACTAGTTTCGACAATCGTGTCGAAGGGTATTTCACATCCATTTATTCACGGAGCATGGATTAAGATTACAAAGATTAGGCAAACATTAATGTTGCCTATCTTTGCGCCTCTCTTGTGAGTCGCTATTGATGTTGAGATTCAAGAATAAGAAATATATCATAAGAAAAAAGTTGCAAGTGCAATATTTGAGAGAACAGGGCATCCCATTGAGCATGCTGAGAATGATATGGAGAGGGATCGCTGCATGTTAGTATGGACTATTAAGCTTTGGATAAGGGCTCTCCTCTTTTTTGCATAATATGTGTATATTGTAATTCCATAGTATAGTCACCTATGAAATCTAATCTGTGAAAAGGAGTGGAGGAGGCGTAAGGTCATGGTGGAATTGGTCATTGACGTCTCTTAAAAATCATCAAAATCTATGTTTGATATGCATACTGACACATTGGGAATTCTACGTATACAACTTTTAGCTCAGAAACTTACGTAGATTCATGTCAAACTTGGGTTTAAATAGGTATTTTTCGATGTGAGATAGTGAGACTTCATGTCTCATGTATTCATATGACATGTATTGTTCTATGGGGCCTACTGAAAGTTGATGATCGAATATTTCTTTTAGCTTCAGAAATTGATGTAGTTGCAACAAGGTTTAATTGATTGAAACCTTTTATTTATTTGAATGGTGCCACTTACACAGCCATTTGAAAGATAAAAATGCTTCTTGTGTTCTTTTTCATAAAATATATATAAAAAAAGGGGGTAGGATTGTTGAGATAGTTGTAGAGGCTAGCAATGGAAGTGTATATTTCTATGATGCAAGCACCAATTTTCGATATGAGAGATGGTGTCCACATCCTTTGCAAGCAAAACCCTAAATGAAACTTCTAAAATATGATCCCTTAACAAGTAAGACTATTTTTACTCGATAATCCTTGATTTTCAAATGGAATTGTGCTTTTATTAAAAGAAGATTACATGCTCATATGTGAGACACGGAAGAGAGGAGATAGTATATGTACTGTGTATATTAGCGTAGAATTGATTCATCTTACACCATACATGATTAGATTAGACATTATAAAAAATATATATTATTCTCTCTTTTTCATGATTAGATGATTACTTCTGTCGCTTCTCAATTGGGTGTGTATATATATATATATATATATCGTTTTGGGTTCGAAAAAGTAATTGGAGAAAACAATGCTTGGGTTCACATGCCTAAATCATTGAGAGGAGAAGCGAGGAAGCACGTAAATCTGCATAGAAGATTTTCTTGTAGGTCCTGTTGTGGCCAGCAACAAACCCCCTTCTTATTTAGTGTTATTCCTAATACTAAATAAGTGGGGACCCTTAGTTAAAATTTAAAAAAAATCAAGTTAGTGCTTGAATTTTTTTTCCTAATAAAACTTACCATCATAAACTTAGGAAGACCCCCTTGAAAAATCTAAAAATCTAAGTTCTATGATAAGGTAAGACAAAATCTTTCCTTAGGAAATATCGCATCGCAAAAGGATAACAGGATACCTCCTTACAAGCTGAATTCTAAAATTGCGAAATCGCGATACGGGACTACGAACATATATTGCATCACACGCGTCAAACATCGCTCACATTAAAAAACTTTAAACTGCTGATATGCGACGACACATATCGCAAATCGCAGGAAACAAATTAACAAAAATTGTCATATGCCACGCTCCCGCGATAGAGCAATTCTGCGATATTGCGATAGAGAAATTCTGCGATATTGCAGTTTTGCGATAAAGCGGCAATACGATAATGCGATATGGCGAGATATCAACTTTGTGATGTTGTGATCTACGATATTGCGAAGCAAATCGCAAAATCGCTTTATCACAGATCTTTCGGGCTCGTTATTCAAAAAAGTAGTTTCCATAAACCAAGACCTGGTTATGCGCTTTAATGCCAATTAATGAGTTAGTTTCCAATTATTAATGGAAATATGGTTTTGCGCTTATCAAAAAGTCATTTCACTAAGGTGGTATATTTTATGCGTCTTCGGCATTTAAAAATTTCCCATCACCTTCCTTATTATTATTCTCAGTTCACTTGTAAATTGCAGGAACGAAGAACATAGAACGATACAAAGCAGTACACAGGATATTATGGGAAAGAAAAGCAAGGCTCTGAGATCTGAAGAGAAAGAAATGGTGCCCTTGTATACAGACACCGCCTGTAATAGAGACGCTGGTATTGCTACGTGGGAAGGCATGTATAATCTACTTGAAGAAGAGAATCCCAGAGTAATGGAAGTTACGGCTACTGCGGGTTCACATAGTTCTTCTGAGGCATCCATCACAGAGCTAGCTTGTTCATTCTTACACCGGATAGTAGCAAGGCCCAAAATTCTCCCATACACGAACATGGTTAAATGGATACTAGACAGCGTTGATATCAGAAATAGAAAGTTTAAGACTCAAGGTCAAGAGCTTACGAATTCGTTATTTTCACAAAATTTGAACTTTATATCCTCTAAAAGAAAACGCACAAAAGGAGAAAAACGCCCCAAGGAAGCTTGGATCAAGAAATGGAGGTAGATCGCTGAGAAAAATTTCTTGAAAATGAAAGCTTCTAATTGCTCGGTCACATGTAAGCCCAAAAAAGTTGTAGGAAAGCAATAATGGAGGTAAAAAGTAAAATTTAAAGCCACATAGCCAGTGGATGACTCTCAAGTGTATCATCAATTTTGCCGAGAAGATGGCGCCAGCTCTTGCTGATTCTATTTTCTCAGGTCAACTAAAATCGGAAGTCGACGAGCCGACTCTTCTCAAACAGATGCTGAATGTGTGCGATTTCAAGGAGTAGATACACAAGTAGTTTTAATTTTAGATTCAATTTTAGTTTTAATTTTGTTTTATTTTTGCTTGAAATGAGGGCGGTCATTTAAACCGCATCCTACATTTTTGTAATAAGTTATTTTTAGATTTATTTAGTAGTATTTAAACCCTTCTCATGCATTTAGAGAAGGGTCTTGATATTTGTCAAAAAATTATCCCCAGAACATGCACTTTTGTACCCTCTGAGGAGGTTTTGATGAATGAATGGAACATAATTTATTGATATTTGTATTTAATATCTGCTACTGATGTTGCACTTTTGTACTCTTAGTGGATGTTAGATCAAGAAGAGATAAATCATTATCGCTTGAAGCTCATGAGTAGGACTAGTTATAAATGGTACTTCTATCTCTTAACTATTTCTACCTTTGTGTTAAAGTGATATTCATGTTCAGTTGTTTATATATTGATGCGTGAATGCCTGAGTTATCATTTGGCACTTTTGAACGGTGATAGCTATTTATTTATGCTTAATGTATGAGTAGCTTATTATGCGATATGTTTTTTCACAACTGTTTCGTCTAACTTTTTATACGAAGTGGTTCATCCTTATTGAATTCTTTTCTCATAACAGTTGAATGATCTTTATTACCAGTTGTTATTTGAAATCGTTTTAGATCGCATAACGAAAAGATTACACCCCGGGTTAGTGTAGACTTAGATATTTCTGCTTATTAGAATACAATTTGCATATTATTAGATTAGAGTTAGAATAAAAGTATTCCGTTTAGAAACTGATAGAAAGAGAAATATCAATCCTTCACACACACACACATAAATTGGGAAACTGGTCCCATATCCCCAGTTGGACCCACTATACCAAACGGAAAAGGAGCTGCTAACCAAGGTCTGGACTGGGTGGGTATCCCCCTTGTTGTAGACCCGATTTTTGGGGCTTCAACATATTTGGCGCTAGAAGGAGGGCCCCGAACTGTGAATGGCAAGTAAATCTAAATCTAAATACCATTCTGAGAGTAAATCACCCTCACCATCTCCCCCGACTTCTCCATTGCATTTAAATCCAGAGCCAGAAGTCGCTGGAGCAACAGCCGCTGCTACAAACCCTGACGTTTTAGAACAATCTACTATTGAACCTCCTGAAGTTGAATATTTGATTCACAAACTTCAACGATTTTCTATATCTCCTCAAAAATCTGATAAATCTCAAGGCAACGTGACTTCGCAATATAACCCTGCTCATCCTCTTACAAGATTAAAGAGCAAAAAGTTTGGTGTTCAGCCAACCGAATTACCTCTACCTACAAGGAAGAGAGCAAGAAAGTCTCCTAAAGGGTCCGATAGCGAGACTCTTTCAACATCATCATCCATCTCAACCTCTTCACCGCGAAGTCAACCATCCACTCCTCCCCTTCAGATCATTGTCTATCAGCCCACTGCAACTTCCACAACTCCTTCTCAACCATCCGGAGTTGTAATATCCTCATCTTCTCAACCGCAGGGATCATCTTCTGCACTTTCCTCTGTTAGTAGTTCAGCGATGGATCAATCTCCATGGAATAACCCAGGGGCAGTCTTAATGCCTGCACCCTTGAGTCAGTTACCAGCCCATCCTGAAAAATGGTTGCCTAAGTTTAATCCTGAGGCATGCATGCTAGCGGAAGAACATATAAATAACTTTATGCTATCCATAAATCTCAATGGAGTTACCAACGAAGATGTTGTTGTTCGAATTTTTCCTTATACTCTGCAAGGAACAACCAGATCATGGTATTTCTCATTACCATCTGGATCTATTACTAGTTGGGACATCTTCCAAGAACAATTCCTGACCAAGTTCGGTGATGACAGGTCTACGGCGACACTGATCAATGACTTGTCTAACCTTAGGGCCGAGTCAAGAGAACCTATCAAAGATTTCAATTTACGTTTCAATAAAATCTTAAACAAAATTCCTACTGCTTCCCAGCCTAGCGAAGAAGTGCGAAGTGAATGGTACATCACTGCTTTACCATCAAACATAGCAATCTTTGTTGATAGGGCTAACAAAACAACCTTAGTTGAAAATATGAAAGAAGCAATAGTAGTAGAGAAACGTATTATGGCCCTAGAAAAGAAAAATGCGATAGAAGAACAAAAATCTAAGAAGGTTTCTTTCAAAGAAGATCCCAAGAAAAAATAATCAAAAGATCCATTCGATTTAGAAGGATTACAAAAAGTTTTGAAGACCATGTTTAACGAGATGGTCGACATTAAGAAACAAGTGGCAGAAACTTCTTCTAAAAAGCCACACAGGCCTTTTAAAAAAAATCCTTCAACCGATTCCAAACCCCCTAACGCAATTACAAGTGCTGAATCAGAAGAAGAAGAAGAGGAAATCGCTACTGAAGAACATACCGATGAAGAAGAAGTTGTAGAGTTACAAGGTATGTGGGATTTCATCCTCCCAGATGAAGAGGATCAAGAGGCATTATCAGTTAGTACTCGCAGCATAAATCAACTTGATCCTCCTCAAACTACATCTAAGCCAAAGAGCGCAAGCTCGATGACTAAGGACAAAGTCGCAGCCAAGAAAACATCACCTAAAGTGACTCAAACCAGCCCAGTCCAAACAGACACATCAACTCCATCTAAAACGCTAATCGTTTCGGATGAAATGGAGTATAATATCATAGAAGACATGAAAAAGACTAGGGCCAATATTACTTTTTTTGAATTGAGCAAGTTAAAACACCAGCAAAAGGTACTTTTGAAAGAATTGCATGCTGTACCAGTTGCACCTTTACCAACCGCTGTAATCTCTCAAGCTTCCCATGACATGGGAAGACCTCCAACTAACGCGACGAATAAGGTTGATTCAAAAGATATCGCCTTAATTGGAGGAAGATCGAGATCTCATACTCCCCCATTTCTCCTTACTTATGAAATTTTCAATAAAAATGTGCATAATTGCTTAATAGATTCTGGAGCTTCATCAAATATTTTACCAAGATCAATATGTGAAAAATTGAACGTTCAACCACAGAAATCCGTTATGCGCATAGTTTAGATAGATCGATCACAAGTCGAAGTGATTGGCGAATTAAATCAGGTTACCATAAGGCTGTCATCCAACCCAAAGGTATGTCAAGTTATCGACATTTTAGTTGTTGATATTTCAGAATTTTATGGCTTAATTATTAGTAGAGATTGGTAAGAAAAACTTCATGGATACTTTGCAACTGACTGGTCGCACATGTGGCTCCCTTACAATGGTAAACCAAATCAAATAAAAATTGAGCGGGAAAGACATCAGAAATACATAGTAACAGAACTCGAGGGAGAAAATGAACCAGTAGCATATAATTCTAACATCATTGGCAACTATTCAGTAGATTATTTTCTAGGAAATTTTAATACTCATACTTCACCTTACTTAGAACATTCTGATTTATCTCAAGTAGAAAATTTCTCTCAAAGAGATAGTTCTAAATGTATTAATTTTATAGATAGTCCCGTAAATAAATCTTTGTTTTGGAAGTTCTTTTTTGATGGTTCTAAGTCTAACGAAGGAGCAGGAGCAGGATGCGTGTTAATAAGCCCAGAGGGAGATAAAACTATGCTAACTTGTAGACTCAAATTTGATTGCACCAACAATACCACAGAATACGAGGCTTTAATCCAAGGGTTATACAAAGCAATCAGATTAGACGTCAAATATCTTCAAGCTTTCAGAGATTCTGAAATTGTAATTAGACAGGTACGTAATACTATACACTATTTATCAGGTCATTTAAAACATTACCAATCTTTAGTTCAAGATCTTACTAAACACTTTATAGCATTTAATATTTCTTCAATTCCCAGACTCCAAAATGCTAGTGCAAACCTCTTAGCCAACGTAGCTTCCAAGCTCATTCCTTCAGAAGATTTTAGCCCTGACCGATTTTCAATTGAGTTAATTTTTAGACCATCTATTCCTGATAACATTACCATTTGAAGGATTTTCAACGACGATCCTGATATCGTGAGTTTCCTCACATCTAAAGGATCCTACACCAATAAAATAATTGACGAACACCAACATGACCAAAAATTGCAACAGGATAGTACTAACAATGCTATACCTAAATCAGTAATCAAGTTAGAAGACCTTTATGATTTGAAAGATTGATTCAAAAGATCTACCAATTCAAAACTTCAAAGTTCAACTTTGAATTATGAATTAGTAAATCTAGGAACTGATGCCAAACCACAGAATATCAATCTAGGCCTTGGCCTAGCTCCTGAAGAAAAATTAGCATATATTCGTCTATTGAGACAATACAAAAGTGTCTTTGCTTGGAATTACGATAAACTCAAAACATACGACACTTCCATCATCCAACATACTATTCCAATGATCGATAATGAAAAACCTGTCCAACAAAAGTTGAGAAATATACATCCCAATTTAGAAAACCAGATCAAAACTGAACTCAATAAGTTATTGAAAGCCAAAATAATTTTTCCCGTTCGACATTCCAAATGGGTCTCCAATATGGTACCTGTTAGAAAGAAAAATGGAGATATTAGAATCTGCATTGACTTTCAAAATCTTAATAAAGCCTGCCAAAAGGATAATTTTCCTTTACTTCCCATGGAACAAATATTGCAGGCAGTCGCGGGCTCAGAATTAATGTCATTCTTGGATGGATTCTCAGGATACAATCAAGTGTTGGTACATCCCGATGATCAATTAAAAACTGCATTCAGAACTAAATGGGGCACATACGCATATCAAAAGATGCCATTTGGTTTGATTAATGCAGGTGCCACATTTCGGAGAGCCATGGACATCGCATTCAAGGGGATAGTTAATAAATCAGTGGTAATATATTTGGATGATATAACTGTATATTCCAAGAAATGAAACAATCATCTCAGGGATTTAAAACAAATCTTCCAATGTTGTTTAAGGTATGGAATTTCACTTAACCCGAAAAAATCCTTTTTCGCATTAAGTGAAGGAAAACTTCTTGGATTCATAATGTCAAAATCTGGGATTCACATTGATCTTGACAGAATCAAAGAGATTTCCGTAGTAACCCTACCTCACAACAAGAAAGCCATGCAATATTTCCTTGGCCAGATTAACTTTGTAAAGAGATTTGTTCCAGACTTTTCAAGAATCGTGTCTCCTTTACAAGCTATGATTAAAAAGAACTCAAACTTTAAATGGGGCCAAGATGAACATGAGGCGTTCAATCTAATCAAACAAGCAATTATTAATGCTCCATCTTTAGCAACTCCAAATTTTTCCGATCCTTTTATTTTGTATACATTTGCCTCTGATAGATCATATGCTGCGATACTCACTCAAGAAAACCAAAAAAAGGCAGAAGCCCCAATTGCTTTCTTCAGTTCCAATTTACAAGGAGCTGAGTTGAATTATTCAGATGTGGAGAAACAAGCCTATGCTGTTTTCCAAGAAATTAAATATTTCAAACCTTTTTTACTCAAAACACATACCAAAATCATAGTACCATTTCCAGCGGTAAGAAATCTTCTAGTACAGAAGGATGTGGGTGAGAAAAGGGCCAATTGGGTTACTGCCTTATAGGAATATGACGTAGAAATCAAACCAACAAGTATTGTAAAAGGTCAAGGCTTTTGCAAAATGCTGGCTGGAGCATCGCTAATGTCCGAAATTCCATCTGCAGAGATACAAGTGTACGAGGTAAGCCTAAACGATGTTGAGTCATTATACGCTAATATCATTTATTATCTAAAGAATGGATACGCTCCTTCAAACCTCGATCATACCAAGAAAAGAGCTCTAAGGTTAAAAGCCAAACAATATCAGCTTGTGAATGATGTTCTTTTTAGAATAAATTATGACTCTGTTCTCCTTAGATGTCTTGAGAAATCTGAAGCTGAAAAAGTCTTGCAGGAACTCCACGATGGGCCAGCAGGCGGACACTATGCTGGAGATGCAACTGCTCACAAAATTTTACACGCAGGCTATTACTGGCCCACATTATTCAAAGACGCACATAACTATGTAAGGAAATGTACAGTCTGTCAAACCGCTGCTGGGAGAGAAAAGAAACCATCCTTGCCACTGCAAGAAGTTAACATTGAACAACCTTTTGATCAGTGGGGATTGCACATAATAGGTGAGATCATTCCTCACTCTTCTAAACAACATAGATATATCCTTATAGCAACAGATTACTTTATTAAATGGGTAGAAGCAGTTCCACTCAAGACGGCTAATGCTGAAAATATCATTGAGTTCATAGATCAGTTCATAATCACCAGGTTTGGATTACCTTCCGCTTTAATGTTTGATAATGCATCATATTTTTCTGGTAATGCAATGACTGAATTTGCACTCAAAAGAGGTTTCGATCTTAAATACTTTTCCAATTATTACCCACAAGGGAATGGGTTAGCTGAATCTACAAGTAAGAATTTAATCAGAATCATTAAGTGAACCATTGACCAAAATCATAAAAATTGGCATAAGTCTTTAATATATGCTTTATGGGCAGATCGAATAACGGAGAAAGCCTCTATCAGCACTTCTCCCTTTAATTTAGTTTATGGGAAAGAAGTAGTTCTTCCAACTCATCTGGTAATTCCCTCTTTAGCCTTGGTTCAATATATTGATGAAGCACCAACTTCTTCCTTACAACTAAGGCAACAGGAAATAATCAAGTTAGAAGAACAACGAGAACAGGCTAAGAAAACTCACACTCATCATCAATCATTAGTAAAAGCCTCTTTTGATTCCAATATGATATCCAGAAAAGATTTTCACATAGGAGATCTAGTTTTAAAATGGGACAAGGCTCATGAGGAAAAAGGGAAACATACAAAATTTCAAAGAATGTGGCTGGGCCCTTTTGAAATCATAGAAGTCATAAGTCCGTCTACTTTTATGTTACAAGATTTAACAGGGAAAAGAGATTCTCTACATGTTAATGGTCAGATACTCAAAAAATATTTTCCATAGAAGATCATTCTTCTATTTTGTAGAGTAGTTGTTTTTCTTTTCATAATAAAATCGGTTGTAAATGGTTACATTTGAGATTCACGAAAAAGACACAAATTCTCTTTTAGATTTTGTTTTTTCACTTGTATAAATAGAATTCCTTATGAAAAATTGATCATTACTATTGAAAGATACAGTTAAAGACTATAGACCTAGAAATGATACTAGTTTCAACTGTATAAGCTTTGACAAAAAAATACCTTTAGTTAGAAATTGTTTTATATCAGTCCAATGAAAGGTATCGATAATTAAATAAAGATTCTCTGTAGAAAGGCTCTTTCTAAAAACTCTATCATTGTCATCCAGAGCTGTCTTAAGGAAACAATGACTTCCTCCCCACCTAGGAAACTACAATGTTCAGAGAATGATCCAAAGATACACTTCAACTTAAAGAGTAAGAGGTCTCATCACGAGCCGACTTATCATGATCATAGATATTATAGCTTGCTGACTTTGCCAATACTACATACCACAACAGGGCAATGACTCAAGATTGTTGCAATCAAAAGATAAGGGGTCTCATCACGAGCCAGCTTGTTTAGCAAAGTTATAAATCAGTGAATGACTGTGTCATGAATTGGCTACCAAACCAAGACATTGTTCTTTAAGGATAAAAAGAAAATGAAAGCAATAAGTGTGGAAATGGATTCCTCTTTGAAAGTTGTAAATTTCTCTAAGTGGGATACAGGATCATTGTTGGGTAACAGGTAACCCTGTCGAAGCTATAAATGCTTGCTGGCAGCAGAGGCTCTACCTACGACAAATGAGCATATTTAAAACTGATTTACAGAGAAGACTTTGTTTTTATCTTTATAAACCAAGTAATGACTGATGTAGAGACAAGGACTAGCTTGAGGGAGTAAATAATCAAAGTTGAAAATAGAAGAAACAAAATATCATTGATAGGTAAAAGCATAATGTACTTAATCTTTCTATAATAAAGTTTAATTTTCTGGAAAATTTTCTGTTTTGGAAGTTTTGAAAATTCAAAAGAACAGCAGAGATAACTGGTTCTTCCAAGTGAATCGCCAATTGTTGTGACCAACAACAACCCCCCTTCTTATTTAGTGCTATTCCTAATACTAAATAAGTGGGGACCCTTAGTTAAAAATTTAAAAAAATCAAGTTAGTGCTTGAATTTCCTTTCCTAATAAAACTTACCATCATAAACTTAGGAAGACCCCCTTGAAAAATCTAAAATCTAAGTTCTATGATAAGGTAAGACAAAATCTTTCCTTAGGAAATATCGCATCGCAAAAGGATAACAGGATACGTCCTTACAAGCCGAATTCTAAAATTGCAAAATCGCGATACGGGACTACGGACATATATCGCATCACATGCGTCAAACATCGCTCACATTAAAAAACTTTAAACTGCCGATATGCGACAACGCATATCGCAAATCGCAGGAAATAGATTAACAAAAATTGTCATATGCCACGCTCCTGTGATAGAGCAATTCTGCGATAGAGCAATTCTGCGATATTGTGATAAAGCAATTTTGTGATATTGCGATATGGCAAGCTATCAAATTTGCGATGTTGTGATTCCGCGACATTATGATCTGCTATATTGCGAAGCAAATCGCAAAATCGCTTCATCGCAGATCTTTGGGGCTCGTTATTCAAAAAAGTAGTTTCCATAAACCAAGACCTGGTTATGCGCTTTAATGCCAATTAATGAGTTAGTTGCCAATTATTAATGGAAATATGGTTTCACACTTATCAAAAAGTCATTTCACGTAAGGTGGTATATTTTATGCGTCTTCGGCATTTAAAACTTTCCCATCACCTTCCTTATCATTATTCTCACTTCACTTGTAAATTGCAGGAACGAAGAATAGAGAATGATATAAAGCAGTACGTAGGATATTATGGGAAAGAAAAGCAAGGCTCTGAGCTCTGATGAGAAAGAAATGGCGCCCTTGTATACAGACACCGCCTGTAATAGAGACGCTGGTATTGCTATGTGGGAAGGCATGTATAATCTACTTGAAGAAGAGAATCCCAGAGTAATGGAAGTTACGGCTACTGCGGGTTCACATAGTTCTTCTGAGGCATCCATCACAGAGCTAGCTTGTTCATTCTTACACCGGATAGCAGCAAGGCCTAAAATTCTCCCATACACGAACATGGTTAAATGGATACTGGACAACGCTGATATCAGAAATAGACAGTTTAAGACTCAGGGTCAAGAGCTTACAAATTCGTTATTTTCACAAAATTTGAACTTTATATCCGCTAAAAGAAAATGCACAAAAGGCGGAAAACGCAACAAGGAAGCCCAGATCAAGAAACGAAGGCAGTTTCTGAGGCGCGATTAGCGCTAATCGCGCATCGCTGAGAAAAATTTCTTGAAAAGGAAAGCTTCTAATTGCTCGGTCACCTGTAAGCCCAAAAAAGTTGTAGGAAAGCAATAATGGAGGTAAAAAGTAAAATTTAAAGCCACATAGCTAGTGGATGACTCTCAAGTGTATCATCAATTCTGCCGAGAAGATGGCGCCAGCTCTTGCCGATTCTGTTTTCTCAGCTCAGCTAAAATCGGAAGTCGTCCAGCCGACTCTTCTCAAACAGATGCTGAATACGTGCGATTTCAAGGAGCAGATACACAAGTAGTTTTAATTTTAGATTCAATTTTAGTTTTAATTTTGTTTTATTTTTGCCTGGAATGAGGACGGTCATTTAAACCGCATCCTGCATTTTTGTAATAAGTTATTTTTAGATTTATTTGGTAGTATTTAAACCCTTCTCATGCATTTAGAGAAAGGTCCTGAAATTTGTCAAAAACTTATCCCCAGAACATGCACTTTTGTACCCTCTGAGGAGGTTTTGATAAATAAATGGAACATGATTTATTGATATTTGTATTTAATATCTGCTACTGATGTTTCACTTCTGTACTCTTAGTGGATGTTAGATCAAGAAGAGATAAATCATTATCGCTTGAAGCTCATGAGTAGGACTAGTTATAAATGGTACTTCTATCTCTTAACTATTTCTGCCTTTGTGTTAAAGTGATATTCATGTTCAGTTGTTTATATATTGAATGCCTGAGTTATCATTTGGCACTTTTGTACGGTGATAGCTATTTATTTATGCTTAATGTATGAGTAGCTTATTATGCGATATGTTTTTCAAAACTGTTTCGTGTAACTTTTTATACGAAGTGGTTCATCCTTATTGAATTATTTTCTCATAACAGTTGAATGATCTTTATTACCAGTTGTTATTTGAAATCATTTTAGATCGCATAACGGAAAGATTACACCTCAGGTTAGTGTAGACTTAGATATTTCTGCTTATTAGAATACAATTTGCATATTATTAGATTAGAGTTAGAATAAAAGTATTCTGTTTAGAAACCAATAGAAAGAGAAATATCAATCCTTCACACACACACACATAAATTGCGAAACTGGTCCCATATCCCCAGTCGGACCCACTATACCAAACTGAAAAGGAGCTTCTAACCAAGGTCCGGACCGGGTGGGTATCCCCCTTGTTGTAGACCCGATTTTCGGAGCTTCAACAGGTCCTCACAACATAAATTAATTATGTAGATGTTTAAAAATTAATTAAAAATCTCAATCCATATATCCTATGTTGAAGCGATTCACTGAAGGAGAACTCAAACCTTTCCCATGGAAAAGAAAACTCAATTTTCCACATATTTTAATCGAATTAATTGATTATCTGTGTAGGACTATAATCATATAAATAAGGAAATTAAAATGACCATACTAATTCTATTTTGCATGATTCTTTTTTCGCAATTCTCAATCAAATGTAGAATGACTAAGAAAACTTAATTGAGTTCAAAATTATATGTTGTAAAGCTCCTTAAACATATGTGTTGATAATTTTTTTCCAGAAGAGTTGAACTTCAACTTCTCTTACCTTATAAACAAGTATGCAACCATTAGCCCTAATAACTCCAAAGGCCCATAATGTTGTGATGTTTATAATACCTATAGATCCCAAGACCATTAACTAATGATTTTATTAAACACAATGTTGCTAAAGTAATGATTTCTAATGGTAGACTTCATGGTGAATGGTTGCATACTTGTATATAAGGTGGCATATTTTAGTCTAAAATCAGCCACTATCATTCTTTACCTAAGCCAACCCACAAAAAATCACTTTAGGTTGTGTATTTGCTTTACTTATCCTCTACTCTATGTCAAAATGGTCTTTAATTTAAAATAAATTAGTCATTCTTATGGTTTGTTTAAGTTTAAAACAATAACAAGATTGACAAAGTAGGGCCCATTGCATTGTCTTTGCTATGAGAGAGCTCCTATAATGTTTTTGAACAAGACTTATAATCAAGTACTTTTAATATTTACAATTAATTTTAATTTGATTATTAACTCCATTACTAGAAAAATGATATAAATATATATTTTAAAACAGAAAATATGTTATAATTATTAATTATAATGAAACAATAAGAATATAAGAAAAATGTTTTAAGCAAAAAATTGTTGGTGAAGGGTTAATTTGTTACGAAAGTACCACTCTTGGAGTGCAAAATTTTAAACATAGTGTTGTTTCTCATTTAAAAAAATAAATTAAATTCAAACCCTCCCTTCCACTACTCATCATGTAGCGCAACCCAAATATTCACCATGAAACAAACCATAAATTTTGACTCGTAAGGAGGAATCCAAATTCAAACCCTCCCTTCCATTAGCGCAACCCAAATATTTACCATGAAACAAACGAGAACTCTCCCAAAAACCAATGACAGTAGTGTTGGAGGTATCTTGAAATCTCACATAATCAAATCCATTTGTCATGACACAAAGGCGTGTGGCAAAGGATGGCCACCAAGCCATCTCTCTTAATTGCATGGATCGTCCATCCCATACTCATTTCTTTCGTCCATCAACACCTCGATTGGGATTAAAATTCTTTGAAATAAGAAAAATTGATATTTTAGTTATTCATGTGTTTTTGAATTCTTTACATTTATATATAAAACATACACACATGATTTTATATACATTTTTCATAATAATGTAATGTTGTAATTTAAGATTAATTGAAAATTTTAACTTGTAACCTTTCGTAATATATTTAAATATAATATCTATAAAATTGTAAATTTTATTTTAATTTCATCGATATTATAACAATATATTATACACAACAATATAATATTACCTTTCATATATATTATAATCATATAATATATTATAATATTACTTTATGCAAAAACCCGTTATTTAATTTAATTTAAATATATTGAAATTTGATGTTTAATGGATATGAACTTCTCTAAATTTATAGTGGAGTGTGTGATACTTAAGTTTAAAATTTGAAGTTGTACAATAGAAAATATATTTTTATTATAATTTGTAGTTTTTTAATTAAACATATATCTAAATTTATTTAAAATGAACTATATATAATAAGAGGTAGTTATATTTTATCTATTATGTTTAAATGACTTGTACTTATGTTTATGAAAATGAGATAAAGTAAATGAGATGTATAGTAAAATTGATGTAGTACATTATTTTAAATACATATACTACTCAACGACCCATTATCACCATGGTGCCCCCTAGTACACCATGGCTTTACATGTGGGTGTTCAACATGGAAACCCTCGTTGTGGGTCCCCCATTTAACCGGAGCTACTTTTCCAAGGTTCAATAGGGGCACAAGACCAATCAATGATCCATGTTCATGATGAGGTCAGCATGGTGTACTCGAAGTTAAGGAGGGGGGTGAGGTCTAAAACCGAATACTGCCCATGTTTAAAATCACTTGGCCTTGGTTGGTGGTAACACCATGGAACCTCATCCTTGGTGGTATGGTGTGATGTGGAACCGTTTATGCAGACAACGCGGAGCCATTTAGATTACATGTGGATGCCACATGGCATTAAGATATTTGCCTAACTTCAAGTGGCCACAACTTTCAATCCAAGAGTCGGATTGAGATGGAATTTATATCGCTTGAAAGCCCTAGAAAAGCTAGACGTGATCATGGAATCAAATTTTATTTCTGCAAACTTTGGAAAAGAAGGATTTTTGGTGAGGCCATATTCATAACAAACTTCACAGGTAGGGTTAAGTCATAGATAACACCTTTAAGAGCTCAAGATAGTATGATGGGTGAGAGGGAGTGTTATAGTTATGTTTATAAATTAATAAATGGTGTGTTATAGTATCACTGGTCATGGAAAAGTACATCCATTCATGTTGAGTTGGATTCTCTGACCAATGTGATCTCAATCATAGAAGAAATGTAGATGCCTATGGGAGAGGAAGAAAATCCCTCGCACAAAGGAAGAAGGATAATTTCAACTCTCTACCTCCACAACCTTTTGCAGCGTCTTGGAAACCCTCTTATGGGTTTATTGCTCTTTTTCTCCCACTCGTATGGCTTCCATGACACTGTATTTATCTCCCATATTACCTTGAATAGATTCCACCACATGGTATTTCTCTCCAACTTGATAACTTATAACAATGTTATGTATTCTTTGTTCACTCATATATTTTTCTTATGCTTTGTCTTTTAGAAGATCAAGATAAACACATGAGGAGGATTGTTTTCTTCCTTTTCTAGTTTGGCTCTTTAGGCATAACTAATTTAATTTTTTTCGTGACAGTTGAGGTCAATCTCTCATGTTAGCCTCTTAACATGTTTTTGAAAGGATTTATTATACCAACATAAATTCTCATTCACTACTATTTTCTTTTTTAGAAAATAAAACAATATTTCATCACATGTCTTTTAATTTTCCTCAACCCAAGAACAAAGAAAAGTCGCATAATAGTATTACATCTGTGAATGTTGGAATCCTTCAATGAGCCTTTGTCGAAAATCTACAAAGACGACATTAGTGAGTTAGTTAACATTCTGTGGAAGAAGATAATGGAGTTTTATTGTTGTTCACGAAGCCATGTGATTGAGGTTGGAACCCTTCTGGATAGGATTCTTGTGGCGCTCCACAAAGACATTGATGCGATCATGCTGACAATGAATACTTTGGAGGGATTTGATTTCTAAGAAAGCCACACAAACCTTGGATAGAATAGGGAGACCCCAGTTATTTCCAACAAAAATAATGTCTTATATCCCATAAAAAAAGCATATACCTCGATTTAAAAAACCAAGTGATTTGCCTTGAGTGCCATAGTTTAGAAATGTTCTCTATGAGAGGGAGAGAGGCAAGGAATCATTTGGTGTGTATGATTTTTGTTATTTCATCCCGGATTAAAGCCCAACAATGAAAATAGAGATTACACATTTGTACAAAACCCTTTGAAAATACCCATTGAGTCGTGGTGATTGTTAGTGCTAAGATGGTATCTCCATGAAAAATACTCTGTATCAATGATCAAATTGGTATATATGCTAATAGAGTTATCGAAAAAAAATATTATTTCTGAAGGAAGAAAAAAATAAATGTTTCACAATAGCAAAGGCAACTACGAGCAATGTAGGAAGAACAGTCGTTAGTGCCACACTCTTTCTTTCCAATGTGATTAGGGAATTCCCTGCCCTTGAATCAAACTCTACCATGTTATAATTCATTCCATAGAAATGCATGTTGGAACGGAAGAAGCACGATGATATTTATTGTAGCATGATTGATTGATGATGGGAGGAAAGAGAAAGGCGTTTATCTCTAGAAAGAGTTTTAGTTATTGGATGTCTACCTTTTTTAATATTTTGTCTTCTATGTTTGTACAAAAGAAATCCAAATGTTGTAGATGTGGAGAGATTGCTCTACGTGTGCCATTAAACTTCCATATGAAATAAACTCTTGTTGTTTTTAGAGATAAGGAGACGAAAAATGGTTCTTATGGAAAATTGCACACTGGATAGTAAATGCATAAGGTTATATATGAAGTTGCCTTTGAAAACATGGTTAGGTTATTGGATCAAATGCAACTTCTTAACATTTTCAATGATATTGTTAGTGAACATGTTGTTTGTGCTTTGGATTTTTTTTTCTAGAATTTATAAAGGAAACACATTGAGCTTAGTCAATGAATGTGTAGGTGGAAATTTTGTTGGAATTCACTACTCTAATTGTTACGTGGCATAGTATAGATGCTTCAAGAAGAATATTGGACGAAGATGTTGAAAATTGAACCAAGGTGTTGGAGATCTAAACAAATATTCCTAGTGCATGCATGCCTTTAGAAAAACATTAAGTGCAACAAACAACTTTCATGAAAGAAGCATGGTTGGTCAAAAATTGGATCCATACATGAACAAGTAACGAAAGCGAGTTGGAACACATTGGAAGTAACTCAGAGAGAGATTGAGAGAGAGAGAGAGAGAGTGTCTTGGACCAACCTCTAGAAATCACCAAAGATTGAGGAAAGATGCACTAGCATATAAAAGTAACCAGAGACATCATTAGAGAGGATGACACATACGTCTCAATGCAGTCGCGTCATTTTGTGTAGTGATTAGGTTCAATAGATAGAGTATCCTCGAGGTCTCTGCAAGTTTCATAGTTTATCTTTATTGTGTTTATTGGGCTTATTAGTTTGAACAAACATTGAATCTGTAAACTATGATATAACATAAAAATTATTTTGTTCAAATTTGTGATCGCGAGAAATGATAGGAGGAGTGTGGAGATCTAAGATAACCACTTGATAGAGATGTGGAAAATATAGACAAAGAGACCTAGTGTGCACAAGATTCGAGAGAAGGAAGAAAATGTTCATGTTATATGCATCATAATTTCTTGTTGATATTTTGTAGCCCTCCATAGCAGTATTAAGAATGTAAACATCATTCCCAAGTATGATTGGCCAAGTATAAACGAAAGCAAATATAGCGAGGTGGCTAGTATCCTCCCATTATTCGTTGAATGACTATTGTTTGAGGAATGTTGTGACACAAGTCTAAACTCGAATTCTTACAGGAAAACCAAGGAATTGGACTGTAAGTATTCATTCTATTTCTTTTGTACTTCAAAATAAAATCCTTTGACTATATGAATTTCAAGTTGATGACTTGAGGACAAGTCATACGCTCAGTAGGGGAGGAGAAAAGTTTGAACTATTTCATACTTTTTCATCTCCTTATTTTCAGAATTTCATTACAGCAGAGGAAGGAATTTGTTTTACTTTCATTTTTCAGTGGACTTTTCAATAGAGGATTGGTGTTCATTATTTATCAAGAGGGATTTGTTCAATCTAAATTTAAAACACATCAGCAAAGGGACCTGTTGCTTGATAATTTTTCAGAAGGGACCTGTTAAGAAGAAGAAGACTGCATCATCAGATTATGTCATGCCTGTACACATCAAATAACTCAAGCAGGGTTAAATTTCAACAAGGAAACATTTGAAGGCTGTAAGAAATTTTCATTTTAATACTTGAATTTCTTTTATTAATTTCAATTTTTAAATAGTGATTAATGATATTTATTGATTTCAGTTTCTCAATCATTCAGCCTATCCTATATCATATTCACTTAGCCTATCCTTCACTTAGCTGAATAACATGATCCCTAAGCCTATACTCATTATTTTATTCCTGTAGGATTTATTCCTACTCTTAAAAACTATCCATCCTAACCTATATATCCTATTTCTTTATCCTGTACATAACACTTCGATCCATAAGCCTATACTCCAATACATCAGTCAAATGTGCCAACAGATCCACTAAAACAAACCTAGTCAGATCTAGTCAAACACAGTCACAAATCAAACATTTCTGAGGTATGAGGTACAGGTTCAATGATTTAAATAGCCATGAAAATTTTTTCATGGTTTTTAACCGAATTTTTTTGACAAAATGCATATGCTATGATGAAACGTTTAGATGATGGTTGAAAAGGGTATTAAGGAAATATTATGAAAAAATGTCATCATAACAGGGATCAACAAATAGTTTCAAGTAATTAAAGGAGAATATAATGATCTGTAGTTACTCACGATTTCAGACAGGGTTCATATCATCCCATCACGCCGAAGCTCATCATTTATGAAACTTGAATGTGACCATTCCTTATAACCACTGGGCTTATCATTACTGAGTATTGTGTTGTAGGAGAGGTTCATTACTATTGAACATTGTAGGAAATGTTCATTAGTGTTGAATGTTGTGTCTAAAGGTGAAGAGCTCATTAGTGAGTGTTTGATAAAGCCCGAACACATAGAAAAGCATTTGCTTTGTTCCTAGAAACCCTGAACGCCTGAGAAACCCTCACTGAGTTATGCGTGAATCGTAATAAGGAGAGATACGAGTATGTTGACAATGGAAATGTCAACATACGAATATTAAAGACAAAATTACACAGGACCAGCTGAGAATTGAGAAGGAGATTCCAATTTGAGAACAGAAACCATTTTTAATCCAACAGAGACGAGAAATTCAAGGCATAAGAACAAAATTCAGGTCAGCATGGGATCAGGTAGTTTTTTTCAAAAACCTTGGTTAATTCTTCTTACAGAGCAGGGTAAAAATTAAAATAATTCTCATGGCAAATAGAACAGAGCTGGAACAATTTGATATTTCTAAATTGTATAAAGACTGTGTAGACATCCTTAGAGCAAAATAGTGGTTAGTTTTTCTAGAAAAATTTAATGGACACAATGAGTTAACAACCAAGGAATTTGCTTCTTCTTTCACTAGAGAGAGAGCCACGGTAGGGAACTTATCCTTTAGAGTTTCAGAGGATATAATTGCCCAAGCTATAGGCATAAGTCCAAAGGGAGAGAAATATTTCAAAACCAAGCAGTTTAAGGAGAAATGTTGGACACATTTTGCATCTAAATCAAGAGTATCAGCAGTTAATTGGAAGACAGGAGTCCATAGGACTTGGCTTATTCATCCTTGGGATGAAATAGTCTATGTGATTCAAAACTTCATAGTTTGTGAGGGCAGATACAGTATAGTCTATCTTTATCCTATTAAACTACTGATGCATCTAAGGGGAGACTGTGTTATAAGTTTACCATATTTTCTTCTACAGAGTTTAACTAAGATGTCAAAAACTATACAAAAACGAAGAAGTAACATGGATAGGAACTTATATCACCTTGGCTTGGTGAAAATTTTAATTGAGTTTGAATTGCAGAAGATAGGATTATCTTGGAAAAAATTTATGGTTGCTAATGAATTTATAGCAGATGAAGAGGAACAATAAAGGCAGCAAGATCCAAAATTATTGGTTGATGTGGATGATGTAAAAGAGGAATTTTCAGAGCACAGACCTAATACCTCTACTTCATCTAGTAGCAGTGTAAAAACCCGAAAAATGCTAAGAGAAGAAACTAAGGAAGCTGGGAAGGATAAGATTTTTACCACCTATAAAAGGAGGTCTAGAAAGACTAAATTTGGTTAAAAATAAAAAACAGTGGAAGAAGATGACATCTTACAGCAACCTCAGTATGATTATATACAAGAATTGGAAACAAAGGGAAAGTAGGAAGAACCACAGGAACACAAATTTTCAGGCAAAAAGAAAAGGAAATTGGAAAAGAAAATTGAAAAATTGCAGCAACAACTTATGGAGTCTGAAATTCTGGAAAGATTTATGAAGAAAGAAAATGAAACCCTTAGAACTCTAAGTAAAAAGTTTCGGGGTGAAAATGAGAAGTTGAAGAAGAAGGCCAGGAGACTCCAAGCCTATAAGGTTCAGATTGGTAAGAGGGCCTATAAATTATACAAATAGAAGAAGGCCATCAAAACTAAATACCAAATTTTGAAAACTGAATACAAGGCCGAGATGAACATCAATGCTTTACTCCAGGCAGCAGAGGTAGAGGCAAAAGCAGAAGTAGAGGGAAGGGTTTGACACATTAGAATTCATTTGCATGAGAGCATGCAAATTCTTGTGTTTGGGGGAGATGTTGGTACCAATTTATGACTGATTATTTTATGTAAAAACCCTCTTTTATTCATCATTTTCCTTTATTTAGCCTTTAAATTTCTTCCATATTCCTTAGAAACTTATTTATATAATGTTATTTCCATTATTTTTATCTTGGAATTAATCTTAGGAATTTTTGTGTTAAAATTGAAAATTTCCAGAAAATTACAAGTTGTTGTAACTTCCTGTAATGGCTCCATGGTTTGACATGTTGCAGGATAGGTTGGCAAATTCAAAGACCTGGGGATTGATCCTAAATGGACAAGGATGGTGGAATATCTATTCACTTTTGGATTTGAAGATTATAGGTGGCCGTCAACGCTGGTCAAACCTAGCTATTTTAGAAGAAATTCCAGATTTTGTGAACATATTTTGTTATTTTTGAGATTTTTCTCAAATTGAGGATATGAACTAATTCGAAATCCTTTGATGTAATTGTTAGGATTTCATTAGGATTATGAGGAGTACGAATAACTTCCTCTTGTTGTGAAGATTTAGGATAAATAACTCAAAAGCAGAATTATGTAGTTTAGTAGTTGTTGATACATGAAAAACTTGGGAACGCAGTTTATGTATTTTTGATTTCCACTACAAAGTGTGGAGGGCCCCCACTACAAAGCTGCTACACTTTTCCTTGAATTCTCTTTTACAATTGCATAGATAGATCTGATATTTAGAATTGTCATTCAATTCATATGCTGCAAGTTTACAAAATTGGAAATTGTTAATTGAAGAGTTCCACATCTGTTGTGAAAGATTTTTGTAAGAAAACCTCAATTGATATTCATCTCGAAATTGACAATTGTGTTTTCTATTTCATGTTTTTTTATCTCATAGCTTGATTTATAGTTTGTTGTTCATTGGTTATGATTTGTAGTTGCAGAGCTCAATTGGTAGTTTGATGACTGAACCTTGTAATAGGTTCCACTATTGTTGATCTCCAAAGCTACATATCTCATTTATTATTTTGTTTGATAAGTAATTAGGACTCTATTTTCCATATAGACAATTAGATTTGCTTCATTTAAGTAAATGCTTAAGTGTTAAGAAAGACAAAGAGAAATCTCCTGTAAAAGAGCATTGTTAATTTTTCCACACTAAGCTATCATTTAGAAACCAAATCCTTCTAGATCTATATATATTAGATACCGCCTCTAAGTGTGCCTACTTGGGTTGACAGAGAAATTGAAGCCTGATTTACATCAGTAAGTAAGGCCCAACAAAGCCAATGGTTAGTAAAAGAGATCCCACGAGACTAAGATTTAGGGGTAGCATCCAAAAGAGAAAAAGGGGATAAAAGCACAAACTAAGCCTGATGTTCCTACTAGATCCCCCCATTAATCCATGCCTAGAAGTGTCCATGATAAGTAAACTAGATACTCAACTTCCAAATGAAAAGGCATACCTTTCGGTTCGGGAGGCCCACCTTCAAACATATGATCAATACGAATGGGTGAGGGACCACATGGTTGGCTTAGGAGGTGGATAAATGGCACAATGAGTTAGTTAATGGCTACAAGGTGCTGCTAGCTACCAGCTAACAACTATCATCGAGATAAAATTTCTCCTAGGGATATTACCCATGAAATTGTGGGTAACAAACCCAAGGAGAAAGAGAAAGGATTGCTTAACTGAATGTATTACTAGGTTCTATCTACTTTATATTCCTTCTATTCATTTCTCCTATAAAATACCAAGTAACTGTGTTCTTCCATAATTTATTACACTGTTAATTTGTGTGAGTGTGGCCAAAAATTATATGTATTAGCTATATGTAAATTTATAAGGAATGAATGCATCATATTCAACCCTTTTTGAAGCTTCAATGGGACAATATTTATTCATTGAGTGTTTTCCTTCAGTTTGAAATCATAAGACAACACCTACAAAATCTTGTATGTGGCATGTTTGAAAAACCTCTTGGCCAAAATATTCGTGGATAAACTCAGAAAATGATGGCCACCTAAGAAACTAAAATTTTCTTAGTGGAGATAAACTGGACTTATTCATATCGTTGAGTTCTTCAACAATACCTAATGATGCTTGCAATACAACAACAAAAAAATTATAAATCAACATGCTTACGAATGTGGCACTACCTTGGTGCAGGTAATCATGTTTGTGTATTTTATAGGCCCGTCCTTATTTTTCTAGTTTAAGAGTGATTCATAATGTTTGGATCGGAACTGTTAGCACTTTATATATATTTTCGCCTACTTTTTAGGTTGAGAATTTGGTATGAGATTTCAGTATTGAAGAAACTGATTGTTCTTACCCTTATTGTAAAACCAATCTTCTACAGTTAGTCATGAGTAGATTACAGATGTTATGTTCCATTACATTTTAGATCAAACATGTTCATGACAATATCTCAATAGTTTATTGCTTCTTCACTTGTTGTTGAGTCAATACTCCATAGCCATCTTTCATTGTTGACTCAACAAAGATCATAACCCTAAAATGTTAAGTGTACATTCCATAACAATTAATTACAATTTTACCTTTAGTTACCATTCACATTATGCACAATGCATTGTTGAAATGTAAGAGGCAAAAATGGTTCATGTTGATATCCTATTCAATAGAGATCAAAATGTTTCATTAAATTATCTCTTCATTTAGTCGCAATTTACATTATGCATGTCATTGGAATTGGAAGGGCAACATGACTGATACGAGATCTTGATATATCATATACAACCTCTGTAGGTACCTCCTCTAATCCAAACTTGTTCAGGAATGCAACAAAATATAAATAGAAACATAAAGAGAGAGATGCAACAAAAATAAATCTTTATTTCATTAATATCAAATAACTAAAAAATGCTTACATACATAATGGAAATAAACTAGCTCGAGTGATGGTAGCTTATCTTTGAGAAGAGATGTGGTAGCTACATGCCTCTGAACTGTGTTACAATGAGGCTTGAAGGCCTATTTATTATTGAGAAACAATGGAAAACCCTAAACATCCAAAAACCTAACCCTAGGAGATGAAGCGCCAACACTGTGGGGCCCGTTGGGGTAAATTTGTACATCAACTTCCCATGGGTCATAACTTTCGCATCCGATCTTTGTTTGATGTGTATGATACCTCATTAGAAACATCTATCTGATGACTATAACTTTGCTTTATGAAAAGAAATTCGTTTAGGGCCTCAAAATGGCTCCGAAAGTTCATAACCCGAAAAACTGCCAAAAATAGTAAATTGTGATACAATTAAGGAAACTAAAATAGTGCTACAATTAAGGAAATTGAAAGATAAAATGGTGGGTGTCTAAGTGGATAGGCGGGTGGCCACCAATATCGACCTGGATCATCCTCTTCAATGAATGAAGTGAGATGATGTTTAACTGTAGTTACAAGTTGCAGTAGGTACTTTGTCCAAAGAGATAAAGATGCATCCCTAATAATTTCATATGAGGTACAACATGGTAATTATGTGCATCATCACGATCAACAATAATCATAGATTAAAAATAAAAAAAACCTTATACAATGAAGGTGTAGAATGAGTTAAACTCCTCACAATAGGTTGTATCACTGCCCAGTCTGACCTGACAAAAATTTTAGGAAATTCTTGATTTCCTAACTATCTATCAAGACTAGTAATTGGTTAGTTAACTCCCCTCCTAACATGACATTTGGATGACCTTCGAAAACAAAACCAACCACATGATCTGAGATCCATGTTTGATGGAAAATAACTTTCCTATGATAGAAGTTCCTTCAACAATTGGGTTTAGCCTTTATAGAGTGGTGACTACGAAATTATATTTTGATGGAGCTATTGTAGGAAACATTAATGACTCAAAGAAAGAATGTAGTGAAATACAACTAGGTCTATTACTCTGAATTGACATTTAAAGGATATCTTGACAAACATAAATCTTCAAATTCAGGGAGAATACAAGTTAGAACATGTGATCGAGTTTGTTCTCCCCGTCTTGGAGCAGCCCTAGTTAAAGGAGGAATGTTGTGACATTCAAGAAAACTGGGGGATTTGACAATGCATGGAGTCACCAAAGAAATCTTTGAAAATTTCATCGATCAATCAATTTCTCAAAGATTCATAAGGGGAGTAGACCTACTTCCTCCCCTAAAACTATGTCAAAAATGTTACTACTCAATCTAGCAGGGGTGCTAGGAGGGGTTCCAAAGGCGCAACTACTAGACCAAGTGGAAACAATGGGACAAAGACCCACATTCACCTCAATCAATGTCCCCTGCTCTTTATAGACTTTTACGAATGGGAGGAGCCCCATTATATGGGAAATCACTAAGAATGATGCATCAATGATGGAAGGATAGTGATTTTCAGAGCCCATACATAGGGGAGACTCAGATGATAGATCTTACTTACTCAAGAAATAAGGTCTATGGCTCTCCAAGAAAGGCTTGAAGGGAATCCTAGATATAGGGTTTACGGATATTTCTTAGTAATGGATAGCATGAAGCTTAGAGTCCTATAGAAGAATGTTTCTAAGATGATCCTTGTGAAATTTGAAGTGATAAAGGGTGTGGGACTATAAATAATCCCAAGTGGACCCAAACAAGGTTAAGGGTTTTGGGTGAAACTTCAAACAAAAGGTCTTCACCAAGTGATAGAGGAGTAAAGGATGAATGAAATTATATATGACCTGAGTTTTCAACAGAGTGATCCTTAATGAATCAACTAACAAAGGAAACCTAAAGCTAAGAACAAAGTTATAACTAGGGCTTGGGATAATTCTGAATCTAGCCACGAGAAACTTCTCAGAATTTGTGAGGGCCTCAAGGACATGTCAACGCAGTTGTAGCCCAATTGATCTTGAAATTTATGGGTGCAATGAATTTCGTGCGATGTACTAGGATATCCTTAGGGTTATGGATTAGAAAAGAGAGGAAGAGGTGAAAAAGGTATTCGTTGAGGTCATCACTAAGGATAGGATTAGTACTTGGTCTAATTGGAGAATGGATTCAATGATATTTCAACCTTTGGAGTTCTTTTACGCAATCAACGAGTTCCCCAACAACTTCATATAGCCCTAAAGGTAGCAACTACATTACCAAAAAAATGTATACTTCTTATTGCTCCAATTTGATGACTTATCAAGGCAATTATATGGATAATGCACCCATGGGAACATTCATTAACTATACCAAACATATAACATATGAAATACCCTCACAAAATCAAATTGGCATTTCAATTAGAGAAGAATTTAGATTCCATGAGCAAAAATTCCATACATTATACATGTGTGCATGAAATAGAGAAATAAACTGGGAAAATAGACTGACAGGTATAGAAAATATATCCAATCATCAAAGAGAGACAAAATTGAAGCTGCAAGACCAAGAAAATATTTCCAAGTGTCAAATGCATCAATGTTCATCCAATTCATCCTCCAATAGCTATAGAGATTCTCAAGAAGATAAAAGTTACAAATCAAAGTGCTGAAGAGACTCCAATAATCCTCTCATCAATATATATCATCCTCCAAGGGTTTAGTTTTCCTAGTCAGGAATAATGATTCCCGAACAAATAAAATAATGTACAAACTAATATTACTTTGTGACAGGCCCATCAAGATAGCTCCATAACACGAAAATAAGTCTCTCGAGAGGTCCAAAATGATAGATACAATAGGTAAAAGGGAAATGGAAAGGCCAAATGGAGTCCAGCATGTGTCAAAGTGAGTGGAAGGGATCCAAATATAGTGATAAAGGGGTATCTTGTTGAACTCCAAGTGAATGACCTGTGGTGCTCCTATGTCGATGTGGGGGAACAAAAATATCCTCATGGGTCTCCAAGTGGATCAAGCAAGCATTTATTGCCCTCATAATAGATAAAATAATGATGCAAGCCCTCCCTTTGTTTATGATGCTGAGACACATCCTCATCTAGGCCCTGGATCAACTTCCAAGTGTGTGGTGTAAAAGTGTAGCCAATTAGGAAAGGTGGTCCAGGTGTGTTAGCACCTAAATCTGCCTTAGGCTGAAGAAGGCAAAAATTAGGGTAACCACAAACCACACTCAGTCTTGTAGCTAGCCCTACGAGAGCAGGAGAGGGCTCTCTCCGAGTCACACTCAGCGAATGGATAAGCAAAATAGTCTGAGATGACTTACAATACAATGTTTACCTTAGGCTAGTAAGTGAAAAAGAATTTTGGAAAAGATTTTTGAAAGTGACTGAACTTCTGAGATGTATATGGGACTCGCGCTTAACAAAGAACAGAGAATTGAGAATGAAGGCACAGATTATTCCGTGGGGCAAGGTAGGCAGGAAGCGCAACAATTTTAACTTAAGGTGACGCGGAATGGAAAGATCGCCGAAGATAGTGAAAAGTGCATGGTCGCATGAATCCTTTTCAACAGAAGAGTAACACTGCACATGAAATTTTCCCACAGGCAGAGCAATATAAATTGAATTCTACCTAATCTCACTTAGAAAATTTCACTGAAATGAGACATGAAATGAATTATGAAACATAAAGAGATACATATGGAACATAAGAACACATTTACTACACTCACAACAACAAGAATCTCATGAAACAGAGCCGCTGCCTTTCATTAATTCTCTGTCAAAAATACACAGTGCAGAAACAGAGTTTCTTTCCCATAGTCTCCCAGAAGTTACAAGCCAGCCAACCCTTTGCAAATAAAATGCATACAATATATAGAATGTGGGGAGAAGAGATGGAATGCCCAAGGGTTGGGAAGTTACTCAAATCATTTCGAAATGGAGATGGAGAGCCAACCATCAGCTACAGGTGCAGCGCTCTCAAGCATGACATTTGGCTGTGGTGACCCTTTGCATTCTTTGCCACTTGGATAGATGCCCACCTGGAGAGAAAACTCTTTAAAAGCTGCCTTTGGTGCCAAAAAACCAAAGAGTGGATGACCGGGCCCACTTGGAGAAGTCGCGACCCGAAATTTCGCGAAACGGGAGCAAACTGGGCAAAATTTCCTCTGTGTGTCGCGCGCTTTTCTCTGTGCATGGCGCTACTTTGGGGCCTGTTTTGAGGCACTTGGAGGTGTCCAAAAAGTTCCCAAGTGGGCTTGTTGGAAAGCTTGGCCTGTCTACTTTCTAACCCCACTAGAATTTCTGAATTTAGTGCTCATTTGCCCCTCCAAATCTTCATTCTCCCAAGACTGCTTTTTGTGTGTCCAAAAAGTGGCAGAGAGGCCATTTTTGGGTGTTTTTTGACCTTTAGGAGACCCAAAACTTATCAAAATTTCTTGCCCAGACACCAGTAGGCGTATTTTTCGATGCTAAATCCAAATATGCAAGCTGTTCCTTGATTGGAGTGCTAGAATTTTAGCGCCGCGCGGGGTGCGCGACGCACAGGGAGGAAAACCTTGTTTTTTGACCAAAAAATTTCCAAAAACACAAAATTGCCCCAAATTTTTTGAAATTTGGGCTGGGGGCTCTCTATGGAGTGCCATGCTAGGCCAAGGAAGCCTCAACCAAGATTCGAAGCCGATCTTGCTCTTTTCGCCTTTTTTGTCTCTTTGTCACCTTGCCCAATTTCGCCTTCAAGCTCCTGAGATAAGTCTTCATAGAAATCCTCAAAATGTTCCTGGACCCTTCGAGGATCCAGAGCATGACCCTGAAGATCAAACCCTAGTGTAATGATATCTGGCCTCTGATACATGTTAGATAGAAGAAGAGTAGGGCTGATGCTAGGCCTTGTGTGCACTCGGGAATAACGGTTTCCATGCCTGCAAGCCCCAATTTTAAAGTAGAATGGGCAATTTACTCTATCTTTTTCAGTACCAAAGATGGAAGCCAAATGTTCTACCATAGCTTCAAAATGCCACAGTCAGAACTGCTGCCTATATCAAATTTTATAACTTTACAAACATTCACAGCCTCAAAAGATACTGTACAGCAGCAGTTCCATCCATGGTCCTCAGTGGCGATTTTGCTTTCATTGATAAACTCAACAAAATGCACTACACTCTCCTTATCCAACTGCACCAACACTGTCCAAAGTGTTTCACAGCTTTACAAATTTATTTGGAGCAAGAAATTCGAGTTTTTATAGGGCAGAGGCAGAGATTTTCTGTTCCAGCTCTGTGCGCCGCACAGGCAGCCCAGTGCGCCACGCACTATGAAAACACTCAAATTTTTCCCCAAATCTTTAACTCTTCGACTTTTTGACCATGCATACCTCTCCCAAATCTTTGCTTGCCCAATAAGCTGGCCCTATGGTAATTTTGCATTAACCAAACAATGGAGTAAAAGGGAGAGGTTTTGGTGGTGACTTAGGGCAGGGGTTTAGGAAAAATGACAAGGAAGGATGGGGAACAAATGATAGGTGAGGGGAATAAGTGAGTGGAGTGGGGCCTTGGCAATATCAACTCAAATTTACAACCTCAGCCTTCGTATTCTTATTGATTTTCTCATGGGTGACATTATGCGTTTTGGGTGAGATTCAACCTCTTCAAAAACACCATATCCTTGAAAAAAATTGATGATCAGGTGATGTCACAAGGCTTACCTCTCAATTTGATAGGCTTCACCAAAATTTGAAAGTGATTTGGCACGTTCTAGGCGTTTTGTCCCTATGCGCCGCGCTTTTTCCGGAAGACTTTTGGAGGCCTTCCCGGTGTCCAAATTGAGCGCGGGATAGCTCGTTGGAAAGTTCTTTGAGTCTAATTTCCAACCCAATTAGAATTTTTAAATTTAGAGTTCATTTGCCCTATCAAAAATCAAATCTCCCAAGACTGGTCAAAATGTGCCAAATGTGGCTGCCTAAAGGCAGAGTGTTGTTACAGTCAACTTTTGAATGCCTTGTTCAACTCCAAATTGAGCTAATGATAGCTCATGGGAAATATTTTGGTGTCTAGTTATCATCTGGCTCATCAAGAAAGTCATTTGGCCAACCGAGCTAGGAGAAAACTTGATTTTCCCAAGGTCACTTCAGAGGTGCATCAATTCTCCCGAGGCGATTGTATTTTTGATATTTCTCCATAACCTTGATACCTGTGTAAAAAGTGAAGGAGGTTTTTCTTCCTTGGCATGGTTTGGACAAAAACCTCTCTCAGTTTTCCAAATGCATCTTTTATTGCTCAAAAACCTCATTTGAGTGAAACCTATCCCGATGTGTGGAACAAGGGATTTGTCGAAATGAAGCACAATGACGGGGATAGGGAGCTTCTAAATTCTTGAGGAAATTTTGGGAAGTAGGGAGGGATGTTAGGAAGTAGGGTAAAGTGGAATCTCAGAAATTGAGTGAGGGGAAGGGGTCCAAAAAGGCAAAACACAGGTCCAACCTAGAAAATTGCTAGGTTGTAGCAAGAAACTAGGGTTTGTGTGAAAATGATGAATTTGGGGGATCTCAGTGATGGGAAGTGTTTTATAAGGTACTTTAAAGATAGGGGAAGGTGTATGAACATTAGGATACAAGTTTTTCCAATGATTTGACCGTCCAAGAGAAATTGCCTTCAAAACCCTAGGAGAGGGAAATGACCTTACCTAGGCGCAACTGAAGCATGAACAAGGTGTGAAATGACCCAGTGGAACTTGACATGATAATGACAGCTCTCTGAATGATGGTACACTCAGCTGAACTGTGACATGGACCAACATTTGGACAACTTTGACAAGGGTAAAATCAAACCCTAGACCCAATGCTTAGTGACCAAATTTTGCTTGAGGACTCACTGAAATGACAAAATTTGACCTTGACACATTAAAATCACTTTGTAAGAGAATGTTTGATCGCTGGAGGAAGGCTGCAAAGAATGACACTAACATTGGCTCCAATAGGGATGGCAGCTCGTTGGAGGTGCCAATAACTGCAGATATTTGGGTGAGCAGACAGTGCCTTCGTCCATTGGGCTATGGAGTCCATTATTCCGACAAACCAACATGACTCAATTTATTGACTGAAACTTGACTGAAACTGACTCAATGCGAACTGAAATGACTGAAAAACTTGACTCTATGCAAAAGGAAATGACTCATGACTGACTTAACTAAAACAAGAACTGACAAAACTTATTCAATGGCAGCAGTCCATCAAGATTCGAGGGTTTCAAATCATGATGACAGCCACCTGCGTACTAATGCAATATGTACAATCATGTGTAATGTGTCTTCCAATGTAACCAATCAAGTAGATGCCTCCTTGATTGATTCTCCGGATCAGATCTTCTGGTCAAAAACAGATATTGGTAACTGGGCCTCCAAAAACACAGTTGACCATGATCTCCTTCATCACTGAATACTACAATAATCACCTTCACTGCTGACTGCAACAAATCTGCCATTGGATCCTGAAAAACATGAGGATTCTCCTCCTGCTGAAGAAACAAGGTGTCCATTTCTTGTGACGCTGATCTCTTTTCACAAATAAGAGTATGTTCCTGGTCCTTAAAAAATTTGGAACAAGTAGATGAGCAGCTCTCCGTTTCAAAGAACATTTCAAAACATGAGACATATGAAGAAGAATCTGAAAGGGAATCCGGAATGATCTGATTTTCTGTGGTCTGAATATACTGTAGGTCATCTTCATATGATATGACAGCCAGATTATCACGTTCCTCATTACATTCATCACTCAAGAGAAAAGAAACTTCAGATGATTCTTGAAACCCAACACAATCCTTTATATCACCTACCACAATTTTATCTAGAGGAATGTTTTCACTTACTTGAGCAAAGATCTCATCTCCCTGTTCATAGAGGGAATGAGCTACCTCCTCATGAAGGTCTAGTTCTGGTGAGATAAGGTCAGTAAGGTCTGTACCTCTGTTTTCTTCATTTGAGGTAGCCTCAACCATGCAACTCTCTTTTTCCTCCTCACCATCTGTCTCTTGATCTGATTTATCATCCCCATTATCTGAGATTGGAACATCATTTTCTTGCATATCATCTTTTATTTCCACCAGATCTGAAACAAAACTTCTTCTTTCATCATTTCTAGCCATATGGAAATCTTCAGTCTGCTGATATATAAAGCTGCCCCCAGGATTGTCGTCCTTTTCAGAAGAGGAAAAATTTCCACCATCACCTTCTTGACCGGGTGCACACTGCAGATCTGTGTTAACTTGAGCTGGAACATGACTGTTCAAGAGTTGATCTATTTCATCTTCAGACAAAGGAGATATGGTTTTTCATTTTCTCTTGCACGAACAATGATTTTCTTCAATATTTTCAAGTGGAGGAGTGTACAAATTTTCCTCAGACTGCTGATCCATTTCATGTAATTCTTGTTGACTGTCAAGATGCAAAATTCCTTCATCTTCCACCGTACTACAATCTTGATTATGCTGCAAATTTTTATGATCCTCTTCATGCTGCTGAAATGGGTTTTCACACAGAGCTTCCATGATCTCATCATCCATGAAATTATCATCTTCATAATATTTCTCAAGGCTTTCAATAAAAGTAGAAGCATGTTTGCAATAATCATGAACTAGATTTAATGATGGATAAGATTCTTTATACTTCTCAAAGAATATGGAATGAAAATCCTTTAGACAATAAATGGAAGCAGGTGGCAAAATTTCATACCAAGATCGGGCTTCGTCTTCCAGGGTAGCCATAAAATTTTTCATCAAATAGTCTTCAGGAAAATTGATCTTTAACCTATGCACATGAATGTGAAATTTCACCAGATGAAGAGCAGCGTCGTTACCTTCCACATTTCTGAACACAGGCAAATTCTTTGACCAATCTACCTTGGGCATTTTATTTGGAAAACCTGGGATGTGATCTCGGCTCATGGGAGCGTATCTTCTTGCAATCCGATCCATCTTAAAAAAAAATCTCAAAGCTACTGATCTCTCTGCAGTGGAGTCACCATGAAGCACCGATTGCTGGATTCTTCAGTGAAAGGAGTCGCCAGGTGAATGATTTCAGCCGTCTTCTTGTGTCTGATCGTTGTTCACCATCAACAATCAGCTCTGCGCTTGATACATGTACTGAGGCAAAACAATCTTCAAACAAACCATTTTCGTCTTCCCCAGTGGAGTTGCCACTATGTTAGCACCTAAATTTGCCTTAGGCTGAAGAAGGCGAAAATTAGGGTAACCAAAAACCACGCTCAGTCTCGTAGCTAGCCCTACGAGAGCAGGAGAGGGCTCTCTCCGAGTCACACTCAGCGAATGGATAAGCAAAATAGTCTAAGATGGCTTACAATACAATGTTTACCTTAGGCTAGTAAGTGAAAAAGGATTTTGGAAAAGATTTTTGAAAGTGACTGAACTTCTGAGATGTATATGGGACTGGCGCTTAGCAAAGAATAGAGAATTGAGAATGAAGGCAAGGATTATTCCGTGAGGCAAGGTAGGCGGGAAGCGCAGCAATTTTAACTTAAGGTGACGGGGAATGGAAAGATCGCCGAAGATAGTGAAAAGGTCATGGTCGCATGAATCCTTTTCAACAGAAGAGTAACACTGCACAAGAAATTTTCCCACAGGCAAAGCAATATAAATTGAATTCTACCTAATCTCACTTAGAAAATTTCACTGAAATGAGACATGAAATGAATTATGAAACATAACAAGATACATATGGAACATAAGAACACATTTACTACACTCACAACCACAAGAATCTCATGAAACAGAGCCGCTGCCTTTCATTAATTCTCTGTCAAAAATACACAGTGCAGAAACAGAGTTTCTTTCCCACAGTCTCCTAGAAGTTACAAGCCAGCCAACCCTTTGCAAATAAAATGCATTCAATATATAGAATGTGGGGAGAAGAGATGGAACGCCCAAGGGTTGGGAAGTTACTCAAATCATTTCGAAATGGAGATGGAGAGCCAACCATTAGCTACAGGTTCAGCGCTCTCAAGCATGACATTTGGTTGTGGTGACCCTTTGCATTCTTTGCCACTTGGATAGATTCCCACCTGGAGAGAAAACTCTTTAAAAGCCACCTTTGGTGCCAAAAAACCGAAGAGTGGATGACCGGGCCCACTTGGAGAAGTCGCGACCCAAAATTTCGCGAAACGGGAGAAAACTGGGCAAAATTTCCTCTGTGCGCCGCGCGCTTTTCTCTGTGCGTCGCGCTACTTTGGGGCCTGTTTTGGGGCACTTGTAGGTGTCCAAAAAGTGCCCAAGTGGGCTTGTTGGAAAGTTTGGCGTGTCTACTTTCCCCATTGGAATTTCTGAATTTGGTGCTCATTTTCCCCTCCAAATCTTCATTCTCCCAAGACTGCTTTCTGTGTGTCCAAAAAGTGGCAAAGAGGCCATTTTTGGGTGTTTTTTGACCTTTAGGAGACCCAAAACTTATCAAAATTTCTTTCTCGGACACCAGTAGGCGTATTTTTCGATGCTGAATCCAAATATGCAAGCCGTTCCTCGATTAGAGTGCTAGAATTTTAGCGCCGCGCGGGGTGCACAATGCATAGGGAGAAAAACCCTGTTTTTTGACCAAAAAATTTCCAAAAACACAAAATTGCCCCAAATTTTTTGAAATTTGGGTTGGGGGCTCTCTATGGAGTGCCATGCTAGGCCAAGGAAGCCTCAGCTAAGATTCGAAGCCGATCTTGCTCTTTTTGCCTTTTTTGTCTCTTTGTCACCTTGCCCAATTTCGCCTTCAAGCTCCTGAGATAAGTCTTCATAGAAATCCTCAAAATGTTCCTGGACCCTTCGAGGATCCAGAGCATGACCCTGAAGATCAACCCCTGGTGTAATGGTATCTGGCCTTTGATACATGTTAGATAGAAGAAGAGTAGGGCTGATGCTAGGCCTTGTGTGCACTCGGGAATAACGGTTTCCATGCCTGCAAGCCCCCAATTTTAAAGTAGGATGGGCAATTTACTCTATCTTTTTCAGTACCAAATATGGAAGCCAAATGTTCTACCATAGCTTCAAAATGCCACAGTCAGAACTGCTGCCTATATCAAGTTTTATAACTTTACAAACATTCACAGCCTCAAAAGATACTGTACAGCAGCAGTTCCATCCACGGTCCTCAGTGGCAATTTTGCTTTCATTGATAAACTCAACAAAATGCACTACACTCTCCTTATCCAACCGCACCAACATTGTCCAAAGTGTTTCACAGCTTTACAAATTTATTTGGAGCAAGAAATTCGAGTTTTTATAGGGCAGAGGCAGAGATTTTCTGTTCCTGTTCTGTGCGCCGCGCAGGCAGCCCAGTGCGCCGCGCACTATGAAAACACTCAAATGTTTCCCCAAATCTTTAACTCTTCGACTTTTTGACCATGCATACCTCTCCCAAATCTTTGCTTGCCCAATAAGCTGGCCCTATGGTGATTTTGCATCAACCAAACAATGGAGTAAAAGGGATAGGGTTTGGTGGTGACTTAGGGCAGGGGTTTAGGAAAAATGACAAGGAAGGATGGGGAACAAATGATAAGTGAGGGGAATAAGTGAGGGGAGTGGGGCCTTGGCAATATCAATGCAAATTTACAACCTCAGCCTTCGTATTCTTATTGATTTTCTCATGGGTGACATTATGCGTTTTGGGTGAGATTAAACCTCTTCACAAACACCATATCCTTGAAAAAACTTGATGAGCAGGTGATGTTACAAGGCTTACCTCTCAATTTGATAGGCTTCACCAAAATTTGGAAGTGATTTGGCACGTTCTGGGCGTTTTGTCCCTGTGCGCCGCGCTTTTTCTGGAAGACATTTGGAGGCCTTCTCGGTGTCCAAATTGGGCACGAGATAGCTCGTTGGAAAGGGATTTGAGTCTAATTTCCAACCCAACTGGAATTTTTAAAATTGGAGTTCATCTTCCTTATCAAAAATCAAATCTCCCAAGACTGGTCAAAATGTACCAAATGTGGCTGCCTAAAGGCAGAGTGCTGTTACAGTCAACTTTTGAATGCCTTTTTCAACTCCAAATTGAGCTCATGATAGCTCATTGGAAATATCTTGGTGTCTAGTTATCATTTGGCTCATCAAGCAAGTCATTTGGCCAACCGAACTAGGAGAAAACTTGATTTTCCCAAGGTCACTTCAGAGGTGCATCAATTCTCGTGAGGCGATTATATTTTTGACATTTCTCCAGAACCATGATACCTGTGTAAAAAGTGAAGGAGGTTTTTCTTCCTTGGCACGTTTTGGACAAAAACCTCTCTCAGTTTTCCCAAATTCATATTTTATTGCTCATAAACCTCATTTGAGTGAAACCTATCCCGATGTGTGGAACAAGGGATTTGTCGAAATGAAGCGCAATGACGGGGATAGGGAGCTTCTAAATTCTTGAGGAAATTTTGGGAAGTAGGGAGGGATGTTAGGAAGTAGGGGAAAGTGGAATCTTAGAAATTGAGTGAGGGGAAGGGGTCCAAAAAGGCAAAACACAGGTCCAACCTAGAAAATTGCTAGGTTGTAGCAAGAAACTAGGGTTTGTGCGAAAATGAAGAATTTGGGGGATCTCAGTGATGGGAAGTGTTTGATAAGGTACTTTAAATATACGGGAAGGTGTATGAACATCAGGATACAAGTTTTTCCAATGATTTGACCGTCCAAGAGAAATTGTCTTCAAAACCCTAGGAGAGGGAAATGACCTTACCTAGGCGCAACTGAAGCATGAACAAGGTGTAAAATGACCCAGTGGGACTTGACATGATAATGAAAGCTCTCTGAATGATGGTACACTCAGCTGAACTGTGACATGGACCGACATTTGGACAACTTTGACAAGGGTAAAATCAAACCCTAGATCCAATGCCTAGTGACCAAATTTTGCTTGAAGACTCACTGAAGTGACAAAATTTGACCTTGACACATTAAAATCACTTTGTAAGAGAATGTTTGATCACTGGAGGAAGGCTGCAAAGACTGACACTAACAAGGTGCATCATCATCATCAAATAGGTGGAATATGAAGGATAAATAGATGGTACTAAAGTATCCCATGACATGGATATCTTCTCTCTACTATAGTGCAGGCCCATGGCTCTCAACGCACACCTTACAAATGTCAATATGATCTTATGGAGGGATTAGACCCTATATAGGGAGACCACAACTAAGATGAAGACCCACCTGCAATTATTTATAAGATCTAATGTGGCCCCTCACCTTCTTATATGAAAAATCATCAGTGTAATTGAGTAAATGAGTTTACAAATTATGGAATCAAGTGGACACTTCATTGTGCCATGCGCTTCCATAATGGAGTTTAGTGTGTAAAGGTGTCTCCAAGTTCAAGGAGGAGGTTAAAGGACCCCATTAGGTGGTTCCACTCTCTAAGTGAGTGATAGGTCCATGTTATATCCGTTAAGTGGCAGGTGTCATGTGACATAATGATGGAATGAAGTGGGGCATCATGGGAAGGCTCCAAGCCACATGCGACAGTACAAGGGTATTCATGATAAGGGAAGCCCACACTTGGGTTATAGATTTAGAAGGAAGAAATAGTGATACATAAGTTTCCCCAACCTTGTTTTTCCACCCTTCTTCATATACATTTTTCCTTTTATTTATTTTTCTTTTTATGGTGACTTGGGGCTCGAGGGGATGAGAACATGATGTGAATGATATACTAATGGATACTACCTTCAGGCTAGGCAGTTCGTCAACCACTACGGGTAGGGACAATCATGGGTTACCGACCATCTTTTGCATTTTGTGGTACATTTCTTATTGAGAGTGGAAAAATTATGCCTTTTCTTTTATTTTTATCTACATCATCCTTTGGGGCATCATTCTAGGCTCAAACCAAATTGTGGACAAAATGAGGGGGAGGCTAACTCTTTGTGGATGCAATGGAAAATATGGAGGCAGATGGGAAATATGTGAAAGGGGTTATAATTAGCAAAAGACAGTGAAGTATGTGGTGTGGGAAAGTGGGACCACACAATGAAAATCATAATTTCCCATGTAGTGCAACTCCTAAAGCTAGTATTCAACAAAGGAGATCCCACAGGACTAAGATACACCACTAATAATCAAGTTAGAGAGAGGGCATGAAATTACAAACCAAGCCCATTATTTTTTTTAATACCCCTAAATAATCCATTCCTAAAAGTGTTAACTATAAGTAAACAAAAATACCCAACTACATAATGAAAATTCATTCCTTCGGGCTTGGAAGGCTCACATTCAAGCATATGATCATAACAGATGAGTGAGCTAGCATAATGGTTGGCTAAGGTCTCAGATATGGTGGCACATTGATCTATCTAGTTGCTGCAAGTGGCTTTTGGTTGTCGATTGAGGACCATCTAGGAGAAAAATTTCTCCTATGGATATCACAGAGAGGTGGTGAGTAACAGATCCCTGGACTCCTAGGATCCTTCTCCATGTGCTAGAAGGAGACATTTATGGAGTTTTCACACCTTTGAGGACGTGGATAAACATGCTACTCTTAGAGGAACCTTCAAAGAATGTAAGTAACCATGTCAGTTCAAAGGAAACGTTATAGCCATGAACAACTTTATGCAATCTGAACCATACACATTTGAAGAAATTGTGAAGGATCAATTCTACAAAGATGCCATGGCTAAAGAATATGAGTCCATCATTCATAATGATGTATGGGTTGTAGTTCCAAGATCATAAGGTATAATTATTGTTGTCTTCTAAATGGTTGTATATAATTAATCATGTTGTCGATGACAATATTGGAAAATAAAAAGCTAGATTTGTGGACAGAGAGTTCTCTTAGAAAGAGGGAATAGACAATGGTTAAATATTTGCACCTGTTTCCCATTATACCACCATCTTATTTATTGTGGCTCTAGATACTGAACAAGTATGGTCCCTTCACCAAATGGATGTGAAGACTACTTTATACATGGCTTCCTCAAGAAAGAAGTATTTGTGGAGCAACCATAAGGCTTTGTAGTACATGATTGGATAATCTCCTGAAGAAAACCCTCTATGGTTTGAAGCAATATCCAAGAGTTTGATATTCTCACATTAGTATCTTCTTAATGAAACTTGGTTTTACTAGAAGTAATGTTGATCCAAATCTTTACTTCAAGAAAGTCCAAGGTATGCCTTTGATTTTGGTATTATATTTTGATGATTTATATTTGACCCATTGTGAACCTCTTATCCTCTAGTGCAAGAGGGAGTTAGCTTTTGAATTTCAAATGAAAGATATTCATTTGATGCACTACTTTATGGGCCTTAAAGTATGGCAGACACCTAGTGAGATTTTCCTTTGTCAAAGAGCATATGTTTCAAAGCTGCTAGAAAGATTTGGTATGACAAAATGTAAATCCATGAATTCTCGAATGGAGATGAACTTCCAGAACCTGTGTGGTAAATTTGTTGGTCTTGATTTTCCAAGTCCTTCTCAGTATTGAAATCTATATGGGGCACTCTTGTTCTTAGTGAACATTAAATCAAACATATGTTTTGTGGTCAGCACTCTAAGTGAATATATGATTAAACCATATCATGAAAATTGGATTGTTGCAAAGCATCTATTCATATACCTGCAAGGGACCATCAATCTACTAATAGAAAAAGCACATATGGTTGTTGCCTTAGCTTAGGATCTATTGTGATATCATGGGTGAGTAGGAATAAAAATTGTGTAGCCCTTAGCACAGTTGAAGATGAGTACGCTACTACTAGCATGGATAGTTTGAGGCAATATGGAAAATGAATCTATTTGGAGAGTTGTTTGAGCATGTTATGGACACAACAATAATTTATTTGTGATAATAAGAGAGGGATTCGACTTGCAAAAATTCCTATGTTCCATGACAATTCCAAGCATATTGAGATAAAATATCACTATATCTGGGATATGGTGTAGAGAGGAATAGTTAAAATCCATCATATAATGATTAATGACGAGATCACTGACATTCTTACCAAGCTTTTGTTGAAAGGAAAGTTATTTTTTTTAATGAACAACTTGGAATAACAGATGTGGCCCTTCTAAGAGAGGGTGGTCATGGGAAAGGAATATTTGATATACGCTATCATTGTCATGTGTCAAAAAGTGGACACCCCCTAAGTAGTGACGAGCCTTGGATGTTCAAGATCCTTGTCATGTGTCGATAACTAGTTCGTCCAAAACACTAATGAATCTTGGATGTGCAAGATCCTTGTCATAGGTCAACAAGTGGATCCCCCCAAACATTGATGAGTGGTGGATGTCCGAGATCATTGTTGTGTGTCAAAGAGTGTATCCCCTTAATCAATGACGAGTATTGAATGTGTGATATCCTTATCATGTTTTGACAAGTGGATTCCCAAAAGTGAAGATGAGACTTGGATGCTCAAGATACTTATCGTGTGTTGATAAGTGGATCCCCGAAAGTTGATATGAGACTTGGTTGTTTAATATTATTTTAGTTTGTCGACAAGTGGATCCCATAAAGTAGATATGGAAGTTGGTTGTGCAAGATCCTTGTCGTATGTTGACAAGTAAATCTCCCCAAGTAGTGATGAGTCTTAGATGTGTGAGATCCTTATAATGTGTTGATACATTGATCCCCACAAGCAGAGATGAGACTTGGTTATGTGAGATCATTTTCATGTGTGGGCAAGTGGTTTCCCTTGAGTAAAGAGGAAAAACTTGGTTATGTGATATCATTTTGATGTGTTGATAAGTGGATCTCCTCAAGAATAGATAAGACTTGGTTATGCGAGATCATTGTGATGCATTAACAAGTGGATTCCCCCAAGCACAGATGTGACTTAGTTATGCGAGATCCTTGACAAGTGGGTTATTCCCCTAATAAAATATGAGACTTAATTGTGCGAGATCCTTAACAAGTGGGTTATCCCCCCAACAAGAGATGAGACTCGGTTGTGTAAGATCCTTGTCAAGTGGGTTATCATGCCAAGAAATGATGAGACTTGGTCGTGCGAGATCCTTGTCATATGTTGGAAAGTGGAAATCCCCCCAAGTGAATATAGATTGATGGATGAATCTCCATTATGTTGAATATTTTTTATTAGAGTGAGACATCATTGGTCTAGATGATATGGAGTAGAGAGATGAATTACTAAAAATAAAAAGTCTAAAAATGGAAAGTCTAAAATTAGAAAGCATCAAGATAGTAAATCACCTTGCATCAAATGGTAATCAAGTATTGTTAATGAAAAATCACTTCTTATAATTAATCAATCCTAATAGTTCAATCTTAAATTCATATTTTTATAATTATTATTATTATTATGATACTATTGTATTAGTATTCAAAGGAAATTTGTGTCACTCAATCATGGCTCTCAATAAGGTTTTCTTACAATATCATTATTAGCATGCATATTCCTCTTACACTCTCTCTTAAAAGCATAAGTTACAAATGAATGCATACCTCTTTAATGGAATGAGTTACATTTCCTAAACGGGTATATGTTACTCTCCCTCTTCGCATTCAAGTTACTCCTCCTTTATGGCATGGGTTCATTTCTCCTCTATATGCATGTGTGTGTGTGTGCGCCTCATTATTTCTGCCCTCTGTACATGTGCATTGTGAGAGAATAATTTGAACTTGAGAGAGAGTTGGAGAGAGTTGAAGAAGATTGTGATAGAGTGACTTCGAGAGTATGAGCGAATATTGATTCAATCCTTCAGTGTTTCAATTTTGATTCAATTGAAGGTAATGTCGATTCAGTGTGTGCATTTGTTTCTACTACCAATAACCTTCATGCTACAACTTGCTCAAATTTGGATGAACTTACTCATTCTCTTGATCTCTCTTTGTAATTTGTATTTCTATCGATCAATTGATTTCTAATAGAAGAAGATTTTGGTTTGGTTTTCCCCTTGTGGGTTTTTTTTGCTGGTCATTAAACCTAAATTCTCTATATATCATTTTGTTCTTCATTATCTTCTATTGTGCATTTGATTTATGTTCTATCTAAAATTTCTTATCTAATATTGAAACATAGAAAAAGGTTTCATAATAAGTAATTGTTACAGCATAGAACATCAAAATTTCAACACTAGCTAAAGCTATCCCAACTTAACCTACTCTACCATAGCCTAGCCTACCCTATTCTAGCCTACTCTAACCAAGCCTAGAATAGCCTAGCCTACTTTAGCTTAGCCTAGACTAGCCTAATCTAGCATAGCCTAGCCTATGCTACTGAATTTTAGCATAACCTACTCTAGCCTACTCTAGCCTACCCTACTTCAGCCTAAACTAAACTAGACTATCCTTTCATACACTACCCTAAACTAGCATATCAATGCCTAGCATGCCTATCCTAGTCCACTCTACTCTAACCTAGCCTATCCTAGTCTTCTCTAACCTAGCACAGCCTACTCTAGGGTACTCTAGCCTAGCCTATCCCAGCTAATGCTATGCTAGGCTAGCCTACTCTAGCTTAGGCTAGTCTACATTGTCCTCGCCTAATCTAGCATAGCCTAGCATATGATAGGATTAGCCTAGACTAGCCTAGCCTAGCCTAGCCTAACATAGCCTACTCTAGGGTACTACACCCTAGCCTACTCTATCCTAGCCAAGCCTATCCTAGCTAACATTACTCTAGGCTAGCCTACTCTATCCTAAGCTAGTCTACTTTGGCCTAGCCTAATCTATCCTAGCTAAAATTAGCCTAGCCTAATCTATCCTAGCTAAAATTAGCCTAGCCTAGCATACTCTATCATAGCCTACTCTATCCTAACTGAACATAGCCTTGCATACTTTAACATAGCTTAGCATAACCTCACATATCCTAGCGTAATGTATCATATCCTCCTCTAATATATCATATCCTAGCCTCGTCTAGCCACCTCTATCCTATCCTAACCTATCCTAGACTACTCTACACTAGCATGCTTTAGCACTAGCTTAGCTTATGATAATTTAGAAAAGAGTAGTCTAGCCTTAAATTACCTAGCATAACCTAGCCTATTATAGCCTAACTTACTCTGAACAAGAGCGACCTAGCCTAGCCCATCCTACTATAGCCAAGACTAGCCTATCTGAGCCTATGCTAGCCTATCCTACTCTAGCTTGCTAGCCTACTCTAGCTTAACTTGGCCTACACTAGCTTAGCCTATCCTATACTAGCCTAGCATGTTCTATCCTAACATAGCCTACTTTTGCATAACGTAGAAAATCCTAGCCTATTATAGAATAGCCCACCCTAGCCTAACATATTCTAGCCTAGTCTAGCATAACCTAGCCTACTCTAACTTAGACTTCCCTAATCTAGGGTAGCCTATGTGAGGGCTAGCTTACTGTGGTGTAGTCTATCTTAGTTTATCCTACTCTAGCCTAGCTTAGCCTATTGAATCCTAGCCTAGAATATAAAGACCAAGCCTTATCTATCTAGGCCTAGCTTATTCTACCCTACCCTAGCCTAGTCCAACATACTTTGGGCTAACCTACCTTATTCTGAGCTAATCTAACATAGCCTATCCTAGGTTAATGCACCTTAGCCTTGCTTAGCATAACCTGCGCTAGCCTAGCCTAGTGTAGCCCACTCTTGCTTAGCCTAATATGTTATATCCTAGTCCAAGCTAGCCTACACTTCTATAGCCTAGCCTACTCTACCCTAGTTTTCTCTTCCCTAGCCTAATATAGCCTAGACTACTATATCCTAGCATACACTAGCCTACCGTACCCTTTCCTACTCTATCAAAGCCCACTCCAACCTATCCTAGCCTAGTTTAGTCTGGCCTAGCATACTCTTTCCTAGGTTTGTCTAGCCTACTCTAGCATAGCTTAGCCTACTATAGCTTAGCATAACCTACTCTAGACTAGCATAACCTAGCCCATGCTAGCCTAACCTAGCCTAGACTAGACTATTGTAGCCTAGTCTACTCTAGTGTATTTTACTCTAGCATAGCCTAGACTAGCATAGTTAAGACTACTTTCGCCTATCCTAGACTAGTCCAGTGTAGCCTACTACAACCCAGCCTAGCCAAGCCTAGCCTAATGTAACATACTCTAGGCTAGCTTATCCTACCCTAGTGTAGCCTTAACTAGCCTACTCTAGCCTAGCCTAGAATACTCTAACACATCCAAGCCTAGCCGATCCCACTCTAGCTTAGACTACTCTAGCTTAGCCTACTCTTGCTTAGCCTAGCCTATTATATTCTAGTGTAAACTACTTTAGCCTAGAATACCCAAGCCAAACCTACTCCGTGCTAGCCTACCCTAGTCTACTCAAGCCTAGCCTACCCTAGCTTAGACTATCCCTACCCCACTTTAGCCTAGCCCACCCTATTTTAGCATATCCTAGCCCTACCCCAGTCTAGCCTAGCTCTACCCTAATCTATCCTAGCCTACTCTACCTTAGTAAAGCCTAGCCTATCCTACTCTTGCCTAGCCTAGCCTAGCTACTTTATCCCAACGTACCCTTCTACAACCTAGCCTAGCCAAGGCTAGCCTAACATAACCTATTATAGCTTGTACCATAGACTACTATAGCCTAGCCTACTCTACCCTACCATACCCTATATTGGATTACTCTATCCTATCCTAATGCAACTATCCTATCCTAATGCAACATATCAGCCTAGTATAGCCTCGCCTAGCCTAACATACTCTAGCCTAGCATAGAATATTATACCCTAGGTTAGCCTAGCCAACTCTAGTTGAGCATAGCCTAACCCAATGTGGCCTACCCTAACCTACTCTGGCCTAGCATAGTCTATCCTACTCTAGCTTAGCCTCGACTATTGTAACCTAGTCTACTCTAGCCTAACCTAGCTAGCGTGGCCTACTCTAACCTACCCTAGTTCGCTTTAGTCTATACTAGAATACTCTAGCGTACCCTTGCCTATAATACTCTAACATTACCTACTACAACCTAGCCTAGACTAGCCTAAGGTAACCTACTCTAGCCTAGCTTTGCCTACACTATCCTATTCTTAACTAAGCCACTCTAGCCTAGCCCAACCTACCCTAATATAGCCTATCATAGACTTCTTTAGCCTAACCTACCCTACCCTACACTACACTAGTCTAGCCTCCCCTAGCCTAACCTACTCTAGCCTAGCTGAGCATAAACTAACCTACTCTAGCGTATCTTAACCTACTATGGCCTAGCCTAGCGAAGTCTAACCTACTCTAGCCCAGCCTAGCCTAGCCTAAGATAATCTAGCATAGCCTAACCTATTATACCCTAGCCTACTATCGCCTCACCTACTCTAGCGTAGCCTAACCTATCCTAGCCTAACCTACCCTACCCTACCCTACCCTATTGTAGCATATCCTAAAATAGCCTAGCCTACTCTAGCCTCACCTAGCATAGCCTAACCTACTCTAGCCTACTCTAGCCTAGCCTAGCCTACTCTTAACTAGCCTAACCCGACCTAGCCAAGCCTAGATTACTCTAGCATAGCCTATCCTAATTTAGCATAGCGTAGCCTACTCCAGCCTAGCCTACCATAGCCTACCCTAACCTAACTCACTATAGGTTATCCTATCATAGCCTAATCTAGCCTACTCCATCTTAGCCTTGCCTAGCCTATTCTAGACTAGCCTAGCCTACCCTACTATAGCCTAGCCTAGACTACCCTAGACTAACCTACTCTAGCATATTGTATTCTAGAATAGCCTACCCTACTCTACCCTAATCTAGCCTACTCTACCCTAGCTTACTCTACCCTAATCTGGCCTAGCCTAGCCTAGCCTACTCTACCCTACTCTAGCCTAGCCTAATCTAGCCTAACCTTCCCTAACCTACTCTACCCTAGCCTACTTTAGCCTACTCTAGCCTTGCCTACTTTAGCCTAACCTACTCTAGCCTAGCCTTGCCTAGCCTACTTGTGCCTAACCTAACCTACTCTAGCCTTACCTAGCCTAGCATACTCTACCCTAGCCTAGCCTACTCTACTCTACACTAGCCCAACCTACTCTAGCCTAGCCTAGCCCAGCCTACTCTAGCCTAGCCTAGCCTAACTTAACCTAGCCTAGCCTACTCTAGCCTAACCTACTCTATCCTAGCCTAATGTAACCTAACCTAACCTACTCTAGCCTAGCCTAGCCCAACCTACTCTAGCATAACCTACTCAAGCCTAGCCTAACTTGCTCTAACCTATCCTACCTTAGCCTAGCCTACTATTCCCTAGCCTAGAATACTTTCACCTACTCTAACCTAGCCTACCCTAGCCTAACCTAGCTTGACCTACTCTCGCCTAGCCTAGCCTAGCCTAACCTATCCTAACCTACTCTAGCTTATCCTAACCTACTCTTTCATATCCTAGCCTAGCGTAGCCTCACCTACTCTAGCCTAGCCTAGCCTAGCCTAGCCTACCCCACCATGACCTACTCTACCCTACCCTACCCTAGCCTAGCCTAGCCTACTCTAGCTTAGCTCAGCCTACACTAGCTTAGCCTATCATATACTAGCCTACCATGTTCTATCCTAGCATAACCTAGACAATCCTAGCCTATTATAGAATAGCCCAACCTAGCCTAACATATTCTAGCCTAGTATAGCCTAACCTAACCTTCTCTAACTTGACTTCCCTAATCTAGGGTAGCCTATGTGAGGCTAGCTTACTATGACCTCGTTTATCTTATTTTATCCTACTCTAGCCTAGCTTAGCTTATTGTATCCTAGCCTAGACTACTCAGAACAAGCCTTATCTATCTAGGGCTAACTCACTCTACCCTAGCCTAGCCTAGTCCAACATACTTTGGGCTAGCCTACCCTATGCTAACCTAATCTAGCCTAGGCTAATCTATCATAGCCTATCCTAGGCTAATGCACCTTAGCCTTGCTTAGCATAACTTGCGTTGGCCTAGCCTAGAGTAGCCCACTCTCGTTGAGCCTAATATGTTATATCCTAGTCCAAGCTAGACTACCCTACTATAGCCTAACCTACTCTGTCCTAGTTTTCTCTTCCCTAACCTACTATAGCCTAGACTACTATAGCCTAACATACCCTACCCTACCCTACCCTACCCTACTCTATCAAAGCCTACTCCAACCTATCCTAGCATAATCTACTCTAGCCTAACATACTCTATCATAGCCTAGCATACTCTTTCCTAGGTTGGTCTAGCCTACTCTAGCATAGCTTAGCCTACTATAGCTTAGCATAACCTACACTAGACTAGCATAACCTAGTCCATTCTAGCCTAACATAGCCTAGACTAGACTATTATAGCCTAGTCTACTCTAGTATAGTGTACTCTATCATAGCCTAGCCTTATCTAGCCTACTCTGGTTTAGCCTTACTTAGCCTACTCTAGCCTAGCCTAGCCTACCCTACTCTAGCCTAACCTAGACTACTCTAGACTAACCTACTCTAGCCTAATGTAGCCTAGAATAACCTACCCTACTCTACCCTACTCTAGCCTAGCCTACTCTATCCTAACCTTGCCTAGCCTACTCTACCCTAGCCTAGTTTAGCCTACTCTAGCCTTGCCTACTTTAGCCTAACCTACTCTAGCCTAGTCGAGCCTACTCTAGCCTAACCTAGCCTACTATAGCCTTGGCTAGCCTAGCATACTCTACCCCATCCTAGCCTACTATAGTCTACACTAGTCCATCATACTCTAGCATAGCCTAACCTAGTCTAGCCTAGCCTACTCTAGGCTAACCTAGCCCAACCTATTCTAACCTAAACTATGCGAGCTTAGCCTAGCCGACTCTATCCTAACCTACTCTGTCCTAGTGTAATGTAACATAACCTACTTTCCCCTAACCTACTCTAGCCTAGCCTTGCCCAACCTACTCTAGCCTAACCTACTCTAACCTAGACTAACCTAATCTAGCCTAGCCTAACCTAGCCTAACTTACACTAGCCTTGCCTAGCCTAGCCTAGCTTATTCTAGCCTAGCCTAACTTTCTCTAGCCTATCCTACCTTAGCCTAGCCTAGCCTACTCGAGCCTAGAATACTCTCACCTACTCTAACCTAGCCTACTATAGCCTAACCTACTCTTGCCTAGCCTCACCTACTCTCGCCTATCCTAGCCTAGCCTAACCTAACCTACTCTAGCCTATCCTAACCTACTCGTGCCTAGCCTAGCCTAGCGTAGCCTAACCTACTCTTGCCTAGCCTAACGTGGCATAGCCTAACCTACTCTACCCTACCCTAGCCTACCCTAGCCTACCCTCAACTACTCTACCCTAGCCTAGCCTAGCCTATCCTAGCTTATCCTAGCCTAGCTGAAACTACTTTGTTCTAGCTTACCCTAGCCTACTCTGGCTTAACCTAGCCTATCCTAGTGTAGCCTAGCCTAGTCTACTCTAGCCTACTATAATATAGCCTACTCTATACTACTTTGGGCTACTCTAGCCTAGGTTAGTGTAGCCTACTCTAGCCTAACCTACTCTAGCCTAGGCTAGTGTAGCCTACTCTAGCCTAACCTACTCTAGCCTATCATATTCTAGGCTACTCTAGGGTACTCTATGCTAGCCTAGCCTACTCTATCCTATACTACCCTAGCCTACTCTAGTATAGCCTAGCCTAACCTAGCTTACTCTAGCCTAGCCTACTCTAGTCTAGCTTAACCTACTCTAGCCTAGCCTAACCTAGCCTACTCTAGCCTAGACTAACCTAATCTAGCCTAACCTAGCCTATACTAAACTAATCTAGCCTAATGTAGTCTAGCCTAGCTTAACCTACTCTATCCTAGCCTAACTTACTCTAGCCTAGCCTACACTTGACTAACCTAGCCTACTCTAGGCTAGATTACTGTGACCTACTCTAGCCTAGCCTAGCCTAATCTACTCTCTCCTAGGATGACCTACTCTCACATAACCTAGCGTGACATAGCCTAACCTAATCTAACCTAGCCTAACTTAGTCTAACCTAACATAGCCTACTCTAGCCTCACCTACTCTAACCTACTCCAACGTAACCTAGCCTATCCTACTCTACACTACCCTAGCCTAGCCTAGCCTATCATTTCCTACTCTAGCCTACTCTAGCGTAACCTACTCTTGCATAGGCTAGCCTACTCTAGCCTAGCTTACTCTGACCTACTCTTCGCTAGCCTAGTTTAAGCTACTATCTCCTAGCATGACCTACTCTCACGTAGCCTAGCCTGAAATAGGATAACCTACTCTAGCCTAGCCTAACCTAGTCTAACCTAACCTAGCCTACTCTAACCTGCTCTAGCCTAACCTAGCCTAACTTACTCTACCCTAGCCTAACCTACTCTAACCTAGCCTAGCCTAACCTAGCCTAGCCTAAACCTAGTCTAACATAACCTAACCTGCTTTGCCTAGCTTACTCTAACCTACTATAGTCAAGTGTACTTGAGACTAGTCTAACCTACTCTATCCTAACCTAGCCTAAACTAGCCTAACCTAACCTACTCTAACCTAGAGCCTAGCCTAACCTAGCCTACCTTACCCTACACTAGCCTAACCTAGCCTATCCTAACCTACTCTATTCTTGCCTACCATAGCCTACCCTAGGCTAGCCTATCCCTCCTCTACTCTACCCTAGCCTAGCCTATCCCTACCCTTCTCTAGCCTAACCTACTCTAGCGTAGCCTTCCCTAGCTTATTGTAGCCTAACCTAGCCTATAGTAGCCCTACTCTACTATAGCCTAGCCTAGCCTACTCTAGTTTAGCATAACTTAGCCTACTCTAGCCTATTCTAGCCTAGCCTACTCTAACTAGCTCTAGCTTGCCATAGTCTAGTCTAGACTAGCCTACCCTATCCTATCCTTATGTAGCTTAGTATCCTAGCACACTCTAGCTTAACCTTTAATATAAAACATATTCAAAATCACTCTTAAAAAACATATAAAATATAGTATAAAACTTAATAACTTATAAATTATCTAAATTTTAAGATATTTTAAAAAATAAATTTAATTAAATAATATTAATAAATCAAAATAAATACTATCAATAAAAATAATATAACAAAATTTATTTAAAATAAATTAAATTTACTAATATCTCATATAGGAAGGAATATATATTAAATGATAAATATATCTGTAAAATGGAAAAGCCAAAAGCTTAATTCAAAATAAATTTGAGAAAGCGAGTTAATCTAAACATAAAAAAACATAATTCAAAATCATTAAAAAAAGCCAATTGTTTTTTAAAGCGCAGCCATGAAAAAAGCAACAGATATTGAGGTGGCACACCAATGGCCTGTTGGATCATTCTGAAACATCAAATCGTTGAACGCTTGCAACACTGTGCAATAAGTAATGACTGTTTCAACGAGAAGGATAAACATATCGGGTGGCTTTTCTCTGCAACTCTCTCTCTCACTGTATTAAACTACCTCACTCGTATCTCGCGGCTTTGAATCTCTTCAACTGCCTCACTATATTCCTAATCTCCAAACATAGTTGGGTAGATCAACTTTCTCTGAGCGTATCATACCAAGCTTCGACTCATCACTGACTATAATCTTTTTATAATTATCAGCTCGTGATTCCTATCAAAGTTTACGATCTATTAATACTTACCTTCAGTCTTTCAGTTTTATGAGAATAAGGAAGAGAAAAGCTAAAAAAAAACCCAAATTAAGCCCGGCTAAAGAAATTCTTGGCAGAAAGTACCTTTGGCTGCAGGTATGCCTGAAAAGAATACGTCAACGGAAACTCTCTCACAATCTATTTCAAACAGCAACAAACAATGTAGGGAAAATTCATATAGATTAGCACCAGCGACTTGATAGGCACCTGAACAGAATAAGTCAACGGAAACTCTCACAGTCTATTTCAAACAGCAACAAACAATATAGGGAAAATTCATATAGATTAGCACCAGCCATTTGATAGGCACCTGCACATTGGTGAAGCTGTGGTTTTTTTTTCAGAAGAAAAAGCGAGATATGGATTATATTATGTATTTGTATGTACAGAGCTGTTTTGTACAAATAAGCTGGAGGTTCATATGCCTCAGATTTTGCCCTCGAGTCTGAGGGGTGTATGAAGAAGAAACATATTCATTATGGAGCATTGATAACATAGCAAAACCATAGCAAAAATTTTTAGAGGATTCAACAATACAGTAGATCCATAATAACTGTCCATATAGCAAAACAGAAACCTGCAAAGCAATTATGTGTCAGGAATAGAGAAAGGCTGGATCTCGTATGCACATGAATCTATTGTAATGACCAGATACCAAATACCGTTAGGAAAGTGCAGTCCTTTTTTTGACAGAGCATCCGCTTGCTCATTTTGGTTGCGTTTAATATGAGCAATAGGAAATGAGACGGAGTTCCATAGAGTTGCGATCCTATTCAGCCATACTGTGAGGGAATCATTAGATATTTTCTGCCTTCCATTCACATGATCAATTATGGTTTTTGAGTCCCAGTGTATTTTTATAGGACCAATATCCATGAAGGAAATGAAGATGAGCAGACCATGCAGGGCCATGGCCTCTGCCTTGTTATTAGTCCCTTTACCACCATTCCAGAAAATGGAAAAATGGAGATCATTTGAAAAAGCTATGTAAAATCCGCAAGCGTAAAAACCATCCTTAGCCGCACCATCAAAGTGTGCTCTTGGAAATGAAAGCGGCAGAAGGGTAGCGGGGGCCTTTTTCTGAAATTTCTACTGAGGCTCAATCTTGAGGAAGGAGAAATAATACGAGATAATCTTGTCTATGATACTTCCAAAAACCTCACTGCTATTTTGAAAGATTTTATTGTTCCGCCACTTCCATATGAAACAAATAGTTATCATAGGAATTGCCCGCCAGTCAGGTCTGAGAGTACCCCACCATTTGAAGGCTTCTTTTATAGTAGGATCTGAAACAACAGGAAATCCAAAGAAAGAAGCCAAAGTCCTCCAGATGAGCTGAGAGTGTGGGCAGAGTAAAAACATATGCATGTTATCTTCAAACAGTAAAGATATTGGGGATAGATATTGTGAAGCTGTGGTTAAAACCGTAAAGATATTGGGGATAGTTCAAATCTAATTATTAACTACAAATTTGGGAAATAGAGTGAGTCCAACAAATCTCTCTGAAAATTTTCACCGCCTTTCAATTTGCACTTCAGCCTATTGTAAAATCTCGCAAAGATTACACAACCCAATAGATATCTATTTGTCAAGTGATCAAACCCTTTTCTGTAATCCCCAAATGATTTGCCAAAACATGCACTCGAACTGAACCTCAAAGTCCAGTATATATCTAAATTACATGTTATTTTTGGAAGAAATTAAATATGCTGGGCAATGAAAAGAGAGCTAAACTAAACTAATTTAATATGTTGTCGGAAAAAACTTCAACATAGCAGACAGCATAGTTGCAGAAACAAAGGTAAGACAATGATCAAAGAAAGAAAGATGATAAGATAACTAGAAGAGTTTTCATACCTTTAGTTTAATATAGAAGAAAATCCAACAAAGCATCCCCAGTTTGATATGGAATAAAATCCAACAGAGCAACCCCTAAAATAATCGTTGATCGAACAAAGCGTCCTCAAAATCCAGCAGAAGATCCTCAAATATAACTGGAAAGAGTTTTCATACAGAGCATCCCTAGTTTGATATAGAAGAAAATCCAACAGAGCATCCCCAGTTTGTGGAAGAAAATCCAACAGAGTGTCCTCAAATTCCATACAACAGAGGAACGGTCATATCTCCCAAAAAGCTATGCCCTTCTGGAACGGTCAGATTTAGAAAAGAGGCAGGCCGCAGAACGGTCATGCCTCCCAAAAAGCTATGCCCTTCTGGAACTGTCAGATTTAGAAAAGAGGCTTTTCTCGTCTCGGGAAAGTTCCAAGAAAATAAAACAACAATAGTTATTTTTCAGATTCTTTATAATATTTAATTATAATTACTAATTTTATATTATTATAATATTTAATAATTATATCAGTGGTTTAAATATATATTTTTAAGTAGTTGATATTTTTTAAAGAATTCACTTTTTAAAATTAAGAAATTAATATAGAAATTTTAATTTTAATTATGTGATAAAAAATTTGATGGTTAAATTTTAATTCAAAAACTTAGTTATTTCAGTATTTTAATTTAATTATTCAAAGATTTATAATTATAAAAAGAATTAAAAATAAATTTATTTTTTAATATTCAATATATATTTATTTATTAATATTTTTTAAAATAATTTTATAAATATAAATAAATTATTAAATTTCAAACATACATGTTATATTTTTATTTCTTAGCTTATTAAATAAAATATAATCACATTCAATGTTACAATATAAATATAAAATATAAAAATATTTGATGGGCCAACCTAAGTAAAAGATATTGCTTTGTGGTTTAGAAAAATAAATAATTAGAATTCATCATTGTGACAATAAATAAGATTTTTATAATTAATAATTATGTCTAAATAATTAAAGATGTTTGTGGGAATGCATATATTTTATACATGAAATATGAAAACATATTAAATATTATTTAAAATATGTTCATAATTGAATAAAAAAAAAATCTAATTAGAATTTATCATTGTGACAATAAATAAGGTTTTTATAGTTAATACTTATTGTCTAAATAATTAAAGAGGATTGTAAGATTGGGAACTTATATATTTTATAAATGAAATATGAAAACATATTAAATATTATTTCAAATATGTTCATAATTGAATATAATATTAAATTTATTTTGATAATAATAATAATAATAATAATAATAATAATAATAATAATAATAATAATAATAATAATAATCTGGTTTGTGATTTAAGGGTGCGATCATACCAGCGTTAATGCACCGGATCCCATCAGAACTCCGCAGTTAAGTCCGCATGGGGTAGCTCAAGTGGCAATGGCCGTGGAAATGAAGTCTCACTGAACCGTAGATCTTGGGTTCGATTCTTGTGCTACCTTCCCCGGAAATGGGGTGAATAACGGACATGTAAAAACTCGAAAATGAGAGGGTCCTACTGAAGCTTACAAAAAATAATAATAATAATAATAATAATAAGATAAAGGGTAGTAAATGTAGGAAGAATTTAGTTTAATTTCAAAGAAGAGTTTAATAAATACTATGTATTGGTTAGAAACCTATACTAATAATAATTTTGAAATGTTAATGGTGTATCCTGGTATTTAAAGCTTGAAAAAATAAAGATCAATCACCTAAAAACATGGTTAAACTTTCTATGGAATTGAAAGCTTTTAGTTTTCAATTGGTCAAACAATTTCGGCCAAGAATGTAAATTTGAGAATGAGGATACTAGGGATTTAGGGATTTTATGTTTTTTGAGATTGTCAAACACGTGTGTGATGAGGTGGTTAAAATTTGAAATGTGGTTGTTCAAGTTTAGGTTTATTATTGTTATAAATTTTGGAATAAATGAAGGTTGGTTGGTTTTTTGAATAGCCTTGTGCTTTCTGCGTGCCTTGACAGTGAATCTCCCACGCTGCATCTTCTCCATAAACCATGGCCGTGGCCCTGATACATTGTATAATACCATATAATTAATTAATAATAATAATAACATACAATTATATTATAAACGCATATAATTAATTAGCTCTATGGGATTTGATCTATTCCATTCTTTTGTTGGTTTTTCATTTGGTTGGGTTGTGGGGCTTCTTGGTTTTTCTCGCCCAAACTTAAAAGCACTAGTAGGGTGTTTGGTAAAATTTTGGTGCCTCTTTACAAACCATGCCCACATTTTTCCACAACATTTTTATTTTAGTTAACATGTCTCCAATGGATTCTCATTCCTATGTGGTTCCAAACATTTGATAAATCACATTATATGAATGAATGACAATTTCTGGTTTCTATGTAGTTTAGGACATTTGATATTGATATTATATCAATCAATGGCAATTTCCCATTTCTATGTAGTTTGAAACATTGATATTGATATTATATGAATGAATGGAAAATTTTATTTAGGGTTTTAAATTTTTGATATTGATCTTGTATCAATGAATGACAAATGTTATTTAGGGTTTGCCTACATGGTTAAAAGCAAAAGCTATTAATATTAATGTTCTATTTTTTTCAATAAAGTTAAATAATATAATATTATTTTTCCCTCTATCTATGGGTGGATATTGTTACTATATATACACAATGGTTGGTTTAATATATCAATTTGAATGGTTAAATATTATGAAATATAAACCAAATGTGATGAGGTGTTACTTGTTTTTTTTTTTAGATATTATCGAAATATATTTATTGGATTAAATTACGGACATTAAGACTCTCAAAATTTATAAACAAATAATGATTAATCTCAGTTAAATATAAATACAAAACCAAAAAAAATTAAAAGGCTATTTTGAAATATTTATAAAATAATATTCTCATATATTTTAGTTACACATTAAAATCAAAATATCATACTTGTTTAATAAATGAGTAAAATTATTAGTAAAGTCCACCAAAGTTAACATATTTATACTTGAATTTTTTTTAAGATTATTTGATTATTTTGCGTGCGCACTCTGAGCTGGAGCTCCTCAGCCCCTGCAGCCCTCCACAGGCATCCTGCTTGGCAACCCCTTCTGTTGGGCTCTCAACCTTCATTCCCGGCATCCTCGCAATCAGGCTCTACCTCCCTCCTCCAGCCAGTGCTACTGTCGGCACAGCGTCAGCGTCTGGGTTTTGCGATAGTAGAGGAGCGTAGCTACCGCCATGAGTGCGCCTGGGGGTGGGGAGCCTTCTCCCACCCCGCTAATCTCTTCAGAAGAAGCTTTCAGAAGACTGCTATCGCAGAAAGGGAAGAAACATTTGACTCCAAAAGTCCCGAAATTCATCAAAAAACTAGAGGAAATTCCTGAGATCGCCCTGCCAGAAGACCAACCAATAAAAATTGCCCTAACCCTGGCTGACAGAGGGTTGGTAGGACAATTTATGGGACGTTGGCCCTCTACAAAAACAACAGATGACTGGATCCAAAGCAACTGGAGGCCCCAGCTGGAAAATAATGTGATCTGCTATGCTGTCGGAAGAGGGTATTTCATTTTCAAGTTCACCTCCAAAGAATATCGAGATTTGGTTTTCAGAAACGATCTGTATTTTATGGGAAATCAGGATCTGTACCTTAATAAGTGGACCCCCAAATTCAATCCCTCAATCGATACCCCTAAAAAGGTCCTAGTCTGGGTCCGGCTTCCCAATCTTCCGATCCATTGCTGGAGCTATCACACCTTGCAGAAGATTGGAAATGGTCTCGGTCGTTTCATTGACAAAGCAGATAACAAGGGCCAATATACCTGCACAAGAATCTATGTGGAAGTCGATCTGGAAGCTAGACTGCCCGAAGCGGTAAAAATTACAGTCGAAGATTGGCATCACTATCAAAAATTGGACTACGAGCAATTGCCTTTCAAATGCAAAACCTATCACGAACATGGACACTTCCAACGAAATTGTCCAAAAGCTCCAACTGGGGACAAAGTGGACGAAGAAGGATGGAAAGAAATCAAAAAGGGCAAGGCAGTCCCAAAATTATCTGACAAGAAAAACTCAGGGCCATTGGTGAAGCCCCAGCCTAAACCAAAAGCCAAAGGAGCTCCTAAAGAGGGTCCTTCCTCTGAGGAGAAGACATATGCCATTGGGATCCAAGAGGAACTAGAAGACCCGTCGAAGAAAGTGAAAGAAGGCGAAGCAAAGTCATCTCTTCCTCCATTAGAGGATGAACAAGGGGAAAAAGAAGAAAACGAGGAGCACATCAATCTGGGCTCTGATTCTGAGCGAGATTCAGAAGATGGAGTCTCAGATTCAGACAGCTCACAAGTCACTCTTATCAAGTCAGCCAGGGGTCGAAAGTCCAAGAAAAAACAGAGAGAGGAGAAGACTTATCTGGATGTTCTCCAAGGCTCTCAGAAAACTCTCAAAGGAATGATGAATACCAGATCTAGGTGCAAGCATGGTAAGGCTCCAAAAGGAACCTCAAGCCGCCAAACCTGTAAATAATGAAATACGTCTCCTGGAATTGCAGAGGGTTAGGCAGCAGGTTGAAAGAAGAAGCTTTGAAAAACATTGCGAGGATGTACTTGCCTGAAATCCTTCTCATCCAGGATCCAAAACTAGAGGACCTTCTAATCCTCCAAGCAAGCAAAGCATTCTGACATAAAGGCCAAGGAAGAGCAGTAAGTGCCAGAGGCGCCTATGGAGGAATTGCCTCCTTTTGGGACAGCTCCAAATATGATCTGATTCACGAAGACTGTTGCCCCCATTGGCTCCTCACTAAGCTCCTCCATAAAGAATCTGGCCACCAAGTAAGTATGTTCAATCTTTATGCTCTGGTTTTACCCTCTAAGAAAAAAATTTGTTGGGACTCGCTCCAGTCCTATCTTTTCTTGCACAATCCAAAAAATATTATTATTGCAGGTGATCTGAATGTTACGCTAGCTGCAGAAGAGAAAAAGGGGAGATCGTTGGTCAGGGACCCAGCTAGAGAATGGGTTGAAGACCTCATTTTAGATTGGGAATTGGAGGACATCAAGCCCACTTCTGGGAAATTCACCTGGTCAAACAAAAGGTTAGGCCCCGGCCACATTGCTACTCGTCTGGAAAAATTTCTAGTCCAATCCTCCTTCTTGACTTGTGGTCTAATGGCCACCTCTAAAATTCTACCGAACTACACCTCTGACCATAAACCCATTCTGCTTGAGCTCTCCTTGGATGGAAATCTTGGCCCCATTCCCTTTAGATTCAGTTCTCTTTGGATTCATCAAGAAGGATTCCAAGAGGTGGTCTCCGAGGACTGGAAACGGCAAGTTCAAGGATCCCCTTTCTTTGTGTGGGAAGAAAAAATGAGGAGACTTAAAAGGGAGCTCAAGGAGTGGGCTAAAAGGTTGAAAACGCCCACCGCCAAAAGAAAGGAGATGCATGATAGTTTAGTAGACCACCAATTAACAATGGAGAACTCCGATGTAACTCCAATCCTTCTTCAAAAAGAAGTTGAGCTGCAAAAAGATATCCATAGAGAAAGTAGGGATGAAGAAGAGTTCTGGAGACAGAAGTCCAGAAATCTTTGGTTACAGGCCGGAGACAAAAATACAAGCTACTTCCATAAGCAAGTTGAAGCACGCAAGCACTTCAAAACAGTAAATGAAGTTCACTATCAAAACACTGTGGTTAAAGACTCTGATGGCATAAACCGAGCAGCCCACTCCTTCTTCAAAGATCTTTACTCTGCCCCGGAAGAACCTCCTATCGAATCTCAAGCCTATTCGATTGATCTTATTCCTCACTGTGTTCAAGATGCTGACAATATTATGCTGACTGCTCTGATCAGTATGAATGAGATTAAAAAAGCTTTGGATTGCATGGATCTAGATAAAGCCCCGGGCCCTGATGGGTTCACAGCAAGGTTCTACCTGACTTGCTGACCTACAATTAAAAAAGACCTTCTCAGAATGATCCGTAAATCTCAGACCTGCACCAAGATTGGAGGCAGTACCAACTCGGCCTTCCTTGCCTTGATTCCGAAAGACAAAGGCGCCACCGACTTCAGCAGATTCAAGCCCATCTCTTTGTGTAACACAAGTTATAAGATGATTACAAAAATAATAGCCAACCGTCTTAAGAAAATTCTGCCGGTCATCATCCTTGAAAACCAAGGAGGATTCATAAAAGGGAGAAATATTCTTGACAATATTGTGCTGGTGCAAGAAGCAATTCATCCAAGTTGTCACCGAAAAGAGAAAGGCATGGTGATTAAGCTAGATTTGACAAATGCCTTTGACAGGGTGAGACATGAGTTCCTGTTTTCTGTGATGGAGAAATTTGGCTTCTCAAAAGTTCTCATAAATTGGGTGAAAGTCTGCATTGCCTGCCCTTGGATAGCACCTCTGGTTAATGGTCGCTCAACGGAATTCTTCCAAGCCTCGAGGGGGCTAAGACAAGGTTTCCCTTTGTCCCCGCTTCTCTATGCCATTCAAGCTTCGGTGCTCAGCTTCCAGCTAGACTACTGTCAACAGATCAAACTCTGCCAGGCCTACGAATGGCTCACAATGTTAAAGACATAAATCATGCCCAGTTTGCTGATGATACATTACTGCTAGGAGGAGCAAGCATAAATTCTGCTAGAACCTTCAAGAAGGAGCTGGACATTTATAAGGAGGTTTCAGGCAGCAAGATTAACTGTCTAAAAAGTACGATCTATGGCTGGAATTGCTCGACCAAGGATTTGACAGACATTGCAAGGCTTTTAGAAATGGAAAGAACCCTGACCTGGGAGTCATTTAAGTATCTTGGGATCTCAATCTTCAAATCAAATCCTAAGGTAGCTCACTGGATGCCCCTGTTAGACAAGCTAAAACTCAGAATTCAAGCTTGGGGAGCCTCATGGTTGAATAATGCTAGGAAGGTAATCCTAATGAAATCTGTTCTCATAAGTCTCCTGGTTTATCATAACTCCATTCTCCTAGCCCCTAAAACCTTTATCAGCAAAATGGATGGTCTCCTTAGAAGATTTCTGTGGGAGGGAGGGAAAAATAATGAAAGAAGGCTCCATTTAGTAAATTGGGACACTATTAAGAAGCCATTCTTGGAAGGAGGTCTCCAAATACGGGATATGGCAGCCCAAAATCTTGCTTTGGGATCCAAGCTCCTTTGGAACATTGTTTCTGGGAATTCTAGTTGGAGCAAGAGAGTTCTGTGGAAAAATTATTTTCATGGGCAACGTTTGAGGTGTTTGGACCAGCCTCCTAGAATATCCAAAGGATCTCCAGTTCTCAAAATCTGCCTCACAGCTATGAAACATTTCAGTCATAAGCTTTATTGGATCCCAGGTAATGGGAAAAAAATAAAAATTTGGGAAGATTCGATTCTTGGAGATCAGCCCTTGAATCAGATGGTAGAACTGGAAAATATCAGAGTTTGGCTTCAGGCCAGCAATCTGGAAACCCTTTGGGACATCTCCAATTGGGCAAATGATGCAGAAAGTTTATGGGATGGTTGGAATTTGGGGGAGGTCCCTCATTGGCTGGATGGTGAAGCCAATTTATTGTGGATTTGCTCCAAGGAAAATCTCCCTTAAAGGCCTCTTCTAAGGACAAAAGAGGGTGGGGCTCTCTTTCAGGCTCTTACTCAGCAGCAGAAGGTTACAAAAGTATGATGGCTATCCCTAGCGTCCCCCCAAAGCCAACTCAATGGAAATTTATATGGTCTTTTCATGCTCTCCCCAAAATTGACTTCTTTTGCTGGACTCTGGCGCATAAAAGTATCCTCACTAGAGACAACCTGAGGAAGCGTGGAATGGAAGGTCCCTCCAGGTGCCCTCTCTGTGTTTTGGATGAAGAAATGGCTAACCATCTGTTCTTATTGTGCCCCTTTTCTCAAGAAGTTTGGAGGGGTGTCCTAATGTTAGGACCTGACAAAATAGAGCTTCCAGGAAATATACAGGATCTGTTAAGAAACTGGGCCAAGTTATCCTCGTTCTGTCTCTCCAAAAAAAACCTTCTCAAGACCGGCTGGATGTGGATTCCCAAATTCACATGCTGGAAACTGTGGCTAGAGAGGAACAACAGAATTTTTAGGGAGGAGAGTTGTAACCCGGTCAGAATTATCACTAAGAGCAAAGCCCTGTTGGGGGAGGCTTTAGAAACCAAACCCATCATAAGAAATGGCATGATTCTGGACAGCGAGGAAGATCAATGGTTAAAAGAGCTTGTTCCTAATCATTAGAATAGACCCATTCCTCCTGCTAAAGCCCCTACTCATTGGGAAATTCGCCTGGAAGAACAGGAATTCATCAAATGGAGATCTGCTTTGGATGATCATTTCCTATTCTTCGATGGGGCCTCTAAAGGTAACCCAGGAAAGGCGGGTGGCGGTGGAGTTATCTTAAGCCCAGATGGCTCAACTGAACTGCGCTTTGCCTAGGGTCTGGGGCATGAAACAAACAACAGAGTGGAGGCTCTTACTCTGTGGCAAGGCCTGAATCTAGCTATCAAGAGGAATCTCCCCTCCATCTCAGTATTTGGAGATTCCAGACTAATTATATAGGCTATGAACTCTCAAAAGATCCCTTCTCAGGTGCAGTTAGTCCCCATCCTAAAAAAAAACAGACTAGTGTTGCCTAAATTTCACAAAATCTCCTTCTTTCATGTGCTGAGGAGGTTAAACTCACAGGCGAACTTGGAAGCCAACCTTGGCTCCATCCGGAGCAGGAGATCCCTGTTAATTAATGATGTTGAATCAGACTGTAGCATTCCTTAATTCTGGAGATGTCTGGGCTTCTGTATTTCGCTGGTTCTGCTTCTCCAAAGCTTCGGGTTTGAACCATTTTGGGCTGGATACTGTTTGGAGGAGCGGACTCATCCACAAGGGAAAGTTCAAAACGAAACATTGGCAATTTCGATCTCTATTCGTCGTTGGAACTCACTGCTGCATCTGGGTAGGTGCTGGGGAGTTCATGAGGGCCTCTTCAAGACCAGTTTACCGTTCTTGGCATTCTTGAACACTTTGTAGCAATCCGCCAGACATTTCAAAAAGAAAACACAGTGTTTCATGGGTGATCTGGCACCCCGGCGCGGTAGGTCTCCTCTCAGCAAGCTAAGCAAAAGCAACGGAAATCCAGGGCATCTTTCTGGAACAAATCAAGTTCTGTCTCAAATCTCTATCTGTAAACACAGTGTAACTCACTCAGCGGACTATTCAAAAGCCAAATCTACTTTCCTTGCTGACTGTAACAAGGAAATACAGAGTTTCAGTGTTAAAGCCCTCGGTAGCTGATTTGCCGAATTTTAAATAAAAACTAACCATTTATGTCAAAAAAAAAACATACTTATACTTGAAACAATATCAAATTCACTCTTAAAACTAAGTCAACTTTATCCCAACTATCTTCACACTAATCTAATGCCTACACACTGTTTTGACATCTCGTAGTGTCAACGGTATTACATGTATTCATATATTCCATTTTCTTTAGTATTTCTCTCTCACCCTCACATTGTTTGGAACAAAGCCCATAAAAAGAATTAATTAAACATGCTTCTCTCCATGTTAAAAAATTCTCAAATGCAAAACAAATTGAATGATACCAAGAATGCATTCTTAATAATTATTTCTTAGAAGGTGCACATTTATCATGTGGAGAAGGAATAGAGTAGGAAATGTGGAGCCCCCTCATACCTTTTTTTTTTTTGCTCTTAGGGCAAGTTCTATGATTTACCAAACATGTTTTTAGTTGTACAAGGTAAACCATTTTTTTTAATTGTACAAATATAGCTCTTTCATGATGTCCCTTATTATGCAAGTTGTGATGGTATATTCTAGAATATTATATATGTTTTGTATTACTTAATTAACTTTAATATTGAACTATTTCATTTTCGTTTTAATATTTTATAGTATGTTTTTCTTGTGGTATATGTATATATTTATAACATTTTCTTTCTATGGTGTGTGTGTGCACACTCGTGCTTTCATTTTAGGGGAAAATCTTGTTTACCATCAAAACAATAAATTCAAACTATTATATGTGTAAGGTCAATAGCTTACTCTCAAAAGGATTGGTGTATGAGGTCCTCACTAAAAAAACCACATAGAAATGGACAAAATACATTATTTCTACACACATAAAACACTATTTACATGCTCTATTAATGTCAAATAATTTTACATGTAAATACTTCAAACTTGGCTTAAGCTAAAGGCATTGTCTTCACAAATAGAAAAATTGCCAAGAGAATATCTCAACCACACATGAAAATTAGAGCCAAGTCATAGGAGAGATTTTTTCATATCCAACTAGGTCTAACAACCTCATGAGATATAGAAATGCATCCTCGAGAAGGAGGAAACTACATCACATTCACCAACAATATTAATCACTAATATGATTTCCCATAATAAAAGTAGGAGTTATAATTCGAAAACATACCCCTAAGGAGTACTTGTCCTAATATTTATCAGGCTTGGTCTTCATCATCATCTAGTCCTTTGCAAAATCTTCTCCACCATGAATTGAGTAACCTCTTCATTTTTAAAGTATTTATTTGGTCCACCCTACCACTTACATCTTGCACCTCATTCATGCAATCCCCACTAAACTGTTAAAGTCCACATAAAGGAACAACCATCCTCTAGAATATATGGGTACATAACTGTTGCAACTACTAGTGCACCAGCATGTCATTCAGGTACATGGTACATCCAACTTCTTGATGAACTACACTAAATGTAAAACTTCTATCTTTTCGCACCTCCTATAGTCCAAAACCAACACAAACCATTCAAAGATCATCTAGCCAAAAGCATGGCCCACTACTCCAACTACTCAACAACCCCGTAACAAAGACTATGCATTATACTGAACAAGTTATCCAAATCATCAAGCATGCATGGGAAACAGGTTTGCATGCCTATTCATCTCTTACATTGATACACCCTTTACATGTTACATCTATATGTCTAGGTACAATATACTTTACATACTCCAACTTATGGAGACACCAAGTACAAGCTTTGAAAAATATGCTGAGGTATCACTACAATACTTCTCTTAAGTACCAATTCTAGGCAAGATAATCCATAATAGATCATACACGTGTTGTAAATACAAGATGTGGCAAAAATTATCGTATCTTCAAATCTACTTATAGTCAACATGTCTCACGCACTTTACCTTGCTCCTCCACCATCATCTTATCTCCATTGATAACATAAGAAATTTCATCGAATTCCCTTGGAACAAACTCTAAAAAATTGATGTTACATCTAGAACAACATCTTTTCCCTTCCTAGTCAATCTCCCCTATTCTGCTTCAAAATTAAATTTGCCATCAATTTGTCACTTCTCCACCCAACTCAATGGAACATTAATATATTTTTAATGGCATGATAACCACCCAATGGTTGTTCACCTAAGCATAATTCTTTCATCTCAAACCCAAAAAGTTTACATGCTCCACCATTCACTTGTGACATTGTTATCCAAAGTGCATACCCACTCGGAACTGACTATGCGACTAGGACAAACACTAGTACCACATCGATTCACTCAGAACTTGTACTATAGGGCCTAACACAAGACTGGATGTAAATACTCGACAAACGACCATCCTATGGACACATTTCCATCTACTAAGGCACCTAGGTACCTAACCACAATGTTTTCTCATTATCTAGGAAGATAGTCTAGACATGGCATGTATTTATCAATCTTACATTTTTTGCACCCACCTACAAATACTTGTAGCACAACATTACCTCAAACAATAGTCCATCAAGGAACAATGAGAGGAGATAAACCACATGGCTATGTTTCCCTCTCATTAATAACACACCTCACTAGGTAGACCTTGGAATGATTTCTAAATTAATAATATTGCTATCTAGGGCTACAAAATATCAACAAGAGGCCATGATGCATATGATAGGAATGTCGTCTTCCTTCTTTGGAATCATGGACATAGTAGGTCTCAATTAGATTTTACACATCTCCATCTAATCCTCATCTTGGATCTCCATACTTCGATTATCATTTTTTAGAGTTGCGCATATAAAGAAAATGATTTTTTTGTTATATTGAGGTCTTCTCATGTTAAAAAATCCAATAAACATGAAAAAATTCAACTACGAACATTACATGGACTTCTTGGATATTTCATTTGAAACTAATAACTATAGAAAATGTCATGTCCACATTAAGAGGTATGCATCATCCTCTCCAAGGACATCTTTAGTTACTTTTATATGATACAGCCTCTTTCCTCACATTTTTCCTTTAGTGATTTATAGAGCATGATCCAAGGTGTTTTATCTCTTTTTGAGTTACCTCTCATGTGTTCTACCTGCCTTCATTTACCTGCGCATGTATGGATCCCACTTGCAGTTTTTCTAACCATCCATCCTTCTCGCATGGAAGCCCCTACTGCACTTCATGTTTTTTCTAGATGCATGCATATATTAGGCATATTTGTTTTCATCTTCAACATATTCTTTCATTTTTCAACATATTTGTCTGATATCCTTCTTGAAGTCTCTATACTTCACTCAACAATTTTTTGAGTAGTCACTTCTAACAAATTTTTCACTCACATATTCGTTGACTAGCATCCATATCTATCTTTTACAAATTCCTAAGAAATTACAATGCCCAAACACCTTTCTCTCTAAAAATATCATTTCAAATGTTGAGTTTCCTTTGATCCAATCATCTAACCATGTTTTCAAGGACACCTTTAAACATAACCTTGTGCCTTTACTATCTAGCATGTAATTTTCCATAAACCTACTTTTAATACCCTTATCTATAAATACAATAGGTTGTTTATTTCATATGGAAATGTAACAACACACAAAATAATCTCTCCACGTTTACAACATTTGGATTCTTTTTGTACAATCCTAGAAAACATAATATTAAAAATGCATCCCTCCAACAGTTACAACTGTTTCTAGCTATAAATGACTTTATTTTTTTTCCCATCAATCATCCTAAAATATTGTCCTCACACTTCTTCTATATTCCATACACGTTTCCGTGGAATGAGTTATAGCATGGAATTTTCTGATTCTAGGGTAGGGAATCCCCTAATCACATTGGAAAAAGAAAACATGCCATTAACAATTGTTGTTCCTGCATTGCTCATAGCTTTCTCGATTGTTGTGAAACATTGATTCTTTCCTTCTTTCAGACATGATATTGGTATTTGATGGCTCTAATCTCCACCAACACTAATCTTACCATTGATACAAATTCAATTTCCTCAAGATGTCATCTTAGAAGCAACAATCACAATGACTCGATGAGTCACGTTGAAGGATTTTGTAAAATGTTTCTATATTCTTCATTGGTGAGTTTTTTGTTTGGGATGAAATAAAATGAATGACATAAACACATTGATTCCTCACCATTATGCCTCTCCTCAACAATATTTCTAAACAATGGTCATGGGGGAAATGATTGTCTTCTCTAAAACCAAGAATATTCTTTTCGATGAGCTAAACGATATTATTTCTAATGGAAAAAAAATGGGATCTCCCTCAACCGCCATACCATATCTTTTACGGTTTTAAGCAACTTCCAAGGCCCAAGGATGATGACTCACACCTCAATCCACCATGGATGACCTCTTAGGGGGGTATTTGGCATTTAGGTGGGGATATATGGGCATAAACAAGAGATTTTGAGAACTAGCTATGGGGCTTGGATCCTTAAATATAATGAAGAGAGGAATTCCATGCCTTGGGTCTTAAGGAAAGATTTTAAGCATGTAGGCCATCAACGACACATTTAATTACCACAATGGACCTTTTCAAAGTATCATTACCGCAATAAACATTTTCAAGGTATCACTAGTCTCTTTATGAGGACAATCAACATTATGACTTTTGAACATTAAGTACAATTTTTTTTTTTATCATGAATACAATTACAAGAACAAACATCAATGTAAAACTTTAAATCATAAATACACATTACATAAAAATCATGTTTCTATCCATATATTACATTTTCATAATATAAAATAATTGTTAGAATGTTTTTATTTCTAAAATTAATATCATATTTTTGTGAAAATTATTTTTTATTTTATTATTATAATTTTTTCTTTCAAAATTAACATAACATTGCACACATATGTAGCTGAATTAATTTAAAATACATTATATTCCAATCAAAAAATCATGGTTATAACACAAAATATTTCATAAAAATTTCATCATTATAATATATTAAAAAACAATTAAAAATTACAATTGCTATATTTAGATGACTGATAAAACAAGTCACAAAAGCTTAATAAAATTATAGTTAAATATACAATTTATAATTATAAAATTAAATATGTAATACAAATGTTTTAGAAGTTATTTTATTTTTGAATATCAATTTTTTTTTAGAAACTCATATTCATATATATATATATATATATATATATATAAGAATTTCAGGTTCATTATATTAAAATATATTATGGAAATTAAAAAATGATAATTACAATAAATTTTAAAATTAAAATATTATATTCTCGTGATGGGGATGCGAGTCAGGGGCAAAGGAACGGTGTGAGATTCAGGGAGTTGTAATGGTAATAGTGATCATTAAGGAATGAGGGTGGCGTGGGAACCCGCACACAGGGATATGCATGCATCATGCGCGGGGTGGTAATGACATTGAATGAGGGAGGAAGCAAAGTTGGTTCAGGCAATAGGAGGTGAATAGTATTGAGGTCATAAAGATTTTGGGAAATCTGAACAAGGTTTCTCAGGTTGATAAGCACGAGTCAATGAAGTAGGTTGTGGTTGCAACGTGCGGCACATGAAGGCTTTTTGTCCTAGCCTGGGTCTGCGCATAATGGCATCTCAACCTCAGCTCTTGAGGGTATGTCCTGGAATATTTTTTAATTCACATTATGAATCTGATTATAAGTCACTACAAGCAGGACGGTTCATCTAATATGTGTGGTCACTCTATCAGATTAAGGGGCTTATTGAGTATTAAGGTATGCACCTGTTCTTGGCCCACCTCTTTCATACTCCAATTTGTATGTTGGTCATGTCAAACTTGATTGCATGTTGCTATTGTCAGCTCAGTCCTAGGCATTTTATGTATAGCTAGGAATTGGGGTTTGGGGAAACCATGGGAACTCCAAGTCTCCATTCCTGGTCAATATGGGGGGAGTGCTGTGTTTTGTACAGTCCTCTAGTGTTTTTGGTCGTGGGTCTGACATATGCTAGTGACCAGAGTTACAGTTAGAGAGGGGAAGAGGTTCACATCATCTCCACACTTGGCTCACTGAGTGAAATCCTTACAAAGAGTAATAGGGCTCAGGGGAGTTATCTTTCTTTACAAACCTCGAGGAATTATTGGAGAAAAAACCCACCATAGAGGGTTGGGTCACACTTCCTTGATCTTGGATCATCATTATGTGGAACGACTTTGGATTTGGTACATTAAAATTATGTTTCTATGTGGTTGTTTTGTAGTTACGCAAATATAGCTTATTTTGGGCTCTCTAAGCTATTGGTTGACTGTCACCAATCAAATTTTTCTATTGTTCGAGTCCAATTTTGGGTTAAAGACAATGAGTCAGGCTATGTTGAATTCTCAAGGAGGGCCAGTAGTAGGAAGAGGAGAAAAAGGTTTGGTGTGTTCCACCCACAGGACCAGCTCAGGTGATGGCAAAGGGCGAGGTGGAGGTAGGGCCCGCTCTAATTCCCACAGTGGTAGGTGTTGTAGGCGAACTTCTAGTATGTGTCGCAATGCTACCAATGCTTACGAAACTGGCAGTCACTCCTTGGTGAGAGAGGCTATTAGTGAATGGGAATTTGAAACTAGAACAAGGTTGGACCCCAGTGAGTAAGACCCGTTATTAGATTGCAGTGACATTATTCCAGATCGGGGTCAAACTCGGGGCCGCCTCACTTTATTTTTGAAAACATTTCATGTTTATTGGTTGATGAAAATATTGTTGGCCAAGGCTTTGATTTTACCATAGACAGACAACTCAGGATCCATAGAGGATCTGCATGCAATACACAATAAACTACACTTGATCGAGTGTCAAATTCAACAACAATGCATGTTTGTTTTGCATAGAGAGAGACATTCCATGCTTGCCACCGATATAAGGCCTCGCTGAAAGATAACTATCCTCTGCCTAAAATGGCTTATATTCTACAGAGAGAGATAGGGTATGCCCGGATGTCCATGATGGATGGTTTCTCTAGATATATCCAAGTCGTTGTACACCCTATGCATTAGAAGAAAACACCTTTTACTACACCATGGGGAATGTTTATGTATGCCAGAATGCCTTTTAGCCTCACAAATGATGGAGCTACATTCCAAAGAGCGATGGATATAAAATTTGTTGGAGAGTGGGATAAATTCGTAGTAATCTATCTAGATGACATAATTGTTTTCTCTGAGTGAGATGAAGAGCACCTTAAGAATTTTCAACTCACATTTGTAAAATGTAGAAGGTATGGTTTGTTCTTAAACCCGAAGAAATATTAGTTTGCTTTAAGTGAAGGGAAGATATTGGGCCATATTGTACCGAAGGAAGGAGTGGATATTGATCCCAAAAGGGTGGAATCTATTAATAATATTCCTTTACCTAGAACTAGGAAGGAGATTCGGGTTTTCTTGGGCAGAATAAATTTTCTGAGAAGATTCATACCAAACTATGGTGAAATTGTCAAAGAGATCACGGAGATGTTGAAGAAGGACAGGGAAGTAGATTGGACTATATAAGCCAGGGAATCATTCTTTAGAATCAAAATGGCTTTGACAGAAGCCCCAACCTTAGCTAGCCTACATTATCATAGTCCATTCCTCATTTTATCTTGTGTCTCTCCTAACACGGTGGCAGTGGTTCTATTGCAAAATAATAATGAAGGACAGGAACAGGCAATTGCGTTTTTCATCCAGGTGTTGCGAGATGCAGAGTTGAAGTATAATATCTTTGAGAAACAAGATTATTCCTTAGTTAAAGCTCTGAAGGCCTTATGAATTTATGTCTTGCAGTATAATATAATATCATATATTCCAACTTTCATTGTGAAAGACATTCTTGTGCAGAGAGACAATGAAGGTAAGAGGGGAAAGTGGATTGCCAAAATTAAAGAATACAACATGGATCAAACCCACTAAGTTGATCAAGGGGCATGGATTGGATAAAATATTGTCTGAAGCTAACTGTCAGGCACTGGGTATAAATTCAGTGACATACAAGGAAGGAAAAGGTGGAAGATTAGAGGAACAAAACAATATTGAGACCTCAATACAGAAAATCCAAATGAAGTACCTTATCTCACAATGGTATAAGTATCTAGTCCATTATTTACTTTTTCATAAATTACCATTGAATTTTGATAAAGTTAAATATAGAGCATTAAGGCTGCAAGCCCAAAATTTCATTTTAAATGGACAGTTGTACTAGAAGGACCTGGTGGGGATTTTTCTTTTATGCCTGGTATAAGAATAGATTCATAAGGTGATTTATAAATTTCATAATTGTGTATGTGGAGGACATTACAGCTAGAGAGCCAGAGCCCATAAGATCCTTAAAGCAGGTTTATATTGGCCCAATTTGTTTGGTGAGGTTCATGCTTATGTCAGACCCAGTGAGAAATGTCATATTTTTTTCTGAGAAGCAGAGGTTGTCACCCCTACCCTTGATCCCTATTTTTGTAGAAGAGCCTTTCAGACAGTGGGGGCTAGACTTCATTGGAGAAATACATCCACCATCCATCAGTCAACACAAGTGGATTCTTACAGCCACTGGTTATTTCACGAAATGGGTGGAAGTCATCCCAACTAGAAATGAAACCGATGCAGTGGTCACTAAGTTTATGGAGCAGAATATCCTTGCCAGATATGGTTTTCCAAGGAATATTATCACTGATAATGCTCAGGTGTTTAAGTTTGCCAAGTTTCTTGATTTCTTCCAAAAGTACAACATCACCATGGGGCACTCCACCACCTACTACCCACAGGGGAATGGACTAGTTAAGCCTTCAAATAAAACTCTAGTGAGGATTCTAAAAAAGGCCATATCAGAAAATTAGAAGAACTGAGACTCACAATTAAAGTTTTATTTATGGGCCAACATAGTTGCTACCAAGATGTCAACTGGGAAGTCTCCTTTTTAATTGGCGTATGGTAAGGATACAATTTTCCTTGTCCAACTAGCCATGTTAGTGGCTAAGATTCTATAAGATGTTGAGGAAGAGCCAAGTTCTCTAACCAGGAGAATCAACCATTTGGTAGAACTTCAAGAAACCAAGGGGGTTGTAACTCAAAATATGATTAAATATCAGCAAAATATGAAGGATATTTTTGACAAAAGGGCAAGGGAAAAATCCTTACAGCCAAGAGATTTGGTGCTCAAATGGGATGCTAGGAGAGAGGACAAAGGAAAACATGGGAAATTTGATCCCTTGTGGTTTGGACATTTCAACATATATGAAGCCAAAGGAAACAACAATTTCCTACTAGAAAATTTGGATGGTGAGGTTCTTGAACTACCTGTGAATGGGCAGTCTCTCAAGCTTTATTTCCAGCATTAAAGAGGTCCATTTTCACCCACTGTATATACTACTGAGCCATTATACAAACCAGTAATTCTTTAATTTCTTACTATTTTTTCTTTTTCTTTTTATGCACCTGAATAAAATGACTCAATGCCCAATGGATAAAAGGCACTAATTTGCAAGTTCTCAATGCATTTCTTGCAATGCATTGTCCCTAATTGGAGCCAATGTTATCACCTATCATACACTCTTGAGATTATGTCAAACGGTCATATTTTATCCCTAGTACAGAGAAGGACAGGTGTTATCTAAATATGCTAAATAGAAATGAGAAGGAAGGTCAATATTTAATCGGGAGATGAAATCAAATGGTAGGGTCAAAATTCGGAAGTTGATATCAAAAGGGAGGGCCAAAATTCGGGAGTCGATCATATCGAAACCCGATATCATAAGGACTAGCAGGAAGTTGGAAGGAAGCCACGTCAGAACCCAAATTTAGGAGGGATTATCATTTCGGAACTTCAAAGCATCTGAGTTTCGTAACTCTTTAACAAGTTAAATTCCTTTGAAAGTGTTGAAGTTGCGGAGAAGGGAAAATAAAAGCAAACCATAGAAAACCAAAGGACCAAGGGGCCCTTTTCTCTCTCCTTCTGAAGTCACATGGAAGCAGATAATTGGCTTCGAGAAGCTGACAAGACAGATGACGTCGACATAATGTGGTCATATGGTGGACACGTGGCAGTCAGTTTTGGCATTTTTTAGGGCCAAATGGGGAAATTTTGGGTGAAAAGTGTCACGACTCAAGTGGTGCCACATGGAAATGATGATATCATCATGACATCACCTAGGAGGTTGAAAATATCAAAACTCCTTTATAAAAAATTTCCAAAATTTCCGATGAGAGGGGTTTCGATGAGGACTAGCCCGTGGTCGTGAGAAATACAAAGAACTCAAAGTGTAGAGAAGGTTTAGCACCTAAGTACTATGGATAAAATTGTAGGGGGAGTATTTCGCAACTCTATTGTAAATCGAATTTGAAGAACTTCCGTGGAAGGGAGATCTGATGTGTTGATGGCTCATGGTTGTGGGATACTTAAAGGAACCAGGGGCAGAAGAGAAATTACAAAGGAAAATATGCCCCCAACAAGAACCCGAAGGCATTATCACTCAAGTGCCAAGTCATTGGTCATGGCACCCAGTCCTATGGCGGAGTTGCGATAAGGAGGCTAATAGAAAATGGGCTAAGAGAATTGGGATGATACGATTTCGTAACATTTATTTTAAATGGATTTACGATGGACAAGGGCTCTCATACTATAGCCCTAAGCGATATACTAGTGGTTATGTCAAGTGGTCCTATGGTGGATAAACAATAAAGGGGACAAGCTAAAAAGGGGGTGAAGTCATCAGAATTTTGTGAATTCATAAGACTTTTCTAAAGAAATTTACGACAAAGGAAGACTCTAATATTGTAGCACTCAAGTATTATACTGGTGGTCCCAAGCAATGAACCTAGGAGGAAAAACAAGAAGGGATCTAAGCATGGAAGGGATGAAGGCATTGGAACTTTGGACTTTTGTAATGTCATTTTAAATAAAGTTAGGATGAGTTGCAACTCCGAGGTTGCACTATGCTATATTATGAGATGTATTGGGCCCTCATAGTGTACTAATGAAGTAATAAAGGGGTGGATGGGTCAGCAGCTAATCTACAAAGCACTTATAATGCCACCACACTCGACCATGTCCAGCTCCAAAAAGAGGAAGTTTCAAGTTGTTAAAGGGAGAAAGTGATAGGTGAATTGGTCGATAAATGTGGAGGGATACCGTGGATGAGGCATGGCTTGATCAGAGGCAATGAGAGAAATCGACATTAGAGATATTTTGTAGTGTCGATCAAGACACCTCACATTTTTCATGTTTTGTTACTTTTTCATTTTTTTCATTTTCAAGAAAATAATCAAATATGTTTTGTAATCATTAGGAAAATAGAATATTCGCACGTTCAAATAGTTGGTAGTTTAGACAGCTGGAGAATTTTGGATATTTTGTAGCTGTTATTTGAGCTCTCTCCCTATATAAGGGAAGAGGAAACTCATTAGAAGGGTTCCAAAATTCTATTCTCAGGGGTTCGAATTCTGTCTTTTCATAGATTCTGAGTTATGTTTGTAGAGGGAGAGGTTCCATTTTTGGTTCAATTGCTTGTTCCTCAGGTGGTAATTGTTATACAAATTTCAATAGTTTTAACCTATGATATGGACTCCATTTTTGAAGATTAATGAAGAAGATATGGTGATTCCAAGCATAGCAATGTGTAGTATGTGTTCTTTCTCTATATGTTACATCATATGTGTTTCTCTTCCTCAAAAATTGTGTAAGTTGTAGTTGTTGGATTCACTCATAAATCATGGATTTATTTATGTTATATTATAGCAGACAATACCCGTGAGATTGAAAATTTACTATTTAATACTGTAGCAGAAAATACCTATGAAATATTGAGTTGGAAACCTTAAATATGCTCCATAATTTCTACACTTCATTTCCTTATTCTTTCATGGTTATATTGGGATTTACTGCTTAGGATTCTGGGTCTGTCAAGCCCTCTGTGTCGAATTCCTTCCTTCCTTTTCTCCTTCCCATATTTACTGCAATGACAAATTGAGTTGCATTTACTGTGTGTAGGCCACCTGACTTGGACATTTATTATTGGGATGATCTATATTGTTTATTTTTATGTTTGAATCTACCTTTGTGAAAGGTAATTGAACCAAATTTAAAATCATTTTTCATTTATCCCTTGAGCAGCAATGAATTATCTTCAAGAGAGACTAATATGTCATAAGCCCTAACCTCTCCTCAAAAAAGGGGTTGTCTCTAGGAGTGAAGATAGAGTCCATCCCTGGCTATCAATTAGAGACACAATATATTGGATGGTAGTATATCAAACAACAGATGCAAAGATCTCATCCTATTCTACTTCCTCTTTCTAAGAGAAACCTCTAGCCACAAATATAGCTTTATATTTTTCAATATTGTCGTTTGCACCATGTTTAATTTTGAACAACCATTTAGAAGTCACAACATACTTACCTTGGGGCCTTGGAACTACTTTCCATACATCATTATGTATGATGGACTCATATTCTTTGGCCATTGCATCTTTCCATACTTGATTTTGCACTAATTATTCAAAATTGCATGGTTCGGCTTGAATAATGTTTCTCATGGCTATAAGATATATCTGGAACCGACATGGTTTCTTGATTTCTCTAAGTTTCCTCTAGGGGAAGCATGTCTATTAGTATCTTGTAGAGTGTCATGAAGCCATAATGGTATCTTTCTAGCAAGAGGATCACATGGAGGATGTATCTTTCAATTGGAATGATGCTTGTCAAAATGCTTTTGAGAAACTTAAAGAGAAATTGTCCACAGCTCCAGTTCTGAGGGGACCCAATTGGACTTCACCTTTTCACATCTCCATTGATGCATATGATACAGCAGTAGGGGCTTCATTAAGGAATAAATAATATGCTTTAACTTATGCCATTTACTTCATTAGTAAAAATTTGACTCCTGCTGAACTCATCTACACAGTAACTGAGAAGGAAATTCTTGCAATCATACCTGTTGTGAAAAAATTTCGTCACTACATAACTGGTTATGAAGTCTTTGTTCACACTAACCACTTTGCCATTAGATAATTAATGAAAAAACCTATAACTAATGGCAGGATCACAAGATGGTTATTATTACTGCAAGAATTTAATCTCACAGTGCTGGACAGACCAGGGAAAGAGAACCCGATAGCAGATTACTTTTCTAGACTACAAAATCCAGGTGAAGTTGTTCCAGTTGAAGATTCATTTCCTGATGAACATTTATTTGCAATTTCAATATTAACACAATGGTATGTTGATTTTGCTAATTACTTGTCCGTAGGGAAGATACCTCCATCATTCAACTCAAAGGAGAAGAAAACGTTGATCAAGCAAAGTGCAAGATATTCATGGGTTAATGGAGAATTGTTTTATATTGGTTATGATTTAATTATTAGAAGATGTATCAGAGAGGATGAAATTATTGACGTACTAAAATCTTGTCATGATGAATCTTGTGGTGGCCATTTTGCAGCCAAGAGGACAACGCACAAAATCCTTAGCCTTGGCTACTATTGGCCATCAATTTTCAAAGATTCAAAGCAGTATGTGAGAAGTTGTGACAGCTGCCAACGCATGGGTAGACCAACTACCTCATATGAGATGCAACTACAACCACAGGTACATTTAGAGCCATTCAAAAAATTGGCTTTGGACTTTGTTGGACCCTTTAATCCACCTTCCAAGGGTAAAAAGTACATCTTAGTATGTACAGATTATGTGACTAAATGGGCAGAAGCAAAAGAACTTGTAAGGGCAACTGAGCAAACAGTAGTTAATTTCCTTTTTGAAGAAATATTTGTTAGATATGGAGTGCCCAGAGAGATAGTAACAGACCAAGGGACTCAATTCACTTCTACGTTGGTTCAAGACATCACTGAAAAGTAAAAAATCAAACACAGAAGGAGTACACCCTACCATCCACAGGCCAATGGCCAAGTGCAATCTACAAACAAGACACTGGAAGGGATCATGACTAAAACAGTGGCAACAAACAAAAAAGATTGGGTAGATAAGCTCAATGAGGCATTATGGGATTATAGAATCACATGGAAAAACACAACAGGGTTTACACCTTATCAGTTGGTGTATGGCAAAGAAGTCATGATGCCAATAGAACTTCAAATACATACTTACAAATTGGTTGCAAATTTAGGCATTGATCTCTTTGAAGCACAACAAGAAAGAATTATGCAATTGAATCAGTTGGATGAGATGAGACAACAAGAAGTAGAAAGGACAACATTGATCCAACAACAAAGACAACAATGACACGATAAATTAATCAAGAAGAAGGAGTTTAAAGCTGGTGACTGGGCTCTACTATTTGACTCCAAATTTAAAGATTATAAGGCCAAATTTACAACACACTAGATGGGCCCTTATGAAATTCTTGAAGTTTTCCAGAATGGATCAGTCAAACTCGGAACCATTGACCAAGAAGATCGAACATTTATAGTAAATGGACACAAGCTGAAGATCTACCATAAGCCTGTGAGCAAAGAAGATTTCATGAAAACAGTGACACAAAAAAATGAGGTTTAGATAGTACAACAGTCTGTTCTGATATCTATGCCTTAGTTATTTTTCTACTTTAAAGTTTAAAACAAAGTAATAAAAAATAAAATTAAAAAATTAAAAAATAAAACAATAACAATTTAGATGTGAAAACCAGACTCTGGCACACTCTAAACTCGAATTCTTACAGGAAAACCAAGGAATTGGCCAATAAGAATTCATTCTGTTTCTTTTGTACTTCAAAATAAAATCCTTTGACTATATGAATTTCAAATTGATGACTTGAGGACAAGTCATACGATCAGCAGGGGAGGAGAAAAGTTTGAACTTATTCATACTTTTTCATCTCCTTATATTCAGAATTTCATTACTACAGAGGAAGGAATTTGTTTTACTTTCATTTTTCAGTGGACTTTTCAATAGAGGATTGGTGTTCATTATTTCTCAAGAAGGATTTACAGTTCAATCTAAATTTAGAACGCATCAACAAAGGGACCTGTTGCTTGATAATTTTTCAGAAGGGACTTGTTAAGAAGAAGAAGACTGCATCATCAGATTATGTCATGCCTGTACACATCAAATAAGTCAAGCAGGGTTAAATTTCAACAAGGAAACATCTAAAGGCTGTAAGAAATTTTCATTTTAATACTTGAATTTCTTTTATTAATTTCAATTTTTAAATAGTGTTAATGATATTTATTGATTTTAGTTTCTCAATCATTCAGCCTATCCTATATCATATTCACTTAGCCTATCCTTCACTCAAATGAATAACCTGATCCCTAAGCCTATACTCATTATTCTATTCTTGTAGGATTTATTCCTACTCTTAAAAATTATCCATCGTAATCTATATATCCTATTTCTTTATCCTGTACATAACACTTCAATCCAAAAGCCTATACTCCAATACATCAGTCAAATGTGCCAACGGATCCACTAAAACAAACCTAGTCAGATCTAGTCAAACACAGTCACAAATCAAACATTTCTTAGGTGCGAGGTACAGGTTCAATGATTTAATTAGCCATGCAAAATTTTTCATGGTCTTTAACTGAAATTTTTTCATGAAATGCATATGTTATGATGAAACATTTAGATGATGGTTGAAAAGGGTATTAAGGAAATATTATGAAAAAATGTCATCATAACAGGGATCAACGGATAGTTTCAAGCAATTAAAGGAGAATATAATAATTTGTAGTTACTCATGATCTTAGCCAGGGTTTATACCATGCCATCATGCCGAAGCTCATCATTTACGAAACTTGAATGTGACCATTCCTTATAACCAACAGGCTTATCATTACTGAGTATCGTGTTGTAGGAGAGGTTCATTACTATTGAATGTTGTAGGAAAGGTTCATTAGTGTTGAATGTTGTGTCTAAAGGTGAAGAGCTCATTAGTGAGTGTTTGATAAAGCCTGAACGCGTAGAAAAGCATTTGCTCTGTTCCTAGAAACCCTAAACACCTGAGAAACCCTCCCTAAGGTATTGTGAATCGTAATAAGGAGAGCTACGAGTATGTTGACAATGGAAATATCAACATACGAGTCTTAAGGACCAAATTACACAGGACCAACCGAGAATTGAGAAGGAGATTCCAATTTGAGGACATCAGCCGTTTTTACTCCAGTAGAGACGAGAAATTCAAGGCATAAGAACACCATTCATGTTAGCGTGGGACCAGGTAGTTTTTTTCAAAAACGTTGGTCAATTCTTCTTACAGAGCAGGGTAAAAAGTAAAATAATTCTCATGGAAAATAGAACAAAGCAGGAACAATTTGATATTTCTAAACTGCATAAAGACCATGTAGACATCCTTAGATAAAAACAGTGGTTAGTTTTTCTAGAAAAATTTAATGGACACAATGAGTTAACAACTAGGAAATTTGCTTCTTCTTTCACTGGAGAGAGAGCCAAAGTAGGGAACCTATCCTTTAGAGTTTTAGAGGATATAATTGCCCAAGCTATAGGCATAAGTCCAGAGGGAGAGAAATATTTCAAAACCAAACAGTGTAAGGAGAAACTTTGGACACATTTTGTATCTAAATCAAGAGTATCAGCAGTTAATTGGAAGACAGGAGTTCCTAGGAGTTGGCTTATTCATCCTTGGGATGAAATAGTCTATGTGATTCAAAACTTCATAACATGTGAAGGCATATACAATATAATGTGTATTTATCATATTAAACTATTGATGCATATGAGGGGAGACTGTGTTATAAGTTTACCATATTTTCTTCTGCAGAGTTTAACTAAGATGTCCAAAACTATACAAAAATGGAGAAGTAACATGGATAGGAGCTTATATCATTTTGGCTTGGTGAAAATTTTAATTGAGTTTGAATTGCAGAAGATAGGATTATCCTTGGTTGCTAATGAATTTATAGCAGATGAATAGGAACAAGAAAGGCAGCAAGATCCAGAATTAGTGGTTGATGTAGAAGAGGAATTTTCAAAGCACAGACCTAATACCTCTACTCCATCTAGTAGCAGTGTAAAAACCCGAAAAATGGTAACAGAAGAAATTGAGGAAGCTGGGAAGAATAAGATTTTTACCACCTATAAAAGGAGGTCTATAAAGACTAAATTTGGTAAAAAAGGGAAAACAGTGGAAGAAGATGACATCTTACAACAACCTCAGTATAATTATATACAGGAATTGGAAACAAAGGGCAAGGACGAAGAACCATAGAAACAAAAATTTTCACTGAAAAAGAAAAGGAAATTGGAAAGGAAAATTGAAAAATTGTGGCAACAACTTATGGAGACTGAAATCTTGTAAAGAGTTATGAAGAAAGAAAATGAAACCCTTAGAAAGCTAAGTAAAAAGCTTCAGGATGAAAATGAGAAGTTGAAAAAGAAGGTTAGGAGATTCCAAGCCTATAAGGTTCAGATTGGTAAGAGGGCCTATAAATTATAAAAACAGAAGAAAGCCATCAAAACTAAATACCAAATTTTGAAAACTGAATACAAGGCCTAGATGAGCATCGATGCTTTACTCCAGGCAGCAGAGGAAGAGGTAGAAGTAGAAGAAGAGGGAATGGTTTGATAGGTTAGAATTCATTTGCATGAGGACACGCAAAGTCTTGTGTTTGGGGGAGATGTTGGAACCAATTTATGACTGATTATTTTATGTAAAAAACCTCTTTTATTCATCATTTTCCTTTATTTAGCCTTTAAATTTCTTCCATTTTCCCTAGAAACTCATTGATATAATGTTGTTTCCATTATTTTTATATTGGAATTAATCTTAGGAATTTTTGTGTTAAAATTGAAAATTTCCAGAAAATTACAAGTTGTTGTAACTTCCTGTAATGGCTCCATGGTTTGACATGTTGCAGGACAGGTTGGCAAATTCAAAGACGTGGGGATTGACCCTAAATGTACAAGGATGGTGGAATATCTATTCACTCTCGAATTTGAAGATTATAGGTGGCCGGTCAACGCTGGTCAAACCCAGCTATTTTAGTAGAAATTCTAGATTTTGCTATTTTTGAGCTTTTGCTCAAATTGAGGATCTGAACTAATTTGACCTCATTTGACGTAATTGTTAGGATTTCATTAAGACTATGAGGAGTATGAATAGCTTCCTCTTGTTGTGAAGATTTATAATAAATAACTCAAAAGGAGAATTATGTAGTTTAGTAGTTGTTGATACATGAAAAACTTGGGAACGCAGTTTATGTATTTTTGATTTCCAGACGTGAATACAGAGATACAGCGTTGGAGTCCATATTTATGTTTCAGATCCAGTAGTTGTCTTCATTTGAATTAGTCTATGGTGTGCTTGCAAAGTGTGGAGGGCCCCCACTACAGAGGTGGTACACTTTTCCTTGAATTCTCTTTTACAATTGCATAGATAGATGTGATACTTAGAATTGTCATTCAATTCATAAGTTGCAAGTTTACAAAATTGGAAATTGTTAATTGAAGAGATCCACATCTGTTGTGAAAGAGTTTTATAAGAAAACCTCAATTGATATTCATCTCGAAATTGACAATTGTGCTTTCTATTTCATGTTTTTTTTATCTCATAGCTTGATTTATAGTTTGTTGTTCATTGGTTATGATTTGTAGTTGCAGAGCTCAATTGGTAGTTTGATTAGTAAACCTTGTAAGAGGCTCCACTATTGTTGATCTCCAAAGCTACATATCTCATTTACTGTTTTGTGTGATAAGTAATTAGGACTCTGTTTTCCATATAGACAATTAGATTTGCTTCATTTAAGTAAATGCTTAAGTGTTAAAAAAGACAAAGAGAAATCTCTTGTAAAAGAGCATTGTTGATTTTTCCACACTAAGCTATCATTTAGAAACCAAATCCTTCTAGATCTATATATATATTAGATAGTGCCTCTAAGTTTACCTACTCGGGTTGATAGAGAAATTGAAGTGTGATTTACATTAGTAAGTAAGGCCCAACAGACCCAATGGTTAATAAAGGAGATCCCACGAGACTAAGATTTAGGGGTAGCATCCAATAGAGAAAAAGGGGATAAAAGCACAAACTAAGCCTGAGGTTCCTGCCAGATCCCCCCATTAATCCATGCCCAGAAGCGTCCATGATAAGTAAACTAGATACTCAATTACCAAATGAAAAGACATACCTTTCAGTTTGGGAGGGCCACCACCTTCAAACATATGACTAATACAAATGGGTGAGGGACTACATGGGTGGCTTAGGTGGTGCATAAATGGCATAATGAGTTAGCTAATGGATACAAGGTACTGCTAGCTACCAGCTGACGACCATCATTGAGAGAAAATTTCTCCTAGGGATATTACCAATGAAATTGTGGGTAACAAACCCACAGAGAAAGAGAAAGGATTGCTTAGCTGAATGTATTACTAGATTCTATCTACTTTATATTCCTTGTATTCATTTCTCCTATAAAATACCAACTAACTGTGTTCTTCCATAATTTATTACACTGTTAATTTGTGTGAGAGTGTGGCCAACAATTATATGTATTAGCTATATGTAAATTTATAAGGAATGAATGCATCATATTCAACCCTTTCTGAAGCTTCAATGGGATGATATTTATTCATTGAGTGTTTTCCTTCAGTTTGAAATCATAAGACAACACCTACAAAAGCTTGTATGTGGCATGTCTGAAACAACTCTTAGCCAAAATATTCATTGATAAACTCAAAAAATCGTGGCCACCTAAGAAACTGAAATATTCTTAGTGGAGTTAAACTGGACTTATTCATTTGGTTGAGTTCTTCAACAATACCCAATGATGCTTGCAATACAACAACAAAAAATTGATAAATCAACATGCTTATGAATGTGGCACTACCTTGGTGCAGGTAATCATGTTTGTGTATTTTATAGGCATGTCATTATTTTTCTAGTTTAAGAGTGATTCGTAATGTTTGTGTCGGAACTGTTAGCACTTGATATATATTTTTGCCTACTTTTTAGGTTGATAATTTGGTATGAGATTTCAGTATTGAAGCAATTGATTGTTCTTACCCTTATTGTAAAACCAATCTTATACAGTTAGTTATGAGTAGATTACAGATGTTATGTTCCATTACATTTTAGATCAAACATGTTCATGACAATATCTCAATAGTTTATTGCTTGTTCACTTGTTGTTGAGTCAATACTCCATAGCCATCTTTCATTGTTGACTCAACAAAGATGATAACTCTGAAATGTTAACTGTAAATTCTATAGGCATTAATTACAATTTTACGTTCAATTACCATTCACATTATGCACAATTCATTGTTGGAATGTAAGAGGAAAAAATGGTTCATGTTGATATCCTATTCAATAGAGATCAAAATGTTTCATTATATTATTTCTTCATTTAGTCACAATTTACATTATGCATGTCATTGGAATTGGAAGGGCAACATGACTGATACGAGATCTTGATATATCATATACAACCTCTGTAGGCACCTCCTCTAATCCAGACTTGTTCAGGAATGCAACAAAATATAAATATAAACATAAAGAGAGAGATGCAACAAAAATAAATCTTTATTTCATTAATATCAAATAACTAAAAAAATGCTTACATACATAATGGAAATAAACTAGCTCGGGTGATGGTAGCTTATCTTTGAGAAGATATGTGGTAGCTACATGCCTCTGAACTGTGTTACAATGAGGCTTGGAGGCCTATTTATTATTGAGAAACAATGGAAAACCCTAAACATCCGAAAACATAACCCTAGGAGATGAAGCGCAAAAACTGTGGGGCCTGTTGGGGTAAATTTGTACATCAACTTCCCATGGGTCGTAACTTTGGCATACGATATTTGTTTGATGTGCACGATACCTCATTAGAAACATCTATTCAAGGACTATAACTTTCACCTACAATTGTTTGATTAATTCACATTTTTGCATGTTTTATGAAAAAAAATCGTTTAGGGCCTCAAAACGGCTCCGGAAGATCACGACCCGAAAAACTACCAAAGATAGTAAATTGTGATACAATTAAGGAAACTAAAATTGTGCTAAAATTAAGGAATTTGAAAGAGAAAATGGTGGGTGTCTAAGTGGAATAGGCGGGTGGCCACCAATATCGACCTAGATCATCCTCTTCAATGAATGAAGTGATATGATGTTTGACTATAGTTATAGGTTGGAATAGGTACTTTGTCCAAAGAGATAAAGATGCATCCCTAACAACTTCATGTGAGGTACAACATGATAATTATGTGCATCATGATGATCAACAATAATCATATATTAACGATAAAAAACCTTATACAATGAAGGTGTAGAATGAGTTAAGCTCCTCACAATAGGTTGTATTACTGTCGAGTCTGACCTCACAAAATTTTTAGGAAATTCTTGATTTCCTAACTATCTATCAAGATTAGTAATTGGTTAGTTAACTCCCTTCCTAACATGACATTTGGATGACCTTCGAAAACAAAACCGACCACATGATCTCAGATCCATGTTTGATGGAAAATAACTTTCTTATGATAGAAGTTCCTTCAACAATTAGTACAACTAGGTCTATTACTCTGAATTGACATTTAAAGGATATTTTGACAAACATAAATCTTCAAATTCAGGGAGAATATAAGTTAGAACATGTGATGGAGTTTGTTCTCCCCGTCTTGGAGCAGCCCTAGTTAAAGGAGGAATGTTGTGACATTCAAGAAAACTAGGGGATTTGACAATGCATGGAGTCACCAAAGAAATGTTTGAAAATTTCATCGATCAATCAATTCCTCAATGATTCATAAGGGAAGTAGACCTACTTCCTCCCCGAAAACAAGTGTAAAAAATGTTATTGCTCAATCTAGCAGGGGTCCTAGGAGGGGTTCCAAAGGCGCAACTACTAGACAAACTGGAAACAATGGGGCAAAGACCCACATTCACCTCAATCAATCTCCCCTGCTCTATACAAGCTTTTACGAATGGGAGGAGTCCCATTATATGGGAAATCACTAAGAATGATGCCTCAATGATGGAAGGATAGTGATTTTCAGAGCCCATACATAGGGGAGACTCAGATGATAGATCTTAATTACTCAAGAAATAAGGTCTATGACTCTCTAAGAAAGGCTCGAAGGGAATCCTAGATATAGGGTTTAGGGATATTTCTTAGTAATGGATAGCCTAAAGCTTAGAGTCCTATAGAAAAATGTTTCTAAGATGATCCTTGTGAAATTTGAAGTGATAAACGGCGTGGGACTATAAATAATCCCAAGTGGACCCAAACAAGGTTAAGGGTTTTGGGTGAAACTTCAAACAAAAGGTCTTGACCATGTGACGGAGGAGTAAAGGATGAATGAAATTAAATTTGACTTAATTTTTCAACAGGGTGATCCTTAATGAATCAACTAACAAAGGAAACCTAAAGCTAAGAACAAAGTTATAGCTAGGGCTTGGGATAATTCTGAATCTAGCCACGGGAAACTTCTCAAAATTTGTGAGGGCCTCAAGGACATGCCAACGAAGTTGTAGCCCAATTGATCTTGAAATTTATGTGTGCAATGAATTTCGTGTGATGCACTAGGATATCCTTAGGGTTAGGGATTAGAAAAGAGAGGAAGAGGTGAAAAAGGTATTAGTTGAGGTCATCACTAAGGATAGGATTAGTGCTTGGTCTACTTGGAGAATGGATTCAATGATATTTCAACCTTTGGAGTTCTTTTACGCAATCAAGGAGTTCCCCAACAACTTCATATAGCCCTAAAGGTAGCAACTAGGTTACCAAAAAAAAAATTAATGACTTATCAAGGAAATTATATAGATAATGCACCCACGGGAACATGCACTCACTATACCAAACATATAACATATGAAATACCCTCACAAAATCAAATTGGCATTTCAATTAGAGAAGAATTTAGATTCCATGAGCAAAAATTCCATACATTATACATGTGTGCATGAAATAGAGAAATAAACTTGGAAAAATCACTTACAGGTATAGAAAATATATCCAATCATCAAAGAGAGACAAAATTGAAGCTCCAAGACCAAGAAAATATTTCCAAGTGTCAAATGCATCATTGTTCATCCAATTCATCCTCCAATAGCTATAACGATTTTCAAGTAGAAAAAAGTTACAAATAAAAGTGCTGAAGAGACTCCAATAATCCTCCCATCAATATATATCATCCTCTAAGGGTTTAGTTTTCCTAGTGAGGAATAATGATTCCCGAACTAATAAAATAATATACAAACTAATAATACTAATATTCATGAACAAATAATAATAATAATTAAAAAAGAAATTAAAACATTAATATCAAAGCAATATTTTTGAGACAAAGCAATAGAATTAATTAATTAATTAATTAATATATAATTTATATATATCCCTAGGTAAGGGAAGATATTGGTGAATTTTGATTTCAAACTCAACAGCAACATTTCAAATTTTATGTGAGTTATGATCCGCCTCACCTCATGCCAGTCTGTCGGATTCCAAAATCTTTAGGGATACGAAATGAAATCTGATATCGATATAATTAGTATAAGCATGCGGCATTAGGGAGGTTGTATAGGTGAAGCGAGGCGAGGATGGGCATCCTGTCCTTATGACAGGAAATAAATGGGTAGAGGAGCCAGGCATGTGGGCGTTGTTTTTTACCTTCCCTGATTATGCTTTTACATTTGGTATTGTTCCATCTGATGGTAACCGTGGAGTTTCATAATCCACCGACCCATACCAGTGCCTGGAATTTAATTTGTGAGTTGGCTGAGCCGAAGATTGGACATGGCTGGGATTTTTAGGTTGGTAGAAGAAATCAAAGCCAAATTTGTTAGATGTTTTTGCCAGTTTTCTGGTTTGTTTTTGTTGTTTTTCAAGCATGGCCATGCTTAATTGAATAATTGTTTCAGTGTCTATCTCTTTCTGGGTTTTTGTTTTTTCTTTTATTTTAGAATTTTTGTTTTGGCTTGGTTCTAGTTTTCTCTTTTCAGTCTCTAGTTGGTTGGGGTTATGAAGGAGAGGAGTTTGGCTCTAGTTGGTTGGGGTTAGGAGGCAGGATGATGCTAAAGAGGAGAAGAGGACATGGGATCCTACTGGGACAAGGTATGCACCCTTTTATTTTTTATTTGTATTTTAAGATGGTTTTGTAATGGATCATCTGAATTAATTGTGTGTGCACTTGGATAATTTTATTATGCACATTTGTTTTCCTAATACTCTTTGTTTTTGCTTTGTGTTTGGAGTACAAGAACACGATTATGGATTGCTATGGGTTTTTGCTATTGCAGGTGAAAATCTAAATTATAGCTTCCCTAATTAACAATTTATTCATAAATAAAACTGATTGGGTTTTAAGTACATTATAGTTTTCCCTTGTATTCCAACTCCATGTAAAGATAAACCCAATTTAAAGAATCCATGATCTCTGATGCCTTGGATTTCTAAGACTGTATTTGAGACCTGGGGATAATTGTCAAGGCCTTTTTTTCCTTCAATGTTCTTGGATAGTTAAGGTTTATTTTATTTTATAATGTTCGTTTTTAATAGAGCAGAGTTATATTTTTGAGTATGCGTTTGTTTTGTTTTTTCCTTCATTGTTATTGGATAGTTACAGGTTTATTTTCTTTTATAATGTTCGTTTTTAATAGAGCAGAGTTATATTTTTGAGTATGTGTTTGTTTTGTTTTTGCTTTTAGAGAAACCTGATAAATTTTAAATCAATGAAAACCTTTTAAAAAAATTGGGGTTTATCAGGATTCGTTCAAAGATATGGTCTCACACAACCCCAGTTAGCATAGCTATGGAAACAAATACTTGCGTGAGGGTCAGCGCCCTTGGTTTCTCCAAGGCAATGCAGCCCTATTCTGGTTTTTGTTTAATAGGCTCTGCAATAACCTCCTCTGCCTCTGCCCAGTGCTGCTCACTGTTTTGTCAAAGGGACAACGCCCTTGCTTTCTCTAGGGCAATAGGTCTTGTGATTTGTGCTAATGAGTAATTTAGGATAGGAACTTTTATTTTGTCAAAGGTTGAAGCAAAATTACTACCTCCTTGTTTGAAATCAATCTCTTAGAAATGGTATCATGCAGGTTTAGAATTCTTTATTCTCTCTTGATTAGTTTTTAAATTTTTATTATTATTTTTCTATGACTTTTGTTTTTAAAATTCTAATTTTAAATTTATTTCTGCCATCATTTTATAATAACAATTTTTTAAATATGGTAAGAATTATAGAAACACTTTTTTTTTTGCGTGTGCGTGTTCTGATATGCGATCCGGCTAGGTCAGCGATCACTGCCAAGTCTGCCCGCCGCCATGGCTGCACCAGGGGGTGCGGAGCCCTCTCCCACCCCGCCATTATCACCAGCAGAAGCCTTCCGAAGCCTGCTTTCGCAGAAGGGGAAAAAACGATCTCATCCCAAAGCCCCGAAGTTTATCAAAAAGCTGGATGAAGTCCTAGAAATCGCTTTGCCGGAAGATCAAACGATCAAAATCGCCCTTGCCTTGGCTGACAGAGGTTTAGTGGGGCAATTTATGGGTCGGTGGCCAACAACAAAATCGACTGATGAATGGGTTCAACGAAACTGGAGGCCCCTGCTACCCAACAATGTGATCAGCTACGCGGTTGGAAGGGGTTTTTTCATCTTTGAATTTACTACCAAGGAAGATCGAGATCTGGTGTTCAGAAACGGCCCATATTTCATGGGAAACCAAGGTCTCTTTTTGAATAAATGGACCCCCGACTTCGACCTTTCAGTCGATGTCCCAAAGGAGGTCCCTGTTTGGGTTTGCCTTCCCAATCTGCCAATACACTGCTGGAGCTATCAATCCCTGCAAAAGATAGGAAACAGACTAGGCAGATTCATCGACAAAGCTGATAACAAGGGCCAATACACCTGCGCCAGAATTTGCGTGGAAGTCGACTTGGAAGCTGGACTGCCGGAAGCCATCAAACTTACAGTTGGAGATTGGCACCACTTCCAGAAGCTGGACTACGAGAAACTGCCTTTTAAGTGCAGAATCTGCCATGAGCACGGTCACTTTCAACGAAACTGCCCCAAAGCACCATCAGGGGACAAAGTGGAAGAAGAAGGATGGAAGGAAATAAAAAAGGGTAAGGTAGTTTCAAAGCCAAACGAGCAGAAGCAGACAGGACCAAAGGGGAATCCCCAGTCCAATGACAAAACCAAACCAGTCTCAAATGAAGGCCCATCATCAGGGGAAAAGGTGGATGCCTCAGAGGATCAGGAAGAAACTGTAGATCAGTCGAAGAAAGGGAAAGAAACCGAAGAAGAATCAAATGTCCCCCTAATAGAGACAGATCAAGGGGGAAAAGCAGGTAATGACGAGCACATTAGTCTTGCATCCGAATCAGGGGAAGAATCAGAAGAAAGAGACTCCGAATCAGACAGCTCACAAATTTCTCCTATCAAATCGACCAGGGGCCCGAAATCCAAGAAGAAACAGAGAGAGGAGAAAACTTATATGGAGGTTCTCCAAGGCTCCCAGAAAACTCTCAAAGGAATGATGAACACCAGATCTGGGCGCAAGCATAACAAGGCTTCAAAAGGAGCCACTCCCTCCCAACCCAGTAAATAATGAAATACGTCTCCTGGAATTGCAGAGGATTAGGTAGCAGGCTGAAAGAAGAGGCCCTGAAAGACATTGTGAGGTTGCACTTGCCTGAAATCCTTCTCATCTAGGAGACAAAGCTGGAGGACACTCTCCTCCTCCAATCCAGCAAAACATTCTGGCGCAAAGGGCCTGGTAGAGCTGTCAGTGCTAGATGCGCCTCTGGTGGGATTGCCTCCTTCTGGGACAGCTCCAAATATGATTTGATTCAAGAAGAAAGTTGCCAGCATTGGATATTCACTCAGCTCCTCCACAAAGACTCTGGCCAACAAGTAAGTATGTTTAACCTTTATGCTCCGGTCTCTCCAGTGGAGAAAAAAATCTGTTGGGACTCGCTCCAGTCCTTTCTTTTATTGCACAACCCAGAAAACATCATTATTGCAGGGGATCTAAACGTTACTCTAGACGCTGAAGAGAAAAAAGGTGGTTCCCCTGTAAGGGATCCAGCTAGAGAATGGGTAGAAGATATAATGATTGGCTGGGATCTGGAGGACATCAAACCATCAGCTGGGAAATACACTTGGTCTAATAAAAGATTAGGTCCCAGCCATATAGCGACTCGTTTGGACATATTCCTCGTACAAGCCTCCTTTCTTACTAGTGGACTAATGGCCTCATCCAAAATTCTACCTAACTGCATCTCCGATCATAAACCCATTAGTCTCGAGCTCTCCATGGATGGTTAACTTGGCCCCATTCCATTTATATTTAGCCCTTTGTGGATTCAGCAAGAGGGTTTCAATGAGGTGGTATCTGAAGTCTGAAACCGGAAAATCCTGGGATCCCCTTTCTTTGTGTGGGAAGAAAAGTTGCGGGCTCTTAAGAGAAGACTCAAGGAGTGGGCTAAAGCCTTGAAAACACCTACTGCCAAGAGAAAAGAGTCTTTAGAAAATCTTGTTGCCCTCCAATCATCAATGGAGGATTCTGTTATTACCCAAAGTCTGCTCCAAAAAGAAGTTGAGCTGCAAAAAGCCCTTCATAAAGCTAATAGGGACGAAGAGGAGTATTGGAGACAAAAATCCAGAAACTTATGGTTACAGGCTGGCGACAAAAATACTAGTTTCTTCCACAAGCAGGCCGAAGCTCGAAAGAAATTCAAAAATGTTTCAGAAATCCGTTCCCAAGATGCAGTGATTAAAGATTTTGAAGGCATCAAGAGAGCAACCTTCTCCTTTTTCAAAGATCTCTATTCAGCGCTTGAAGACCCGCCTAAAGATCCTCAAGCCTACCCGTATAATCTAATCCCACACTGTGTGCAAGACTCTATCAATAATATGCTGACTGCTCCGATCAGCATGGATGAGCTCAAGAAAGCCTTGGATTGCATGGAACCGGATAAGGCGCCAGGGCCTGATGGGTTCACTGCTAGGTTCCTTCAATCTAGCTGGTCAACTATCAATAAAGACCTCCTGAGAATGGTTAGGAAGTCCTAATATTGCGCAAAGATAGGAGGCAGTACCAATTCAGCCTTCCTTGCATTAATTCCGAAAGAGAAAGGAGCTTCAGATTTCAGTAGATTTCGTCCCATTTCGCTGTGTAATACTAGCTATAAACTGATTACCAAAATAATATCCATTCGTCTCAAGAATATTCTGCCGGACATCATACTGGAGAAACAAGGAGGCTTCATCAAAGGGAGGAAGATACTGGATAATATTGTGCTGGTTCAAGAGGCAGTTCATTCAAGTGGCCAGAGAAAAGAGAAAGGAATGGTAATAAAACTCGATTTGGCTAATGCCTTTGACAGGGTGAGGCATGACTTCCTGTTTGTTGTTATGACGAAAATGGGCTTCTCAATAACCTTCATAAACTGGGTGAAAGCCTGCATTGCCTCTCCTTGGATTGCACCGTTGGTAAATGGACGTTCTACTGAATTTTTTAAAGCATCCAAGGGATTAAGACAAGGTTGTCCGCTGTCCCCTCTTCTCTATGCTATCCAAGCCTCAGTGCTCAGTTTCCAGCTTGACTTTTGTCAGCATATCCAAACTCTGCCAGGCCTCAGAATGATGCACAATGTCAAAGACATAAACCATGCCCAATTTGCCGACGATACTCTGCTCGTAGGTGGAGCGAGCATTAATTCGGCCAGATCTTTCAAAAAGGAACTAGACATTTATAAAGAAGCCTCCGGCAGCAAGATAAACTATTCAAAAAGCACAATTTTTGGCTGGAACTGCTCAGCCAAAGATCTGGCTGACATAGCTAGGCTCCTTGAGATGAAAGTCTGTCATACCTGGGAATCATTCAAATATCTTGGGATCCCAATTTTCAGATCCACTCCTAAAGTTATCCACTGGATGCCCCTCTTAGACAAGCTCAAGCTCAGAATTCAAGCCTGGGGAGCCTCCTGGCTGAACACTGCTGGGAAAATAATTCTTATAAAATCTGTCCTAATAAGCATGCCTCTTTTTCAGCACTCCATTCTCCTTGCCCCCAAAACCTTTCTTAGTAGAATGGATGGTATGCTAAGGAGATTCCTTTGGGAAGGGGGGAAAAATAATGAAAGAAGACTCCATCTAGTCAATTGGGATACCATTAAGAGACCAATCATGGAAGGAGGTTTGCAAATGAGAGACCTGGCTGCGCAAAATCTCGCTCTAGGCACTAAAATTCTGTGGAATATAGTGGCTAGGAAAATAAGCTGGAGCAAGAAAGTATTGTGGAAGAAATATTTTCAAGGTCAGCGTTTGAGATGTTTGGATCTTCCACCAAAAACCACCAAAGGTTCTCCAATTTTCAAGCTTTGTACCGCGGCTCTGGAGCACTTTAGTCCCAATATCTACTGGATACCAAGTAATGGAAAAAAAAACAGAATTTGGGAAGATCAGATACTTGGAGACCAGCCGCTTCACCATATAGAAGGTCTGGCAAATATTAAATTATGGCTGCATTCCAACAATAAAGAAACCCTTTGGGACATATCCACCTCGACGGAGGATGCTGGTAGAAGGTGGGACAGCTGGAATCTAGGAGAGGTACCTCATCGTCTGCAATCTGAAGCTTCATTACTATTAGACAAACTCCAAGGAAAATCCCCCAGGTCAGCAACAGCCAAGGACAAAAGAGGGTGGGGCTCCCATTCTGGTTCTTTCTCGGTTGCTGAAGGATACAAAAGCTTGATTGTTGTTCCTAATGTCCCTCCAGACCCAACGCAATGGAAATTCATTTGGGGCTTCCCTTCGCTCCCAAAAATAGACTTCTTCTGCTGGACGCTAGCTCACAAAAGTATTCTCACAGGAGATAACCTGAGAAAACGTGGAATGGAAGGGCCATCCAGATGCCCATTATGTATGTCAGCGGAAGAAACAGCTGATCATCTGTTGTTGCTGTGCCCCTTTTCCAAAGTAGTATGGAAGGGGGTTCTGAGATCAAGGGCGGACAAGGTTGAGCTGCCAAGAAATATGCCAAACCTGTTTCACGAGTGGGCCAAGCTATCATCGTTATGCCTCAATAAAAAAAACCTGCTTAAGACTGCATGGATGTGGATCCCTAAATTCACCTGCTGGAAGATATGGCTGGAAAGGAATAACAGATTATTCAAAGGATAAATCTGCACTTCAAACAATGTTATATCCAAAATTAAAGCTATTCTGGGAGAGACTTTAGAAGCTATGCCGGCCTTAAGGAATGAAGCGATTCTGGACAGTGAGGAGGAGCTTTGGCTGAAAGATATTGTTCCAAATAATCAAACCAATCCTATTTCTCCGGCCTCTTGCCATGCTATGTGGGAAATACGTCTGGAAGAACAGGAGTTTCTAAAGTGGCGATCAGCTCTAGATGACCACTGTCTATTCTTTGATGGGGCCACTAAAGGCAACCCTGGAGCTGCGGGTGGGGGTGGAATTCTGATGAATCCCGATGGCACTACATTGCTCAGGTATCATTGGGGTCTGGGAGTCGAATCAAACAACAGAGCTGAGGCTTTGGCTTTGTGGCAGGGGCTGAATCTGGCTCTAAATCAGAACATTCAATCTCTGACGGTCTTCGGAGACTCTAGGATTATCATTCAAGCAATGAATTCACTCTCGAACCCTTTGCAGATCCATTTAGTCCTTATTCTCAAGAAAATTAGATCCATGCTGGCTAAGTTTTGGAAAATTTCCTTCTATCATATACTGAGGCAGTTGAATACACAAGCCGATTTGGAAGCCAATCTGGGCTCAGCAAGTAGCCAAAGAACCCTTTCAGTCAACTCTGAAGATTCTATCTGTATCATCCCCTAATATTCTTAACATCCTCTCTCTCAGGAAATCTGTTCACTTTGATGCATTGGGGATCTGCTCCTGAATGTGTAACATTGGCTCTGCATCAGGCTATAGCTGAGCTAGTTACCAGAGCTCCATGGGTAGGCAATCAACTCAGAAAAGATTGATGCTCTGGAATCTCAGTCCCTAGCAGGCACTGTAAGCTCTGTCCCCAGCTGAAGCTTGCGACAGAGGATGAATATATGAAGTTAAGTAATCAAAAATCCGAGCAGGTCTATTCACAGGAAGGGTTCATCATGAAAAAAAAGAGGGAATTATTGGGCAGCACCAGACATGACCAACCCCAAACTGAAAGATGTATGTGCCTGTGTCGACTTGGATGTTGTGAGTTTGAATGAAAGGCTGTATCAGCATTTCCCTGTCACAGTAGTGGAGTTTGATGAATTTATTTTCGGTTCCCTCCTACTGTCGAGTGGCTGTATTCTATTATGTGGCGCAAATACAATCAACAAATCTGTAGGAGGTAAAGTTCAGAATCTCTTTTGTAACTGAAATCATTACTTTGGGTATGAAATCCAAGGACTGGTAGTAGCAGTAGCCCATTTTCGTAAATCCAAACAGCAGCGCAGAATTTACTATGCCCGTTCCTTCTTCAGTCCATCCAGAAAGTGGTTAGTAATTTATTTTCCTGTGAAATCAGTGGAAGGACGAGGAGCAAGCAAGGATCCTTACCGCTGGACAGAGCAGCAAATTGAACAGAGCAAACTCTTAAATGGTTGATTTCCCAGTCACTAAATGACGGCCCAGACAAATCTGGAAGTTCATAGAGTCTACAAGCAGGGATTCTGCGAATTAACTTCTCCAAAGGGCGATCCAGTGTCAAAGTACCTCCACGGACCTAATGTAACAAAGAGCAAACCCTCTCTGCAAGAAAACCTGAGGGATAAGAAAAATTGGGGAAATTGATCTCTGTGTAATAAGTACGCGGCAGCTGTTTTGCCGCCTATAAAAAAAAATAAAACCGTTAAAGTCAAAAAACAATTTTTTAAATTATTTATTTTGAACATTAATAATATTTTTTTTACTTTTTTAATGAAGTGATTTTTTTCATAATAATTTTATAATAAAATTTCTAACAAAATATTACCTTGAAATTTTTACTGCACTCTTTATGTAAAAACTTTTGATATATTTAATTTTCAACCTCGCATTTCAAAATTTAATTTTTGCATTTTAAAACTTGGATGTGTAGAGCTTCTATTTATTTTAAATATCCCATCTCAAAATTTAAATCTTAGCACATTTACATAATAACAATTGTAAAACTACATTTAAAAATTTCCATCTTTGATAAATCTGCAACTGCATTTTTAAAGAAACTATCTTCAAAGTTCTAAAATCTACACAAGAACATTTTTACATGCCAAACACATTTATGAAAATCACATTTAAAATTTTCAATGTTTGATGACTTGGACACTTATACTATTTAATTTTGAATTCCACTACTTAAAATTTGATGCTTATACACACATTTACATACTCCAATGACATTCATAAAATTACATTTGTGAACTTTCATGTTAAAATCTGATATATTTAATAGAACATTATAGAGAGAAGCTTAAATCTAACATTATAAACAGAAGCTTAAATCTATATATTTGCGTTGTGTTGTAGTGTTCTGTTGTGTATCCTCTTAATGTCAAATGTTATGTTGTTGTTGTTGTTGTGTTTGTGTGTATAAGGTGATACAAATAACACTCTTTATTTAAGTTGATTTAACTATTCAAAAATTGATGTTTGACAAACACATACTTTTATTGCATTCATATAATATTTAATTTCTAATTTAGTTTTATCAAAATAATTTAAATACTTTTGATGTTATACACACCTAACCTGGAAAAAAATAGTGTTTCCATAATTGTATGTTAAACTATAATTTTTCAAAAACATTATAAATAGAAGCTTAAATCTATATATTTGTGTTGTGTTGTAGTGTTTTGTTGTGTATCCTCTTAATGTCAAATGTTATGTTGTTGTTGTTCTGTTTGTGTGTATAAGGTGATACACATAACACTCTCTATTTAAGTTGATTTAACTATTCAAAAATTGATGTTTGACAAACACATACTTTTATTGCATTCATATAATATTTAATTTATAATTTAGCTTTATCAAAATAATTTAAATACTTTTGATGTTCTACACACCTAACCGGGGAAAAAATAGTGTTTCATTAATTGTATGTTAAACTATAATTTTTTCAAAAACATGTGATTTTTGTATGAAATTTTCAAATATAATGATTATATTGTTATCAAATTTATATTTTAATATATTATAATGATGAGTCTGAGAATGTAAATTTGTATTTCAAATTAATTTACATCCATTTGGACTACATTGTATGATATCCAAGTATATAATTGTAAATTGAACTACAATTTTATGAAGAGTTTGCTTTTTTTTTTATATATATGGGATGAATTTTTAATTATAATGATCCTTGTTTTTTGTTGATGCATTTTTTATGTTTCAAGTGAATCTAAATATAGATTGAATTTTTTTGCGAATTTCTAAATTTTATTTTGTACTTTATGACATTTTATTTGATAAATTTTTGAGTTTTCCATCAAATATTTAATTCTCAAAATTTCAATTTTTAATTAAACTAATTTATATCTATAATATAATGTATTTTAAATTAATTTGAGAGCTTGCATTTTAAATTCCACTTTTGTGTATTTTATATTCCATATTATAAAATTTCAAGTTTGGATATATGTTAATGACAATGGGAAAATGGAATTTAAAATTATTTTTTGATTTTTGAACATTTATACAATCACTTTTTACATTTTCATAATTGCTTTTAAAAGTTTTCGCCCTTTCAGTTTCACATTTTAAAATTTGATGCTTGTAGACACACATTTATATAGACCAATTGTATTTAAAATTCTTTGGGTTTGATTCCTTTATTAATTAAGATGTACATTTAAAATTACAAAACACATAAAAAAATAAATATCATAAAGAAACTAAAAATAAAAATAAAAAATGATGATTTCAAATTCTAAAATTTATATAAAACAAAAACTTTTAATTTATATGTTTTACTATATTTAATTATATTTAGTGTCCTATGTTGTACCATGTTAATGTTTTATGTAAATGTTGGGTTGTTTGTATTTGGTTATGGCTGTAACACTGTGCGTTTTTACAAGAGTTTAAAATAATATAAGTGCTTGGAAATTTGATGTTTGAGAGACATGAACATTTACAAAAATTGTGTATTGTGTTTGTATGGTGTTAGAATTTTATATTGTATATTAAAACTATGTTTGTTTATAACTAAAATCTATGAATTTTTGTTGCAATGTTTAGATATTTAATTAATTATGTTGTGATTTTTGTATTTTGAATTAATTTGAATAAGTGTGCAAAGTTTGTGTATTTTAAAATGATTTAACTACATTGAAATTTGATGCTTGGGGGGAGTGACTTGTAAAAAAAAAAAATTGTATTTGATTGTATGACATCTAATTCTATAATTTTCAATTGCATATTAAGCTATGCTTTCACTAATACTTTCACATTTTTCATTAAGTGTTTAGATAAAATAAATTAACACTTTAAGTTTTACAATAGTTCAAGATAATGCAAGTACTTAGAAATTTGATGTTTGAGAAACATGGACATTTAAAAAAAGGTGTATTTTGTTTGTATGATATTATAATTTTATATTGTATATTAAACTATATTTGTTTATAAAAAAAGTGTTATTTTTTCTTGAAATGTTTAAATTTTTAATTAATTCTCAATACATGTGTGAAATTTGTGTATTTTAAAATAATTTAAATACATTGAAATTTGATGTTTTGGGGGACTCACTTGTGTAGTTACAATATGTTAATTTAACCAAGAAAGAAATGAAATTGAATGCAACCACACAATGCATTCACACAAGTAAAAACTCAAGATTTACATGGTAAAACCTCACCGGGTGTCAAGGAAACATCCACGGGGCAAGGGATTGGAATTTCTATTCAATCAATAAATGATTCTCCTTACAATAGTTTGGGCATTCATCAGTTTTATATGAGCCTCCTCAGTTACATAACTGTTGATTCGGTATGAAACTAACTTGTCAATAACTAATACAATTTTACCCAAATTTACATTAATTAGTTGTCAATTACCAACAAACTCCACCTTGACAACAATTTCCCTAATCCCTTGCCCATGCTCATCGATCACATGTCTCAAAAAATGATACCTTACATCAATATGCTTGGTTCTGCTGTGATAAGCAGGATTTGTAGCCAAGTGAATAGAACTCTCACTGTCACAAAGTACATCCACTTTTTCCTACATCCTTCCAATCTCATCAAGCAGATCCTTTAATGAGATTGCTTCTTTACTGGCATCTGAAGGAGCTATATATTCTGCTTCGGTAGTGGACAATGCAACTGTTTCTTGAAGCTTTGACATCCAACCAATTGCTCCACTTGCAAGAGTAAAGACATAACTTGTAGTAGATCTTCTTTTGTCCAAATCACCTGCATAATCACCATCTACATATCTGCAGACTAATCCTTCATTACCATTAAAGATGATGCAATGGTCACTTGTGCCTCTTAGATATCGAAGCACCCATTTCATTGCTCGCCAATGTTCTTCATCTGGATTTGCCATGAACTTGCTGACAACTCCAACTGCATGTGAAATGTGAGGTCTTGTAGATACCATCGCATACATTAAGTTTCCTACAGCATTTGCATATGGTACATGAAACATATATTGGTTTTCTTCATCAGTTCTAGGACTCAAAACCGAAGAAATCTTAAAATGGGAAGCTAATGGAACATTAACATGTTTCACATTGTTCATACAGAACTTTTCAAGTACTTTCTCCACATACTTCTGCTATGATAACAAAAGCTTACCATTTTTCATGTCTATGTGTATCTCCATGGCCAAGATATGTTTTGCTGCTCCAAGATCCATCATATCAAACGTCCTAGAGAGCTGAGCCTTTAACCTGTTGATCTTTTCCATGCTTTTGCTTGCAATAAGTGCATCGTCAACATACAAAGCTAAGATAATGAATATTCCATTGAAACTCTTGAAGTATACAAAATGATCATACTCACTTCTAATAAAGTTCTCGCTCACCATGAAGGAATCAAACTTCTTGTACCATTATCTGGGAGACTGCCTCATACCATACAATGATTTCCTGAGCTTGAAAACTAATCTTTTGCTGCGACCTTGTACAAAACCTTCTAGTTGTTCCATATGTCACTCTTCATTCAAATCACCATGTAGAAAGGTTGTTTTAACATCTTACTGTTCTAACTCAAGGTTAAGTAATGCAGTTGCTTCCAACACAGTACGAATAGAAACAAGTTTTACAACTGGTGAAAAAATCTCATGAAAGTCAATACCTTCAACCTGAGAATACCATTTTGCTACCAGTCTCGCCTTATACCTTTCGATACTTCCATCAACTTTCCATTTCATTTTGAAGACCCATTTGCATCCAACAACACTTCTCCCTTCAGGAAGTTCTACAAGATCCCAAGTATTGTTCTTGGCTAAGGAATCCATTTCTTCTTCCATAGTTGTTTTTCATTTTTCACTACCCATATCATCTACTCCTTCCTGATAACAAGAAGGTTCCCCATCTTTAGTAATAAAAGCAAAAGATGAAGCAGAATCTTCATACCTTTTGGGAGTTTTTCTTTCCCTTGTAGACCTTCTTAGAGTAACTAGTTGCTGAACTGGTTCAGAAACTTCAACAGTTTCCTTTGTATCTTCAACACCTTTTTCTCCATGAATCTCTTTTTCCTTTTGACTGTCACTGAAAGGTCTAGCCTCCAACTAAATTTGTTGATTTGGCGATACCTGTTCCTCTTCACTTCTTTCAACATTTGATTTTAAAATAAAAGATTCATCAAATGTTACATCTATACTAATGACTATCTTCCGCGATGTAAGATCCCACAACCTGTATTCTTTCACCGCATAGTCATACCCAACAAAGACATAACATTTCGATTTTGGAACTAATTTTGAATGCTGATTTTTAGGAATAAGAGCATAAGCATCATAGCCAAAGATCCTTAAATGTGAATAATCACAAGACTGACCTGACCAAACTTCTTCAGGAATTTTACAATTAATTGCTACTGAAGGTGATATGTTAACTAAATAACAAGTAGTGGATATTGCATTTGCCCACAACTCCTTTTACAAGTTAGCATTGTTTATCATGCTTCTAGGTCTTTCCATAAGTGTTCAATTCACATGTTCAGAAACACCATTTTGCTGAGTATAAACAACAGTTTTGTGTCTAACAATTCCTTCGTCCTTACAATATTATTCAAATTCAATTGAATTAATTTCACCACCATTGTCAGTTCTTAAAAATTTAATTGATTTGCGTGTTCTTTTCTCTACCATTGCTTTAAATTATTTACAGATATTGAATACATCAACTTTCTTTTTTAGCATAAAGACCCAAACTTTAAGGGAGAAATCATCAATAAACGTTAAAAAATATAGAGCACCTCCATACGATACAACAGGAGATGGTCCCCATAGATCAGAATGAATATAGTCTAAAATATCTTTACTATTATGATTTCTAGTTTTAAATCTCTGTTTACACTGTTTTCCATACACACAATGTTTACAGAAATCCAACTTCAAATATTTTAGATGAGGAAGTGATTTACGTTTCATCAGTACCTGAAGACCTTTCTCGCTCATGTGACCAAATCGCTGATGCCATCGGCGAGTACCTTCTTCTTATTTTTCTGACACAAATGCTGCTTCACTAACCTGATTACTTCCTTTGAGTCTATAAAGATTTCCGACCTTTTCTGCTTTCATAACAACTAGGGAGCCTTTAGATACTTTCAGCACTCCATTCTGACTTGTAAACTTATAACCATCTGAATCCAACACTCCCAAAGAAATCAAAATTTTCTTCAATTCAGGTACATGTCTAACACTAGTTAAAGTTCTAACCATGTTATCATACATTTTAATCCTAATATTTCCCATCCCAATAGTCTGACATGATACATTATTACCCATAAACACAGAACTACCATTTACATCTTCATATGAAGTAAACCAATTTCTGTGTGGACACATGTGATGAGAAGCACCAGAGTCTAACAACCAACTTTCAAAACCCTGAGAGACATTACATACAGGTAAAGTTTCATCTATCATACATAATTCTTCAGCAGATAAAACTTCGTCTGTCATACCTGAATCAACCTGATTTGCTTCCTTCTTCAGGTTATCAGACTCTTTTCGTTTCCAACAGTCTTTCTTAAGGTGTCCAATTTTGTTGCAGTGCCAACATTTTGCCTTACACTTCTTTCCCTTTGATTTAGATCTGGAAGAACCCCTTGTTTTTTCTCCTCTTTCCTTTGACCGTCCTCTAGCTATCATGGCTTTTGGTGTTGCTGTTTCAGTACTAGATTTCCTTCGTACTTCTTCAGATAAGAGAGCTCCCACAACTAATTCAAATTTCAAAGAATCAGCAGTGCTCAAACTGATTGAAGTTACGAAGTGGTCCCATGACTCAGGAAGAGAATACAACAAGGTTATAGCTTTGTATTCTTCTTGAATTTTAACTTCCATATCTGATAATTGGCATATAAGTGTATTAAAAACATTTAAATGCTCTGCAAATTTTGAACCCTCCTTCATTCGAAGACTGTACCATTATCTTTTCAAATAAATTCTATTGGTTAACGACTTTGTCATATATAGTTTTTCCAGTTATTCCCATAAGCCTGAAGCTGTACTCTCTTTAACAATGTTGAAGAGAACTTCATCTGCTAGGCATAAACTGATGGTACTGAGAGCTCAGGCATTCAAGTCCTCCGAGTCTGAATCTTTCATGCTAGCAGGTTTCTTATTTACCCCCTTCCAAATCTTTGTGCAACCTTTGTTGCACCAGCAAATCCCTAACTTTCAGTTTCGAGAGAGAAAAGTTGTTTTGGCCGGTGAATTTCTCCACCTCAAACTTTGTATTCATCATTTTAGCCATTTATTTCTAATTTTCTTCTAAACTGTTACTTCTAGGGTTGAATTTCTCCACAATCTGCCTTCAACTAGAAACTAGGGTTTCTTTCTTTTCAACCAAAAAAAAAACTTAATTTGTTGCCCCTTTTTTTAAACCCTGATTACTGTCTTAAACTAGGGTTTCTTTCTTTTCAACAAAAAAACTTAATTTTCTTGCCCTTTTTTTTAAAACACCCTGATTTATTTCCTAGAATTTCTTTTACACATATTGATTCCTTGAAATATACATGAAACAATTCAATTTTCCAGAAAAAAAAAAAAAAAAAATACTTCAAACCCCAAAAAATTTCAAATTCACGAGCGTCTTAGCAACAAATTCTTATTTCTGTTGTTGTTGTTTTTTTTTAATTACCCGAACTTATTTCTGTTGATCGAATTCCTCTGGCGGCAAGCTCGATGGCTCTTCAACAAGCCAGCAAACACACACAGGCCCTCCTCGATGGATCTTCCTCTCGCAGTAGGCTCTTCAACTCTTCCAGAAACTCGACGGGCAGCACGCGGAGCAGAGAGCAATGGTTGCTCCACCTTGCTCCAGTTCTGGAAAAGCAACGGGCCTCTACATAGGTTCTAGGCGATGATTCTTGAATGGGCTCTTTGACAAGCCAACAAACACATGCAAACCCTCCTTGGTGACTCTTCCTTTGGTGGCAGGCTCTTTGACTCTTCCCGCAACTTGACGGGCAACACACAAAGCAGAGAGAAATGGTTTCTCCACCTTACTTCGGTTCTGGGCAAGAAACGGGCCTCTACGTAGGTTCTGGGTGACGGTTCTGGAACGGGCCACCTTGCTCAGGTTCTGAACAAGCAACGAGCCTCCACGATAGCTCTGGTCCACGTAGAGAGCAATGTGGTAACGATTTTGCTACACAGAGACAAGGCTCAAGTTGATACGCAGCACACTGGTTTGGCAGTGTAGACTCCTCCTCGCTCCTTCTGGTCTTTAACATGCAGCAACCGTTCCACCAAAACAAATGACCCAGCCAGTCTTTGATACCACGCAGTGGATCTTTGACCTTTTCTTTTGCAGCGTCTCGTCAACTCAACTCATTTTCTTTGATACCATTTGTAGTTACAATAGGTTAATTTAACCAAGAAATAAATGAAATTGAATGCAACCACACAAGTAAAAACTCAAGATTTACGTGGTAAAACCCTTACAGGGTGTCAAGGAAACATCAAGGGATTGGAATTTCTATTCAATCAATAAATGATTCTCCTTACAATAGTTCGGGCATTCATCAGTTTTATATGAGCCTCCTCAGTTACATAACTGTTGATTTGGTATGAAACTAACTTGTCAATAACTAATACAATTTTACCCAAATTTACATTAATTAGTTGTCAATTACCAACAACTTGTTAAAAAAAATGTATTTGATTTTATGACATTTAATTCTATAATATATTGTATATCCAACTATCGTTTCCCTAGTTCTTTCATATTTTTCATGAAATGTTTAGATATAATAACTTAACAGTGTGTGTTTTACAATAGTTTAAGATAATGTAAGTACTTGAAAGTTTGATGTTTGAGAGAGATGGAAATTTAAAAAAAAAAATGTGTATTGTGTTTGTATGTTATTTTTATATTGTATATTAAACTATATTTGTTTATAAAAAAAATTGTGATATTTTCTTGAAATGTTTAAATTTTTAATTAATTTTGTTGTGATTTCTATATGGGATATTATATGTATTTTGAATTAATTTGAATAGATGTGTAAAATTTGTGTATTTTAAAATAATTTAAATACATTGAAATTTGATGTTTTGGGGAAGTGACCCATAAAAATAAAAATAAAAATTGTATTTGATTGTATGACATTTAATTCTATAATTTTAAATTGCATATTCAATGATCCTTTCCCCAATAGTTTGATATTTTTTCATGAAGTGTTTAGATATAATAAATTAACATTGTTTGTTTTACAATAGTTTAAAATAATGTAAGTACTTGGAAATTTGATGTTTTAGAGAAATAACATTTAAAATTTGTATTGTGTTTGTATGATATTATAATTTTATATTGTATATTAAATTATATCTTTTATAATAAATTTAAAAATTGCTTTGATTTTTTATTGAAATGTTTAAATTTTTAATTAATTCTTGTATGTATTTTGAATTAATTTCAACTTAAAATTTGTGTATTTTAAAATAATTTAAATACGTTGAAATTTGATGTTTTGGGGGAGTGACCTGTAAAAAAAAAAAAGGTTTTATAATAGTTTAAAATAATTTAAGTACTTGGAAAGTTGATGTTTGAGAGACATGAACATTTAAAAGAATTGTATTGTATTTGTATGATACTATATTGTATATTAAACTATATTTGTTTATAAAAAAAATGTGTGATTTTTCCTTAAATGATTAAATTTTGAATTTATTGTACTCTTATTTTTGTATGCTATATTATATGTATTTTGAATTAATTTGAATACACGTGTAGGATTTGTGTATTTTAAAATAATACAAATACATTGACATTTGATGTTTTGGGGAGTGACTTGTAAAAAAATAAAATTCACTTGATTGCATCACATTTAATTCTATAATTTTAAATTTCATATTCATTTAAGCTTACCCCAATAGTTTCCTATTTTTTCATGAAATGTTTAGATATAATAAATTAACACTTTGGGTTTTGCAATAGTTTAAATTAATGCAAGTACTTGGAGATTTTATGTTTGAGAGACATGAACATTTAAAAAATTTGTATTTTGTTTGTATGATATTATAAGTTTATATTGTATATTTAAGTGTAATTTTTTATAATAAAAAATCGTGTGAATTTTTATTGAAATGTTTACATTTTTAATTAATTATGGTGTGAGTTTTGTATGCCATATTATATGTGTTTTGAATTAAGTTGAATACATGTGTGTACAATTTGTGTATTTTAAAATAATTTAAATACATTGAAATCTTATGTGTAGGGGAGTGACTTGTAAAAAAATTAAAAATGTATTTGGTTGTGAGACATTTAATTCTATAATTTTAAATTATATATTCAAGGATGCTTTCTTTTTGCATTTTTCACCTTCTGCCAATGGTTTGGTTTTGTTTGTGCTTTGGACTAGTCTATGGATTAGTAGTTTGGGGCCAGAGATGGCCAATTAATGGGTAACTTTGACTCTGTCAATGAGACTTGTAATTGGACATTGTGGCTTCTTCTAGAGTTGGTGTTTGTTATTGTAGTTTTTCGCTCCCGGTCTTCATGTTTGGAGTTAGTGCATTTAACGATCCTTTTCGTGCTCACATTTCTATTGGTCTTGATTTTATTTGATTTAGTGGAGTGTGTAGCACAATGTTCAGGAGTAGTTGGGATTACCCACTAGTGCTTGTTGGCAATTGCTTGAAGCTTTATACTACCCAAGGTTTTCCATCTAATCCTTGTAATTGTGTTCTAATGTGATGTGCGGCATTAATTTATCCCGAGCCTCCCTTTACTCCTTGTATTATCCTTCTTTTTGGCCTCCTCTATAGTCTTAATTTGTGTTGTCCTTGCAACGCATGTGATGTGGCTCACTAGCAAGCTTCCACCCTTAGTAGGGTGCCTCCATTTAGATATCCGCCCAATATTTGTGATGAGATTAGCCATCTCTCGACCCTTAATTTTAAAATTTGAATTTGCTTATTAAAATCTAATTTTATCATAGCTTGTAAATTTTCTATCAAATATTTAAATATAAAATTTGGAATTTATAATTGGATTTATTTATTTTTTTAAATGGAAAGGATAGAGAGTTGTATTAAAAAATCCATATTGCAAGGCCAAAACCTTTACATATTCCACTCTTCCCTATGCTATTGAGATTGACCACGCACAGAACCCTCAAACTAGTTTCCCATCAAACAAATACTTCAATCCCTTTCCAACTAAATATTTTCCCAAAAACCCCCAAAATACTAACATATTTACATTCCATTTTCCAGTGTATTTCTATTTTGATATAGAATGACTTCTTGTATTTCTTGGATAAATTTTCTTTTCTTTCTTCCCAAATTGAATCCAACCCACATTTTCTGCAAATTCCACGGAGTGGTTCTTCGTTAAATGCACGATATTTTTCATCAAATCTTTCTCATCGACCTTATCAGCCCCATAATTTTCATTTTCAACAAGACTCCATGTGGTTTCGAGAGGTAATCCATTTTCCACGAGGGTTTGTTGATTTTCTACAAATGGTACTTTGCATTTAGGGAATCCTCATTAGGAAGTGGAGGATCCACATTGGCAAGTGAATTTCCGTTCTTAAATTTTTTTTGCCGCAACTACAGTTTCTTGCACTGAATCTGCTTCTTTCATTTCTTCTTTAAATATCACATAGTGGTCACCTTGTGCACCTTCCCACCATTTGGGTCTTTAGGGTTTTGTTCCATCTTATTTATTCTAAGGAGGCTTGGGGAAGTTTTTAATTACATGTCGTGTTTCATAGCATTCTCTACATTGAAATGAGATGTTCTCATAATAGAGATTTTGGACCCAAACATAGTTTGTAGCCATCAAATAAATCTCTCGAGGAAAACCCTTGTTGAATTCCATCCCCACACAAATGTGAGCATAAGATTTTTTTTCTTTTGTTATTAATAAGACAACTACGATAGAATTTTCCCACCACATTCGCAAAGCAGGAAAGCTATGTGTGACTCCAAAAATCCAAGGGAAGGTTCGATAGTCTTATCCAAACTCGGGTGGCAGAAATTTATTTCGCAACCGGATCGAAAGTGGAACACCAGTGCTGCATGGAGAGGCTAGTGCTCCCCCAAAACCATCGCCCAGCTTCACATGTAGCCTTCTTGTCTCCAATCATTTAGAAAACCACAGTGAAGAAGCCTCGTGCCATAGGGTAAATATTCAGCTCATCTGTCGAAAGGGGCTTCCATGTCTTAGAGATCCATTTAAGAAGATCGACAAGCCATGACCATAACCCATAAAACCTGCAAACCAAACCATTCCTCAAAAAATACTTTTCACAGTCTAAAGCTTCCTCATTCACAAGAATGTAAAGGGAAAAATTATCTTGCACCACTCAAGGACCACAACCAAACTTCAACATAGAATTGTATGAAACTGAAGAAGAGATAGCTTGATTGCAAGCCGTAACTACAAAAGAAACATATTTATTTGCCAAATCACGGGGATTCACCATTGAACTATGTGCAGAAAATCCATGCAAATGGAGCAAAGATTGGGCAACTAGGGTTTTGGCTGAAACCCTAGGCACAACAAGGGATTTGAGAGCTCTTTCCATTTCGAAAGATATATGAATATTATTATAGCCAATATGTTCCCTTCCCTAATTAAATTCATTTCTTTAATATATGATAATGATGATTTTTTATTTTTATTTTTTATTTTCGTGATAAGATTCAAAAATAGTTATTTCATTTTGTTTGTGTGATTTTATATTATATAAAATATATATCAATAAAATTATAGCTGAGTTTATTTGACTTATGTCTAAGCAACTTCCTTCATCGAGGGTTGGAATTTAATAGGCAAAATGCCAGTCACAAGGCATTTTGCCTGTATTTGATGTTCAAACATTTTTCCTAAGTGTTTTTCCTCATGTGTTATAAAGTTCACAAAACACATTTTTGATGGTTTATTATTTTCCTAAAATGTTATTAGTAATCCATACAAATTTGTGTTCCACTTTGGTTGGTGCCTGTCATGGTGTCAGTTGTAAAAACTATTTTAAGTAACGGCTTGGGCTTACGAAGAATGGGAAAATCAATGTTAGGAACTCGTTATGCAATGTAAGTCATGGCTCCATTGGTCATGTAATTTACTACTTGCAAAGTGAGCTCGACGATCATGTCGAAGGGTATTTCACATCCATTTATTCATGGAGCATGGAGTAAGATTGCAAAGATTAGGCAAACATTAATGTTGCCTATCTGCGCGCCTCTCTCGCGAGTCGCTATTGATGTTGAGATTCAAGAAAAATAAATTATATGTCATAAGAAAAAAGTTTCAAGTGAAATATCTCAGAGAACAGAGCATCCCATTGAGCAGGCTTAGAATGATATGGACATGGATCGCTACATGTTAGTATGGACTATTAGGCTTTGGATAAGGGCTCTCCTCTTTTTTCCATAATATGTGTATATTGTAATTCCAGAGTATAGTCACCTATGAAATCTAATCCATGAAAAGGAGTGGAGGAGGCGTAAGGTCATGGTGGAATTGGTCATTGATGTCTCTTAAAAGCATCAAAATCTATGTTTGATATGCATATTGACACATTGCGAATTCTACGTATAAAACTTTTAGCTCAGAAACTTACGGAGATTCATGTCAAACTCGGGTTTAAATAGGTATTTTTTGATGTGAGATTGTGAGATTTCATGTCTCATGTATTCATATGACATATATTATTCTACGAGGCCTACTGAAAGTTGATGATCGAATATTTCTTTTAGCTTCAGAAATTGATGGAGTTGCAACAAGGTTTGATCAATTGAAACCTTTTATTTATTTGAATTGTGCCACTTACACAGCCATTTGAAAGATCAAAATGCTTCTTGTGTTCATTTTCATAAAATATATATAAATATATATAAGAGGGTAGGATTGTTGAGGTAGTTGTAGAGGCTAGCAATAGAAGTGTATATTTCTATGATGCAAGCACCAAGTTTCGATATGAGAGATGGTGTCCACATCCTTTGCAAGCAAAACCCTATATGAAACTTCTAAAATATGATCCCTTAACAAATAAGACTATTTTTACTCGATAATCCTCAGTTTTCAAATGGAATTGTGCTTTTATTAAAAGAAGATTACATGCTCATATGTGAGACATGGAAGAGAGGAGATAGTATATGTACTGTGTATATTAGCTTAGAATTGATTCATCTTACACCGTACATGATTAGATTGGACATTATAAAAAATAGATATTATTCTCTCTTTTCATGATTAGATGATTACTTCTCTCGCTTCTCAATTGTGTGTGTGTGTGTATATATATATATATATATATAACTTAGATTGTTTTGGGTTCGAAAAAGTAATTGGAGAAAACAATGCTTGGATTCAGATGCCTAAATCATTGAGAGGAGAAGCTTGGAAGCACATAAATCTGCAGAGAGAATTTGCTTGTAGGTCCTCACAACATAAATTAATTATGTGGACATTTAAAAATCTCAATCCATATATCTTATGCCGAAGTGATTCACTGAAGGAGAACTCAAACCTTTCCCATGGAAAAGAAAACTCAATTTTCCACATATTTTAATCGAATTAATTGATTATATGTGTAGGACCATAATCATGTAAATAAAGAAATTAAAATGACCATACTAATTCTATTTTGCATGATTATCTTTTCGCAATTCTCATTCAAATGTAGAATGACCAAGAAAAGTTCAAAATTATATGTTGTAAAGCTCCTTAAACATATGTGTTGATCTTTTTTGCTAGAAGAGTTGGAGAGATTGCTCTACGTGTGCTATTAAACTTCCATATGAAATAAACTACTTGTTGTTTTTAGAGATAAGGAGACGAAAAATGGGACTTACGGAAAATTGCACACTCGATAGTAATTGCACAAGTTTATATATGAAGTTGCCTTTGAAAACATGGTTAGGTTGTTGGATCAAATGCAACTTCTTAGCATTTTCAATGATATTGTTAGTGAACATGATGTTTGTGCTTTGATTTTTTTTTCTTCTAGAATTTGTAAAGGAAACACGTTGAGCTTAGTCAATGAATGTGTAGGTGGAAATTTTGTTGGAATTCACTACTCTAATTGTTACGTCGCGTAATATAGATTCTTCAAGAAGAATATTGGACGAAGATGTTGAAAATTGAACCAAGGTGTTGGAGATCCAAACAAATATTCCTAGTGCATGCATGCCTTTAGAAAAACATGAAGTGCAACAATCAACTTTCATGAAAGAAGCATGGTTGGTCAAAAATTTATAAATGCGGGTTGGGTCCATACATGAACAAGTAATGAAAACGAGTTGGAACACATGGGAAGTAACTCAAAGAGAGAGAGAGAGAGAGTCTTGGACCAAGCTCTAGAAATCACCAAAGATTGAGGAAATATGCACCAGCATATAAACGTAACTAGAGATATCCTTAGAGAGGATGATGCATACCTCTCAATGCAGTCGTGTCATTTTGTGAAGTGATTAGGTTCAATAGATAGAGTATCCTCGAGGTATCTGCAAGGTTCATAGTTTATCTTCGTTGTGTTTATTGGGCTTATTAGTTTGAACACACATTGAATTTTTAAACTATGATATAACATAAAGATTATTTTGTTCAAATTTTTGATCGCGAGAAATGATAGGAGGAGTGTGGAGATCTAAGATAACCACTTGATAGAGATGTGGAAAATATCGACAAAGAGACCTAGTGTGCGCAAGATTCGAGAGAAGGAAGACAATCTTCATGTCATATGCATCATAATCTCTTGTTGATATTTTTTAGCCCTCCATAGCAGTATTAAGAATGTAAACATCATTCCCAAGTATGATTGGTGAGGTGTGCTATAAACGAAAGCAAATATAGCGAGGTGGCTAATATCCTCCCATTATTCGTTGAATGAATATTATTTGAGGAATGTTGTGACACAAGTCTTTGTAGGTAGGTGCAAAAAATGCAAGATTGATGGAGGTGTGCTATATCTCGACTATTGAAAAGTTGAAAAGTTTGTTCAAATTTCTCCAATGCATTGAGTGAATGTTAGATCCTTGAGATAGCCTTTGTCCCAAATCTATGAAGACAACATTAAGGAGTTAGGTCACAATCTGTGGAAGAATGTAATGGAGTTTTATTGTGACATTCATAAAGCCGTGTGATTGAGGTTGGGATATGATTTCTCCAGAAATGGCTCCACTCTTGCAGAGAAGAGGGAGACAATAATATATTTTAACCCATTGAAAAGAATATTATTCTCGGTTTCAGAAAAGCCGGTGATTACCCCCCAATACCATAGTTTAGAAATATTGTCTAGGAGAGGCATATAGGTGAGTAATCATGGTATGCATGTGATTTCTTGTATTCTACCCCAAAAGAAAACTCAAGAACATAAAATAGAGATTACACATTTGTACAAAATCCTTTGAAAGGAGGCATTGGGTCATGGTGCTTGTCTCGGAGGAAAGAGAATGTGTATCAATGATAAAATCAGTATTGGTGCGGATGCTATTAGAGTTATTGAAAACAAGTATTATGTTTGAAACAAGACAAAAATGGACATAGCCTAGCAATGAGTGAGCAATGTAGGAATTAATAACATGCTTCTTTTTTCCAATGTGATTAGGGAATACTATGGCCTCTAGTCAAAGGACACCATGCTATACTTATTTCCATGGAAAAGTATGTGGAAGATGGAAGAAGTGAGAGGAAAGTAATTGTAGTGTGATTGATGGATGATTGGAAGGAAAATAAAGGCATTTATAGCTAGAAAGAGTTGTAGGTACTGGATGTATGCCTTTTATAATATTTTGTCTTCTAAAGATAGGGAGGAAAGGCACGAGGTTATGTATGAAGGTGCCTCTTAAAACATGGTTAGATTATTGGATCAATTGAAGCTTGTTAGCATTTTGAGTGATATTGATAGAGAACAAATTAGTTTGTCGTAATATTTTTTGGCATTTGTAAAAGAAACATATTGAACGCAATGAACTAATGTGCAAGTGAAAAAATGGTTGGAGATGTCTAGTGAAAGATAAACTTGATGGTATAAATAAATATTCTTAGCATATGCAAGTCTCTAGAAAAGGATGAAATGCGCCAATATAATATTAAACTATTCTATTAAACCAACCATTTTATATAGTACATTATATTTTTTACTTGGTAATATCCTTAAAAATAAATAACCTAGTTTTTTTAAACTTTATCATATTCATAAACAAATAATAATAATAATTAAAGAAGAAATTAAAACATTAATATCAAAGCAATATTTTTGAGACAAAGAAATAGAATTAATTAATTAATTAATATACAATTATATATATACAGAGGTGGCGGGAGATGTTGGTGAATTTTGATTTCAAACTCAACTGCCACACTTCAAATTTTATAATGAACCGCCTCACCTAGTGCCAGCCTGTCGGATTCCAAAATCTGTAGTCATACGAAATGAAATCCCTAAATATCGATATAATTAGTATAATCCTGCGGCATTAGGGATGGGCATCCTTTCCTTATGACAGGAAATAAATGCGTAGAGGAGCCAGGCATGTGATCGTTGTTTTCTACCTTCCCTTAGCTTCCCTAATTATGCCTTTACATTTGGTATTGTTCCATTTGATGCTAATCCGCCGACCCATACCAGTGATTGAAATTTAATTTGTGAGTTAACTAAGTGGGAGATTGGACATGGCTGGGCTTTTTAGGTTGGCAGAAGAAATCAGAGCAGAATTTGTTAGATGTTTTTACTAGTTTTCTATTTTGTTTTTGTTGTTTTCCAAGCATGGCCATGCTTAATTGAATACTTGTTTCTGTGTGTCTGTCTCTTTCTGGGTTTTTGTTTTTTCTTTTATTTTAGAGTTTTTGTTTTGGCTTGGTTCTAGTTTTCTCTTTTCAGTCTAGGTGGTGAGGGAGAGGAGATTGGATCTAGTTGGTTTGCATTAGGAGGGAGAGGAATTTGGCTCTAGTTGGTTGGAGTTAGGAGGCAAGATGATGCTAAAGAGAAGAGAAGAGGACATGGGATCTTACTAGAACAAGGTATGCACCCTTTTATTTTTTATTTGTATTTTAAGATGGTTTTGTAATGGATCATCTGAATTAATTGTGTGTGTGCTTGGATCATTTTATTATGGGCATTTGTTTTCCTAATACTCTTTTTGGCTTTCTGTTTGGATTACAAAGAAATAATTATAGATTGCTATGGGTTTTTGCTCTTGCAGGTAAGAATCTAAATTATGGCGTCCCTAATTAACAATTTATTCATAAATAAAACTGACTAGGGTTCAAGTACATTATAGTTTTCCCTTGTATTCCAACACCATGTAAAGATAAACCCAATTTAAAGAATCACTAATCTCTGATGCCTTGGATTTCTAAGACTGTATTTAAGAGATTGGGATAATCGTCCAGGCCTTTTTCTCTTCAATGTTCTTGGATAGTTACAGGTTTATTTTCTTTTATAATGTTCGTTTTTAATAGAGCAGAGTTATATTTTCGAGTATGCGTTTTTTCTTTTTTTTTACTTTTAGAGAAACCAGATAAATTTTAAATCAATGAAAACATTTTTTTAAAATTGGGGTTTATCAGGATTCGTTCAGAGATATGGTCTCACACAAACCCAGTTGGCATAGCTATGGAAACAAATACTTGCGTGAGGGTCAGCGCCCTTGGTTTCTCTAAGGCAATGCCGCCCTGTTCTGGTTTTGGTTTTTTTCTTGTCTCTGCTACCTCGTAAGGTAATAGGCTCTGCAATAACCTCCTCGGCCTTTGCCCAGTTTTACTCATCGTTTTGTTAGAGGGACAACACCTTTGCTTTCTCCGGGGCAATAGGTCTTGTGATTTGTGCTAATGATTAGTTTAGTGTGGGCACTTTTATTTTGTTAAAGGTTGAAGCAAAATTACTGCCTCCTTGTTTGAAGTCAATCCTTTAAAAATGGTGTCATGCAGGTTTACCATTCTTTATTCTCTCTTGATCAGTATACTATGAACATTTTTGTGGGGTAGCTCATATAAGTGTGTTTTCTATTTCAGCTCCAGAGATTACAGCCCAACCAATCTAATTGAAATGGCAGTGACATCTAAGGATATTCATGTCAACTGAATTAAATTAAAACCATAACAATATTTACAACATTCTCTAACAAGCAGTAGATCAAAATGCTTTGGAAAGGGAATAAAGGATGTTCATGTCAACTAAATTAAATTAAAACAATAACAACATTTACAGCATTCTCTAACAGGCAGTAGATCAAAATGCTTTGGAAAGGGAATAGAGTAGATTCCAATTGCAAAACATATGCCAACAAATATTTTTGCTATGTTGTGACTTTGAAATATGAGGTGTAGATGTGTGTGACCTCTTATTATTAGGGGACTTGCCTTTAGGTTGCTGATATTGTCTGAGAAAAGAGAGGATATTTAGTTGTTCAAGACTTTCTATTAGCATGCTTCTACTTTTACTTTTACTCCTCTAGATAATTCATGCATAACTATATATATTACAGTTTATTACTTTTGATTTCATGTGAAATGCATGGGGAAATTTATAAAAGGAAAATTTCTATTGTGTATCACATTTATTAATTTTGTATTGAATTTGAAAGAATATTTAATTAATTGTATTTTGTATTTATTGTATAAAGATAAAATTGTTATTAAACATTTAACCTTCTTATGATATGAAACAGGTAGGAGAGCATACATGGAATATTGTTTAACAAAAGAGTAACATCTTTTTTGTGAGTTGGAAGGTAAGAAGGAAGTTCTGCACAAGCATGTAATTCAATTCATGATATAGACCAATAGGATAATAGTTAGATTTGAGAGAATATTTAGGTAATTGTTTTTGTTTTTATTAATGGACACTAAAATTGCTACTAAATATTTAATTCTCTTGTGATATGAAATAGGTATATGGAAAATGTTCTTTACAATAGTAAGGTATTGTCCCAGACAAGGTACATGGGGAGGTTGATGGAAGGTCCAAATCATATAGGTGTAGCAAGTAGATGATGTGTAATTGGTTCATACAATTATATTATTGTTGATGTAAACAGAAAAAAATAGATATATAATCAAGCATTTTCTTTTTGAGAGGGGCTTGCCCCTTCTCCCAACCTTCATGGATAGCCATGACCAAAGCTATCATGGAGGAGTGTTTGTTTTTATTGTGTTTCTCATGCTTTGGTTTAGTTTTTATTTTTATTTTTTTATTTTTCTATGCCTTTGGTTTTTAAAATTCTAATTTTAAATTTATTTCTGCCTTCATTTTATAATAACAATTTTTAGAATTATTTAATTTGAACATCAATAATATTTTTTTTACTTTTTTAATCAAGTGATTTTTTTCATAATAATTTTATAATAAAATTGCTAACAAAATATTACCTTGAAATTTTTACTACACTCTTTATGTAAATACTTTTGATATATTTAATTTTCAACCTCACATTTCAAAATTTATTTTTTTCATTTTAAAACTTGGATGTGTAGAGCTTCTATTTATTTTAAATTTCCCATCTCAAAATTTAACTCTTAGCACATTTAAATAATAACAATTGTAAAATTACATTTAAAATTTTTCATGTTTGATAAATCTGCAATTGCATTTTTAATAGAAACTAATATTCAAAGTTCTAAAATCTATACAAGAACATTTTTACATGCCAACCACATTTATGAAAATCACATTTAAAAATTTCAATATTTGATGACTTGGACACTTATACTATTTAATTTTGAATTCAACTACTTAAAATTTCATGCTTATACACACATTTACATACTCCAGTGACATTCATAAAATTACATTTGTGAACTTTCTACAACCTCATGTTAAAATTTGATATATTTAATAAAGTAGAACAAAAGCTTAAATCTAACATTATAAACATAAGCTTAAATCTATATATTTGTGTTGTATCCTCTTAATGTCAAATGTTATGGTGTTGTTGTTGTATTTGTGTGTATAAGGTGATGCACATACCACTCTCTATTTAAGTTGATTTAACTATTCAAAAATTGATGTTTGACAAACACATACTTTTATTGCATTCATATAATATTTAATTTCTAATTTAGTTTTATCAAAATAATTTATTTACTTTTGATGTTCTACACCCCTAACCTGAAAAAAAAAAAAGAAGAAGAAGAAGAGTGTTTCATTAATTGTATGTTAAACTATAATTTTTTCAAAAACATGTGATTTTTGTATGGAAATTTCAAATATAATGATTATATTGTTATCAAATTTATATTTTAATATATTATAATGATGGATTTGAGATGGTAAATTTGTATTTCAAATTAATTTACTTCCATTTGGACTTCATTGTATGATATCCAAGTATATAATTGTAAATTGAACTATAATTTTATGAAGAGTTTGCCTTTTTTTTTATATGGGATGAATTTTTAATTATAATGATCCTTGTTTTTTGTTGATGCTTTTTTTATGTTTCAAGTGAATCTAAATATAGATTGAATTTTTTTGCCATCTACACATGAATTTCTAAATTTATTTTACTTTATGACATTTTATATCTATAATATAATGTATTTTAAATTAATTTTAGAGCTTGCATTTTAAATTCCACCCTTACATTTTAAAACTTAATAGTGTATTTTATATTCCATATTATAAAATTTCAAGTTTCGATATATGTTAATGACAATGGGAAAATGGAATTTAAAACTATTTTTTGATTTTTGACAAGTATCTACAAATTAAAATTCTAGATAATTAATAATAATTAACTTTCAAAATTTGAACATTTATACACACACTTTTTACATTTTCATAATAGCTTTTAAAAGTTTTTTCCCTTTGTTTAGTATTTAAGTTTCAGTTTCACATTTTAAAATTCGATGCTTGTAGACACACATTTATATAGACCAATTGCATTTAAAATTCTTTATGTTTGATTCCTTTATTAATTAAGATGTACATTTAAAATTACAAAACACATAAAATTAAATATCATAAAGAAACTAAAAATAACAATAAAAATCGATGATTTCAAATTCTAAAATTTATATAAAACAAAAACTTTTAATTTATATGTTTTGTTATATTTAATTATATTTAGTGTCCTATGTTGTACCATGTTAATGTTTTATGTAAATGTTGTGTTGTTTGTGTTGTTTGTATTTAGTTATGGGTGTAACAGTGCGTGTTTTTACAAGAGTTTAAATGTGTATTGTGTTTGTATGGTGTTAGAATTCTATATTGTATATTGTATATTAAAACTATGTTTATTTATAAATAAAATTTGTGAATTTTTGTTGAAATGTTTAAATATTTAATTAATTATGTTGTGATTTTTGTATGGGATATTTTGAATTAAGTTGAATAAGTGTGTAAAGTTTGTGTATTTTAAAATGATTTAAATACATTGAAATTTGATGCTTGGGAGTGACTTGTAAAAAAAAAATTAAAAAAATGTATTTGATTGTATGACATCTAATTCTATAATTTTCAATTGCATATTAAACTATGCTTTCACCAATACTTTCAGATTTTTCATTAAGTGTTTAGATACAATAAATTAACACTTTACTTTTTACAATAGTTAAAGATAATGCAAGCACTTAGAAATTTGATGTTTGAGACATGGACATTTAAAAAAAAAGTGTATTTTGTTTGTATGATATTATAATTTTATATTGTATATTAAACTATATTTGTTTATAAAAAAATTGTGTTATTTTTTCTTGAAATTTTTAAATTTTTAATTAATTCTGAATACATCTGTGAAATTTGTGTATTTTAAAATAATTTAGATACATTGAAATTTGATGTTTTGGCGAACTCACTTGTTAAAAAAATATGTATTTGATTTTATGACATTTAATTCTATAATTTTATATTGTATATCCAACTATTGTTTCCCTAGTTCTTTCAGATTTTTCATGAAATGTTTAGATATAATAACTTAACAATGTGTGTTTACAATAGTTTAAGATAACTCAAGTACTTGAAAGTTTGATGTTGGAGAGAGATGGAAATTTAAAAAAAAAAATGTGTATTGTGTTTGTATGTTATTATAATTTTATATTGTATATTAAACTATATTTGTTTATAAAAAAATTGTGATATTTTCTTGAAATGTTTAAATTTTTAATTAATTCTATTGTTGTGATTTCTGTATGGGATATTATATGTATTTTGAATTAATTTCAACTTAAATTTGTGTATTTTAAAATAATTTAAATATGTTGAACTTTGATGTTTTGGGGAGTGACGTGTAAAAAAAAAGTTTTACAATAGTTTAAAATAATGTAAGTACTTGGAAATTTGATGTTTGAGATACATGAACATTTAAAAAAATTGTATTGTATTTGTATGATATTATATTGTATATTAAACTGTATTTGTTTATAAAAAAATGTTTAAATTTTTAATTTATTGTAATGTGATTTTTGTATGCTATATTATATGTATTTTGAATTAATTTGAATACAAGTGTAGGATTTGTGTATTTTAAAATAATACAAATACATTGAAATTTGATGCTTTGGGGAGTGACTTGTAAAAAAATAAAATGCATTTGATTGTATGACATTTAATTCTATAATTTTAAATTGCATATTGAGTTATGCTTACCCCAATAGTTTCCTATTTTTTCATGAAATGTTTAGATATAATAAATTAACACTTTGTGTTTTACAATAGTTTAAATTAATGTAAGTACTTGGAAATTTGATGTTTGAGAGACATGAACATTTAAAAAATTTGTATTTTGTTTGTATGATATTATAAGTTTATATTGTATATTTAAGTGTAATTTTTTATAATAAAAACTTGTGAATGTTTATTGAAATGTTTAAATTTTTAATTAATTATGGTGTGAGTTTTGTATGCCATATTATATGTGTTTTGAATTAAGTTGAATACACTTGTGTAAAATTTGTGTATTTTAAAATAATTTAAATACATTGAAATTTGATGTGTAGGGGAGTAACTTGTAAAAAAATTAAAAATGTATTTGATTGTGAAGCATTTAATTCTATAATTTTAAATTGCATATTCAAGGATGCTTTCCCCAATACTTTCCCATTTCTCATGAAATATTTAGATATAATAATATATAATTTGATTCTTTTAATTAAAATTGTTTGTTTATACATATTAATGACCATTGTTTTATCCCCTCATGGAGGTGGATGTCAAGAGTACCCATAAGGTTGGGAGTCTTGCTCACCACCCCATTGCTTCATATTTCAATTCAAGAGGGTTGGTGGGGTGGCAAACCCACCCTATTCACCAAACATGTGAGCATTTCTTATTAAGTTGAAGAATATGGCAAGTCTTCGCTCTTGTCTCTATCAAATGATTTTATTATGTGTTACATACTTCCCTCCTAGTAGGTGGTATTATTTGTAGGGACTTTCAACATGCACAACAAATTGCATGTAGCCACTAGGAATTTCTTTTTGCCTTTTTCACCTTGTGCCAATGGTTTAGTTTTGTTTGTTCTTTGGACTAGTCTATGGATTAGTAGTTTGGGGCTAAAGATGGCCAGTTAATGGGTAACTTTGACTCTGCCAATGAGACTTGTAATTGGACATTGTGGCTTCTTCTAGAGTTGGTGTTTGTTGTTGTAGTTTTCCAGTCCCGGTCTTCAAGTTTGGAGTTAGTGCATTTAACTATCCTTTTGGTGCTCACATTTCTATTGGTCTTGATTTTATTGGATTTAGTGGAGTGTGTAGCACAATGTTTAGGAGTAGTTGGGGTTACCCACTAGTGCTTGTTGGAAATTCCTTGAAGCTTTATCCTATCCAAGGTTTTCCATCTAATCCTTGTTACTATGTTCTAATGTGATGTGCTACATTAATTTATCCCTAGCCTCCCTTTACTCCTTATATTACCCTTCCTTTTGGCCTCCTCTAGAGTCTTAATTTGTGTTGTCCTTGCAACTCATGTGATGTGGCTCACTCACAAGCTTCCACCCTTAGTAGGGTGCCTCCATTTAGATATCACCAGATATTTGTGATGAGATTAGCCATCTCTAGACCCTTTTTAATTTGCTTATTAAAATCTAATTTTATCATAACTTGTAAATTTTCTATCAAATATTTAAATATAAAATTTGGAATTTATAATTGAATTTTTTCATTTTTTTTAAATGGAATGGATAAAGAGTTGTATTAAAAAATCCATATTGCAAGGACAAAACCTAGACATATTCCACTCTTCCCTATGCTTTTGAGATGACCACACAAGAAACCCTCAAACTAGTTCCCCATCAAACAAATACTTCAATCCCTTTCCAAGTAAATATTTTCCAAAAAACCTCCAAAATACCAACATATTTACATTCCATTTTCCCTTGTATTTCTATTTTGGTATAAAATGAATTCTTGTATTTCTTGGAGAAAAACTTTTTCCTTTCTTCCCAACTTGAATCCAACCCACATTTTCTCCAAATTCCACTCAGTCGTTCTTCGTTAAATGCACGGTATTTTTCTTCAAATCTTTCTCATCCACCTTATTTGCCCCATAATTTTCATTTTCAACAAGACTCCTTGTGGTTTCGAGAGGTAATCCATTTTCCACGAGGGTTTGTTGTTTTTCTGGTGGTCACCTTGTGCACCTTCCCACCATTTGGGCCTTCAAGGTTTTGTTCCATCTTATTTATTTTGAGGACGCTTGGGGCAATTTTTGATTACATGCCGTGTTTCATAGCATTCTCTACATTGAAATGAGATGTTCTCATAATTGATATTTTGGACCCAAACATAGTTTGGAGCCATCAAATAAACCTTTGTGGGAAAGCCCTTTTTGAATTGCATCCCCACACAAATGCCAGCATCAGTAGCCTTGCATTAATTTTCTTCTATTATTAACATGAAATCTACCATAGAATTTACCCACCATGTTCCCAATGGAGGAAAGCTATGTGTGACTCCAAAAATCCAAGGGAGGGTTCGATAGTCTTATCCAAACTTGGGTGGCAAAAATTTATTTCATAACTGGATCGAAAGTGGAACACAAGCACTGCATGGAGAAGCTAGTGCTCTCCCAAAACCATCACCCAACTTCACATGTAGCCTTCTTCTCTCCAATCGTTTCTTAAACCACAGTGAAGACACCTCGTGCCCTAGGGTAAATATTTAGCTCATCCGTCAAAGGGGGCTTCCATGTCTTAGAGATCCATTTAAGCAGACCAACAAGCCACGCCCATAACCCATAAAACATGCAAACCAAACCATTCCTCCAAAAATACCTTTCACAGTCTAAAGCTTCCTCATCTAGAAGAATGAATGTAGGTGAAAAATTATCTTGCACCACTCGAGGACCACAACCAAACTTAAGCATAGAATTGTACGAAAATGAAGAACAGAAGCCTCATTGCAAGCCTTAACTCCAAAAGTAAAATATTTATTTGTCAAATCACGAGGATTCACCATTGAGCTATGTGCAGAAAATCCATGCAAATAGAGCAAAGAGTGGGCTGATAGGGTTTTGGGTGAAACCCTAGGCACCGCAAGGGATTTGAGAGCTCTTTCCATTTCGAAAGATATATGAATATTATTATAGCCAATATGTTCCCTTCCCTAATTAAATTCATTTTTTTAATATATTATAATGGTGATTTTATTTTATTTTATTATGTATATATATATATATATATATATATATATATATATATATATATATATATATATATATTTATTTATTTATTTATTTATTATTATTATTTATTTTATTTCTTTTTTCGTGATGAGATTCAAAAATAGTTATTTCATTTTGTTTCTGTGATTTTATATTATATAAAATATATATCAATAAAGATAGAGCTGAGTTGCTTTGACTTATGTTTGAGCAACTTCCCTCAACGAGGGTTGGAATTTAACGGGTATTTGGCATTCAAACATTTTGCCTAAGTGTTTTTCCTCGTGTGTTATAAAGTTCACAAAACACATTTTTTATGGTTTATTATTTTCCTAAAACGTTATTAGTAGTCCATACAATTTGTGTTCCACTTTGGTTGGTGCCTGTCATGGTGTCACCTGTAAAAACTAATTTAAGTAATAGTTTGGGCTTACGAAGGATGGGAAAATCAATGTTAGGAACTCTTGATGCAATGTAGGTCATGGCTCCATTGGTCATGTAAGTTATGGCTTGCAAAGCGAGCTTGACGATCGTGTCGAAGGGTATTTCACATCCATTTATTCATGGAGCATGGAGTAAGATTGCAAAGATTAGGCAAACATTAATGTTGCCTGTCTACGTGCCTCTCTCACGAGTCGCTATTGATGTTGAGGTTCAAGAATAAGAAATTATATATGATTCGAAAAATGTTGCGAGTGCAATATCTGAGAGAAGAGGGCATCCCATTGAGCAGGCTGAGAATGATATGGATAGGTATTGCTACGTGTTAGTATGGACTATTAGGCTTTGGATAAGGGCTCTCCTCTTTTTTGCATAATATGTGTATATTGTAATTCCATAGTATAGTCACCTATGAAATCTAATCCGTGAAAAGGAGTGGAGGAGGCGTAAGGTCATGGTGGAATTGGTCATTGATGTCTATTAAAAGCATCAAAATCTATGTTTGATATGCATATTGACACATTGCACATTCTATGTATACAACTTTTAGCTCAGAAACTTACGTAGATTCATGTCAAACTCGGGTTTAAATAGGTATTTTTCGATGTGAGATTGTGAGACTTCATGTCTCATGTATTCATATGACATGTAATGTTCTATCGGGCCTACTGAAAATTGATGATCGAATATTTCTTTTAGCTTAAGAAATTAATCGAGTTGCAACAAGATTTGATCGATTGAAACCTTTTATTTATTTGAATGGTGCCACTTACACAGCCATTTGAAAGATCAAAATGCTTCTTGTTTTTGTTTTCAAAAAATATATATATAAAAAAAAAGGGTAGGATTGTTGAGCTAGTTGTAGAGGCTAGCAATAGAAGTGTATATTTCTATGACGCAAGCACCAATTTTCGATATGAGAGATGGTGTCCACATCCTTTGCAAGCAAAACCCTAAATGAAACTTCTAAAATATGATACCTTAACAAGAAAGACTATTTCTACTCGATAATCCTCGGTTTTCAAATAGAATTGTGCTTTTATTAAAAGAAGATTACATGCTCATATGTGAGATACAGAAGAGAGGAGATAGTATAGGAGAACTCAAACCTTTACCATGGAAAATAAAAATCAATTTTCCACATATTTTAATCGAATTAACTGGTTATATGTGTAGGAGTATAATCATGTAAATAAGGAAATTAAAAACCATACAAATTCTATTTTGCATGATTCTCTTTTCGCAATTCTCGTTCAAATGTAGAATAACTAAGAAAGCTTAATTGAGTTCAAAATTATATGTTGTAAAGCTCCTTAAACATATGTGTTGATCTTTTTTGCTAGAAAAGTTGAACTTCAATTGCTCTTACCTTATAAACAAGTATGCAACCATTAGCCCTAATAAATCCAAAGGCCCATAATGTCATGATTTTTATAATACCTATAGATCCTAAGACCATTAACTAATGATCTTATTAAACACAAGGTTGCTAAAGTAATGGTTTCTAATGGTGGACTTCTTAGTGAATGGTTGCATACTTGTATATAAGGTGGCATATTTTAGTCTAAAATCAGCCACTATCATTCTTTACCTAAGCCATGTTGGCATTATGGCACAAGTTTGGAGCTATGGCACAGGTGTTGTCCTTGATGGCAACTCTCTCTGGTGACAGATCTCAGTTTAGGCTTTCAGAATGAAGGAAAAGACATATACGCAGGTTCACCTAGATGAAGGCGTGTATACACGTGGGTTAGACGTTACAAAGGAGCGTATGCGTATACACCACTTTCACGCAAGGAAAAGCGCGTATATGTTGGAGAAATTACTTTTGGTCCGTGGTAGTTAGTCCTTGGTATTTGAACCTTGGTTTTGGACCATGGTATCTCGTCAGAAGTATTGGGTCCATGGTATGGTTTTATTTTTTTTGGAACCTTGGTATTGTGAAAAGGCCTAAGACTATAAAGAGGAAGGAGATCATTTGGCCAAACATCATCTGAATTAATTGA